>CM053791.1:818069788-819269788 GCA_028749045.1 Cupressus sempervirens | reverse complement strand
GTATTTTGTTTGTTAATTGTCTCAGATGTTTTGTAATTGTCGTTCGGCGACGACTTTTTCTTTTTGGGGGGATGATGTGGTAGGTAAATATTGTGTAGCTGATAGGATGTATGTCGTCGGTAGAAATTGTGTATCAGCCGATGGGTCCCTTCGAGAAGGTTCTTGTTATGTAGCCGACGGGTCCCTTCGGGAAGGTTCTTGTTATGTAGCCGATGGACCCCTTCGGGAAGGTTCTTAGGAAAGTATTTATACACCCTTCGAGATCATTGTAATCATCATCATAAGCATAATATAATGTCTTTGGCATATGGGAATAATACAAAGAGTTCTGCTGTTCTTATCTATTATCTGTATCGGTTGATTTCTTTATCCAGTACAGTAAACATTTTGACTACATCATATTAGATATCAAACTGTCGGCCAAAATATCAATGAGTGAAACTTTGTGTCTTGTGTAGACACGTTGCAAAAGGGCTGCATGATAGGGAAAGTTCCAACAATGGCAGTGATGGAGGATTCGGATACATTTGGTTTATGCGATCATTTCATAAAGTTCTTTGATATTGGAATGTTTATCTTCCTTGGACTGATGAAATGCTATGACAGGCAATGGTGATACTTGATGGTGCTGGCATAAACTATGTATTAAAATTAAAATCAAAATCCCTATGAGAAAGTGCACAATATATCAGTTGATTTGCCTCAGTATGTTTGTTTTTATTCCAATGCCAAATTAAAGGCATTCACCATATTGTTCAACTTGAGTGATTGATAATGCTATTTACCTCGAGCAAATATATGCTCACATACTGGGAACCTTCAAGCCTCTCCATGTGAAATAGGATTATAGCTGATAACTCCAATTTATTAATTAAGAGTCCTAAGTTGGAGTAGAGTCCCACACTAAAACATTCTGTGCATCCTCAGTCAAGCTTCAGCTCATGATGGTAACAAGCCAAATAAAATAACCGATTCAAACATATTTACTCTCCTTAATTTCCAATGGCAATGCTACCTTTATTTTACTTTCGTCATGCCAAATATACCCCATAGTTCATAATATAATCACAACTCTCCTATATTATCACTGGTCCAAATAATTAAAAATCTTGCATTGACGTAATAAAGTGCCGCTATTGAAGGAGTGGCCAACACAGGATAATAAATTATATTATTTCTCAGAACTAGAAGTTAAGCCAACCTATTCTAGCATACAATTATGGCTAATATTAAATTTTGTGGCAGGTATAAAATAGTCAACCTTTGCAATTTTGCCTCTTCTAGAGACTTAACAAAATTGGAATTCTTTTTAAGCACAGTGTGAAATATCAGAACTGATATTTCCAACAGCAGATTAGGGTGAGTAGCCTCCACTGAAACTGTGAGCTTCCTTCAGCTCCCAAGTCTCTGGCAAAAGTAATAATGAAATCCAACTTTTTGACGATGCCTTACTTCACCGAGCAAACCTCTCCATAAAGAGTTCTGGGAAACAACTAGAAGGTTAGGCCAACTTTAATAAGGTGACTTATTTTATTATTTTCACTTTATTTTATAATTCATGTAATCAATCAAAGTCATCCTGAAGTAACAACATTAATTTTGGACAACTTAATTAGTAAATTTAATTAATCCACTTAATAAACTTGGGGACAGTATCAAATCCCCGAAATGATGTTTAATATGGAATTTTAACTGATGAATCTTGGTCTACCACTGGTTGGCTTCTAGTAGTAATTTCTGAGTTGTTTCTCTTAAGTCTATTGCTTCTAAGGAACCAAATATTTGTAAGTGTGTGTAAATTGGTTCAGATACTTGTTTGAGCTATATTTGCAGGCTTTCAGAAAACATTAAAAAAGTGGAAACTACAAAATAGAAATCTTAGATGCAAATCCAATCTCTTGGTATGAAAGTGACAATTCGTAACAATATATATAGAATCATGTTGAGCAATGTCCTAAGCTTTTATTGGGTTCAGGATTGAGTTCACGACATCACTAAATGAACTGTGATTGTCTATTATTTGACCCCACTAACTCTTTTTGTTGACATGTTCTCAAGTAACATTCTCTTAGTTGCCAAGTCATATGGGGACTTAGTGAGACTCATAAATTTCCATTCCGGAAAAAAAAACCCATTAATTTGTTCTTAAGTTTAAGTAGTTGACATGAATGTACCTTTTCTGTCAATTGCTGAAATTTTCAGATTGTTTGGGGTCTTTGAACTTGGCTTGTGCATGTTGTGTAGTGGCATACAAACCAGACAGAAGTACCTCTATCAAGGCTGAAGACATTATAAGTTTTTCTGTGCATCCTATTACTTCATTTCATTAAGAGTTGTTACCTGTGTTGATGTATATATTGGCTGTATAAATTTGAGATTGTGCTACTGTGGTTTTAATTAGCCATTTCATATTAACTCTTTTCATCATTTGTAGCCATAGATGGGTAGGGCATATTTGCAAAAAGTTCTTTCAAGGAATTTGAACAAAGTTCTTGGTTGTAGTGACGATCATAAAAGATTTATAAGCTTAACTCGCACTTCCTTGGGATGTTATCATTAGCACTGACTTTTTCAAATAAAACTTGTAACCATATACATCATTAACATGCAGCAGTGATTGATTTCATATTCACTAACAATGCCAATTCTTCTAATTAATCTTTTCAGGCATCCTAAGGTAATGGATGGTTTCATTTACAGAATGAGAAGGCTATTGATAAATATACATAGTAACACACGAAACGTGTCCCCCCCTTTTTGCGCCACGTCCTAGAGACTTGGATGCATCGGGGACTTGGGGACTCTGTCCCCCCATCCCAACAGCGCCACCAAATTCTGCCACCTCCGTTGAGGTGGGGGACGTCCCAATGTTGATTATTTGCTGATTTAACTATTTCTGTTCAATGTTCGATGTTCCAATTCCATCCAATGTTCAAGTATTTACTCTTTTACATCTTTATATCTTATATTGCAATACATCTTTTCATAACTACCACTTAAAGTAACATATGTATATATATACACAGCCCCTCCTATCCCTCGCCACCGTCCCCCCATTGTCCCCCCACCATCCCCAAATTAAGGCCCCTCTGTCCCCCCGTCCCAGAAACTTGTTCGCCTGTTCCGTCGTCCCCCCGTCCTCCAAGGTGGTGTAACTATGTAAATATATTGAGTCTGTTTTTATATTCATTGCTCTGGACCTATTTTTTCACTATGAAAAAAGTACTCTGGCCTTGAACCCTAAACAAAAAATAAAAGGTATACATGCAAAGTAAGCTCAAAACTACTATTTGAAAAGTTAAGGAAATGACACAACAAATGAGGGAGTGGTGATCACTGGGATCAATCACAAATAAATGGAATGTGATGCTACCATGATTAGAACCACAAGTGGTAGTGGCACTCCCACTGGCTGCACATGCAAGTGCTATGTAGAAACATCATGCCCTTCATCCTCGTTTGAGACTGAGAATTTATGTTAGCCAGGGTCTTTTCTTCAATTCAAAAATGATACTTTTTGCCCCTTCGTCCTCGATTAGACAAATCTAGGGTTTTCCCTAGATTTGTCCAAGGTCTTGCCTTGGGCCTGTCAATTCAGCTCAGGTATGCCTGTACGCACTTTGCTTGAACACTTTAAGAGTTGAGAGTTGATCACAACAACCCTCTGGAGACATTGATGAAGTGCCTCAAACAATCCTTCTTGCCCACCCAGGAAACACCAGATTGACTCCATCAGCAAGTCTCCTGACTGTAGAACTTGCTAACCTCTGCACAAGATGAGAGAACATAAGTGTTTACATCTTCCTTGCACAATGAGAACAACTTTTCTCTAAAAGTCCACATTTAATCTATACCTCCTCAATGGTGCACCAGAGAGAACAATTCATCCAAGAGTCACTGTTGTGGGAAAAATCCCTTGTTAGTTGTACAAAACCTCAAGCAATTTAGATAAATGAAGTACACCAAAAAAGAAAAGCCTAGCTCCCTCCCTTGCTCCTTGAAGGGGCACAAATAGCGAAGGCACTTCTCATGCAATGAATCATCCTTGAGCAAGAAGCTAGCTTGTGACAACAAGTATCTTCCTTCCTGCTTGCCATGCCTCCGACCTCTAATATGATCTTCTTTATGTGCTGTCCATTTGACATTGCATGCGAATCTTGGTAGGCCTTATCTGGTATGCCCTAGGAGGCCAAGCATAGCATAAGGTAACATTAAAATAGGTATGTCGGATTTAACCAATAATGTAGATGTTACAATATAAGGCTTTAATGTATTTGAGATGATCATTCACTTTGTCTTATCATATGGATGAGGAACTCCTACATAAGCCTTGAGTGCAAAATCCTCTTTTTACACCTTGTTGAAACCAACTTACAGTAGTTTAAAAAAACTCATAAATTGTTTAACAGCATACTTGTTTACCCTTGTGAAATTTCAGTTTTCATCCTTTAACACTGCCCTTGAAAAACCTCTACTACATATATCTCGTCTATATCAAAACTATTCATCCCACTTTAACCTTTAGCTCCTTTCAATGGTATTCATAATGCAATTCTACTTGGTCTCAAAAGAAAGATTCAAAAAAGACTTAATAACTACTGCATGGCATGATAAATAATCATAAGCTCAAATAACTGCTGCAATAGTAATATATCATGATGAAGTGGAATGCAAGAATGAACACTAAGAGTTGATAACAAATTTCTTGCCTATGATAAAACATACACAAGTTACATTGCATTTTATAAACACCCTCAACTCCTTTCAGAATCACTTTCCTTAGAAGTTCTCCAAACTTGATGCCAATATTCAACAATATTACAAAGTAATTGATAAATATTTGCTTGATATTAACAAAGATCGAGAGGTCAATATATACAAAAGAATAAAACGATGTTTCCGTAGGAAATGATTGTAAAGGATAGAAACATTATATTCTAACTAAAAGAAAGCTAACAAATATTTACAAACTAATTAATATTAGAAACATTCTAATATTTACAATAGATTACAAATAGATAACCAGTAACTAATAATAGAAGCTTATCTATTATCGTAATACCCTCTCTTAATGGTTAATCTATCCACAACACTGAGCTGTCCTTTGAATTTAACAAACTTATCAGGACCAAGAGGCTTGGTGAGAATGTTTGCAGTCTGATCCGTCGTAGGAACATACTGCAAGTCTATTGTCTTGTCTTCAACCAGCTGTTGTATGTAGCGACAATGAACATCCACATGCTTGGTTCATTCATGGAAGACTAGATTCTATGCTAATTTGATAACGTCTTCATTATCAACAAACAAAGTGGTCAGTCCTACTGGTGACATTTGCATATCCCCAGGCATTTGACAAAGCCAAACAACTTCACAACTTGCCTTGACTGTCCCTCTGTATTCGGCCTTTGTAGAGGAGGGAGAAATTGCCTGTGGCTTCCTAGTTGTCCATGTGACGACATCGGATCCCCAATTGAACACATCCAAAAGTTGACATTTTATCATTAACAGAGCCTACCCAATCTGAAACTGTGAACTCACTGAGTCTAGGATTAGAACTTCGAGTGTAAAGAAGTCCAAAATTTGTAGTGCCCTTCACATAACGAAGCACACGCTTTGCTGCCATCCAATAATCAGCCTTAGGAGCTGTCATAAAACATGAGATGTAGTTGATTGCGAAGTTGATATTAGACCTAGTAGCAAAGAGGTAGATGAGACTGCCTACTAGTTGCCTGTATGTAGTATCATCAACGAGAGGAGAATTAGACTTCAATGATAACTTGAGACCTTTCTACATGGGTGTAGATGCAGGCTTGCGCTCCTGCATATGGAATTTGTCTAACAAAGCCTTGACATATTTGGACTAAGAGATGAATATACCAGAAGACTGTTGCCAAACCTCAACACCTAGGCAATAGTGCATGAGCCCAAGGTCACTCATATCAAAAGATTGGCATAAACTCTGTTTGATTTCCTAAGTCAAAGGTGCCGAACTGTCAGTGATGATCAAATCATCCACATAAATAACCAGAAGGATGATGTCACTGTCAGTAGTCTTGATGTACAAATTTGAGTCTAAAGAACTCCTCTGGAAGCCTTGGTCACTGAGGTACTTATAAATTTTCATGTACCATGCCCTAAGGGCTTGCTTCAAGCCATAGAGAGCTTTCACCAATCTGGGAACCTAATGGTCTTTACCAACAACCTTGAAACCAAGAGGTTGCGCCATGTAGACCTTTTTGTGGAGATCACTATTCAAAAAAACACTATTGACATCCATCTGATGGAACTTTCAGCCAAACTGTGCGGCCATGGCTAGGACTAATCTGATTGTGCTCATCTTTGCAATAGGAGCAAAGATCTCATAATCAATGTCGTGACGCTGAAAAAAGCCCTTTGCAACTAAACGAGCTTTGTACTTATCCAAAGTACCATTAGATTTGTATTTGATTTTTAAACCAATTTGCAACCAGTGGGTTTCTTCTCTGGTGGAAGATCAGAAAGAACCCAGTTGTTATTCTTCAGTAGGCTCTGGTGTTCAGATGTCATGGCCTATTCCCACTTTGGAATTCATTTAGCTTCGGAATATGTTTGAGGTTCAAACACATTGTAGATGTTGACTATGAGAGCAAAGTTAACAAACTCTTTAGGTTTTCTCTTTTTCTTAGCAGTTCTCCCATCAATGAGCTCATCATCACGAAGATCAACAAGTGTTTTAGCCCACCACTAAGGCCGGAGAGGAGAATGACCAACATTAGTATCAAGAGATGCTCTATGATTAGGTTCCTCGTTTGAAGAATCTGGATCAAACTTAGGTGAAGCATTTATAAATCTAGGTGATCCTAGCTTGAGGTGTCTGTACAGGGATCACTAGTATAACTAGAGCTGCAGGAGCTACTGGAGCCCTCTCGTAAGGTGGACCTAATGGAAGCCTAACTCCCAAATCATGAGCCTTAATAGGCTGGTCTGTTGGATTAGGAGTAGGAGAAACAAGCTTGAATGGTCCTCGCTACTCATCTAAGACTACATCATCACTGTATAGGAGACAAGATGTCTCAGTGTCGATTAAGCGGTAAGATTTGTGAAGATTATTGTATCCAACAAGCATGATTTTCCGACTTTTGGCATCCAACTTGGTGTGTGACACATCAGGGATCCAAACAAAAGCGAGGGAGCCAAAAACTTTCAGTTGTTTGTTTTTGGGCTTGCGACCGGACCAGGCCTCTTCCGGAGTCTTACCTTTGACTGCTACTATGGGTGACTGGTTCAAAAAATAAACTGTAGTTTTAACTACTTCCCCCCGGAACTTCTTTGGAACATGTTTTTGTTCAAGCATGGAACGAACCATCCCAGTGATTTTTTTTTGTTTTGATGTTCAACTACATTGTTCTGTTGTGGTGTGTGGGGTGTGGTTAACTGGCGTTTGATGCCATGAGTATCCAAGAAGCTAGAGAATTTATTAGAACAAAATCCCCCCCCCCCCCATTGTTTGACCTAAGAGTAATAATAGATTTTCCACTCTTTCATCCAAAGGTTTAAACTTCTGGAAGATGGGAAATGCATCTGATTTCCTTCAAAGAAAATATACCTGCATTTTTCTACTGAATCATCAACAAACAAAAAAATACTTGGACCCAAGAATAGTAGGAGTGGCCATAGGGCCGCAAATGTCAGCATGAACACGTTGAAGTACCTGAGAAGCTCGTCGTAAATTGCCACTGGTGAAAGGTGTGCAATGTTGCTTCCCAACCTGACATGCATCACAAACTCCATGTTGCTGAGTCTAAATCTTTGGCAAACCGAGGACAAGCACTTCCGGAGCAAGCTTAGAGAGATAATGCACATTTAAGTGCCCATATTGTTGATGCCAAAGTGTGCTAACAGAAGACCAACGAGCAGCCATAGCTAAGTCCTGAGAATTACTAGAATTAGTAAGTTGGAAAAGACCATGATCCTCGAGACCTACTGCAACAGTAGACCGAGTCGCCTTATCAATGATAATACACTAATGTGAACTAAAGGTGACATCCAACTCTGGAGAATGTTGCAACAACTGATTGATTGAGAGAAGATGTAGTTCCATCCCTAGAATGTAGTACACATTGAGGAAAACGAGATTCCTCCCAGCAGACTGAATTTGAATGTTGCCTTTGCCAACAACGATATACTCTTCTCTACCACCAACAATAAAAGAATCTGAACAAGGTTGGTAGTCAGTGAACCAGTCTTTGTCGTAGGTGAAATGACGAGAGGCAATTGAATCAATGTACCAGGCAAACAACTTCACATGATATGCAGGTCTTTTAGCCATGAAGGCGTAAAAGGAAGATTTTGTTTGCTTAGCGTGATTTGCACTATTCTCTTTGGGTTGCGCACTTGATTGCTTAGATTGGGCAGCTAAGCATTTTCGACATTCAACATTCATGTGACCAAACTTGTGGCAATAGTTGCATTGAATGTTCTTGTTTCAAGAGCCTTCTGAATCTGGAGCAGAGGATTTTTGCTAAGACTGTTGAAACTTGCCTTTATCCTTTTGAAAGCTAGTAGCAAAGACTTGCTTTGTGGAAGTGGAGCTGGAATTGCTACTGAACTGTTGTATCCATCGATCTTGTTGAAGCAGGAGTGTGCAGAGATCTATGAATTTCAGATTAACACCAAAAAAAGTGATGTTGAGAGTCTCGATAAAATGCTCATAGGACTACAATGTCCTCTTCCTCCATCTTGCGACCAATGGCAAGCAACTGATCATGGATTTCCTAAATCCTATTCAGGTGAGCGTGAAGCAATGTTCTCTCATCCATGATAACAGAAAATAGAGTGTTCTTAAAAAAGAAAGCTCTTCTTTTTTCAGAAGTCTCATGTAGATTCTTGAGATGTGCCCATATCTTGGTAGCTGTCTTGTTGGATGGAATTTGAGAGAGCTGATCATTAGCTACGGATAATTTGAGAATTCCACCGCCTCCTAATTATTCAGATCCTATGTATCCTGATCAGTACCAGGGGCAGTCGGGCGCTGTAGAACAATTTGATCAATATTTTGATATTCAAAAATTTCTATTATGCTTTGCTTGCAAGTGCCATAATTCCAACCATTGAATTTTGAATTGCTTTGGAGCAAAGTATTAGTTAGAGATGCCATAGCACGTTTTTCAATGAAAAAGCGTGAAAATCTGTGAAGGCATGTACTTTGAGGCAAAAAAATGGAAGACCCAAAAAAATTGAAGGGGTACCTAGAAGAGCTCAAAAAACCTAGAAAGAATATGTTATTGGTTTACGGATCCGCTGGCTGAAAAATTAAGGCACCTAGAAAAAGTTGACGACAACCTAGTTGAGCTCTCTAAAAACCCGTCAAGAACTTGTGATCAGAAAAAAATTCAAGCCCCAAAATTAGGGTTTCAAATAGAAATGTCATGGGCTGAAAAAAAAGCTTGAAATCAATAGTGAATATGCAGCGAAAAACAGTTTCTAGGTGCGAATCTGTTATTGAGGATTTTAAGAAACCGTTGGTGTCGCTCGCAGCCCTACATGTGCAAAAAAAAGGACAGAAATGCCCAAAAAACAATCACGTTTTTTAAAAAATGGCCCAAAAAAAACATGAATATTGATGGTCAATATTCTCAGATAAACCCTAGTTCAATGCAAATATTTCCGAAAAATAATTTTGAAATTAGGGTTTGATAATTTCAAAAAAAAATTATAATTTTCGAAAAAAATTAAAGAAGTGGCTTTGATACCATATTATGAAGTAATTGGTAAATATTTGCTTGATATTAACAGAGACCGAGAGGTCAATATATACAAAAGAATAAAACGATTGTAAATAATAGAAACATTTTATTCTAGCTAAAAGAAAGATAAAGAAGCTAACATATAACTACAGACTAACTAATATTAGAAACATTCTAATATTGACAATAGATAACCATTAACTAATAATAGAACCTTTCTAGAATAGAAACATTTTATTCTAGCTAAAAGAAAGATAAAGAAACTAACATATAACTGCAGAGTAACTAATATTAGAAACATTCTAATATTGACAATAGATAACCATTAAGTAATAATAGAACCTTTCTATAATCGTAATAAACAGATGGTGTCGGCAAGAAATAAAATGGGAATGTTAAATATTGAAAGATGAAAACAACTTGCTTTCTAGTGAATCTATGTGGCATATCCTATCAACTTGCCTCTCTTATGCTTTTCTCTAAATCACAATTATTCACACAGCATTCTTCTTCAAAGTGTGTAGTGAAAAAACTTCACCAAACTGTGTTTGAACAGAGGGTTTAAACATGATTTGAATACCTATTTGGAAAGTGATTTAAATACCAGACTTTAACATTGCAACAAATAACGATGGTATTTATTTTCTTCTCTCCTTTCACATTCTACTACCAAAAGCTGTACTCTTCCATTGCATATTTGAATGTCTTTCCAGACTTCGGCTTGTGATTACACCTCATACAATTTCTTCACTGCAAATCTTGATGGCACAATGCTACCACAGCACAGAGATTAAATGGCTTTAGTACAAAAATTGAAAAAATAGAGCCAATATAGATTAAATGTGATCAAACCATTTGTGGAAGACTTAAAACTGAAATATTTAATGAATAAATCTGACCGGGATATTAATGGATGAATTCACATTACAATTCAATGGCTTATAAAATGTCAACCAAACTATTTGAGTGCAACTTCTGAGCTAATTATTTATTAATTTAAAACTCCACTAACCTTATAATTAAAGATGTAATATCTTCCAACAGTTTTTCTCTTTGTTGTTTTAGGAGTCCATTTTTAACATCATTTTTTGGGAATCAAGTGTGTATTCAGTGGCAAGTCAATCTGCACAACCCATCTTTTATGATGCAAATTGTTCATATTTAATGTTAGTAGTCAAAGTTTTTAGTAAATTATATTGAATTCATCTTAACATTATTTAAATCCTGACAAAGCAATACTATTTCACTTTTCTGTAGTGCTACTATGGCTGTAAACTTTTAATGTTTATCTTTGTTAGCGTAGGAAGTTTTCTTTTCTGTTTTCAATTCATGATTATTTACTTTGGAAACATTGTCTTTGTAAATCTATCTAAAGAGCCTTCTCTCCTCTGTTTAGTATAACAATACAATATTGATTTACCATAACATAGTATTAGAGCCAATGTATGGGGTATTTTAGAATTTGGCAAGTTTTTTAAAATAAAATTCATGTCCTCTTGTTTTTGGTGAAGTTTTTAATAAAAAATCCACGGGCTTTTGGTTTTCTGAAATTTGAGAAATCTTAAACCTAATTTTGTTTGCAGACTTGAAGTATTTTTCATCTGGGATTTTTGATTTCTGTGGGATCTCTGTTTTCAGTCCTGCATCAGTCCTATCTTCCAGCGTGTGCGATTCCCAAATCAAGGGTTTTCTCCTTTGCATGCTGGCCTCAACCTCTCTCTTTTGAGATCGTGTCTTGTCTGCAACTCACTCATCATTCTAGGTTTGTGGTATTTTTGTCCTGTGGTCGTGCGTTTGGGAGATTTTGAGTTCTATTTAGGTAAAAAACCCTTCTCCTGGTACCATTTTCACTCAGTTCGTAGAGCCTATGGGGTTCATTCCATTTGTTTAGAACGTCATATTTGCCGTGAGCTTCCTTTCTTGGTTTTGATCTAAGTTACCGATGTTTCTAATGTTGATGCAGGTGTGGGGTGCTGATGTGTGGATGCACATATTTTTGTTCTTTGGGATTTTGGATGCGTTTGGGTGCATATATATATATATAACCTTGCCTAGCTATAGCTCTAACAAACACTAATATTTCTGACTTTTGACATTACGTCATAACATTTAGCATACAATGCCAATGCAACTGAGAAGAACTCCAAGGCTGACTAAATCACATTCACCAAGATTAGGCCATTTTTGAACAACACTGATGATGACCAAGCTCAATTCAATGGCAATGATAGATTTGCATTTGATTTACCCTGCCATTTAACTTAAAAAAAACTGAACTACTCCATATTTATCTCTCAATTCAATTTATATCAGCATTGAATCAAATTACATCTAAGAATTTCACACACTTTCTTCCACATAACAGTAATGACGAAAATGGAAGATGCAAACCTTAAGAAATTGATCCACAATACCTCAGCTGTAGGATCAATGCTCAATTCTAAAACTCCAAACCCTTAGCCAGATGCTTCAATAAGTATATAATAATCAAGATTATTCTCCTTAGCTACAACAAATACAATAGGAGATGTTGGCCAATTGTATACTTCAGCACAATTGCCAAGAACTTCTCAGACTCAATCCTTATACTTCAGCAAGGGCCACAAAGTATCAGAACTCAAAAAAAGCCACAAAGGCATCAAAAGCAAATAAAATATCCTAGCATGTTTTTCTCAACAAATGTGCTTGTATTTATAACCTCCAGATTCTCTTTTGTTGCCAAAATGTAACTTCACTCAAGAAGCTTTATCACACAACATTAATTAGAAGCTTCCCTTAGATTCTTTCACTTGACTTGGCTTAACTAATTAATAAATGACTCTTTCCAATGATAACTCATCCTTCAACTTAAGTGAAATTATAAAGTTAAATTATAACTTTATAATAAGCCATTTAATTATTTAATAATAATTTGGCCGCTAAAAGTATAATAACTCCCAAAATACTCATCATTTAAATATGCTGTCTGAAATAAGAGTCATACCTATTATTTTTCCATGTGACCAAATGCACTTTCCAGAAATAGAAAAGGTCCATCTCAATCAACACCAACTTACCACAAATAGTAAGTACACAAAACTAAGCTCAAATGAAGTCCAATTTGAGCCAAACGAAGACCAACCTGTAGCTTACTAAATTATGGAGAAGACTCTCTCAAGCCAAGCCACTGCCTCAGAAGACCCTCTACCCACAATAATTAGCCTACGAGGATCACAATAATAGGCTAATCCTTGAAACTCTGATACTAACGAAAATGGGGACATTATATATGTGTGTGTGTGTGTGTGTGTGTGTGTGTGTGTGTAATGTTGTCAACTATAATTTATGTATGCAAAGAAATACAAGAAATATACAAAAATAAACTATTCATTGAATCATTATCATAATCAAATTGAAATAATAGTAATGTCTAATTAGTAAATTACTCAAGGTCAAGATTCCAATGCAATTTGAATTACAAAATCAAAACATAGTTCATGGTTCAATGTTGATCAATCAAGAGTTAAGGCCCAAGATTCACAAATCACATTCAGTGAATCAGAATCATAAGGATTCTCAAAAAAATCCACATTCTCATCATCTTCTTCTATTACAACACTTGCAAGTTCATTTGAACCATGCATGTTTCCAATTGTGCTAGATGCACGTGCTATGATATTATCAACATCATCATTTGTCATCATAGTAAGATCCTAAAGTGTTGCATCCAAGTTTGCACATTCAAGGGCTACATCCCAAAGCTTGGTTGACCCTTCCTTGTATCCATCCTCCTTACGTGACAAAACATGCAAGTTGGTATGTTTATAAACCAAGTCCTCATCTTTTTTTGAGCCCAACCGGTTGCGCTTCACTGAATGGATATAGGAGTATGTACTCCAATTCCGTTCAGCAGCAGAAGAACTTGCAACTTGAATAGTGTTCATAAAAATTTAAAATGAAACATGCAAATGAAAAACAAATTAGAGAATGTTAAACATTAAAGTGTAGAATACAATTGCTAAATAAACAAATAAATGAAAACTTACTTGTGAGAGGATCTTGATTGCAAGAGGTTGTAGATGCTTGAATGGTTGACCATACATGTACCACCATGTGATATCTCCTATATGTCATTTTGGTCCTTTATTGCATATGGAGTAAGTTTTGATCTTGAAGCAAATAAGTCAAATTCTAGCGTCACCTTTTTGTGCATTTCACCATCTGGGAAGAGTCTTGCAAATGCAGTGTAGCACCCAATAACAACTTCTTCATCTGTATACGGTGCAATTCTATCCAGCATAGCAAGTATTTCCTGGATATAGTACCTTGGAGTTAAGGCACATGCAAGGAGGTGCAATGGGGTAGTCATCCTCTCCCAACGATGATGAATGATATTCTCCACATTTTTGTACAAGGCTTCACATTTTGTGGGGTTAGTCTCATGTGCTTATATGGAAAGCTCTACCTTTTCTACCATGGTGTCCATGCCATTGTACACATTCCCCAAGCAAGGTACATTTGTATCAGCAAAGTGCAACATAGTCATGATAGGCTCAGTGAAATCCAATACAAATTGCACATGAGCCCACCAATGCTCATCCAAGATCTTACCCTTGACCTTCAAGGCTCTCTCTGAATTCGAAGCCTTCCATATATCCCATTGGTTACAAATAGCCATTTGGCCCAATACTGATCGCACATTCAGGAATCGTTTTAGAACAACAGTATGAGATGCAAATCTAGTCTCAGCAACCTATAAGCAAGTTGACAACATGACATCAAATATAAAACAAAGTTATAAACAAGAAATAATTTGATAATTGAACATGAATTTAAAACTTATTCAAAATAAATAAATAAATGAAACTAAGTAATTACAATTTTAAATCTACCTTCAACAACTCCAACTTTGAGAATGACCTGAATATAGATTGCGACATGTGGTGGTTTGTCACAAACATTTGTATCTCCTCTCCCTCTTGATATATTTGCTTCACCTAATCTATTTGGGTGCCAATTTGTTGCATGACCAAGTTGAAAGAGTGTACAGTGCATGTTGTCCAAAAAATATGGTCGTATCTAGACTCAACCAAAGCACCTGCACCCCTACAATTCATGGCATTATCTGTAACCACCTGGATGACATTCTCACTACCCTCCATTTCTATTGCCTCAATGGGAATTCTAGAAATGAATTGTGAATCCTTAACTTGTCCTTCACAATCAATAGCCCTCAAAAACATTGTCAATGGTCGATTTCTTGTGTCTTTCCATCCATTAGACAAAATAGTTATGCCGGAAGTTTTCCAAGATGTCATAATTGGTTGAAGAGCTTTGTCTATAGAAATATTTTCTTTTTGCAAAAGAGTAGTACGCACCTTTTCAAACTCGGGGCTAATGTAATCAACTGGTGCTCTAAGGATGGCTTCAACCATTTCCTTCCAATATGGCGATCTTACCAAATTGAAAGGAAGACCATTGGCGTGCAATTGCTTCATCAACAATCTCTCTTGCCTCCATTTTGAATGCTTTATCCAACGGACCTTTTTTGCGGGTAATAACTTCTACTTCATCAACCTCCTCTCCCACTTCCAAGAATGGATGTTTAGAGGATGCAACATGATCGGTGGGCACATTCATTTTGCTCTTTGTAGATGAAGATTTGTACGAACTCTTTTTTGATTTGCTCACTAAACAATCAGCAACCTCTTGTTCTTTTATGAATCCAGCTAACTGTACATCACTCAACCTTTTTTCCATCTTTACTTCCCTTGCACAATGCTATTCCTTTACCAAAATGGCCCATAAAATGAGCTTTGACCCAAGAATATGAGTTGTTGAATGGTTTACTATGACATATATTGCATTTCTAAATGTATGACCCACCCCTAGAAACCTTTGATGATCTTGTGGTGTGTCTCCATAATGGAGATGCCACATCAATATTGAAGTTATCACTTCGTTCAACTTGCCCTACTGCTGAACTTTGACTACAAGTAATGGTCATTATTGCACAATAAAAACTATGAATCTAATAAGAAAATAGAAAAAAATAACTTAGAAATGTTTTAAAAAACTATGAACATGAAACATACAAGTGCAAATACACAATACAAAAATACTAAAAAAAGATGCCTACACTCCTTCATTTCTTCAAAAAAAGAAGAGAAATCTTGAAAAAATTCTTCCAAAACTTGAAAAATTCATGAAGATCTTAAAAAAGTCACTAAAAAAGCTCATGAAATGGATCAAATGCTTACCTTAGATGATTAATCGTCCTTTGTGGAAGCTCAATAGACACCCTACGAATGATCCTCTTCAAAACTAATGACCTTGCTTTCAAAAGGCCACAATGGAGACCAAATGAGAAGAGAGCCCAGCTGCAAACAAAATGGGAAGAATGGGCAATGAATGGCCTCTTTTAGGGCTGTTTTAGGGTTGTGAGGCAAATAGGAGAAAAAATATAATAAAAAAACCTATTAAACACATGTTTTAATAAGTCACTCAAGTGATTGGCCGCTCAAATCATCCGGATGCTCATAGGATGCGCTCGGATGCTCAACTGATGCTCTCCCAAGCACCCCGTGCGCATCTGCAGGAGAAAGGTGTGATTCTTGGTAGGATCTCTCGCACACCCTACCGCATCCATGCACCAGAATGCATCCGCATCCGCATCCTCCCTATTCCTAGACACATCGGTAACTTAGGTTTTGATGCGATGCATTTTCTGCAATTTGTGGCAACACCCATGTTTAATTTTCATCTAGATCAACACCTTTCCAGAGGTCATTTTGTAATGACAATTGGTTTTTCCGAACCTAGGGTTTGAACGTATGCAAAAGTGTGTCATGATTGGTGTTGCTAGTCTTAGGGTCTTTTGATATTTCCCCCAAAAACAAATATATCATTTGAAGCTCTTGCGGTTTTTTCACAAATTGTGGCTTCTTTCAGTCTATTTTGAATCATAGTACTTATTTGCAAAAGTATTTGGCGAATCATAGTATCTTGCAGCTGCTCTGGGTCACACCTAGAGTTGCTAGGGCAACGGTTTGCACAAGGGGTTGATGATTTTTTTTGTGGTTTCAGTTTGAGAAGTTGATCTTGGTATCTCTGGCTATAGGGAGTGATACCTTTGTTTCCCTACATTTAGGTTGACAAGCTTTTGGGTATCTTGGTCATTTCTAGAAGTTTTGCAGAATGAGGGAGGGTCTCAGAAGTGTTCTTATTTTGCAGAATGTTTGAAGAGAAGGAGGTAGCCTTCTATGCATTTGTGACCAAAAGACCTGCAAATTGTCTTCTGTAGGGTTGGTAAGACGATGGCCATTAAGGGAGGCTATTAAAATATTGTAATGTTTTTTTTTATGGTCATCTTGGTTAGTTTATGAAGCTGCCTTTTTTGTCTTCAGTTCAAGATTGTTTGTTTTAGAAACATTGCCTTTGTCTCCTTTGTTTTATATAACTATGCAACATCGATTTACCATAACACAGAAAAGTAATTATCATTTGATTTGAAAAATGATTCTATCTAGGGGCAAAACCCTTTAGTCAAGTGTGTATATGTTTGCATATTCAGAAAAGGAAAAAAGAAAATGAGGATTAATTGTACCTGGATAGGGATGGAATGTCAACCATGTAAATGGTATTGTTTTTGTTTGTGTCTAAATTACACCTTTGAGCCAATCATCAATGTCTCATGCATATGTAATATCCTGTATTACTGATATCATCAAGTACAATTTAATGTCTCCCCAAAATTGTCTTAGTTGGAAGAGGCAGCACGTATGATTTTTGATATGCCTACCTACAAAATTTATTACACATAATTGATAGTTAGTATAGATTATTTTTTTCCCATGTTTCAGTCCTAATGTTACCTTTTTTCCTTTCCAGAACAAGGAGCGAACTGATTTGATTTCAAAGGTTGCTTTCTATTGTTTCTTTGGTGCAAATGTTTGTACTACATTGGTAGAGGTTGGTTATTTCAAGTACTAAGCTTTGGATTCTTCCATCATTTCTTTCTATTCTTATAAATCTATTTGGAAGTAAGTGATTTGATTTAAATTCTGGTTTGTCAAGAGTTTACCAGACTTCAGAGATTAGTCGTCTGAATGTAGCTATAAGAAAGCTGGAGAAAGAGCTAAAGAAAGCAAAAAATACTGGTGAAGAAACTAAACTGGTAAGCATTTAAAACAATTATTCTGAAGAAATGTTGAAGATAACACATCTAGATTCTCTTCTTGTTTGATCAGTAATTTAAGTTAGTTGAGAAATAAATGGTGGCATGTGAGAGAAGTAAATTCAATATGTATTTTACTCTATGGTCCGTTGGTATGCAGGAAGAAGAGCGTCTTTTACAGCTGAAGCAGTCAAATGCCAGGAAGTTAAGTCTGGCAAAAGCTTCTATAGATATAATTGTTGCAATTGGTCTGCTTCAGTTGGCACCCAAGAAAGTCACACCACGTGTAACAGGAGGCTTTGGATTTATTTCTTCTCTCATCTCTTGCTATCAGGTAGTGAGTCCTACAACATTATTATATTGGAAAGATGTTTGGCTATTTTTGTAAGTCTCATGAACATTATAGACAGTTGCATTTCGTGCTGCTCAGTTATCTGATAGCTGGCTTTTCTTTTGCAGTTACTGCCTTCACCAGCAAAGGCAAAGACGACCTAAAAGAAAGTACTGTGAGGAATCATGGATTTGGGGGAATTTGTCATAGTTTGATAGACTGTAGGCGGGCTGTTTGGGTTAATGTATTGAATGGCTAATTGAGACATAGCTAATTGGTTTTATAAACCTACGCTAAAAATGTACAAGTTCTTATGTAATAAAATGACATAAAAATTTACTAGTTCTTATGTAATAAAATGACATTGAGTTTTTTTCTGTGCTATGGATTGTCAATGTAACCACCATGGATTTGTTTTCTTATTTAACTAATCAGTGCATGATTAGGAATTGTCTACGTTTCAGTATCTCTTAGCCATCCTTTTTATATGTAGCTTTTCACCAAAGAATATAAAGCAACGCAATGCATCAAAATTGAAAGACATCCTCACTTATTGGCTTCATTAATGATGTTTTATCTTATTCTAGAACTCAATTCCTATGTGAATTCTTTAATGCAGAATAAATGGCTGATTTTGAAGAGCATCTTTGTCCTTCCACCATTGAATTACTTTATAAGGGCAGTTCTGAGATGAGAAAAATAGCCTACTCTGTTCATAAGAAATCTTGACATGTCTCGGAAGTTGAAGAATCTTGTCTGTCCCATGGAAATACAGGCTGATTTATCCATACATTTCATGAGAAATATGTTGAATATAAGGCTTTTACTTGGTATTAATGCCTAGTTTTTATTGTTAGTTAAAGGCTAGGAAATTGGAAATTACAGGGAATTTCCATTGGCATTATCTTTGCACAACCCAAATGAAATGTTCTTCATGGATGTTCAATGTTGGGATGGTAATAGGACCGTGAGGTAAGTCATGTATATAACAAATTTTGGAAATGCATTCATAAAGTGGTGGAAGTGGATATGTATTAATTCAAGTTGGGCATTTTATTTTCTCTGTGAGCGTGAGAGGCATGGGAGGGAAGATGGAGAGAAATATAGTTTAGTATAAAAGGATTATTGTACTTACCAGAAAAAGGGTTCGTGGTGGTCTATCATATCAGATGCTTCACAAGAATTACATGATGGCATGTATAAAATGGCTCTTTGTTAATTGCATGTATGTTTCGACAGCAATCTTAAATATGTGAAAACGGCTTGCTAGGGAGCTGCCATAACAGAATTATGATTAATTGAAGTACAGATGAAGTTTGATTTTCGTGAAAGATACAATTGTTGTACATAATAAAGTACCTCAATTACACTGTTTATAGAAGGAATAACGGAGATTAATGTGATGAAGGTTGTTGAA
Organism: Cupressus sempervirens; assembly: GCA_028749045.1. Taxonomy (NCBI): domain Eukaryota; kingdom Viridiplantae; phylum Streptophyta; class Pinopsida; order Cupressales; family Cupressaceae; genus Cupressus; species Cupressus sempervirens. The sequence continues at coordinate 819,250,160 of CM053791.1, read as the reverse complement.
AACGTGCAAAACATGTAATTCTTGCCGAACCTATACAATCTAATCTTTTTCATAGCATTTTCCAAATATTTAGTGAGAGGTATTTGTCAAAATCAAAGTCAAATTATGCAAGCAATGACAAAACATTATCATAAATCATGATAATTATTGAAGTGTTTTATAAAAACATTAGTGTGGTAGAAGAGCCGGGTTCAAGGTTGATGTATACCTATGTTGTTGTCAGGAACCAGTGCAATTAATGTTTGTTATTATTGTCGAGGGCTAGGTAGTTGGGCGACAGATGATGATGGCTGACACCCGCACCTCCTCGACACATTTATATACCTTCATATTATGGTGGTCGGGGTGAAAGAGAAGAATTGTTAGTGTTGTTCTGATACATTGTAAAACATTGCTGAGATTAATGGAAATGCAGATATGAGTTCTCTATATTATATTTGTTCTATTACATTTGCTTCCATTATCGTATGTCATAAACTTTGTCCTATGGGGCAAACATTTTGGTTCCGTTGCTTATAAGAATCTAGACATGGCGAGAGTAAAATAATGGACCAACCGCTGAATGATACGAGGGTACGAGTGGTAATCAAGAAGATGAAGACATGTTCGAAGAGTTGTTTGAAGGTGAAAGAGTAATGCTGATAGACTTTGCAAAACATATTGCAAGCATCGATTGAAACTCACATCCGAAGGGAAGCGACACAGGAGAAGGTTCCTGCGATGTGTCCCGTGGTGGACGGTTGATGTGCCGCCTACCAAGGCTATTGACACAACGTTTCATTGCCTTGTGAGAAGAGGACAATAGAGAGAATTGATGTCAACAGATCCACCGAAGCTATGGAGAAAAGAATTGTAGTAAGGAGAAAACAATCGTAGTAAAGAGCGCGGTGAGAGCCGAAGGAGGCGGCACATCCACTAACACATTTTGGTGCATTTCTGACGAATGATGTTTGCAATGATGTTTGAGATTCGACGAAACATTGGGAAGCTTTACGTTGCTTCCGTCGTTGTCTGATGAAAGTTTCATAAAAAATAAAAGACATCAAAATGTCGCTGCCTTTGTAGGAATTCTAAGGCACATGTCTGTCAGACCTCTGACGAGAATAATTTACCTGCGATGAAAAAGCTCATTGTATGTACAATATTTGTTCGGAAAGTCGATGACTAATTTTTGTCGAAATTTTGATGAAACCTTATTTGTAATTTTTCTTTATATACAAAAATGTTTATAAAATGTTCCAAGAATGGAATAAATGACTGTTTATACATTTATTGAACTCTTGTTACTTTGAAATCATAAATGAATGTGTCACATCGTCTTCAAGGTCTGATCACAAAATTTGTGCCAAATTGTCTGATGCAGAGGAAGCACTGGTTTCCAACAAACTCACCCTTTTTCCCTCCTAGACACAAGGATCCAACCAACGGTTCAATACTTCAACAACATACACATACATTGCATATTTCAGAATCTCTGAGAATGCAAAGAAAATAGAATATTGATTTCTGTCTTGTCTATGCATAGTGCACTTGTTTTCAGAATCTCTGAGAATAAAAAGAAAATAGAAGATTGATTTCTGTCTTGTCTATGCCTAGCGCACTTGTTGCCTGCCGAATCACCACAGGGGCTTCCACATATGTTGAACAATCAACATAATGGATCCATTTTTGGGTTCGGATGCTTGGCCTCCCATTTGAATTTTGTGATGAAAAGATCTTCCACTAGGTTGGTAACTCCTTTAGCCAATATGTTACTGCAGATGCAATCACAATGGGAAAACAAAGGTTAATGTTTGCTCTCTTCTACGTCAATGTGGTTATTAATAAGTCCCTTCCATATTTATTACACAAAAGTCTAAAAGGGGGAGTTGACCCAAGCCTTAGTCATTGGAAATGCTATCCTCAACTTCCAGAGATGCTCTAAACAAGGTCATGTTATTATGGATTGCAAAGTTCCAGCTCCCAATGAACCTAAATTGAGGGAAGGTGCTCTTCCCCATCAAGCTTTGGGGAATAAGTGCAAAAGGAACAAACTTCTAGTGAGTTGGAGGACTTTACTCTCTTTGGTGTTCTTTTGGAGATAATAACATTACTTGTCCCTAGGGTGCAGAAAGAATTGAATGAGAAGGAAAGAGTTAACTACCAAGGCTCTCGAGAGGAAGGTGAAATTCCTCTCCCAAGAATTATGGTGTTGAGGCGGCAATGAAGATCTTAGAAACCAAGCCTAAGATATCAACTCTAAATAAAAATGAGGACATAAAAGTAGCACTCATGCTGCAAATCAACCCTCTAGAGTAACTTTGGAAGAGATTGTTAATTTGAACCAAAAACTAAGGAATTAGGGGAAGTTAGTCCTAAAAAATCTAGAAAAGTGTAATGCTTCAAACTTGAGTGTTGACAAAGGGCATAAGGTGTACCATGGAAACTTAAACAAAACTTGTACATGCACCAATGAAGTTGTATGACTGATGTGACAAGCCAATAGTTATGAATGCAAACAAAGATAGTGACATTCTTTACTAATGTATTAATGATAATATTAAGATAACTATCACTACTAATAAAACTAGTGACCTTGTGCATCAAAGATAATGCTAGAAATAACTATTTGCATTACAAAATTTGAAATTACTTCTAGAATTATTTATGGCAGGATTGGTTATGGTTGTATATTAATTTTAATGCATCCAAGTACAATTGAACCGTATCTTATGTACACTGAGATTATAAATTCATATCAAGTACCAAACTGAAGTAATTCTTCACAAGTGAAAATAACTATGTAATTAGATACATAGCTGTAATTATTATTGACACTAAGAGAACACATTTTCAATATATTGTTGACGAAGCATTAGTGAACGATGCATGATCACGTAAGGTTTAGTGTTGGAACCCTCACTTTTGGTTTGGAAACCCTTGAATAGGATTATGGATGCAATGAGGGTAGATAATAAGCCCATTAGTATGTTTGAGTCAAGTATGGTGACATTTTGTTGTGATTTGGTCAATTAGGACCTAAAAGTTGTTAGTGTTGTTCAAATGTGCATATACCCTACATGGAGTTAACAAGGGTAGATTGGGCCAATTAGGTGTTAGGAAGAGTCAAGAGCTCACTAGATACCATTTTGGACCCAATGGAAGTGAAATGTGGCAAGATGTCTAGAAGTTGCATGCAACTTGCAAAAGTTACATTGCAACATTGCAAAAGTTGCATTACAACATTGCAACTTTATCAATGTTGCATTGTGCAAGAAAGTACAACTTTTTGCATCTCAGTGCAAAATCAGTTATGGAGGCTTTCTTTTAGTTGGAACATGAGTAGGAAGCATATGTAAGGCTCCTAGATCAATTGGACAGAGGTTGGAAGTAAGTTTTCACAGTTTGCAATATTGAACTAAGTGGCAGGCTTTGCATTTCTTACTCAGTTTTTCATGCAACTCGAGAAACTTGTAGTTAATGGATTGACTAGAGGTTATAATGATTGTTTTTAGTTAGATTTTCATTAGACCTTCATTTTTGTATAGTAGTTTTCTTTGTTTTAAAGTTTTGGTGCATTCAACAAAATTAAGACCGTAACTGTACAATCTTTAGCAGTTCTAGGGTTTGAATACAAAATTGCCTCTGACTTGGAATTTCACCATAGAAACCTAAAAACCATTGTGGAAAAGAAAGTAGGGGGTATTTACAATATGTTGTAGTTGGGAGTTTTCAAGGAAGTCACTTTGGTGATTTTTGCACTGAAGCCTTAGGGGTATCCAAGACAAACATTTGTTTTAGGTATCATTTGGAAAAGCTTTGAGTAAAGCTTCAAAAACTGAAAAAAAAGGTCTAATTGGGGTTCATTCCTACTAGGTCTGTTTCTCTTGATTTTGCATTCAACAAACTATCAAGTTGAGTCATGCCTGCAATTTTGGAGGTGTTGAGTCAACACATCGAGCAAACCTTGATAAAAGGGCGGTTTTGATTGATTTTCTTGGGAGGCTTTAGGAGGAGAGTTTGTAAACCATGGATAACTTCACAAGAGGAGTCCAAACCTTGTAAGACTATCCCTCACATTATTGAGTAGATTAAAAAAAACCAGACTTCTAGAGCCCTATCATAGTGGTATCTGAGCCTAAAGATTTCGGCAAATATAAAGTTTCATATCAATTGCAAAATAAGTTGGTGAAACTAGTAGAGTGACCAATGCAAAGCTTTCCAAGAAGGTGTAAGAACAAGAAGAGAATAGGTTGCTTAAAGAAAAGTTGGATTTTCTAGAGAACAAGATTGGTGAGGAGGATACTTCTTAAAGGACTAATTAAGGATGAGGCAACCCAAAGAAGGTCCTTATTCATAATCAACTGCAAAATAGCATGCAAGGAATGTAAAGTAGTTATAGACTCTCGTTCTATTGATAATAAATATTCAAGGAAGCATTTAAGAAGTTGAAATCAAGTAGAATGCCTCACAATAACCCATACTAGATGCCTTGGTTAAATAAAGGCTAACATGTGTTAGTTAATGAACAAGAATGGGTTGAGTTACCACAGGGGGATATAAGGACAAGGTTCTTTGCGATGTGTTACCCATGGATGCTTGCCATCTACTCTTGGGTAGACCTTGGCAATTTAACATAAAGGCACTTCATGATAGGGAAAAGAATTCATACTCTTTTTAAAAAGATGGTGTCACATATAAGATTCAGTCTTTCCAAGATGTAGAGGAAGTGAAACCTACGGTCCTAGTGTATTACTAGTAGAAGAGAGAGTTCATGAACAACTTAAAGAAAGGGGATTGGGTAGGACTTGCCCTAGTTTTGAAACCCAAGGAAGAGAAGGGAGATAAGAAGAAAACATGGATCCCTACATAAATAAGCACTTTGTTAAACAAGTTAAATGACATAATAAATGATGGAGCACCAAGTACTTTGCCACTACAGAGAGAGATTAGTCATGAAATTGATTTCATACTAGGGGATTCCTTGCCAAATAAAGAAACATATAAGAAGAAACTGCAACAAAATGAAGAAGTGGCTAGGCAAGTGCAATAATTATTAGATAGTGGATTGATTAGGAAAAAAAACACAAGTCCTTGTGTAGTTCCCATAGTCTTACCACCCAAGAAGAGGGGTACATGGAGGTTATATACTGATTCAAGGGAAATTAATAAGATAACTATCCAATACAAGTTTCCAATACCTAGGATGAAAGACCTTATGGACTTCTTAAGAGGTGCACAATACTTTACCAAGATTGATATCAAAAGTGGCTACCATCAAATTTGGATTGAGGGAGATGAGTGGAAAACAACATTCAAAACCACATAGGGACTTTATGAATGCCTTGTCATGTCATTTGGGATGACAAATGCTCATAGTACTATGAGGTTCATGAATGAGTTCCTAAAGGATTTAGTATACTCAGATGATATATTGACTTTTAGCAAGACTAAAAAGGATCAGCTTAGGCACTTGGAGATTGTATTCAGAAAGTTGCACAAGGAAAAAATAATAATTAACCTTGATAAGTGTGAGTTTATGAAGTAGGAGCTATGTACCTTAGTTTTGTGTTTCCAAAGGTAACTTGAAGATGGATCCTTATAAGGTAGAGGCAATCTTGAACTAGCCCCTTCCCAAGTCTATAAGTGAGGTAAGAAGCTTTCATGGATTGGCTCAATTCTATAGAAAGTTCATTAGGAATTTTAGTGAGATATTTTGGACAACAATAGTGGGCATGAAGACAAAAAATTAGTGGACAGAGGCTTCTAATAAAGATTTTGAAACATTGAAGCATAAGGTAGCCACCTAACCAATATTAGTTTTCCCAAGCTTTGACAAATTATTTACAATAGAGTGTGATGCTAGCAATGTTGTAGTAGGAGTAGTCCTAAGCCACATAGGCAAACCAATATATTTCTTTAGTGAAAATCTCAATGATACAAAAAGGAGGTATCCATCATATGAATTAGAATTATGTGCCTTAGTGCAATCCCTAAGAAAATGGAGCCACTATCTATCACCCAAGGATTTTGTAGTCTACATAGAGAACTACACACTTAGCTTTGTCAATTCACAAGATGAGCTTAATCATAGACACACGAAATGGGTGGAGTACTTGCAGACGTATACCTTTAGTATCAAGCATACAAAGGGGCAGACCAATAAGGTTGTTGATGCCTTAAGTAGTAGGGTATTGACTACCCAAGAAATCTAGTGAAGAGCATTGGGGTTGACAACTTCAAGGAATCATATAAGGATGAAGAGTTTTCTAAGGAATACAAGGTATAGTGAAGCTTTTGAGAATAATTTTTGTAGTGACTATTCATATCATACATTGTAGAATGACTTACTATATAGAGGTGGACAATTATATGTACATAGAGGGTCTGCGAGAGAGAACTTGATTCGAGAAAATCACAATGGTAGTTTGGGGGCACAGTTTGGTCTCAATAAAAATTTGGAGATAGTGCAAAGATACTATTGTTGGCCTAGGATGCAAAGTGATATCAAAAGATATGTTGACAGTTGCACCATTTGCTAAAAAAGAAGGGGAAATCTACAAATGTAGGGCTTTATCTACACTTACCCATTCCTAATAGGTCACAAGAATGTGTCAGCATGGGTGTTGTAGCTAGCTTTACTAAAACCAAAAAATGGATGTGATAGTATTTATGTTGTGGAAAATAGGTTTAGTAAAATGACCCATTTCATCCCATGCAAAGTAATAAATGATGCCTCTCTGATTGCCAACCTATTCTTCAAGGAGGCCTAAGAATTCATGATTTACCTCTTAGCATAGTATTAGACATGGACTCCACATTTGTTGGACATCTTTGGAAAACCTTATGGAAAAGTTTAGGAACTAACTTGTCTTTTGGGTTTGCATACCATCCTCAAATAGATGGGCAAACTGATGTGGTAAACATAACCCTAGGAAACCTTCTAAGATGCCTAAAAAAAGAGTATGGACAATCATTGGATCAAGTGATTCATCAAGAAGAGCTTGCCTATAATGACACAATGAATATGAACAAAGACAAGATCCCATTTGAAGTGGTATATAGAATGCATCCCAAGGGCGTAATGGAGCTCATAGATCTCATAGGTTTAGAAAAAAGAAGTGGATATGTAGAGGAATTTGCACTTGTTATGCAATAAGTCCATGAACAAGTTAAGCAAACATTGATTGAAAATACTCAAAAGATCAAAGATAGGGTGGACATGAAAAAGAAGGGTATCTAGTTCCAATTTGGAGACCTTGTAATGAACATAGAAATATTACCTAAGGAACCCCATAGTAAATTAAAAATGATAAGAATTGGCCCTTGAAGAATTTTTAAAAAGTATGGCAATAATGCATATAAGTTAGACATGCTCACAAGCATATCTTTGTCCCCAATCTTCAACACAAAAGATTTGATACCCTATAAGGGTCCTCTAGTGGATGGTATAGTGATACCTATTGTTGAAGACATTGTGCTTGAGTTGCACCAAGTACCTAATCAAATTCCACTAAAGGCTAAAAGGATATAGGGTTATAGAGTTGCTAAGAAGACCAAACACCAAGTCTACATGGAACATTTGATAAAATGGAAAGGTTTACCATTTGCAAAAGCTACATGGGTCAAAGAGTATGACTTCAAAAGTTTAGCTATTGATCATTCACTCTCATCACCTCCTATGACTTGAGCTCTTTTCACTTTGGGAGAATGGTGTAGGGGCACCTAGGGTTTAGTGTTGGAACCCTCAATTTTGGTTTGAAATCCCTTGAATGGGATTATGGATGTAATAAGGGTGGATGATAAGCCCATTAGTATGTTTGAGTCGATTATGGTAATTTTTTTTGTGATTTGGTCAGTCGGGACCTAAAAGTTGTCATTGTTGTTCAAATATGCATTTAGCCTATATGGATTTGGAAAGGGTAGAATGAGTCAATTAGGTGTTCAGAAGAGTCAAGAGGTCATCATACATTATTCTAGACTAAATGGAAGTGAAATGTGGCAAGATGTCTAGAAGTTGGATGCAACTTTGCAACTTTACAAATGTTACATTATGCAAGAAATTGCAACTTTTTAAATTTCGATGAAAATTAGTTATGTAGGGTTCCTATCAATTAAAACACAACTAGGAATCATATATAGGGCTCCTAGATTGATTGGATAGAGGTTGGAAGCTATTTTTCACAATTTGCAATATTGAACTAAGTGACACATTTTATAATTCTCATATAGTTTTTCTTGCAACTCAAGAAACTTGTAGTTAATATATTGAATAGAGGTTATGGTTATTCTTGTCAATTATATTTATATTGGACCTTCATTTATGTACAATAGTTTTATTTATTTTAAAGTTTTGGTGTATTCAATAAAATTCAGACTGTAACTACATAATCTCTAGCAGTTCCATGGTTTCAATACAAATTGCCCCAAACTTGTAATTTCACCATGGAAACCTAATGAACATTGACCACAATAAAGTAGGGGATACGTATGTTGGGAGTTTGCAGAGAAGCCGCTTTGGTGATTTTTGCACTCAAGCCCTAGGCGAGTAGACAATGTGCCCGTCTAATTTGTAGGACTAGATTGGTTTGAGAAAATAAATGATTGGAAAATTTTGGCATCATTTAGGAGAAACTATGTGTCTATTTGAGACTTTCTATTGAATCATTGTTTCCACCTTATTGCAAGAAACCTCAATGCTTCACCTTGTACAAGCAAAATAGGCCCAAAACTCAACTAGGGCATTATACATAGGTTGTAAATGTAAGACCTAGAAAATCCATGAGGTCTCCCAAAAGGATATCTGAGATGAACATTTTTTTAGGGTTTATTTGATCGAACTTTGAGTAAAGCTTCAAAAACTAAAAATAGAGGCCTAATTGGTTCTTAGTCCTACTAGTATGTTTTGCTTGATTTTGCAATAAACGTTGAGTTCAAGAAACTATCAAGTTGAGTTAAGTAAAGTGTGCAATGGGTTGTTTAGAGTTAATACACTCTTGATTGAGTCATGTCTACATTTTTGGAGGTGTTGAGAAAACACATTAAGAAACCTTAGTAAAAGGGTGGTTTTGATTGATTTGCTTGGGAAGATTTAGAAGGAAAGTTTGAAGAGCATGGAGAACTTCACAAGAGGGGTCCAAACCTTGTAAGATCATCCCTCCCATTATTGAGTAGAGTTCTTGCGTAAAGTTCAAAAGAAGTGAACTCCTAGAGCCCCCTATTAATGAAACTATGTTTTAAGTCTTTACTTTTTTGTATTTTAAAACCTTTTGCTTCTAATGTATTCTTCAATAGAATGTTAATGAGGCCATGTTCTAATGGAAAGACTACAATGTTCTCAAGATGATGATACATGTTTAAATTGGAAAAGTGACATTTAGTGTTGGAATTGCAAGTGGTAAGTCTTGTACTTTCATTGATGCTTCTAAGTTGACATGAGTTGATTTAGTGATTCTAAGTTGAATAAGGACTTTTTTAGTGTGGTAGAAAAAAATATCAATTCTCATTGAATAAAACTTAATGAAAAAAATCACATAAGTTCCATGTCTACAAAATAGGTATGTATTCATCCAAAATTTTGTGAACCATTTTCTATAGTGCAAGGAAAAGTTTGTTGTTATTAATATCCAACAATGCTCTTTAAAAACATTGTGAAATGACTTGATGTAAAATATAACTTTCTTTATACATTTCTATATCGTCTTAAATTGGAAGCTTTCCAATTTAATGAAGGTTTAGCACCTATTTAATGAGAGATCATCAATCTCTTTGTGCTTCATCTTCTTTCTTTCCTTTTCCATCCTTTCTCCTAGGTAGAATTGGAGTGAAATCTAATAGATGCTCTTTAAAGATCTTATTTTTAAGGCGTTAATCTAGAGGTAGGATATATTCTCCTAGGTCCTCCCTTCCCTTCATTTTGTCACTCAGAATATGCTCTTCACACTAAAATAACTACACCTTGAACTTTGTGCCAAAGTTATAGGATCTAGGACCTATTTTGGGATCCTAGAGGGATCTTAGAGGTTCTAAGCCCTAATTGTCAAGGACATAATGAGCCCTTGACCAATCAAGGGTGTAGTGTGCCCATGATGGGCCAATTAGGGATGTAGTACATCCCTAGTTGGGCCCTATTTTGGTTTCTCTATTTAGGTCACGTGTATGGATAACTTTAGGGTGTTAATTTCTAGGAAGTTTGGCTTGTTGAAGCTAGTCAAATCTAAACCCTTTATAAGCCCTTCTATTTTATCTATTTCTCTTATATCTAAGAGTTCTATGATCAAGCACTCACAAGTTCAAGCACTCTATCTATCAAGCATTCAAGTTTTCAAGTCTTCAAGCCTTCAATCATCTTGCAAACAATTCCTCCATTGAAGATCAAGGATTAAAGTATTCAATCCATTGAAGGAATTTATCTAGAAACATCTTCTTCAAGATCCTTTTTTGCATATTCCACGTCCATCCATCTTCATCTTCTTGGTCCAAATCAATTGGTGAAGTAAGAAAATTGCATTCGATTCAAGAGATCCTACTATTGTATGGTGAATTTGTACATGTACTATACATTCTATACTATTTAAATTATTTCAATTCAAGGTTAATTCCTGAAGTAGGGATTGACCAAGGAAAACCCCCTATCAACAACAAAAACCCTTCTTTATTGTAGGTTGCGAATATCATATTGATGAATAGGTTACAAAACACTATGGAATTAGAATCAATATCACACTCATTCCATCAAGGTCCATTAGATCGACCCTGATGATCCAATAGTGATAGGATCGAGCTTGATGATTCAATTTACCATTGATAGACTGTCGAATGACTTTTGGATTTTGTTTGTGGCACATTCTTAAGCCTAGATATGATGATACTCATCCATTTTGATCAGTACAACAAGCATAAAATCAAGTTTAGGAGGTGTGTCTTCTACCTTCCTTTTCCTTTCAATATTTTTACTTATATCTAACTCTATCTTATTATCTCATCCAAGGTTTTCAAGGATTTGGTTATCTTTGCCCTTCTTCCTATACCTAGTTCACATTAGTGCTCCTTTCTTGTTTGAGTAGCACTAATCTTTCTAGATCTATCTCTTTGGAATTGGGAGTGAAAGGACTTATCCCCTTGAATTCCTCCTCTCTATTATGTAGTGTGTGTTTATGTGATGAACTTAGGCTTTATATCCATGCTTCACATTTTCAAACCACACAATTTCAATAAAAATACATAGGAAAATTGAACAATATGAGGACATGAGGTAATTTATATAATTTTTTATAGTTAACATTTGAAATAAATTTGCACTCTATTGTAATTTTATATTACTAGAATATATTTTCAAAAAATTAAACTATACATATCTTAATTTTATTTTGCAAACCCATGAACCATTAAAATAACTAATCCACAATTTTAAGTTCTATTTCATAGTTTTTGTTCTAATGGAACACTTAAGGCCACATTTCTTCTTGTATTAAAAATGATCAATAATCACTACCTCAGAGCTATTTGACATCTAGCAATAAGAAAATAATATATTGTTCTCTAGAAGAATCTATTATTCAAGTCTTGGTTTATCATTTACCAAACATTACCTATGAAAAATACATTGATAATAAATCCTAAGAGACTTCTCTACAAAATGATAGTTGACATTGAATCAGGACAACCTTGTAATCAATCTCAATTATATCAAAGAGTGGTCAATATGATTTAGAAGATACAATTATAATTGAATAGCACTTATTATATTTAAGAAATTTAAACTAATTATTTGTACGTGAGAAATATAACATTCCTTTCAAATAACCATTTTTACAATGCAACTAAAAATATATTATTATCTTCTGATTCTCAAATCCCTAATTGGATAACAACAAGAAAATATCATAATATATTTTCCTAGATGAAAATCAAAATTTTCTCTATTAACTTTTTTCTTTTCCGCTCAATACTTGATTAAAAAAGAAAGTAGAAAGACAACATAAAAATATAAATCAACAAAACATACAAGAACAAATGATCATAAAGTAATTAACATAAATGTATCAAAATTATGCTTCCAAAATATAAATTCATTTCTTATCATCGACACATTAGGTTATAAGCACCATTAAGAATTCCTAGATATGATAGTGTTGTTATTTTATCCTTATTTATTTTATTTTTTGCATCAATGTTTCGAGCTACACTTCGTGATCAATTATTAGGATAAGCATAAAAAAGTCACAATGAAAATAAATAAAGTTGCTAACTCGAGAAAGATAAAAAGAGGGAGAGTTGGAATAATAGAAGTTGTAAAGCACAAAACAATTGATGTAATGGAAAAAATAATAAACAAATATATAATGAATAAATTATATATGTTACCCATGGTTTTGTTTTCAAAATTTGAGTTTTTTTAAAATTTTAAGTTCATCCCTTCAAGCCATCGAACCTTGGACATGAACCTCAAGGGTTCAAAGTTCAATGTTCAACATTGTCTATGCATCATGTTTAGCTCATTGGTCTTTTTCCTAATGCAGTTATGTTAATCCTTAACATCAAAGTTGAACCAATGAACCACTATATTCAAAGTTTATGATTGCATATCTTTTGAGTCTTCATTAAATGTAGAGTGTGAAACTCTCGTTTAACAGTTAAGCATGTGGACACTCTCTATCAAAGTTGAACTTCAAACCTTCTATTTTATGGTTCAAGTTTAGAGTTCACAGTTTGCTAGGGGAATTAAAAGATACAATATGTTATTCCTTTGAGCATCTCATTCCAAGATATTCTAGTAGATGAAATTGAACTTTCAAACTCTTATTTCATGGTTTAGAGTTCATTGTCCTTAAAAATAAAGAGAACCATCAATAGGCATGTGGTGACAAATCATTGCTAAGCACTATCCAAAAAAGGTGAAGTGGCACTCATTTAATGATGATTGGAAAGGGTGACAAACGAGTGAATTTTCTACGTGTGAAGAGTTAATTATTTATTAAAGGTTACAACTGTTAAAACTATGAATCTTTGATAGACAAAACAGTTACAATGATAATGATAACAGAGAATGTTCTTACTTGAATAATTGTTATGCTGAATATGTGTTCTACACCAGTGCTCTGCAGGTTGCTCACGATCAGCCTTCTTCCTGTCTTCAGATCATGGATGAATAGAAGAGACAGATGAATATGATTTATTCTACAAACTATATTATAGTAAACAATGTAATTTGACAAGTCATAGGTTTTGGAGATGCCAATTATAGATGTCCATTCTCTGTGATTTGTACGACACATATATACAATATGGAAAGCCATGACTCTGAAGAGTCGTGACTCTATGTGGCCTTTGATCACGTAGTGTCATGCCTCTTTGGAGGCATGTCTTAGTTAAAACAAAACAAATCATAAGGTGCTTAGGCAAGAAGCTCGATAATAGCATGAGGCCCGATAATAACATATTTACCGATAACAATATGGAACCTGATAACAGTAGATTAGTTAACTACTATTGATCATACAATACACATTCATAGCCACATATACATAAGTATATATATATTACATATATGTAGGTATGATAATCAGTAGTAACAATTCATCTATAAGCACATATTAGTATATCAGATAAACAATGTTTTACTTCTACTGATGCTAAAACATCAACACTTCCTCTTTAGAAAGGGAGAGGTAATACATCATTAGAGTGCTGCAAGTAATCAATGAAATCAAATAAAAAAATCATTATGTTATCAACACAATGTATATTAGAATCTCTTAGTTATTTGAAGCAAAATAAAATATTTCCTATGATCTCTACTTGCACTTAAGCAATGTCTACAAATGTCAATAGCGATAAAATTTCATGATCTCTAATTGCACTTAGGCAGTGTCTAGAGATGTCCATGAATTTTTTTTACCCATGATCTCTACTTGCACTTAAGCAATGTCTAGAGATGTCCATGATGGTAACCTAAATTTATTATCTATGATCTCTAATTACCTGAAGTAATGTCTAGAGATGTCCATAGTAATAACATGATATTTCATGATCTCTAATTGCTTGAAGCAATGTATAGAGATGTCCATGAAAAATTTGATGTTCATGATCTCTACTTGCACTTAAGCAATGTCTAGAGATGTCCATGATACCAGGTCTATTATTTACAAGATCGTCACCTTGTAAATAATTTCCTTTTGAATAAATATGTCCATGAAATATTTTCACGTTTCATTATATATCAGATGCTACTAAGTAATCAAAATAGAAGCATAAACTCACATGAATTAAAAATTTAGTTTAAATTTCAATATTACAAATTAATCATACCAAGTTTTTCTCTGAAGTATTTCAACTTCACTTTAGCAAGAGGCTTGGTAAAGATATCAACCATTTTCTCATTTGTAAATATATATTCTAGTTGAATGAATCCTCGATTCACCATGTCTCTAATGTAATGAAACAAAATTTTAATATGTTTGGAGTGATTGTGAAATACTAGATTTGATGAAAGTTTAATGCAACTTTGATCATCATAATAAATTACAGTGGGCTTCAAAGGTCTTTTAAATAAGTCTGATAACAAGTTCCGTAGCCATACTACTTCTCTAGCACCCAAGGAAGATGCAATGTATTCAGCTTCGGTGGAACTTAATGCAACTAAAGTTTGTTTTCGATTGGACCAAGAAACCATCTCAGATCCTATACTAAAGAAATATCCTGAAGTACTCTCTCGTTCAATAGAGCTACTAGCTCAATCAGAATTTGAATATCCAATAAGTTCAATGTTGACTTTATCATATTTGATTCCCATTCCAATAGTGCCCTTTAGGTATCTCAAAATTTATTTAGCTGCATGTAAATGTATCTTCTTTGGTGCACACATAAACTAACTCAAGGCATGAGTAGCATAGCATATATTAGGATGAGTATTCACCAAATACATTAGGGATCCAATAATATGTTTGTAGTAAGTAGGATCTGCAGGTTCATATTTTTTCATATCATCTTTCAATTTGTGTAGATTTACTTCCATAGGAGTAGCTGCTGATTTACATGCCATCACTCCAAATTTTGTTAAAATGTCAATTATATATTTTCCCTAATTCAGAATAATGCAGTTGTCTTGTTGTCAAACTTCTAATCCTAGAAAGTAGTGAAGTAGCCCTAAGTCTTTCATTTCAAATTTTGTTGTGAGCTCTTGTTTGCATTTATTTATGAGATGTTCCTCACTTGTTATTATCAAATCATCAACATATAATACAAGGATAATCATATCATCACCATAAGTTTTGAAATATAAATTAGGATCAGCTTCACTTTTGGAATATCCTAACTTCAATAGGTGGTTGTCTATTCTTTCATACCAAGCTCTGGGAGCCTATTTGAGTCCATAAAGTACTTTCTTTAATTTACAAACATGATTTTTGTTTTCATAAGTATTGAGTCCTTCTAGTTTTTCAATATAGACTTCTTCAATCTTATCATTGAGAAACACTATTTTGACATCCATCTGATGTACCTTCCATCCTTTGGATGTTGCAATTGCTAAGATGGTTTTGATTGAAGTATACCTGGCAACTGGAGCAAATGTCTCTTCATAATCAATACCTTCTTTCTAAGAGAACCCTCGAGCTAAAAATATGGCTTTTTATTTTTCAATGCTGCCATCAAATGCATGTTTAATTTTGAACAACCATTTGGAAAAAATGACTGATTTATTTTTTGGCCTTGGTACAACATCCCATACATCATTTTTTAATATAGAGTTATATTCTTCAATCATTTCTTCTTTCCAAGACTTATTTGAAAGTGCTTCTTCAACATTAGAAGGTTCTAATTTTATAAGTTTAGTTAACAATGCAAAATAACATGATTGATTTCTAGTCCTTTTGCTTTCTTGAATTACTTCATCTAGTTTAACCTGATTTTCTTCTATCATTTTTCTAGCCCAAAGAGGTCTCTTTTTAATATTATTAATGTTTTCAAAATCTCTATGATTAGACATAGATGAAGGTTTAGAATCATTCTCCCTCTCAATTTCCATAGGTTGATCTTCTTCAGAAATAGATTCTGTAATAGATTCATCAATGTTTTTGGAAATTTTAAAAGCTGTGTCTCCTTCAAATTTCACATCTTTTCTAATTTCAATTGTGCTTTGACTTGGAATGAAGATCCTATATCCTTTCATGGTTTCACTATATCCAATAAATATTCCCTTCTTTCTGGAAGGTTCTAATTTTGTTCTTTTCTATTTTGGTATTTGGATATAAATTGGACATCCAAATATTCTTAGGTGGCTTAGGTTAGGTTTAATGCCTGTGAATATTTCCTCTAGAGTGATGTTCTCTAATACTGAGTGTGGGCATCGATTTTGAATGTAGACTGTTGTGTTAGATGCTTCAACCCAAAATGAATAATGAAGATTTTGATTGTGCAACATTGCTCTATCTGATTTGACTATAGACCTATTTTCCATTCAAAAGTTCCATTCTGTTGAGGATTATAAGGTACAAAAAACTCCCTCTTAATCCCAATAGTAATGCAGAAGTTCTTAAAAATATCAGATATGTATTCACCCCCATTATTTGATCTTAGGGTTTTAATCTTTTGTCCTGATTGGTTTTCAACTAAGGTTTTGAATTCTTTGAATTTGGATAAGACTTCAGTTGATTCCTTTTATTTCAGAAAATAGATCCAAGTTCTTCTAGAATAATCATCAATAAAAATTATATAGTAGAGGTACCCATTAAGTGAGGGTATTGACATAGGACCACAAAGATCTGTGTGAATTAGTTCAAGAATGGATTTGGATTTATGATCACTTTTAGGGAAGGATTGCTTAGTATTCTTATCTAAAGCACATCCTTTGCAAATACTTAAATGATCATATTTTAGATTAGGTAAACCTTTTACAATTTTTCCTATAAATGATAATGCTCGATGGTGAAGGTGAACTAGCCTTCTATGCCAAATTTCAGTGGAATTTGAAGTTTCATGACTAAGAGTTAGGTTTAGATTCTTATTATCACGAAGTTTATAAAGACTTCCATCTATAAACCAATGGAAATGGATTTCTTAATATTAGAGTTCTTGGGTCAAGATATAACTTTGTCTTTTTGAAATGTAATTATGAATCCTTGATTAGCAAGACCAAAAATAAAGACTACGTTTCTCTCGATTCCTGGCACATATAAAATATTTTTGAGTTGTAGTGTAATTCCTGATTTTAGTTGTAATGAATAGGAACCAATTCCTCTAATAGGATAAGTAGAGTTATCTCAAATGGTACCTTTTTCTGAGGCTTGTTTAGAGAAGGTTTCAAATTTGTCTTTAAAGCCGGTGATGTGCTGAGATGCTCCACTATCTATGATTCAAGTATTGTGGTTAGAATTTATTTCACTTGAAAGGGGTAAGTAAAAAGCATAATTTTCTCTTTCTTCTTTCTCTTCACTTTCTCTTTAATTTCTGCTAAGGCCACTTGTATTTTTTTCTTTTTGGGGCAAAACATATGAGAGTGACCAATTTTATCACATTTAAAGCATCTGACTTTGGACCGATCACGTTGCTTGTTTGATTTGTGATTTTTGTTATATTCCTTTTTTTTATACTTGAATTTTCTTTTCTTGTTTGATTTCACATGAAGTGCTTGAATTTCTCCCTCTTGATTGGTACTTAGTCCTCTTGAAATTAACCTAGATTCTTCTTGTGTGCATTCATTTTTTTAATAGATCAAATTTAGGAAGTTTGGTTCAAGAGCTTAAACCTTGAATGAATATTTTCCATGAAAGAGGAAGACCTCTTAGAGAAATCATGCTGAGTTCTTTGTCATCAACTCGATTTTCCATAGTTGCGAGTTGATCCTTTAGTTCAGAAATCCTTAGAAAATATGAAGTTATGGATTCTCCATTTTTCATTTTTATATATAGTAGATCTTGTTTTAGAGTTAATAATCTACTAGTATTGTTGATTTCGAATGTATCTCGAATAGTGGAGAACATTTTGAATGCAATCTGAAGATTAGATATGGAAGGAAGAATATGATCTTTTACAGAATCTATAATGATTTCCATTGCCTTATTATTAGGTCTCTTCCAAGTTACTTTTTCTGATTCATTTTTAGGCATGGGTAGATTTGATTCAATATATTTCTCTAACTCCATTTCTCTTAATATTATTAATACTGTAATTTTCCATGAAGAGAAATTAGATGCACCCTCCAGCCTATTTTCTAGTCTCACATGATTCACCATTTTAACAATATGATTTTAGCCTCTTTGCAAAAACTAAGAATTTATGTGTGTGTGTGTGTAATGGTTTTTCTTATTAGAATGGCTCTGATACCATGTTAAAGCTATGGATCTTTGGTAGACAAAATAATTAAAATGATAATGATAACAGAGAATGTTCTTACTTGAATAATTATTATGTTGAATATGTTTTCTACACCAATGCTTTGCAGGTTGCTCACGATCAACCTTCTTCCTATCTTTAGATCGTGGATGAATAGAAGAGATAGATGAATATGATTTATTCTAAAAATTATATTATAGTAAACAATGTAATTTGACAAGTTGCAAGTTTTGGAGATGCTGGTTATAGATGTACATTCTCTATGATTTGTATGACACATTTATACAATATGGAAAGCCATGACTCCAAAGAGTCATGACTCTACGTGGCCTTTGGCCATATAGGGTCATGCCTCTTTGGAGGCATGTCTTAGTTAAAACAAAATAAATCATAAGGTGCTTAAGCAAGAAGCACGATAATAGTATGAGGCCCGATGATAGCATGAGGCCCGATAATAGTAGATTAGTTAATTGCTATTGATCCTATAATACACATTCACAGCCACATATATATAAATATGTGTGTGTGTGTGTGTGTGTGTGTGTGTGTGTGTGTGTGTGTGTGTGTGCATATATGTATGTATGTATGTATGTATGTATGTATATATATGTATGTATGTATGTATGTATGTATACATACATATATGTGTATATGAGCAATGTTAGTATGCTAATAGAAACCAAATTTAAATAAAGCTTCTACAAACTAAACAAAATTCATAAACTTCAAGATAGACTAAGATGAGCTCTCAATTGAGAATATGAGCCATTAATGGACTCTCCCAATAAGAAGCTCTCTTGTTGAGTGGCTTTGTCTAAATAGATAGGATGTATGCTCAAGCTTATGCTTCAAAAAGGGCTTCAAATGGAGTTGGAATTTGGGTGTGAGTGTATGATTTTGATGTAAAATGGCTTCTTAAAATGGCATTATGACTTTACTTCATGGATTGTGTTATTTTGCAAAGGGGAAGGATCCAATTTATAGGCAAGAGGCTTGAGGGATTGAAGGCTAAGATACAAGGATGGGAAAAAGCTCATGGAGGGCTCAGATTGCATGAGAAGAGAGCACATAGATTGTGCTTCCTTACAACCAATCAGGGAGTGACACATGTCACAAGGTGAGAGGATGGAGGAAAGGGGAAGGATGAGTCAACAAAGGAGGCTCAAGGGATAAAATATTCATAAAGACCCTCATAATGACTTGTAAGAGCAATAAAAGGGCTTGGAAGAGTCATTTATGGCCTAGTGGGCTTCATAAAGTTTTATGGTTGAGATATTTTGAGGGAGATGAGAGCAATTTCGACTTGGGCTTGATTAGGAGGGTTTTAAGCTTGCTTAGGATTGTGCAAATGATTAGAGGATGGATTAGGATGGCTTAGGATTAGCTTAGAGATAGGCAAGTGGATGGCATTTAATGAGGGTGGGTGAAGGAGGAGATATTTGTTAACTTTGGCTTGGGTTAGTAAGTCTTAACCCATTTTTAGGGAATGTGACAAGGTTAGGAGGGGATTAGGATTAGGTTTAAAGACATCTTCTAGAAGAGTCTAGACTTTGGATTAGGATAAAGACTTTCTAGAATAGTCTAGAACTTCCTAGGATGAGGATGAAGACTTTCTAGAAGAGTCTAGAACTTCTTAGGATGAGGATAAATTAGATTTTTAGGAAATAAATAAAGTTTTATTTATTTCAAGGGTTTGGGTTGAGGAGATATTTATTAAAACTTTTTTAATAAACATGAGGATTAATATTTAATCTTAATTAAATATTTTGAGTTGGGATTAGGGGTAGGAAATGATGGGATTAGCCTTTAATCAAAATTGAAGAAGGATTAGAAGATTTTGGAAGAGGTTAGTGGTCTTAAGGAAATTGGCCAAGTTTTGGGCAAAAAATAATTTATTTATTTATTTAGGGTTTTTTGGTCAATTTATTAATTAAATAATTAATAAATAAGGAAATAATGTTTAAATAAGATTTAAACATTTTTGGGAGGGATTCCTTAATTAAATATTTTTAATTAAGATAAAGGGATTTAATGGCATAAAAATAAATAAATAAATTAAATAATTAATTAATTAATAAATGATGATGTCATCAGGAATTTTTCAGAAAATAAAAATACTTTATTTTCTAAAGGTTTTTAGGTGTCTACAATATGTAGGTATGATAATTAGCAGTAACAATTCATCTATAAGCACATATTAATATATCATATAATCAATGTTTTACTCCTACTGATGCTAAAACATCGACAACAACATGCTGTCAAATCAAAATTCTCCCTATCTTTCAATGATGCATATCACATAGGTTTGATTTGATGTGATTTATTTCCCTTAAATAGTCATGATTACTTGTATTTGATAAAATTGCTTGCAAATCTCTTGAAGACAAAAGAATGAATGGCGAGGTAATTTCACTATATAGGAATGTGGAGTTAAAGAAAGGTGAACTAGAACTTGACATTGAAGTTGAACTACCTACATAGAAATAAGCTCCAATTCAAGTTCAATCTACAACCAGAGTCACCTGCTCAAGGAGTCAAAAGATAAAGAAGATAAAGAAAACAAAGAAACCTTTTATGGTAGATTTGGAGATAGAAAAAGACACCAAAAATTTGGCAAAATAATTAGCTATGGATAGTTCAATGGAGATTACTAGACAAGGATTTAAATAAGGAGTATATAATTCTAGCAAAACTTGGTTTGATGGCATTGGGAAAGCCTATTAATTTTGAGATGCCACAAAATAAAGGAATTACTAGTGCACCTAAATGGTTCAACTTCTCTATCAGTAAAAAGTGCAATATTGTACCTGTAATGGTCCCTATTAAAGACACGATCAATGTATTCTTAGGGAATACACCTAATGGTAAAAAGCCCAAATTTCAAGCCATGTTGGAAGTTGATGAGAACATCGAGCACTAGATTGTAGAGGTATACAAACTTACCAATGAGAAGAGACGAGATGAAGACACTGCTCAAGAATTTATTGTTGAAAAGGCTAACCTGGGACTAGCCACTGGAATGGGTGACATGAAAGTGTTTGATCCCATCAATAAAAGGATAGTAGACAAATTATGGAAAGATTGGAAAGACAAGAAAGAAATGAAACAATCAATGAGATTAATGGCACAATACATCCAAGCACTAAAAAACCCTGATGCCTTAGAATTAACAATGGCCCTCATGTAGTAGACGTCACTTCCCTTGCAAAGAAGAGATTCATGGACTAGATTAAAAGAGTTAGGGAAGTTGCCAAAATGTTCAATGACTAGGTAGACTCTGTAATGGATAATGGATTAAACTATATCATGAGCCGTAATTACACCAAGCTACAATCCAAGAAAGTAACTAGTGAATTGGAGTCCAAGCTTAATGCCTAGGAGCTAGAGAAAGTAAAATGATAAGAGGAGGCTAATGCTATGTCCATTATGAAGTGTAGAATTTTAGTTTGATGAAATTTTTGATTGAAAAACCAATTGATGGGGTGGATGATAACTTTATGTTCATGCAAAAGACAACATTGAGTGGAGGAATGTTTTCTTTGATCAAGGAATAGAAGAGTTGTTTAAGTTGATGAAAGATCAACCCTACAACTCCCAAGAATCACTTACATGCAAACACTTGTCACAGAAAGAGAGAAACAAAAGCTATGGAGGTTGGAATTCATAGATCCATAGCCTAGACATTCTTGATGAGCAAAAATAGAAATTGCTATTATGAAAAGTGAATAAATTAATTACAAAGAGACCAATCCTTATAAAAGGAGATCAAAACCCTAATAGGTAAAACCTTGGTTACATGATAATAATTAATTAAAAAAATTAATTATTATATGCCCAAAGTTTACCTTAAGTAAACTAGAGGTAATAAGTGACTTATTAATTAAATAAATATAATTTAATTAATAAGAAAATACTTTATTACTCAAATACCTCCCCCCCCCCTTAGATAAAAACCTAGAAACTACTACTAAAAGAAGAATTGGGTCCCGAAAACAAGGCTTGATGAGGTACCCAAGCACAACTAAATATTTAAAAAGAGGAGAAATCGAGAAGACCACATGGGAAAAATCTTACTCCAAAAAGAGATGGAAAGAATGTTCCAGAAGATAGGAACAAAAGGATGATTATGAAGAACACCACTGAAACATGAAGCATGAAGCTGAAAACACTACCAAACTGTTAATCTGAAGAACCTCCATTGTATAGAACATGACCAGGTAGAGAAGACTAAGTCTGAGGAGTTGATCAATCAAATATGGAAGGTATCTTCATAACCTCCAATTATAGGAATGAAAGAATGTCTATATGGTAAATGATGCATCTCACCTAAATGCATAGGTATCCAACCATTGCAATCACCAAGTACATAGGATCAAATACTGAATACATAGCTCACTCCACCAAACCAAGAAAAAAATAGAACCAACATAACCCCCCTATAATGCTTAGAGGTAAGACATGAACACTAAATTGAATGTAACATCTCTTGCAGAAAGAAGAACCAGGAACATCAAGAGTGCAAAAGAAGTACAAACACCTACGATGGCATGTGTCATCGACACATCATGAGGCTAATGTCATGGAAGGAACACTCACTTGACAAAGGAATATGGTGAATATGTCTAATATGAAACCCCCCAAGGAACTTTATAATGTAGTGCATGTACAAAAAAATACAAAGATGTGCAAGATCCCAAAATGCAATAGAGTGAGACTTTATCTTAGTGCGTTTGCAAAAATACTACAAAAAGATGTCAACAAAGATCCAAAGAGAGATAAGGCTGATAAAAGATATAATACAACCCATGAAAAATGATTAGAAACAAAAAAAAATTGATCTCCGGACCTCAAAAAACCAATATATCCTCCATAATGCAAAAAAAAAAAAATTGAATGGGATGTGCCTAGAGTAGAATCTAGAAAATAGAATGTCCCAAGATATGTCTCCTAGAGTGGAAAATAGAACCTATAACTTTGAATACATAAATAGACAACCAAAAAATGTTAAAAGTCAAAATAATCTGCACCATCATGACAAGCTTGGAACCATCTTTCTAATGATATTTCATTTACAAAAAATAGAGTTTAGATGAGCTAGTTAGGACGAAAAGGTAGGTCAAAAATGTTAATGCAATAGGATCTTTGATAGACTAAACCGTATTTCAGACTATAATAGAATATGTAACTTACTTTCTCTTAGATTTGTGTGTTGCAAATCTTCAATTCAAAATAGTGCTTTGGTGCTTGGAGAATCTTCTACTTGAATGATAATGTATAGTTGTTCTTCAATAATCTGCAAGAGGAATAGATCATTGGGACTGCATATATGACTTGTGATTGATATATGATAAGTCCCACCAATGCATATATATATATATATATATAAAGAAGAGTTACATCACCATAGGGGCATGACTCTACATGGACAAAGGCCACGTAGGGTCATGACCCTACTTTGATATAACTACTAGATTATCTTTAACAAAACAATGTTATTCAAGATCGATGACAGTATTTTATCTTGCCCGATACAAACTATATAAAAATGCATTATACTTGACGTGAAATTGGTGATAGAGAATGTTTAATAAGAAGTGAGGCCTGATATGAGTTGAAGGCAGTCATGTTAATTTCATATACATAAATATGTATATATGTCTGTCTAATATAACCACAAAATCAGATTTAATCTATTCAGTATTACTTCGATAGAAGCTATATTTCAACACTTCCTCTTAGTGAGGGAGAAGTAATAGATACAAGAATAAAGAATGTTTGTATATAACACATTATCTAACTTTTAACACTTTGAAATAGTGACTAGTTAAATAATTAAAATCACCATGCTATGAACACTAGCATAACATATATTATGATCGCTAATTGTCTGAAACAATATCTAGAATAATCATAATGCATTTGTTATCAATGACTTCCAACATAACTGGAACAAACATCATGATAACAGGCCTATCATTTGCAAGATCATCACCTTACAAAGGATTACCTTATGAATATATATGTCCATGAAAGATCATCACCTTTCTTTACATATCTGAAGCAACTAAACAACCATAGAAGCATAAACACATAAATTGAAAATTTAAATTCAATATCCAATATTATAACTTAAATATACCAAGTTTTCCTTTGAAGTATTCCAACTTCACTTTAGCAAGAGGTTTGGTAAAGATATTTGTTGTTTGCTCATTAGTATTGATGTACTGTAGTTTGATAACATCTCGATCCACCATATCTCTAATGTAGCAATAAGGAATCTCAATATGCTTAGAACAATTGTGGAAAACTAGATTAGTTGAAAGCTTGATACAAATTTGATTATTGTAATCAATCACAATGGGCTTCAAAGGCCTTTTGAACAAATCAACTAGAAACTCTCATAACCATACAACTTCTCTGGCTCCCAAAGAAGAGGCAATGTATTTTGCTTCAATAGAGTTTAATGCAACTAAGGATTATTTTCTGCTGAACCAACAAATCATTCCAGATCCAAGACTGAAGCAACATCTAGAAGTACTCTTACATTCAATAGAGCTACCCACCCAATCAAAATTTGAATATCCATGAATATTGATGTCTACTTGATCATATCTAATTCCCATGCCAATAGTTCCTTTAGATATCTCAAGATGTACTTACCTGCATGTAGATGTATCTTCTTTGGTGCACACATAAACAGGCTCAAGGTGTTAGTAGTGTTGGGACTCAAAATTGAAGCCCCAATTTGGAGTACCATTGAGAAAATTAAGCCCTATAAACACTTTTTGATGCATGTGTGTCTGGCTATACTTTTGAACGCTAATAGGTATTTAATGCTTCTAGCACCTTAAATTCAATGCGTCTATGTGTTCGATGAAGTTAAACTTCCATTCTAAGTCATTTCGTGAAGTTTTGTTTTGAGCAATTGTCAAATCTGCATTTTCACCTAAGTGTCAAATAGCGATAGGAGGTTGTGTTTGCAACTGAATATTTGCACCCAGTAGTGTTTCATGACTTGCTACTTTGGGAGTGTCTAGTGTCCATACCTGAGAGCCTATTTTTTAGATTTTGAGTCATTTCAAATTTGTTTGACTAGGTTTTGAATCCCTCAAAGTTGGTTGTTTATCAATGTCATGCTGATGCAATTTATTTTAAATTCTGGGAGGCCCTGTTTGACTTGTTATAACTTTGACCCAGTTGACCAAATTTCTAAAATTCCTTTTGCATCATATACTAGGGGTCAGAGACTTGTTATATTTCAAGTGCGAGCTTATGACGAATCCATTTGATTAGTTTTCAAATGCAATTCCAAATAGAATTTCTAACTTTTTACAAGTGTCAAGAAGTACAAATTTGTCGGAACCCCTATTTGTGATGTTATGTCTTGAAATTCGTGATACGTGACGTCAAATGGATTGTACCATTGTGTTGTACTCTAAAAATATTCCAAGTGTGCTAGTTTGTAAGTTTTGACGAATTCGTCTGCAAACTTTCCCAGGTCCATTCCATTTGCAAAAAATGTTTTCTGCCAGTGTTTCCAGTCTATAAATTCTGAGTAGCCTACTTTGACCATTCACCAAATGCGTCCTATTATTTTTCATGAGCCCAAATCAAAGATTCATATTGCCCTCATGATAGTGAATCAACGCCTCAGTTTTCATTTTCCCAAGTGCCCGTTTGCCCAGTTTTTGAAGCCGAGTCCGAAAGCATTTTATGGTTTTCTAACTTTCTTTCTTGCAAACAATTTTAAGGAGGTAACTTCGACAGTCAATATCTTTTGATTGAGTATTCATCATGAGACAAGATTCAATAGGGTGCAAGTATGCGGAATAGAGAATCAGTGTGTTTAATTTCGAAGCTCGATCAAATCTTCGGGTCAATTTTTAAAGCCAGCCGACAAACCCTATTAGCAGAAAGTCATAGTTTGCAAATAAGTGATATAATGAGTTTTAATGATGTTTCAGTGATGGAATTTGTGTTGAATTAGTATTAGGCAATCAATGATGTAGTTTTACAGTTTAGGTGTTCGAAAATGAAAGTTTTTTAGGGGACCCACTTTGGCGCCCGACTGTTTCCACCAGACCAATGTGAGTCCATGGATGGCGAGGTTACATTGAAGGTTTTAGGGATTGAATTCATTGAGGATGTTAATATGCTTATACCTTCAATTAAGATCTAAAGAACATACAAATCATACACAGTAAATAATAAAGAAGTGCAAAAGAGAAAATGGAATGCTTTTGAAGAAGAGGAAGCAGGGTGAGGAAGCATTGGACATGGTTCTTAACAAGAAAGATCATGATGATAATGAGAAGTTGGAAAGGAAGGTATTTATTAGTAACCTGCCTTTGGGGTTCAAGAGGGAAAACTAAGTAAAAGAGAACAACAAGTGGAGAAAAAAGTTGAAAAATTAAAAGAGAAGGATAAAGAACTAGACACAAGATTGAGGCACGTGATGGAAAGAGAGAAATCATGCAAGATAAAGGAAAAAGAAATTGTACTCAGATTGAAAGTGAGAATAGAAATGATAGGATATTGGAATTGGAGATAGAGTCAGAAGTGGAGATGAAAGATTGGAAGCATCACATGCTTGACTATTCTAATCACAACAGTCATTTTGCTAATGGGCATCAGAATTATAATGTAGAAAATATTGTCTGTGATGATTTCATGCAAGATGATATTGTAGTACAATTAGATTTTTTAGGTTTTAATGTAGATTTTAGAGATTGGGATGAACAATATACACATGGAGAGCAAAAGAGTCAAGATGAATTGAAATCCAATTATCAAACTTTTGGAGTAGTTTTGAGTATTGCTGCATATGACCTCGACATCCCGTACCAAGAAATGGACCTTAACTAGTGAATTTTGTTGGAGCTCCAAAGCATTAGACTATTTCTAGAATCAGTGTCGAATCTAGCGTAGAGGGAAAATGCTAGAAATAAGCAAGATATGCCCACGATTTGAAGAATATAGCTCACGAGAGGAGAAATTTCCTTGAAGGCAGAGTACACGCCAAGAAGCTGCATAGTTGGAAGTATAAAATTTGTTAAAACTTTTCAACGGAAAAGTCCACGCAAGAATGAAAAGACTAATCCATGACTAAGATCTAGAGGTCCAAACATGCAGAGGAATGCATCAACAAATAAGAAGAAGTCGTGAGCAAGGGAGCCACAATACTGGTCAAAGGAGAACACACTGGTTGAAGCGGTAGTTCATGGAGAAAAGTAATTTTTACAAAAAGGATCACTTCATGTAAAATTAGCTAGATTCATGGAAAAATATGGTATCAAATATATTAGTAGTGACAGTGAGCATTGCTTGTTGTTGTGTGTTGAGGAACGATTAAGAACAATGATAGGTTACCTAATCAGATTGTCTAAACAAAAAGTTGATCTTGCGAGGGCCGGCCATAAAGTCACTATAACATCTGATGTGCGATGCCATATTCTAGCAATGAATAAAAAGTAAAAGATGGTTTGAAGAAGAAAGCTATGCAAGAGAGGTAAGTCAAAAGCACATGGCAGAGAAAGGGGATTTCCTTGTAAACCATAATCCTGCATGCCTTATGGTGGAGAAAGATTTTGTTGTTTAAATATAACTTCACACGCTAGTCACAATGTCTTAAAGACAAGTGCTTTTGAAGCGTGAGCTTCCAACGTGGGGCCTGTGGTCATCCAGCTAGCAGGTCGCCCAAACAAAATTTTGACCAAACAACATGCTGATGTGGCAAGTTTAGATACAAAGTCACAAGATTAGAAGATCCTGTGGTGGGCACTTCACCACTTGGAGAAGTTTCCTAATTGTTAAATAATGCAAGCAAGCAGGGAAGCGCCACGTGGCAACGAGCTTGCCCAGTGATGACGTGGTGGTGAAATGCAGGTGTTGATTGAGGGTGATGAGGTGGATAGGTGGCAGGTGCTGAGCAAATAAGAGGGTGCTACATGTCAAGTGATATGTGTGATAGGTCCAAGATGGAGAATATGTGGCATAGGCTGGCCTATCAAGGGCTACCATGTGGTAGCCCGGGTAGCACCCAGTGGGCCCAAAGAAATTTTCAAACGAAATATTAAATTTTAATATTTTATTTGTGTGCACTCATCCATAAAGAAAATGATATACTTTAAAAAGTGATTTTAAATTTTTTTTTAAAGAGGGGTCACATGCATATATTTTTTAAAATGCAAAAAGGGCATGTCTTCTAAAGTTTACACTTTAGAGATTTTTAATTCTTTAAAAATTTAAAGGTTGCAAACCATACACTTGTAGCAGGGGTAGATTTTTTGAAATGGCTTTCTGGGGGTTTTTGATAGGAAAAATATGCACTCCAATATACCATTGGAACCAAGAAAAGATTAACTATCTGATTATGGAGTTCATTTTTTGCACAGAATGTCACTAGTACATGCAACAAGAGATTTTGTCTCTCAGATTGATTTGCATGTTTTATCAAGTGTTTTGAGTCATCAGTTGCAAAATTCAATGGAGAAACACCTTAAACACATTTAGTGACTCTTATATCTAGTTATTTTGAATCTTTGTGGTGTTTTGGTTTCAAAGTGATCAATTGGCACATATTTGGGTTCAGTTATCAAATTTTTGTCTTTTGCTTAGATACTTTGCATTTGGAAAGGCAAAACATAAAGGATATTATTAGTAGTTGATGAGAGAAGGTAGAGAGAGGTTATTTAGCCTCTTGGGAAAGAATTCTAAGGGGACACTTGTCATCTTTTGATCAAATTCAGGAATTGCTTCCTTGATATATACTCTTTCTTCTTCTTTGAAAAAGGTTGTTGGTTGGTTTTCAATTTTTAGTTTTAGGAGCTTTGCTTAGGCTGTGAAAGCCAGACACCCAACATTTTCTTTTGTCTTGAGCAACATTTAGTGTTTATGCAGATAGTTTTTACTTGTTAGGTGATTTGTGAAGTATTTTTGTACATCTTTCTTGTATTCATTTTCAAGGAAAAAGAATAAAGCACAAATAAAGGGTTTTAATTTTAGTTTGAATCTTGTCTCTTGTTCATGGATTTGTAATCTTTTCTAGTTTGTGAACAAAGAGCATAAACTAGGTTGCATTTGGTTTAAGAATGTATGTGATTGAAGAATCTTGTTGATAGAACAAAGAGCCATGTAATTGCTTGATGTTTATCACAGGGTTTGAAGATTTCATGATGGGATAATTTGGGTATGAGATTCATTTTGATGCAGATGTCTATTCACAAGATGAAAGATAGATTAGGGATCTTGATGTAGGAATTATGTGAAAGATTTCCAAAAGATGTATGGTTGTAATTCACGTAATTGCCTAATAGATAAGGCACTGGTCAGTTGCAAGATCATTTAGTTTTGTTGCTCATACCTAGGTCTAGCTAATATCAACATATTAAATCATCTTTTCCCTTTTTATGTTGAAATTTATTCAAAGTTTAACCCTCACTTAGCTTACAAGCTTCATGAGTCATGCTATTAGCTATTTCATGCTTGTGATTTATTAGTTAAGTATAGAAGATTTAGGGATTTGATCTATTATTCTAGATCCTAATTATGCTCATTGCACTGGTCACATAATAAGATCTTAAGAGGTTCTTGGTGTATTGTGTCCATTATTGGAGATAGCTACCCATAGATGCATTATTGCCTTGCATACCTGGTTATTCAAACTTTGTTAAATCAGGGGCCAACAAAATGGCGACTTTGCTGGAGAACAAGGTTGTAAATGCTTGAATTATGGAGTTGGAAATATCTTATATATTTTGAATATTTAGTTTTGTATACAAAGTTTTGTGATCCCCAGTTAAGCTTTATTCATGGACAACAAAATCTTGTAAAACTGGATGTAAATTGTGTTCTATGAGTGTTATAGGTCTATCTTCAATCAATTTAGTTTGCAAGTGTTGTTGAGAAAGTTCAGAGTCAAGAATTGGTTAATGAAGTGTATTTTCTTTTCAAGGTGTTAATGATTTGCAAGTTTCACCTACATTGAAGATCTGGTTCAGATTTACCAAAGTGATACATTATGTTTTATTTCTCACAAAGTGTGAGTGACGACTCTCAAATCTCTGTACCAGTTTGTTCCTAGTTGATTCCACTGCAATATATTGAAGAATCTTCACCTGTTATCAACAAATCATCAACATATAATACAAGAATAATCATGCCATCACTATCTATCTTGAAGTATAAGTTAGGATCAACTTAATTTTTAGAATACCCTAACTTTGTTAGATAGTTGTCTATTCTTTCATATCATGCTCTAGGAGCTTGTTTAAGACCATGCAATGCTTTCTTTAACTTACACATGTGAGATTTTTTGTCATGAGTGTAGAACCCTTCGGGTTGCTCAATATAAACCCCTTCTTTAATTTTACCATTTAGGAATGTTATTTAAACATCCACTTGATGAACTTTTTGTCCTTTGGATGTTGCGATAGCCAAGATAGTTCCAACTAAAGTGTATCTAACAACTGGAGAAAATATTTCTTCATAATCAATACCTTCTTTCTATGAGAAACCTAGTGCTACAAATCTTGCTTTGTACTTTTCAATGCTGTTGTCAGGTGCATGCTTGATTTTGAACAACCACTTAGAAGAAATAACTTATTTGTTTTTAGGTCTAGGTATAACATCCCACACATCATTTTTTAGTATATAATTATATTCTTCAATCATTGCTTCTTTCCAAGGTTTTCTTGATAAGGCTTCTTCAACATTTGAAGGTTTTGTTTTGATAAGTTTAGTTAATAATGCTACATAACATGATTGGTTTCTTGTTCTTTTACTTTCTTAAATTACTTCATCAAGTTCAACATGATTCTCTTTTATCATTTTCCTAGCCCAAAGTGGCCTCTTTTTATTGTTAACATTTTTAGTATCCTTAGGATTTGATGTAATGGTAGAAGAAGGTTCAGTATCATTCTCCCTCTCAATTTCTACTGAGTGATTTTCATCTATTTCAGTGATAGGTTCTATAAGTGATTCATAACCATTTTTAGAAAGATTGAAGGAATTATCTTCTTCAAATTTTACATCTCTACTAATCTCAATTGTTCTTTGACTCGGGACAAAAATCCTATAGCCTTTGATTGTTTCATTGTATCCAATGAGTATCCCCTTCTTGCCAAATGGTTATAATTTTGTTCTTTTCTCTTTAGGAATGTGAATATAAACAGAACACCTAAATATTCTTAGGTGACTTAGATATGGTTTGATACCCATAAATAATTCTTTAGGAGTGGTGTTTTCTAATACTAAGTGTGGACATCTATTTTGAATGTAAATTGCAGTATTAGATGCTTCAACCTAGAAAGAAGTATGAAGATTTTAATCGTGCATCATTGCTTTGGTTGATTCAACAATTGATTTATTTTTACATTCTGCAATTCCATTTTACTGAGGATTATATGGTACATAAAATTCTCTCTTAATCCCAAAAATAATGCAAAAATCTTTGAAAATTTTAGAGATGTATTCACTTCCATTGTTTGACCTTAGTATTTTTATTTTTTGTCCTAATTGGTTTTCAACTAGAGCTTGGAATTCCTTGAATTTTGATAATATTTCAATTGATTCCTTTTGTTTTAGGAAGTAGATCCAAGTTCTTCTGAATAGTCATCAATAAAAATTACATAATAGAGACACCCATTTAGGGAAGGTACATACATAGGACCACAAAGGTCAGTGTGGATAAGTTCAAGAATAGATTTTGATTTGTGAACACTTTTAGGAAATGATTGCTTAGTGTTTTTGCCTAGGGCACATCCTTTGCAAATTCTTAAGTGATCAATTTTGAGACTAGGTAATCCTTTTACAATTTTTCCTATAGATGATAATGCATGATAGTGAAGGTGACCTAGCCTCCTATGCCAAATTTTGAAAGAATTTGAGGTTTCATGACTTAGGGTTAAATTTTGATTTTTACAAAGTTTATATAGACTTTCGTCTCTAAAACCAATAGATATAACTTTCTTAATGTTAGAGTTCTTTGGCCAAGATAGAACTTTGTCCTCTTGAAAGGTGACTCTGAAACCTTGGTCAACAAGACTAGAGATGGAGACCAAATTCCTTTTTATACGAAGGACATAAAATATTTTTATATTGAAGAGTAATACTTGAATTTAGGTGGATTGAGCAGGACCCAATACCTTTGATTGGATGAGTAGAATTATCTCCAATAGTTACTTCTTCTAAGGAGTATTCAGAGAAGCTTTCAAATTTGTCTCTAAAACCTATTATATGTCGAGATGATCCACTATCTATAATACATATATTTTTTCTTGAATTTAGTTCCCTTGAAAGAGCTAAATAAAATACAAAGTTTTCTTTTTCCTCTTTCTATTCTTTAACTTCTGATAGGGATGCTCAAATTCTTTTCTATTTAGGGAAGAAGTTGTGTGAATGACCAATTTTTTCTCATTTAAAACATTCTACTTTTGACCAATATCATTTCTTATATAGTTTTTCAAATTCCTTCTTATTACATTTGAATTTTCTTTTCTTGTTTGAATTTGCATGAAGGGCTTGGATTTATCCCTCTTGATTTATGCTTAATCCCCTTAAAACTAGTCTTGATTCTTCTTGTGTGCACTCATTTTTGAGTAATTCAAATTTAGGGAGTTTAGGTTGAGAGCTTAGACCTCGAATAAAGATTTCCCAAGATAGAGGAAGATCTCTTAAGGCCACCGTGCTTAGTTCTTTGTCATCAACTCAATTTTCAATTGTTACAAGTTGATATTTTAGTTCATAAATTCTTAGAAAGTAAGATGTAATTGACTCCCCATTGTTCATCTTTATATATAGATCTTTTTAAAAATTTAGCAGTCTACTAGTATTATTGATTTCAAAAGTATCCCTAATAATAGAAAACATTTCAAATGTAGTTTTAAGACTGGATATGGAGGGGAGAATATGATCCTATATAGAGTCTATAATGATTTTCATAGCCTTGTTGTTGTGCCTTTTCCATGTCCTTTTATCTGGATCATTTTTAGGAATGGATTTGTTTGATTCTATGCACTCTTCTAATTCCATTAGTCTTAATATTATCATGACTCTAATTTTTTCCATGATGAGAAGTTTGATGCTCCCTCAAGTCTATCCTCTAATATTACATGATTAACCATTTTTTAATTTAGAGGATAAATTTAAGTTTTATAAATATGAGATTTAGATTTAAAATTCTAAATAGTTGAGTTTCTTATTAGGATGGCTCTGATACCATAATAATGCAATAGGATCTTTGATAGAATAAAATTTATTTCAGACTGTAATATAATATGTAAGTTACTCGCTCTTAGATTTGTGTGTTGTAGATCTTCAATATAGAACAGTGCTTTGGTGCTTGTAGAATCTTCTACTTGAATGATAATGTATAGTTGTTCATCAATAATTTGCAAAAGGAACAAATCGTTGGGACTGTATATATGACTTTTGATTAACATATGATAAGCCCCACCAATGCTATAATATATATATCGAATGAAGAGTTACATCCCCGTAGGTGCATGACTCTATGTGGCCAAAGGCCACGTAGGGTCATGACCCTATGTTAACATAACTATTGGATTATCTTTAACAAAGCAATGTTATTCATGATCGACGATAATATTTTATCTTTCCTGATACAAACCATATAAAAATGCATTATACCTGATGTGAAATCGATGATAGAGAATGTTTAATAACAAGTGAAGCCTGATATGAGTCGAAGGCAATGATGTTAATTTCATATATATATATATATATATATATATATATATTTGTATATATACACATATGTATGTACACATATGTGTATATACATATATAGGTATATATGTCTATCTAATATAACCACAAAATTAGATTTAATCAATTTAGTATTACTTTGGTAGAAGCTATATTTCAATAAAAAAAGCATCGGAAAAAAAATTACCACGGGGTCTGTACCAGAATACAAAGGAAAATGCTCCCACTAGTACCATAAATTACCTTGGGTTTCATGCCAATTTTTAGTTACCATACCAAATTGCCTCGATTTGCATACATAATATCAATTTTTGCACCCAAAAAAATCTTGGGATTCGTTCAAAAATCATGCCAAAAATCTTGATTTGCATGCTGAAAATTAGAAAATTACCACCTTGGGAAATGTGCCAAATTTGGGAGCAGTATATTTTAGCCTCAAATTCCAATAGTGTCCAAATTGGATAAATTTTATATGAAAATAGGGATTTTTAGGCATTTTAAGCTCAAAGATGATGTTTGTTTGGGCTCAAAGTGTACTAAAAATTAGTGACCCCCCAGATTCAATGCAAAAATCTTCTAAAAATGAAACCCTTTGAAAGAAAAAATATAGATCTGAAAGCCAAGCCAAACTCTCATAAACAGAACATGGGCATGAAGATCTAGAGCTTTGATACCATGTTGAAGTTGATGAAAGATCAACCCCACAATTCCCAAGGATCAATTGCATGCAAACACCTATCAAAGAAAGAGAGAAGCAAAATCTATGGAGGTTGGAATTCACAGATGAGACATTCTTGATGAGAAAAAAGAGAAATTTCTATTATCAAAAGTGAATGAATTAATTACAAAGATATCAATCCTTATAAAAGGAGATCAAAACCCTAATAGGTAAAACCTAGTAATTAATTAAAAGAATTAATTATTATATGCCTAAAGTTTAGCTTAAGTAAACTAGAATAATAAGTGACTCAATAATTAAATCAATATGATTTAATTAATAAGAAAATACTTTATTACTCTAACAAGAGTATGGGCAACTCCTTAGGGATTTGGAATGTTTCAAAGGAATTATGGATAATGATACTAGGCACATTGATATCAAGTTGAAGGAGAACAAAGGAAAGCCCAATATGCTAGCCAAAGATATAATTGAATCTTTTAACGAGAATATGCAAATCATGAAAGAGATGCAAGACATTTCTGTTAAAGACCTCATTGTGATTTCAAGGGATGATTCCATGTTGATAACATGTAGAGACCATCTTTATACACATTAGAATAAGGTGGAGTACATTCATAAAATAAAAGAAATATGAAAGTGATGCTTGAAACATATCAAAGTGCCACATCAATAGGAATTGGATAAATTTGTGATTTCCTACAAAGAATGGATGAATGTAGGCGATGGAATCACTGTTGACCAGGATCAAGCAATGGGTTCATCAATTCCTTGTGGCAGTTAGATAATAGTTAGGAAGTTGATAGCCTATATGAATTTTGGTTTAGTTTTGGTTTTGGTTATATAAAGTACTTTATAGAATGACTCCTCCACGAATCAATTGCAGAAACAAAATCTTGGTCCCATGTGGCTATTTATGCTTATTTTCAAGACTTAATGAAGGTCATCCCTTTGGTTAATTTCAAACTTATATGTTTTAAAAATTGTTCAAAATAATACTATTTTGGCTAGTGAAACTTAATAGAAAACAAGGAGAATCGTATGGTTTTCTTAATTTGGTTATCACCGAATTGATTTGTGTGGTTTTATCTTCCAATAAGATTTATTTCATTTTAAGAGTGATCTTATGTAATGGTAACACATTTGTTGTTAAGTATTGGATAATAAAATTTATATTGCAGATATTTAATGTTTTTTATCAAAGTAATCTTTTGCTTCTAATTTAAATTTGGGTAGCTTTTTTTCATTGGTAAGAGGCCAAAGCCAAGATTAATTTTTATGTGCTATTATTTATTAAAATCAAGTAGACTCGAACCAAAGACCTTGTAGATAAGAGGCTCACAATTTACCATTGTGTTGTAGGCTCTTGCCTGGAAGTCAGGTGGCTTTTAATTAGTAATATTGAGTTAGAATTTGTGCCATTCTTTACATGTTTATGAAGAATGTTTAAAATCCTTTAATGATTTTATATTAAAACTATGAATTCAAAAACTATTATTTTGTAATAAAATCTAACTAAATTATCATTCTAGAAGAAAGTTGTATGTTTAAATATAGAGAACTCGATTGAGGCTAAGAGCTCAATTGTTAGAAATAAGTTTTTCTCATGTATGTGCTTAGAGTTAAATAGTTTATTCATTGTTTTGAACAAAGGGAAAAATTGTTAACTAACAATTTTTTGTGACTTTACTAGGGAAAACCAGTAAAAAGACCATTGAGTTAAACATTGATAATGAAGTGCAATGATACATCTTCATGAAAAATGATTTCCTGCCCTACAACCTGACTTTGGCTTTTAGAACATATAGGAAGACATTATCTCTAACCTAAATGTCCTAGCATGGAGGTGCAGTACAAGCCAACAATAGTATCAACAAGTAAATCAAGTGTTGGAAGGTGAAGAAGAATTTGGCGAATTAATAAGAGCATTCCCTATTGGTTGGGAGGCCATGATAGTTGACAAATTGACTCACATTCCCAAAGCAAATCCACCAAATCTAGCTCAACATCCAAACCCTATGAATTAAAACCTATAAACTAGCTGAAAGGAGATATACAAGGAGTGATAAGGACAAAGGGATAATTGATGAGGAGTTTGAAGCATTGAAAAAGCTTGAATTTTCCCTATAATTCCCAACTAGAGGAAAGAAGGTTAAGTCCAGTAATAGACCCTCTTTTTCACAAAGAACCACTCCTTCCACTACCAGTTTCCAAGGTCTTATTCTATCAAGTACTTTAGTTCCAACCCATATCAATGTCCAACCTTTGAACATTATTGTGTTTTCAATGACTGCTAATCAACGATCGAGTATTCAAGTGGGATGCCTTAATCTAGGAGGCAACTCTAATCCTTTACCTAAGGGTTCTCATGAACTTCTCCCAAGTTCACGGTGATGGTAAAGTCTCTCTAGATGAACATAACAATTCCTTCAACATAGATGTGGTGTGATTGTAGTCCCAACTAAAAATGTACCAGTCAAGTTATTTGTGTAGACTCTGACAAAGACTGTTGCAGATTAGTTTCATTATTTTCCTAGTGGTTTAATAAAAAATTGGAATACCATGAAAACTACATTTGAAGCTTTCTTCAAGGGGATAATGATGAACATTACCTTCTATTGCAACTAACACAACTGAAAAAGTAGATACATGACCCAATGAGGGATTTTTTTGCAAAATTTAACAAGATCCTACATAAAATTCCAACTACTCAAAGAGTCAATGCAAAAAATAGGAAAGGGTTCTTTCTTAATGTAATGCCTCTAGACATAAGTTTTCATTTGAGGCATGATAGGGTGGCATATTTATCCACAACATAGAAGATCACTATTGAGTTAGAATATGATTTGATGACTGTTGGGAAATGGAAGAGAGAGGTCCATGTTGCATATGCACAAACATCTATATATAACACTATTCCTTTGGTTCAAAAACTTGTGAATGGCATGATAAAAATAAAAAGGAAGTTACATCAAGCCACAACACTATATCAATACATTCCTTGCAAGTTCCCATACCAAGAAGTTGGGACTCTAGGGAGACAACTCAATGTACCCCTTTCTCAACAAAGGATTCAAATTGAAACCCCTCCTATGATTAGGAACAACATGTGTATTATCCACTTGATGGATGATCATGATGGTGTTACTTATCCATAAATGGTATATTAAAGACGATTGGAGGCAAATAAGGAAAAGGTTGAAGAAATACCTACACAAGAAGAATGCTTCGGAGTGACTAAAAACTCTGTAAAATATTAAATGGAATATGAATCTAACTTAGACAGAGGAAGAGATATTTTGATAACTCTGGAAGAACCTTCTCATTCTATCACGACAAGGAACTAGTGAGGAAACAAAGGAATTAGTCATGTAACACCTCTTGTGACTATACTGAAAGGAAAGGGGCCAATAAAACAAAGAAATGAAGATCCTAAAATGAAAAATGCAACCATCCTAGAGGTTTAGATATTAAAAAGGTTGTTAGTGAACCGATTTTCCTCCAAGAAAATACATACAAATATAACCCTGAATGCCCAAATGAGATGACGAATCAGCACTAACAGTTGGACAAGTTATCATTGAATTGATAACCTTCCTCTAAATTTTATCGGGTACAGCTCCCCGTACAAGGTATTCAATGAATTAAATGTGAATGCTTTTACCAGAAAGCATAAAAGGATATCAAACATCTAATTGTAAATACAAAGTAGACGTGGAAAGCTAGATGACTAAAGGAAAATAAGTAACAAATGACACAAAGTCCATTTGCATGCAGCGTTACAAGGAGAATGAAGCCTGAGAAAGCAAGAATCAAAGCTTTAAAGACACTTTGAAATCAAATATATTCAAAAAGCCATGACATAAATGCATTTAGAGAAAATTGAAAGTCATACAAAGATAACACTCAGTGGAAAGAAAATTGCCCAGACTCAAAGTTCTGGTATGCAATTATCTTCCGAGTCTCCCTCCTCTAAAAATGCTGAAACAACAAAGTTCTCATTACATCATACATCTAAATCACTAACTGAAAAGGAAACCTAAATTCCCTCTCCCTACATAGATTCAAAATCAAAATATCCCCTATTTCCAGCTCACAGTCTGGAAAATTAGACAAAACTCTGCTCTTTCTCTGCCAGTAAATGAAACTTTCAATCCAACTCCTCTGTTCTGCAACCCAAAGTCTACAAACCTAGCAGAAAGTGGAACCCATTTGTGGTTTGAAAACACCTTCATAAATAGTTGGTTTATGTGTATTTTCAGTTTGCATAACTGATTCTTGGAATTTGACTATCCATCTTCCTCTTCTTATGTTCTCTCATTAATATTTGAATAACCTTATAAAAAATTGATGAAAAAGTCTTATAAGGATAATTTGACATATTAAATGAGACTTAGACAAGTGGCACATGATTATAAAAATATTCTTGATGCTGGCCGGATTCAAAATAACTCTGTCAGCAAAAATGGGTCTCGGTATGAGAGGCATAAATAATTATCCCACCGTTGGATCTTGCTGAATTTTGGATATGTTGGAGAGATCCTAATTCCGCACAACTTGACCGAAGCGATTGAGAAAATTATATCCAAGTCAAAAGTTATTGAAGACTGAGTGGAGGTATATAAAACTGCTAGAATAATCGAACCCGTTGAACCTGTTTGAACCATTTGAACCTTATCTTTGAATCACTTTGGACCACTTTGAACTTTTGAACCAAGCCACTGAATCATACATGTGAACCTCTCAGAATAGATCGTCGAACCTACATGAGCACAATGAACTGTTTTGAACTGCTTTGAACTGCTTCGAACTTTAGTTCGAAGTGGTTCAAAAACTCTATACTTGAAGTTTGAATAGTTGAACCTTTGAAACATCAAACTCACTGAACCTTTGACTCACTTGAAGATTCACTATGATGTTATTTCATTCTTTGGCTGAGGAACATCTTCGCACTATGACGTCTGAATTTCTACACAGAACCGTTGAGTCTGAACTTTGATTTGTATTGAACCTACAGGATGAGTCAGCTGAACCATTGAATTGCTTTGAACCAATTTGAACTACTTCAAACTACTTCGAACTTCAGTTCGAAGTGGTTCAAAGGGGTTTAACATCTGAAACTGAATTCTAAAACTGTGAAACTTCTTGTGAAGTCCTCTAAACTTGGATTAAATGATCCTTATACCTTTGCTCTGAATCATTGAACTTTACAACCTTAAGCCTTATCTGAGTCTGCATGTTGAACCAACAAACCAACTTGGACCTCTGAACCGTCAAACTACTTTGAACTTCAGTTCGAAGTGGTTCAACAACTCTAAACTTGAAGCTTTGAAATTGTGACCATATCGGGTACTAACAAAGGTCACACCCTAAACTTGGCTTTAATATTGTTAAATTTTGTAAACCTTCAAGAATTCAAATATCGCCTATTGAATATTTGAAGCTTAATCATAGTGAGCCGGATAAATTGATTGGTTATGTTAGAGGTCCCAATTCCCTTATTGATTCACTCCAAGTCAATAATATGTCCTCTTTTGCAATCTCTCCAGTCATAGAAGCAAGCCAACTCAGTACAAATAAAAAAAAAGCTTAGTATGAGATTATTCCTTCTCCTTCCCCTTATATGGACAAATTTGAACCCTTTTATGTCTCACTTTCTATCATGGTTTCAAATTGAATAATTGTATTATTGATTCTAGGGCATAAGATAATATCATGCCATCCTTTGTAGCCAAGTACCTAGACCTCCCTATGACCAATTTTTTTGGGAAATGTTATTCCATGGACTCTAAATAAGTCCCATTAATCGACCAAATCAAAGATGCACAAGTTTCATTGGATGCATTTTTAGAAAAAGACTAAAATAGACTATCATTTTCACACACACACACACACATGCTAGTCATGGGATGTTATTAAGTTGAATTTTTTATAGGGACTTGGGAGGTAAAATTAAATTATGCTAGTCATAGGCTATAATACTAGTAAGGAACTAGACAGTTACTCTAAATTTTGAGACTAAATCTAATGACAGAGTGCAAGGCAGGAGAACCCTCAAAGGAGATGTCCTAGCCCCTATAAAATAACCACAAGGTGGAAGATAAACAATAAAATAGATATTTAGATTTAGAATAATATCAATTCTAATAATAGAATCATAAGATTTACATCCAACATGTCCAACTGTAAGGCCTTCCGTGTTACAACCAAATACATAAGCAATTACAATAGTAATTCTACAAGATCTTGCAAAATCTGACCACTATCTAGCCTAGATCCATAATCTGGTAGAGAAATCTGAGAAGAATATAAACTTGTGCCTACAATCCATCATGAAACCTTCTTATTTCCCTAGCCCACACTTAGCAACTAGCTCTACTAAACTTTTCTCCTCTTAGCTACTCCATGCAACATGAATAATGACTCTAGAAAAGACAAGACACTCTACTTATGCTAAACCAAGCCATAATTTCCTAACAAGCTACATTAAATAAACACTCACATATTCAATAGACCCTCAAGCCACAAGTTTAATTGGCTAAAAACATTAAATACATGAAATAGTTAAATACTTAGGATATACCTCAAGTTTATAATGGATAACTAGCTTGAAAGACCACATAGGAATAGACACCCTTAGGCATAGGTCCACAAGCCACCCAACAATCCAAATTCAAGAGCACATTACCAAAAGTCACAAAAATGGTTCTAACTCAAAGATGATAACTCAAAACTCTATGTGCACTTAGGAAAAGGTTTTCCAATATGTATTGAACACATCCCCAACCACACAAACCATATCCCCATAAATCCAAGCTAGAAGCCCCTGAATATAGGATTATTAACATCCCTAAGATGCTCCTACATTAGAGACCCCACGTGTGAAGAAAGATGTTCTTAATAAATGGAAGAACATCTTTTAGGGTTCAATACATAAACCCCAAACTGGTTCTTCACATACATGTCCTCCATTGTACCA
This sequence comes from Cupressus sempervirens, assembly GCA_028749045.1. Classification (NCBI taxonomy): domain Eukaryota; kingdom Viridiplantae; phylum Streptophyta; class Pinopsida; order Cupressales; family Cupressaceae; genus Cupressus; species Cupressus sempervirens. Next base: position 819,208,461 of record CM053791.1, on the reverse strand, counting down.
ACTTATACACTCTTGCATTTTTTTCCACTTCTACAAATCCTTTCCTACAATTGTCCTCTTCACATCTGTCTTTGGTGTATAAAAGGTCTATTTTCCATGCTAATCTCTAACCCTTTCAAAATCCTTCAACTCAACTTGGTGATCAAAATTTAGGTTCTTCCTACCAAGTTCTGCATTCTCCAAAGGAATCAAGGAATGCTCCTTGCCACCCTTCCCAATATTAAACCTATTCTTGACACAATCATTCACAACCCTACAATAATATTTCCAAGGTCTTCCAAGTAATATGTGATAACTACTCATGTCCATAATATCACATAATACTTGATCCATATACTGCCCAATCTAAAAATTAACAAGATTATACTCCCTTACTTCCAAATAATTCTCATCTTGTAACCAACTGATCCTATAAGGATAACGATAACCCATTCTCTTCAAACCAAGTTTCTGAACCATCTCGTTAGAAAATATGTTATCAGTACTACTACCTGTTGACATTATAGTCATGTTTGTTATTAGTGGCATACACTTATTTAGATTATGAGTATCTACCAAGCATATTGTATAGTTAACAATGTTAACCAAGCATTTAAGACTCTACCAAGTTTTACAATTGCTACCGAGTTCAAGGGACAATATTTAGTTTGTGCCGAATAGTTTCTACAATAATAGTGATTAGTAGTGTAAACTGAGCTTCATAAGGTTTACCGAGTTCCTCACTACAAACTAAGTTGTATAGTGCTTATCGAGTTCATAGTTGATGTGATGTGAGTCTAGTGTTAACTGAGCCACTCAGTGTTAACTAAGTGACTCAGTTTATACCAAGCTCATAGTGATAGCATTTATCGAGCTATGCAATGTGAATTGAGTGATTCAATTTATATGTTTAGTTTCATAGTATTCGCTGAGTCACCAGTGCATATCGAGTTTAGAATACTTGGAAGTGATCAATATGAACCAAGCTTCTATGTCTATTGAGTGCATGATGATGCCAAGAATTGATAGTGGATGTCGAGTATTAGAACCTCACCGAGCTAGTCTTCAAAATCCAAGTTCCTATAATTGGGCTGACTTTGTGTATTTTGTGTAAACTTGTATTATAGCCAACTTTGTATTTTATAATTTGGATTAATATATATGTAATGCATTTTTATCACATCCAATGAGAAGTAAGATATAATGTAACAAGAAAAGAAGAGTAGAAAATCAAATTAAAAAGGCTACAATAGTATAAGGAGCAACAAAGATTTATCTATCACATCAACGTGATCATTACACTCAAGGAATCTCATTCAACAAACCAAGTTGCAAATCAAAGATCAGCTACTGTTTCATCCTAACAGGTAGATCAATCAAATCCCTTAACAAGGTAGACCTAACAGTCTTATGTAAATCTCTTTACTGAGTGCATACTTCATCGTATGTTTGTAAATTCTTTGCAAGGTGGACCTAGCAGTCCTTATTTCTCCTATCAGGGTAGATCATCAAAAGTGATCATTGTAAGCCTTAATAGGCCAACTTTATACTGCAGTACTAAAGCTTGTGGGTATCATCCCCACCCCAATTTTACTTTCTATTTGGAAGGTTTATGGGTCACCATATTGTGTGTCAAAGTGTTATGAATGCTTTTATGTTTTCAGTTTCTCATGTATGTAATTAGATCAGAATACACATGAAGGATTAATTGCTAATAAATGATTAAATTTTTATTGGTTATTGATTCACCCCTCCCCTCTTAAGGACTTATCCTATCACATATATTTCTAACAATTGGTATCAAAGCTCTCTGGTTCTTAGAGAAAAGTTTAATAGCTTGAGCAAAGATTGAAGGCTATGGAGGTATTCAGACTCGATAAGGCTATTGACAATGAGAAGCTAGATTTGGAATTGGCTATTGGAAAACTCAAGAAAGAAAAGGAGCAACTCTCTCAATCCTTGAAAAGAAGAAAGGATCTTGCAATCCAGATAAATGACCAAATCTACATTGAAGAAAGAATTGAAGACATCCACTCAAGCCATTTAGATGAAGCCGATGAAGCAATCAAAGAACTAGTGGAAAAGAATGGTATTCTTCAAGAAGAAGTAAGAAAGTTGAGAAGAGAGAAAGAACTTTAGTCAGTTAAATTATGTGAAGTCATGGAAGAGAAAAATAAGATAAAAGAAGAGATAGAAGGAAAGAACAATAAAATTCAACACCTATCCCTTTAGCAAACAGACTTCATTGATCATCTCATAAATGCAAATGAAGAAATTATGAATCTAAGATCAGAGAATGAAATATTGCAGAATGATCTAAACACTAAAAAGCAAACCAATGAGAGAATGATGAAATCTCAAGCAGACATGAATCAATTCAATGAACAAAGCCATTACAGATAAAAGGGAAAAGCAAGAATTGGATATACAAAAGAACATGAATCATCCAAGCAAGGAGCTTGAAAGAATCAAAGACCTACTTGTAGCCACTATGGTAAGATAGGTCATACATCAAACAAATGTTGGAGCAATGGGAAAGACAATTGCAATCAACATGGACATAGAGCTAATGAATGCAAAGGAAAACTTAAATTTCAAGGTAAATGTCACAAATGTAAGAAGCATGGGCACACATCTTTTGAATTTGAAATTAAGATATTGAACCCAATAGAATAGATTGTAAAAGCTATATTTGGTTGGAACTATAACACTTGGTGCAGATGTCATTACTATGGAGAATTTAGACACATTGGAATGAATTGTGTGAAGCATCACATGAGGACAAGGATACTACCAGGAGATATTTCATTTGTACATAACTTGGTCATCTTGTCAAGAACTGTATGAATACTAGAAGAATAGAAGATGAAAAGAAGGCAAAAGTTGATAAAATCAAAAAGCAAATGAGACAACAATGGATTCCAAAATCTTCTGAGAGTATAGGTCCAAGAAATGATCATGTCACTCAAGAATTGGGTGACTCCAACATTTCCACTTGATCTCTTAAGGAGAATTGGAACTAGGATTTTGAAGAAGAAATATCACATCAGTTCCAGTCAGCAGAATGAAAGATCCATTTCAGCATTCAAGATGAAAAGGGATCACCAAGTATTGAAAAGATGAAAGTCTTTACTGAGCATGGTTGGGTTGTAAGACCCTGTCAAGCAAGGTTGGGAGCTACTATATATGTTGTGTGGTTACCGAGTCATGGAAGACATTGTTGAGCTTTCAATGCAAGTGAAGTGGATGACAGTCTGTCACTTGAGAGAACAATCATACTAGGGCATTTATGGAAATTGAAAGGACAATTTTGTTTAAAAGGGTGAAATCAAAGTCATTTCTCATAGAAAATTTTTGAGAGCTATCTGTGCATATCGATTTTAGGGCATTTAGGAGATTTAAGTGAATTACTATTGAAGATTTTCATATTCACTGAAACCCTACTGAGCATCAATGGAATCCACTAGCAATAAATTGAAGAAAGAATCAGACATGTTAGTTCAAGGCATGGAATGGAAGGCACCAGACTTTAAGCTAAGTCTGGCTGTCATAGAAACCCTAGATTCGAGCGGAGCTCAATCTCCAATTCCACCAAAGGTAATATTAATCAATGATATCTATTCACATTTTAAGTGTGTTATTCAAGACATTGGAACTTTGGAAATGGATGAATCTTTGAAGGAGTTATATGTGAATGGTGTGTTGAAACTAGAACATCAACATCTTGAAGCAAAAGGTTTAACTCATATTCCACATATGCCATGGGATTTTCAAATAAAATAGATAAGATTCATTCTTATTCATGTGCACAATGGTCAGTTGTGGTTGGAAAAGCCTATTTTGATAACCAAGAAGATGATCCATAGGATCATTAGTCTTCCTATGTTGGAAAAAGTGAAAATGACCAAAACCCTAAGTCAAGTCGAACTAGAGAAGAAATCCCTTGCTAAGTGGGATGGAAGGGGAATGAAGATTAGCTATGTCATAGGCATGGAATTGAAGTTTGGGATACATATCGTCACACACAAGATATACAGTTTGAGTAGACTCAACAACATGTCATGCGAAGTAGTGGATCCTGCATACAAGGTGGTCAAAAATAACATATCTCTTGACCTTGCTGAGTTGATACTGAAACAGTTCAACAAGAATATGGAGAGTATAAGAACTTCCAAGAATAATCCTTGTAAGTTTGGTTCACTTTTGACTTGTCTATTTTTCTACGTGCAAAAGTTTTTCCCATCTAAAAGTACCGTAGTATAGAGGAAGGATATAACTATTCTTTATAAGATTAATGAATATATAGTTGCAATGGGAGAAAAATATGTAAGTATTATGGACAATTACTTTGATGCTTTTAAAGACAAGATGAATAACATATTTAGGATACCCAAGAAACTTGTTGATGATTACAAAGATAATGTTTGTTTCATGGTTGATAGCGATAAAGTATATATTCAATTAGTTAGTCCAATAAATGTTTGCGTTAAGCCTCTTGGTTATGAGGTTAACATTGATAAAATTGAGGATATTATTGAGGTACTAATTAATGAGCCTGTTGACCCAAATGTTACATATTTTGGCACTTATGATGAAGCTAAGGCAAGAACTGAATTAGAAATTAAACTCCCTCAGGTAGTCAAAAAAGTGAAGAAGAGGATTGCAAAACTAAAAACTAGCTCCACTATTCTATTGACCAAAGGAAAAGGAGATGACATTGAAGATGAAGAAGCATAAGATGAAGAGAAGTCAGAGGATGAAGATCCTATGAAGAAGAAAGGTAAGGTTATTATAATCAAGCCTGCTAAGACATCTACTATTGTGTTCACAAGAAGGTCATCCAAGAAGAAACTTGATAAAGAAGGAGGAGATGTAATCTTTAAGAGGCCTCCACCTACTTTTGAGGAAAGGATGAAAGAATTAGAGTCAGGATTTGGCATAAAAAAATTTAAAGCACTAAAGTATGAGACTAGGATTATAGAGGAGCATAAGCAAAATATAGGACTTGATAATATCAAAAATGGGTAAATGGAAGTATTCTCCAGACCAGCTTGCTCAACAGATTCTAAATGTTCTAATGGAGAAGATCAAGCCAAGATGGGAGAATGAAATAAAAATTGCAAAAGACATATATGAGAAAACCTTGAGGAAACTCATGCTTGACAAGGAGATAAAGGAATCTCTGAAGAAGAATGCAGAAAAACTTACCTTGAGATTGAACACTTGTCTTGTACTGTTGAAAGACATTGAACATGTAGCGAAGAATGCTACATATACATGGAAGAAAATTTATCTTCTTCACATTGATTTTTTATTTAGTGTAAGTGACAAGGATGAAGATGATGTTGAAAATGATGAGGAAACTGATGATGAAGAAGTAACTCATTATGAAAATGTCGATGATGATGAAGAGTAATAGGGACAGGAAGCTACCGAGGAAGTGCAAAACACTAAGGAGACTGACCCAAAGAAAATTTCTATAGTGGTCATAGCCTCACTTCCTCATTCTCCAAGCCAAACATTGAAAACATCATGCCCAGAGAAAGCTACAGTAGGATTGATTGTGTCAAACATTGTAATTACAAGCACTCAATCAATTTTGCACCTGTCTAGCCCAATACTTCATTGACAAAAGTGACAAGAACTTAATCTACTAAGCAACCAACATTTCCCTCTACATCAGTTTTGGTTACTCTAGGTATTTCTATAATTGGTATTTCAACAATAAGTACAATATCTACTTTTTTAGAAAGTCCTACCATTTCTAATATTGTTTCCATTCCTACCATGAAAATAATAAGTGCACGGATAGTTGAGACCAAGTCTCAACCGAGTACAAAATTTTTGGGTAAAGGCAAAGAGAAAGAAGAGGATATTGATCTTGATGAAGAGATTATTATTCCAAAATGGGACATCTCAAATCTCAAACCTAATCAGATGCATATTTTTGGAGAACTTCTTCAGAAGAAAGCTAAGCAATAGAGGCTTAGAGAAGAAAGAAATAATGAATTTTAGACAATTGAAAATGCAAAGAATATCCTACCTAAGGCACTAAACATAGAGGTTGATGCTTCTCAATCAATGCTAAATCACTTAGAAAAGCTAGTCCATAAATTCAATGATGATTTGAATGGATAGGAGAAATTTTTACAGACAACTGAGAAAAATTTGAGAATAAAGTTTTGGAACTTATTGCTTAGTAGATTGCTATTCATCAAGTAGATTTATTTACTATTCTAGGCTCATTGGAGACCTTGTGCAACAATGTGTCTTCACTATTCAGTAAACTTTGTGATACATCAATTTTCACCAAGGAAATAAGAGATAAATTGTCAAAGATTGATGAGGATCTAAAGGCAAGTGCACAACAATTGCAACTTGATCCAAGTTATAGCTTTTCCCACTACACAAAGACCAAATTCTTAACTGATATGCATGCATAATTGCTGAGAGAAGAAGCCATAATAAGAGCTAAATTGATAGACATTTAGAGCATGATTCTACCAACATGGATGCATTACAGAATCATAGTGCACATGCCAAAATTCTCATCCATGATAATAACTTCTCAAGTGCAGACCAAGTGGTAGAACTATCAACAAAAGTGCTGATTACATTGCACACATGCAAGGTGTTGCAAGAGAATTGGGACAAGACAATGAAACTAATCCTAAAGGCACAGGCAGATTTCTTGTCACATTTTGGAATTATTGTATAGTATAGATAGCATACATCTTTGGCATTAATGTCAAAAAGGGGGAGAAGATGTATATTGTAGAGAAGATGTATATTATAAGAGGAAGTATACATAAAGGAGGAGAAAATGTATATATCAGATGTAAAAAGATGTAAAGTTCACTATATATTATGTATGGGGTAGCATTATAATATTATACATGTACAGATACTCAGAGATACATCTCTTACAAAACCAATTTTGAAAAATCTCAAAAACAAAATACTCTACTGAGTTGAAGACACAATGTGATAAATAAAAGGACATTTATTTTGAATTCAGTTTTGACTGATAAGTGTTTTTGTCACTAATGCCAAAGGGGGAGATTGTTGACATTACAATCATGTTTGTTATTAGTGACATGCACTTATTCAGATTGTAAGTATCTACCGAATATATTGTATAGTTAACAATGTTAACCAAGCATTATAGACTCTATCGAGTTCTACAGTTGCTACCAAGTCCAAGGGATAGTATTCAGTTTGCACTGATCAGTTTCTACTATAATACTTATCAATAGTGTAAACTAAGCTTCATAAGGTTTATCGAGTTCCTTAGTGCAAACCAAGTTGTGCAATGCTTATTGAGTTCATAGTTGATGTGATGTGAGTCTAGTGTTAACCAAGGCACTCAGTGTTAACCAAGTGGCTCAGTTTATATCAAGCTCATAGTGATAGCATTAATCAAGATATGCAATATGAATCAAGTGATTCAATTTATATGTTGAGTTTCATAGCATTCATTGAGTCACTAGTGCAAACCAAGTTCAGACTATTTGGAAGTGATCAGTATGGACCAAGCTTCTATGTCTACTAAGTGCATGATAATGTCAAGCATTGACAATGGATGCTGAGTATCAAAACCTCACCAAGCTAGTCTTCAAAATTTGAGTTCCTGTAGTTGGGCCGACTTTGTGTAAACTTGTATTGTAGCCAACTTTGTAATTTATAATTTGGATTAGTAAAAGCTAAATCACTTATCCCCTAACCTCCCTTCTAAGCTAATCCTAAACCCCCTCCTAAGCATGTGCACAATCATGAACATGGGTTAAGACTTTCTAACCCAAGCCAAAGTCAAAAAACTCAACCACACCTCTCACATCCTCAAAATATCTCTTACACCTCCCTTAATGACTCTTACAAAGCATTTATGGAGCCCTTATCTCTTGAGCCTCCTTTTTTTACCATCCACCTTTCCTTCCCTTCATCTAATCACCCTTTGACATGTGTCACCTACCTATTGGTGCTAAACAAGCACAATCCTTGTGCTCCCTTTTGAGTGCATCCTGACCCTCCCTCACAATATCATCATCTTGACATCTTGGCCCTCCATTCCTCCAACCCTTGGCCTATAAATTGAACCTCCTCCCTTCACAAAATCATCCACATCTTTCATGCAAATTTATAATGCTATTTTGAGAGCTTAAAAACTACCAAAATACCATCATAATGTTGAAATCCCTCCATACCTCCATTGTTGAAACCCTCATCCACACCCATATTTGATTATCACCCATCCACTTGGAGCTTGAGCACAATGTGAGCATACATCCCCTCTCATCAGGGACATAGCTTCATCATCATGAGAAGCATTTGAGGAGTTTACCATTCTTGGTCTACTTTCCTTCATATTGCTTTCTTTGGGCCTATCTTAAGTGTTAACTACTTTAGTTGTGTTAAAGCTTTCATTTAATAGTTAGTTTTCAATCTTGCACTACTAAACTAGGTGATACATCTTGGCACACCCGGTGGGACCCCGCATTTGGGTCAATCTAATCAATTTTTTGATTTTTTGTGTTAACTAACCAAAATAACCTTGTTTTCTTGTGTGTTTTTGTGATAAGTTTGTTGATATTTTTACACACACACAACTCATCCTTTGAGGCTCATAGCCATCCAATCATTTTTCATTTTCAAGCACTTCAAAAAAAACCTCTTGTTCACAATCCCACAACCCCAGGAATGCGATCCCGCCACCGTAGGAACACGGTCATTCGTTGACGGGAACGCGAACCTGCGATCGTGAATTCACAGTTCATCACCAAACAGCTTCTACCACGTATCCTAAAATTTGCTCTACATCCGCGCTAAACTTTTTTTGGTAGGAACGCTAGAACCGCCTGTGGGATTGCTTATATTTGTCTGCAGGAATGCTACCTTCAACCAATCAAATTTTCAAACCCATTTCTAATGTTGACTTCTCAAACCCACTAAGAAATTCCCCTACAAGAATGCTCATAAATCTGCTTGTGGGATCATTGTTTTGCGGGATCACTCTACAACCTTTTAACCCACGGCCTATTTTTTTCATTTTTTCACCAGTATCTGTACAATAATCCTGCTACCCCTAACCCGCAAGATCGCTATTCAAACCCACAGGAACGTTGTTTAAACCCATGGGATCGCTATCCTAAACCTACAAGATCATTGTCCTACCTGTGGGATTGTTTTTCTAAACTTGCGGGATCACAATTGAATCAAAAAATCAAAAATTTTGGTGGTTATGTAGGATAGGAGTAATTTTGATCCTTTTTACGCCTATAAAAATTAACAAAAAAAGTTTTAAATTTTTTTTTCCCATAGTTAAGCTTTGATTTTGGAAATTTTTGAGTGACTAATCAAATTGATCTTTTGTAGCATTGCAAGTTGGAGCATCTTACAAACCTAATCATGTTTTTTGCAAGTTTTTCTTAGAATGAACTTGAATGAATGTCGCTAAAATCAATCTTGAATGCCATGGACTAAAATTAAGTTTTTATTGGAATGCATGCTTAAAAAAACAAACACAATCTTGAATGCAAAAGATCAAATAATCATTGCTCTACCTCGCACTTCAAATTTGGGCATAAAACAATTTAACTCAATCTTGAATGCTTAAAAATCAATGAACATTGCATGATTTTGACACAATTCAACGATGCTGAAATTTCTTATGTTGACAAACTCTTGATTTCCAATATGTTGATGACATTGTCAAGTTGGAATGAACCTTGTATGTCATAAACATGACTGTCTTCAATTGTAGCTTACAAAATCTAAATCATCAATTGGAATGAACAAGTATCTTTTAAACCCAAGATCACTTATGTGATCTTGTTATACACTTTTAGGAGGTCTGCTTGGGGATTTCATCACCCCTTGGGATGACCTCAACTCTAGCATTCTGGCAGAGTATCAATATCAAGAGGTGAATCGAAAGACACCTCTCTTGGAAGCATAATCTTGTCACTCTCAGCTAAGCCCTAAAGAACTTTATACCTTTAGGAAGTGAATGTGGAGATTTGGGTTACTGTCTCCTCCCGGTTGTGTGACATTGTTTTCTTTCATCTACAAATTTGGGCCTTGCATACCTTGTGTATATCGAGGACACCTCTAGCTAAGCTTGTATATCCTAGAAAACATCTTATAGGGCTATTGGTGTGTTTGACATGCTTGCATGTTCAAAACCCTCCCCATGTTTTAGAATAAATCAAATCTTTTTGCTAAAGAGATCACTTGTCTATCTTTTGAAATGGTTGTTAGCAAGTCTATTCACAACAACCCAACCATAGGTCAATCCTTAAAACCAAATAAAAGGCATACTTAGCATAGTCACTACCTCATCCGAGATTCATCCAAGCTTGCACTAGTAACATCTCATCCCCAACCAACTCATCATTACAACATGATGTCACAATCCTATTATGATGAGTTTGGTCATCCCATCTTTTCTCCCACTCCATCCTATTATAATGATGATGAAGATCTTGTCGACTGTGATGGGTATATTGAAAGCCTTAGAGATATTACTCCCAACATCGTCCAAAATCTAATCATTCCTCCAAAATGCTCCATCATTCCTTTGTGCATACCCACTGATACTCCTTACCATGCCTTTGACAAGGGAAATCAATTATTATCCTCATCCTTACCTCCTTCCTATATTGTGCCTACATATTCCTCTTATACATCAGTTATACCTCCATCTTCCTCTACCTTCATCTCCCAATCTCCACCCTTCTAGAACAATTCTAGTAGCTACATCCCTAGTCCAAACCCCTTTCCAAATCCTCCAACCAATCCTATTTACACAACACATCACCCCAATCTCATTACTGCTCCCAGTCCAACACACCCATCTCCAAGGAATTTTAAAAGGAAGCCCAAAGCAAATCTATCTCCCACACCCATCATCCCTCTTACATCATCCTATCACTACCATCCCTATCTCATCCACCCCACTTATCAAACCCCTTCCATCACCTACCTCACATCCATTGAATCCCTCCAACTCCCATCTACCTCTCACCCTCCTAGAATCAGCCAAATCCCATGTCCTAAATCTCATGAGTCCAACCCCCATCAACCCATCCCTATTGCAGAAACTCCCACCCAGCCATCTACCGCACTAAAAGAAACCACCCATGCATCTCCTATCGCATCCTCCACTCCATTCCACAACACAAAAGAAGATCCGCACATCCCACTTATTCCCCTACATGATCCACTTTTACCATCCCCTCCATATCCTAATCCTACCATCTTACCCACTCCATCTCAAGATCCATTCCCATCAACCCATCCCTATCAAGATCCTATCCTTCCATCTCCTCTGCTTCATGATCATACATCTCCCATAATCCATCATGATAAATCCATAGAAGAAGGATTAACTATCATATCCAAAGCATCAATTCCTTCAGCTAGTAATGGACTCACATCTTGTGTTCCAAATAATGAACATCATATTGAAGTAAGAAATAAAAATGTATCTCTAGATGTTGGTATCCCTTCTATCCCTGTATGGTCCCAAGTCTTTCCATCTTCACCCCAAATTTCCCATCCATCTTGGTCTCCATCTATTTTGGGCCCTTATACTACTACTTCCTTCCATCCCTCTATTTTGGGCCCGTATATCCCTTATCTAAATCCCACACCCTTTCCATCCATTTTGGGTCCTTAAATACCTAATATGAATCCTTTATCCCCTCCATCTATTTTGGGACCAACTCCTTCCTCATTTCCATCTGTTTTAGGCCCATATCCTTCATTCCCTCCATCCATTTTTGGGCAATTATATGCATCCATATCCCATATTCCAATCCATCATTCCATCCCCTCAAATCCACAAGCTAGATCATCAAAGGCACTCATCCTTGAATCCCTTCCAACCTTCAAACTCTATCACTCCATCCATAATCCCTCCATATCCCCCATGCTCCTATTCCCATACCATGGCTAATAAAAGCATATTAGATGCCAAAATCTAAAAGCATAAATCCAAAAATCCACAACAATCCAAGTTCTGACATGTCCCTTCTAAAATACATGTTCCAAAAGTGAAACATTTAATCCCAATCAAAGAAAAAGTCAAGAGGCCACAAAGGCCCAAGCTACAAAAGTCAAAAATCATGTGGATACCCAAGATGCTCATAAAATACATGCATCTCAAAGGAAAATCTCAATTGGCATCCATTCATTCTACTCAAAAGCCTCATCCATTCATCCTCTATCCAAATCTCCATATATACATCCTTCATCCCCCCAATCCACTCTTAGTCCATATGCTTCTTATCTTAAATTTCCCATTCTCCATCTTCCAACTTTACTTGCAGTCCTTATATTTTTCTTCCTTTTCTCCTTAACCTCATTCAATACCATCTTTCTCATTTATTTATCACCTCTCAGGGTGTGTGCCAATGATGATCTTTCCAATTTCCTCATCCATTTACCCACTAGTTTTTATGTCTTCCCATCCCTTATCCACTTTTTCTCCCACCTACCATTCAACTCATTTAATCCAATCCTTTTCCATCCATCCTACCAACATCTATGAGTAAAAATACATCAAAAAATTTAAAAAGCCAACAAATTCAAAAAAAGAAAAAAGCGTCCACTGGTGAAAACTTGGAAATTCAAGAACTTTGGACAAGTACCATGGTGAAAGCTTGGAAAACAAGCATCATGCATAATCCCTCCATCCATATGCTCTCCACACTAGGGGGCACTTTCCATCACCCACCATCCCTATTTCATCCCACCATACCCATCTCATCCCACCTTCCCTACCACATCTTATCCCTTTCACCTGCCATCCTCCTTTAGATCTTGATATAAATAAAGCCCATCACCAAATACATGCTTTTGGTCATCTTTTTGACATCCATTCCCCATCAACATTTGTATCCACCTATCCTTTATCCACCCACCCTTTAATCCATATAAGTCATCCCTCATCCTCCTCCACCAAATACTATTATCCCCTATCTTCCCTGCTCATTTACATTTCCTATCCTACCTTCCCTCTACCTCATTATCTTCTTATCCTCCAACCCTCTATCCTATCACACTCCTCATAAAATACCCTCCTAGCTTCCATCTATCTCCCTCATCCTCTTGTTGACCAAATCTTCTATCCACTCCCACCCCTCATACCACCTCCTCTTGAATCACTTTATAACTAGAGGCACTATGTTTCTTGGAGATCGTGTCATGTCTATCCTTTTATCCCCCCCCCATCCTAGTCCTATTTCCATCTTGTCATCCCCAAATTAGTTATCACCTTTTTTCTCCTACCTTTTCACTTCTCACCATCCTCTCCATCTTTCCCTCGTCGGGTACAACTCTTGTCATTGGTATCTATCCCTAGGCTATCTCCATATCACTCTACCTACCATCAATCCATTTTCTCTCACTATCTCCTCATCCTAAGCTTATTCCTCCCATTATCTTAAGCTTTTCACAAACTATCTTCTCATCTTGAGATTTTCATCCCCTTTATCTCCTTATCCTAAGGTTTTCCTCTATCTCATTATCCCACGCTTTTCCTCTATCTTCTCATCCCGAGATTTTTATCTTCATCTTTATCTTTCCCATTGCTATCTTATCATGTTGAGCTTTTGTATGATAATCCCTTATAAATCCTTTGATCTGTCAGCTATGTATTCCTTGTGCATTAGTCCTTAGCTTGGTCCCATTGTATATCTCTCATCTCTTCACGTCAGTTCATGCTTGATCACATATTGCAGTTCTCTTGGTTAGGTTCTTTAGTGAATCCTCGTATGAGATCCCTTGTCATCAAAATGTTGTCCTAAACAGTTCTAATTGCCCAGCTCATCCTAGTCCTTGATATTATCGATAGATCCTTGCAGGATGCATCCTTCCTCTCATCTGATCTTGGTCCATTAGTATCTAGTCTTATCAATCTCTTTGGCAAAAGGTTCACTTTTTTATGGATTTACATTTTCTTTTGATTTTTTTTCTTTTCAAGATTTCAAATTTGGTTCTTAAAAGTATCTCTTCCAAGAAATTTGGGTTGTTCCCTCCTCAAGGTCGCCATGATCTTTTCTATCATGGTATGCTATGAATGGGGCAATTCGAGTGCAAGGTCTTGATTAGGTCTTTCATCTTTTCTTTTCTTTCTGCTTGTGGGTTCCCTAGTATCGTTCCCACTCTAACTCTTCCCAAATTCATGTGTGATGTTGGGGCAATCCTTGTGTGTTTGTTTCATGCCAATACTCTATAATATTGGTACAAAGGCCTTGATGTTCTTAGTAACCTTGGCATGTCTCCAATATTCCTATATCAAAATACGTGCTCAACTACATGGTGGTGTTCCCCTTTGGAACACCCCCATGCTCAAGCTTCAATCGATTACATCAAAACATCACATCCCATCCTATCCAAACATCTTATCCTATCCAAAATAACCCATCCTACCAAAGCCTCCTATCCTTCTCCAAGCATCCCATCTTATCCAAGTATCCCATCCAAATCAATCCTAAAATCATGATCCAGCCAATCTATTAATCATATAGTATCCAATCTTGCATCTATCATAATCATAGCTCCTATCTCAATCACAATCATAGCTCCTACATTAATCATAATCATAGCTCCTACATCAATCATAATCATAGCTTCTACATCAATCATAATCTTAGTCATCACCAATCCTAATCCTAGAATCATAATCTCCCCATCCTTACCATCTTCTAAATCACTTCCCTGGGCTTAATTTCAAACAACCAAAAACCCTCCCCCCTCCCCCTTAACCCATGTTCTTAAACATCACTTTCTTTGTGCACAAGGTTTTCCTTTGTATCATTCCTCCCCAATGAGAGTATGAGCTTCCTCAAACCCCCTCTCTTCGCCACTCTCAGTCCTCCTTCTTGCCCTAGATTCTTGTACTTTTCAAGAAGCTATTAGGCCTCACCTTCTCTCCATGCCACCTTCTTGAGGGGGCATCATGTAGTCCATTCTCTCCCTTTCTGCTCAAAACTGGGGCAACCATGTTGCTTCAAAAAGTCTTCTTCATGTTGTTTATATTTGAACTTCTTTGAAATAGTATTGTTTCAACACTATGTCAAAGAGGGGCAAAATGTAGACACTTAAATCTGATTACATCAATAAGTAATCATATTTAGTCATCTCCTAGGACATTATTGATTAAATATTTACTATTTAATTAATTAATCGTCATCCCCTAGTTAATTAATTTATTTAATTAACTATAGTCCAATTGATAAAATCAAATTATCACCCAAAATCAATTTATCAATTAAATCCCTCTTCCCCTATTAAATTGAATAAATCATCAAATCTATTCAATTTAATTCCATGCTCTCATTTTATTGAATAAACCATTTAATAAAAAATATAAAATCCTAAAAGCCTTCCTAAACCCTATCCTAACCCCTAATCCAACCCGTTCACCCATACTAACCTCACTTAGCCTCCTAACTAACCCATCCCATCAAAGCTAAATCACTTATACCCTAACCTCCCTTCTAAGATAATACTAAACCCCCTCCTAAGCATGTGCACAATCATAAACATGGGTTAAGACTTGTTAACCCAAGCCAAAGTCAACAAACTCAACCACACTTCTCACATCCTCAAAATATCTCTTACACCTCCCTTAATGACTCTTACAAAGCATTTATGGAGCCCTTATCTCTTGAGCCTCCTTTGTTGACCATCCACCTTGTCTTCCCTTCATCTCATCACCCTTTGACATGTCTCACCTACCTATTGGTGCTAAACAAGCACAATCCTTGTGCTCCCTTTTGAGTGCATCTTGACCCTCCCTCACCATCTCATCATCTTGACATCTTGGCCCTCCATTCCTCCAACCCTTGGCCTATAAATTGAACCTCCTCCCTTCACAAAATCATCCACATCTTTTATACAAAGTTATAATGCTATTTTGAGAGCCTAAAAACTACCAAAATACCATCATAATGTTGAAATCCCTCCATACCTCCATTGTTGAAACCCTCATCCACACCCATATTTGATTATCACCCATTCACTTGGAGTTTGAGCACAATGTGAGCATACATACCCTCTCATTAGGGACATAGCTTCATCATCATGAGAAGCATTTGAGGAGTTTACCATTCTTGGTCTACTTTCCTCCATATTGCTTTCTTTGGTCCTATCTTAAGTTTTAACTACTTTAGTTGTGTTAAAGCTTTCATTTAATAGTTAGTTGTCAATCTTGAACTACTAAACTAGGTGATACAAGAGGCAGCCCTTCACTGAGCATCAAAATACATACAATTGGGAAGTCAAACTAGACCAGAACTTTGGTGTCCATTAACGATGCAACCACCTATGCTCCTTTGGCCCCTGTATGACATCAACTCTGAATGACTTGATAGGTTGCGGGAGGATCATAGAAAGGAAGTTTTGGAAAGAACAAGATGATTCTACATCTTTAGGAGTACTAAGTGAGGGAGGAATAAGTTTGGAGACTTCCAATCAATGGCCAAAAGATGTAATTCTTGAGGACAAGCATTAAACTTACTAGGGGGAAGATGATGAGGCCAGTTACTGTCTCTATTTTTAATGTTGCCAAGACATTTGTGAGCTTATAACTAACTAAACTTATGATAAAGTCCAAATAGAACCGTTAACTCATGGATAGATAGTTATGTCATATATTGCCAATATTATACATATAATGCAGTATTTCATATAACCATCAGAATATATGTTCTAATATTTGGATTTAATTCTATTATGCTTATTTACATAAATATTTCTACATCACAACTAACTTGTTAGGGAAGAAGTTGGAGAATGGTCAATAGCATTCAACAAGGAGCATCAAGGCCAGTTGTGGTGGAAGAATCATAATGGCATCAAGAGACAAAGCTGCTACAAAGGAGGAGCTATTATTCCATGAATACAAGGATGAAATATTGCTATATTCCCTCTACATTTACTATTGTGTTGAATTGGTTACCCAAAGTTTATTGCTTATACCACGAGCTATTATATTTCCTTCTTCTTCTCTAGCAGATTTGTAGTCATTTTTTTTCTTTCCTATTTTATAATAAGTTTCAATCCTCCATTTATAGGGATGGGATCGATAGTTTTGGAGGTGGAGAAAATTTTATGGAAAAACATTGTTGACTCTTGTAGTGAGTTATTTTACAATTTTATGTATTGTTCTTATGTAAGGATTTTTTGAAATATAATGAAGTAATTCTTGGTTTGCATTCACTATTAGTAGATTAACAGAAGTTGACCAGGGGGACCCACTTGGGAGGTGGATTAAGTTAGAATAGTGTAGATTTACTTCCAACATTTTTAGTATTTTAGATAGAAGTTATAAGTTTCTTCTTGCTGCATCATACTTTGTGAATGTTCCTGCAGCATCTGCAAGAGCAGTTATAGTGGATGATCTAAGTTGAAATATAGGTTAGCATAGAGTTGTATTTCTAGAATTCATTTTAGAAAAGAGTTAAGTGTGTTACTGTCTTGCAGCACTAGTGTAGGTTCTTTATATGCATTTTACTTTCCTGCAACATAAGCATAATGACTCCTTAAGAAACCTAGTGCACATATCGTGCTGGTCATTTCAAGTATACATCCCTGTGTTGACAAATTAAATGCACCTCATGGTGGGAGAAGTAATCCTTAGATTGAATAAACTATTCCTAAGTAAGGCCTTGGGCATGATTATCACATACCTATTGTGAGGTGGACCACTAGATAAAGAAGAGAGTGAAAAGTTGGTTGAATACCTTAACATCATTTCTACAGAGGAAACTTTTTAGGGGAAGAGTTCTGTATCCATCTGGCTGGAAGAAGGTGATAGAAACACTAATTTTTTTCATCTAACAACTATGAAACATAGAGCCAAGAACCAAATTTCTAGCCTCTCTAAGGGAAGAGAGAAAATTACTAATGATATTGAGATTTCTAATGAAATGTTATCCTATTTTTCTTCTCTTCTATCTTCTGACCATAATGTGAATGGTACTAGACAGTTTGAGCTTCTTGAAGCCATTCCTCATGTATTATCTAGTGATTAGAAGAATTAAAATTTTGATAGCCATTCCCAATGGAGTGCAAATTTATAAAGTTGTTTGTTCCTTTGAAGGAGATAAATCCCTAGACCCAAATGGGTTTCCTATGCTCTTATTTCAAAAAGAGTGGAAGTTGGTAGGTAAAGATGTTTGTGATGTTGTTAAGGAATTCTTTGGAGCTAAAATAATGTTGAAGGAGATTAATTCTACTTTTCTCTATCTCATTCAAAAGAAGGATGGAGTTGATTCGCCCTATCAGTTTAGGCCTATTAGCCTTTGTAACTCTATTTACAAAATCATTTCAAAAGTTCTGACTTTGAGGTTACTGGGTATCCTTCCTAACCTTATCTCTAAAAAATAGAGTGGTTTTATTCCTAGAAGTAAAATATTGAATTCTATTATATCAGCTCATAAAAATGTTTATTCTTTATCGTTATCTAATAAACAGGGCTTCATTATGAAAGTGGATATTGTGAAAGCTTATGATAGAGTAGAATGGAGTTTTCTTCAAAAGGTCTTATGTTATTTTTTCTTTAATGATTCTATCATAAAGCTAAATTTTCAACTTGTTTATACCTCTTCTCTGGTTGTATCAGTCAATGGGAGTTCTACTGAGTTTTTTTATTCCTTCTAGGGGTTTAAGGCAAGGTGATCCTATTTCTCCTATCCTCTTTACTATTATGGTTGATAGTCTCGGTAGGTATATTGGGAAGATGGTTTTGAGAGGGGAAATTCAAGGGATGAAACCTACTTCTCCTCCACTTATTTTCTCTCATGAACAATTTGTGGATGACACAATTTTCTTAGGAAAAGTTGATGTTAGGGAGGCTAGGAGTCTTAAAAAATCTCTAAATCTTTATTCTTCTATCTTTGGGAAATTAATAAATTGGGATAAGAGTTCTCTCTTTTTTGTCAACACTCTTGATCATAAACAAAGGAAAATTTTTAATATTCTTGGGTGTTCTATTGGTTCTTTTTGAGAACTTACTTAGGTCTTCCCCTAGGACTTAGTCCCTTAAATGCCTTTTGGGAGGATATAATTAAGAAATTCAAGAAGAAATTAGCTGGATGGAAAGGAAACATGTTGAGTCAAGTAGGTAAAGTAGTTCTTCTTAAAGCTTGTCTTCAAAGCCTCTCAACTTATACTCTAAGCCTCTTTAGGGTTCTAGCTAAATTTGTGAATGTTATTGATAAAATACAAAGGAACTTTTTTTAGTTTGGAATTGAAGATAAAAAGATAGTAGCCCTGATAGCATGGTAGAAGGTCTATAAACCTAATATGGAAGGAGGATTGGGAATTAGATCTATTAGAAGTATGAATAAAGCTTTATTGGCCAAAAAAGGATGGAGATTGTATCATGATGATAAGGAATAGAGTTCTATTTGGAAACAAAACTATATTTATAATGCCCTCTCTATTTCTAATTTTTTTTCCTACCCTATTATCCAAAGTTATTTTGTGATTTGGGGTGTTGTCTAAGGTGCTAAACATGTCTTGAATAAAGGTTGTAAGTGAAAAGTTGGTAATGGAAGACAAATTAGGTTCTAGTAAGATGAGAAGCTTTTGGATCACCCACTAGCGAATGATTTTGTGGATTTGAGTCTTATAGATAAATGCAAATAGGTTTATGAAGAATTTGTGGGGAATTATTGGTCCAATAATGGTTGAGTGAATATAGTGGAGATTAATCAAAGTCGTTCTAGCATCCAAATTTATCTTAATAATTGTAGCCTTTATCCTTATCAGGAAGACTTAACTATGTAAGGGATTGAACCTAGTGGATGCTTAAAGGTCTTGTCTATATTTAAAAAAGAGGATAATGTCAATTCCCTTATATGGGCTAAAGCTTGAATCAAGGGTCTTACCCATTAAATTAACATTTTATTTTAGACTCTGCTTCAAAATAAAATTTTAACCCTAGATAATTTGTAAAAAAGAGGTATCTATTTGATGAATAGGTGTTGTCTTTGTAAGATAGAATTGGAAGAGAGGAAACACCTTTTTTTGAACTATAGATATAGTCATAATGTTTAGGGATACCTCCATTATTGGAATACTTGGCGGGTTTGGCCTGATAATATTGATGATTGTTTTAAGAATTAGATATGTTTGATTAAGGTAGCTAAAATTGGACTTCTCTGGAAGATCTATCTTCCCCATCTTTGTTGGGGTGCTTGGAAAGAAAGGAACAATAGAAAATTCAAAAATAAAGAAACTTGGGCCAAAGTATCATCAGAGCCATTAAAGAGAATTTTAGATCTCAGAACAAAAATCGTGATGGAAGCCCAAATTAGAAATTCTATGAAGGGTATTGGAACTAATACTTAAAAAGAAGATCAAAGAAGGTGAGTGAAATGGAAATTTCCTCTTTGGGTTGGTTCAAAGCTAATTCTGATGGATCTGCTAAAGGGAATCTTGGAAGAGCAGGATGTGGTGGAGTTTTAAGAGACCATTATAGTAGAGTGATGGATGCTATTGCTATTCCTATTGGTAAATCCACTGGTCATAAAGTTGAGGCTATTGTGGCTCTGTATATTGTTAGGCTAGTAATGAATTTTTGTTATAGGAATCTATGGATGGAAGGGGATTCTCTTAATATTTTCAATATGTTAAATAACAGGAGTATGACCACATGGAGTATTGATGGTAATATCAAGGAAATCAAAAATCTAATTAAAATTTTTGACAAAGTAATTATAACTCAAATCTTTCGTGAAGGTAATAAATTCATTGATTGGATTGCAAATAAAGCGGTCTATAGGGATGAAAAATGACATGGCATGATTACCTCAACAAGGAGAGTGAGCTAGTGGCAACTATTAATAATGACATGCCTAATGCTACTGAAGGAAAGATTGCAAAAGATTGATCAATTTATTATGATTATTGATGGTTTTATGGCAGATTGTTTGTGTATCTCTAGGAGGTATTATTGTGTCATCATTAGAAGTACTTGGCACATTTTAAGCGTAAAGAGTTTTCTTGAGATTAAACAAACCTTGTTCTCAGTTGATGTTACCATTTCTCAAAATAATTGCAGAGCTAGTTATGCAATGGATGGACAGTCGAGGAAACAAGAACTGACTACATGCAACAAGTGGAAGGCAAAATTTGTGGTGTGGGAAATACTTTCCAAGGGCAAAGTGATGGATTAAATTTAAGAAGTTACATGGCTACAAGCCCCATATCACAGAGTGCTTCTTTAAGAACT
The DNA here is from genome assembly GCA_028749045.1 of Cupressus sempervirens. Lineage (NCBI taxonomy): Eukaryota > Viridiplantae > Streptophyta > Pinopsida > Cupressales > Cupressaceae > Cupressus > Cupressus sempervirens. The sequence goes on along the minus strand of CM053791.1, from coordinate 819,187,235 downwards.
AGACTGAAGAAAGGGTTATAATGCATGGAGTTACATTGAATTTGACACAGGAAATCATAGTGGAGATTATCAGTCTTCCAACAGGTGGGTTAAAATTTAGAAAGGAAACAAGTATTTCGAATGTAGCTTTCAAGAAATTTCTAAAAGCTAATGATGAGGAGAAAAGGCTAGTGAAGAATGGGGATTTTTATGACCTGGACCAACTCAAGGCTATATGGAAAGATGTCTTATCCTACATTTGTGAACACTTTATTCTTGACAAAAGATAAAAAGGGTACATAAATTTAATTTCATATTTTTAAACCATTTTTCGTATAAAGATAGGATGTCTTTCCCTTTTTATTTGAAGTTTTCTCTTCTTTGTAGTCTTCAAGCCCATAGGAAGAAGGAATCCAGACCTATGCTCCATGAGGGGATTATTCTTTTAATTGAAAATTATTGTAAAAGTAATGTTGTGAAACCCTCTCCTTTAATAGAGAAGCATGAATCACTCAATAATGAGCCTCATCAAAAGATGAGTGCTAAGAAAATCAAGGTTAAATCTAAGGAGGGTTTTAGTGATAGCAAGAGTTCTAAGAAGGAGATTAAGAGGGAGAAAAAGAAGAAAATTATTGGGGAAAATATAGAGTCTAATAAAATTGGTGATGAAGAGGATAATATGGAAATGGGGGATTTGAGCTATAATCTAGATTGTTATTCTGGTAGCAGGGGAATTTATGAGGTTAAGCTTGAGGGGGAGAGTAGTAAAGATAGGAATGTGGAGTCAAAATATTTTACTTAAGCTTCAAAACTATTAGTGAGCAGTTTTTCCCTTTGGTAATACAAGTTAACGAACAAGGAAAACTCCCACCACAATTGAGTTCTTTCAATTGAACTCTCTCTATTTGAGGCACAACTCCCTCCTTAAGTGATAAAAATTAATTTCCTTTTTTTCAAAAGAATTTATCAAGCAAAATCTTTTAACTAGAAAGAACTAAGTCTTTTATAAATACTATTGACCATGGCATTTATTACCAGAACTATGGTGTGGGAGTGCAGGATGTAATAACAAAATTGCTTAACTACCTTTACTATTGAAAATGCCTATTTTTCATCAAGTGAGTACCTCAATTCATGATTCTTAAGAGGAATACTCATGTAAGAAATGGGGATTCCATCTCCTTCTTCATTTTATTGTAATAGGACAATGGATATAGTGTGTTCACTTGCATAGCAATGCATAACAAAATCTTTTTTATAGTTAGGGTGAGCTAGAACAGGTGCTTGAGCAATAGTTGTCTTCACTTTATTAAAGGTCTTCTTGGATTCTTCACTCCATTTGAAATTTACCTTCTCACTAAGGATATTGGCAATCGATCTAGTGGTTTCTAAGAAATCTGGCACAAATTTTGTCAAGAAGTTGATCTGTCCGAAGAAAGATCTAACTCTATTTCAATTGGAAGGTAGAAATAATTGTTGGATCACCTTAACTCTTTCAGGATCATTTATTATCCCATTTTCTAAAACTAGGTGACCAAGGAGCTTCCCTTTTATAACATGGAAAATTCACTTCTTTGGGTTTACAGCGATGCCATGCTCTCTACATCTCTAGAGAACAAGCTTCAAATCTCTTAGGTGTTTCTTTCTCCTTCTAGAAAAGATAGTCATATCATCAAGACAAATGATGATGATTTTATTTGATAGTAGGTGGCTAAAGGAAGAGTTCATGGCCCTTTGAAAGGTTGCACCAGCATTTATTAGTCTGAAAGGCATCCGGCTATAAGAAAAAGTACCCCATGGAGTTGTAAAAGTAGTCTTATGTTGATCTTTGGGTGTAGCATTGATCTAATTATAACCTAAAAAATTGTCCAACATGGACATCATTTCAGAGCTTTCAACCATCTGAAGAATGTGATCCATGTTTGGTAAGGCAAAATTATCCTTCAAACTCACTTGATTAAGGTTTTTAAAATCAAAGCAGATCCTTATCTCTTAATTCTTCTTATAAATAGGTACTATATTAGCCACCCAAGTGGAATGGTGAATAGGATAAATTATACGAGCTTTTAACATTTTATCCATATCCATGAAAATTGCATCAACTACTCTAGGGTTGTGGTTTCTCAACTTTTTCCTAAAATGAGTAGCTCTCGATTTGAGTGCAATCTGGTGTTTAAACTTTCCCTATCTAAAATCCTTCAAATCCTCATAAGACCAGGCAAATACGTCATTGAACTCCTTCAACAGTTTGGTAAATTTGATTTTTTTAAACTCATCGCAGTATTTTCCCAAATTAACCATCCTTGGTTTCTCTTCAATGCCAATGTTGACTTTGTCACAATTCCCTAACTTTTCTATCCTTTATGTATCATTGACAACACTCCTATGAGGATTGTCTATCCTATCAAATAAGGTTTCCAAAGCAACTAATCTCTTAGGAATTTTATTTCCCTTCAATTGGATCACTTCAATATCTTCATTTGAGTCCCCTTCCAGGTAGATTTCATGGCATTCTAACAAGGATCCTTCAAAGAATACATTCCAAAAAAATTATTTTTCACACAAGGAAGCATTGATGTGAGCATAATTATAGAAAATCTACCTTGAGTCTGCATTATTAGGTACACTAGGATGATGTATAAGTTCTATAGTATAGAAATTTGGATGGAGAATTAACAAAGATGTTGACCCAGTCAGTGCATTAGCTCTAGTGTTTAATTCTCATGACATAGCCTCAATAGAGAAGACTTCAAACCCCTCCACCTCATTCCATACTCTATTCCTATAGTGCTTTAGTCTAGGATTTTTAATAGCAAACAAATTTTGTACATGTTTAACCACTAGTTCTACATCCCCTTTGGCATTCAATGTCTTAATGCCCTTCTTCTTCACTTCTTCTATTCCCAACAACATGGCCTCATATTCGAAAGTGTTGTTTTTATTATTAAACTTGAGTTTAAAGGTGCAGGGAGTGATCTCACCTACAAGGGAAATGAGAACTACCCCTGCTCCTGAGTTGACTGAAGCATAACTACCATCAAATTCCAAGGTCCATACACCTTGATCAATTGAACTTTTAGATTGATTTATCTAATCTTCTGATAGGATGACATAATTAGAAAAATCAATTTCTTGATATAGGATGTGGGAACTAGGGTCTTCTAAGGGAAAGACTATGTACTTGTCTTTGGGTTCAGGGTTTAAAACCACCTTTTTACTACCAATTGGTATAGTTGCTTGAGACCAGTCTAACTCCACCTCTCCTATATTTTTACAAAAGGTTTGGCTTAATAGGATTCCATAACTGGTAGGAATGTCTGCAACCAAGATGATTAACGCAACTCTTTTCTTAGGGAATTCAGCTAAAGTAACCTAGGCATCTTTAATCTGGCCTATGAGGGAATCTCGTTTGGAATCCATAGCATAGCATTTTCTTGAGGTTTGTGTGATAAGAAGATCTAAGGCCTTTGTTATGGAGGACAGAATGATATTGTCTGAGGCTCCTTAATCTATGACCATGGATGAACAAAGACACGTAAAATGGGGCAAGCTTGAGAATGGTAGGGATATCTTCAAGTGGTGCTTTATCTTTACTCTCCACGAGTGATTTAGAGCTAGAAATAGCATTGTTCAATGGAGGTGCTTGTAGCTTATATTGACCTTTACCAAATTCTATAAACTTATCCAATTCACTAGGATTTGAATGTAGATAATCAACTGGTGAAATTTGAATTCTACAAGATTTACAAAAATCAACTATATCAAAGGCAGGTTGAAAACCATTTATTTTCAAAAAAATTACCTCTAGAGTAGGGTCATTTGGAGTATCAAGGGCCTTCTTTGATTGGTTATGTGAAGTCTTCCACTTTTCAGCTAGGTTTGATGTAGAAGGTTCCTCATGAGTTTTGTTCCCTCTTTGACCTCTTATGAGTACTACGCATGAAGGATCTTCAAGGGTGACATAGACATTGCCTCCTCTTTTAGAATCTAACTCATATTTGAGGAAATAATATGCAGAGTTGCTAGGATCTCTTGAGTCTTCTTCAATAGGAATATCTTCTACTGTCCCCTTATTTGCATCCAATTGATTTGAACTAATCATCTTAGGACATTTGGCACCATCATGATCATTAATAGAGTGAAAGACACAATGATTCATTTTATTTGCTAAACTACCTTCAATTAACAATTTTTTTATTTGTTGGTAGCATATTAGGTTGTCTTCCTCTCACCCCCGCATTTCAGAATTTCCTAGGGATGTCTAGATCTGTAGTATTGATTTTTGGCATTTGACTCTTCATTTTCATTATGTCATTCAATAGTCTCTAAACCAAGGCATCCATTTGACCTAAGGTGGATGGTTGTGAGCTTGAAGCTTGCATCTCTCTTCTCCATTTACTAGTGGCTAAAAGGTCATCTTCTAACTCAATTGCTAACCTTTGCATGACAATGATATCAACTACTATATATCTTCTTAGGTGAAAACTGATGTCTGAGGGCATTGCGTTCACAAAAAAATCCTTTGCGGTTTTCAACATTAGGTCATTTAGCAGTAGGGATTTTATGGTGTATTTTATTGAACTTTGGCACAAAATCATGCATGGGTTCTTCTACCTCCTTCTTGAGTTGTGTCAATTGTAGAAAAAGAGTATATTAATCATCTATTGATTTAAATCTATCTTTAAATGTATTTCACATCGAAGCCTAATCTATGATTGCCCCATTTGGGAGATGGTGAAACCATTCTATTGAAGTGTTGGTTAGGGTTTGAACAAAAAACCTAATGGCCACATTTTTTGTAGAAACTGCAAAAACTCCACAAGTAATGTTAAAGGCATTTAGGTGTTCATTAGTGGACGTCTTCCCACCTCCACTAAATTTAGGAAAGATATCCTTGGATCCTTTTGGGAGAGGTTTTGGATTAGGACCTTAAATAACAAAACTGACTTGGGTGCCCCAAGGATTAGCAGCCATCTGAGGTAAAATGAGGTTCAGAGGCTAGGCATTGAAACAAGTGGGCATTAATGTCCTTAGTTAAATCAAGGCTTGCAGACTCACAGCAACTGGGGATGATTTTATAGTGGAAGCAAGTCTACTTTTACTTTTCACAGACTTCCTCTATCTTTGAGTGAGATTAGGGGAAAATTTATGACTTCTTACAAATTCATTAGATTGATCCAAGAATCATTTTCTCTCTTCACTTCGGGTATATTTACCACAAGCCATTTTTCTAATATGAAAGGATTTTTAGATATTGATAGTCAAAGAGGTTGTTGGGCTAACCTTCCAACCATAGCTTCTTGTTGAACAATGTGTATTCCTCTAATGAGCTCTACTCGTTCTTCTTCTATCTCAAGAACCTGACTGACTTGCAAGAAGTGCTTGACACTAGTTTTGAGTTTCCAAGCTTGGGTATTTAAATCTAAAATGATATCTTCTTGGGTGTTATCAAAACCTAATATTGGTTGAAGAATAGGGAAAATCTTTGGGTAACATAAGACCATTCCTTATGACATCATTAAACACTAATGGATTCTCTAGTAGAGTTGCCAAAAACTATTAGTGAACAATTTTTCCCTTCGATAATACAAGTTAACAAATAAGGAGAACTCCCACTATAATTGAGTTCTTTCAATTTAACTCTCTATTTTGAGACACAACTCCCTCCTTAAATGATAAACATTGATTTCCTTTATTTTAGATGAATTTATCAAGAAAAATCTTTTAACTAGAAAAACTAAGGCTTTTATAAATAATTTCCCATCTCTAATGCAAAAGTATTGTGAGGATAATATTGATTCAAAAACAAGCCAAAAGACTTTTTTAAATGTGTATTGGAAAATGAATGAAATAAAAATTATTGATTCCTAAATTTTTTAATCAAAACCATTCACAGAATAGAGCATATCATTATCAACCATCACCATAAAAACATCCAATTGTTGACATTAAGTCAAGTTTGTTATTAGTGACAACACTTATTCAGATTGTGTATGGTTACTAAGCTCATTGACTAGTCTACAGTGTTTTCCATGTAATTCAGTAGCCATCGAGCTTTATAGTTCCTATCAAACATCCTAGTGGTTACAAAGCTTCGCAGTTTCTACTGAGTCAGCAATTCATGAGAAGTGAAGATAGTATTAACCGAGCTATGTGATGATCAGTGTTTACTGAGTTCAAATATGGTAAACATGCAATTCAGTTTCTACCAAGTTACACAATATCTACTGAGTCGCTAGTGTAAACTGAGTTCGAGACTACTCTGAGATGATTAGTATGGACCAAGCCTCTACTTCTATTGAATGCATGACGATGTCGAGTAATGACAATGGACGTCGTGTATTAGAACTTCACCAAGTCGGTCTTTAGAACCTGAGTGTCTCCATTTGAGTTGACTTTATTATATTGGTGTTAACTTGTATATTGGCCAACTTTTGTAATTTTGTAAAATTGGATTGATATATATATGTAATGTATTGTATCCTATCAAGAGTATGTGTGAAGGAATGAATAGATTAATATATGCATGCAAATGCGAATTAGTAGAAAAGTATATTATAAGTCCATATCAGAAAAGGAGCAACAAAGTCATATCTATCACATAAAGGTGATCAGTACTTCAAAGAATCTCTATTAGCAAATCAATCGTAAGCCAAAGATTAGTTGTTTCATTCTAGTAGGTGAACCAGTTCAAATCCTCTAACAAGGTAGACTTAACATTCTTTTGTCAAATCTCTTTACCAAGTGCATACTTCATTGTATGTTTGCAAATCCTCTAACAAGGTGGACCTAGCAGTCTGAATTGCTCCTAATAGGGCAGATCATCAGAAGTAATCATTGTAAGCCTTAACAAGCTGACTTTACGCTGCAATATTGAAGTTTTATGGATATCATCCCCACCCCAGTTTTAATTTCTATTTGGAATGTTTCTAGGTCACCAAATTATTGTGTTCATGTGTCATCAATGTTTATGTTTTCAATTTCTCATGTATGCAGATTAGATCTGATTTTGGTAAATTTTTTAAGGTTGTTGATTCACCGCTCCCTTCTCAGTAACCTAGCATAGTCTTGAATATTTCCAACAATTGGTATTAGAGAATTTGTGGTTCTTAGGATAAAGCTTAATGGCTTGAGCAAAGATCAAGGACAATGGAGATATTCAGACTTGATAAGGCAGTTGACAATGAAAAACTAGATCTAGAAATGGCCATTGTACAACTCAAGCAAGCCAAGGAGCAACTTTCCCAATCTTTGAAAGGAAGGAAGGAACTTGCAAATCAGATGAGTGATCACCAGTACATTAAAGAAAATATTGAAGAACTTTTCCCTTCAAGTAGTTCAGATGAAGTAAATGATGCAATCAAAGAAATCTTACAGAAAAATGGTTCCCTACAAGAAGAAATAAGAAAGCTCAAAAGAGAATAAGAATTTTAGTCAATAAGGCTATGTGAAATCTTGGAACAAATGAACAAGATGAAAGAAGAAATGGATGGAAGAAACAATGAGATCCAAAAACAATCCATTCAACATGAAGATCTTATAGATCAAATCTCCAATGCAAATAAAGAAATCATTAGTCAAAGATAGATCTATGAAAGATTAAGGAATGATCTAAATTCATAAAGACAAATCAATGAGAGAATCAGAAGTGAGTTGAGATCTAAAAAGTAAATCAGTGAAAGATTGAAGAATGACCTAAACACTGAAAGACGAATCAACGAAAGAATGATGAAATCCCAAGTAGACATGAATCAATTATCAACTGAATAAGTAGAATCCCTATAGACAAAAGAGTAAAGTAGGAATTGGATACAAAGAAGAAGGTGAATCCTCCCAACAAGGTGCCCAAAGGAATCAAAAACCTACTTGCAATCATTGTGGTAAGATAGGTCATACATCAAACAAATGTTAGAGTAATGGTAAAGAAATATTCAATGGCAAATGTTACAATTGCAATCAGAATGGTCACAAGGCTAATGAATGTAAAGAGAAACCAAAATTTGAAGGAAATTGTCACAATTGCAAGAAACAAGGTCACAAGGCATCAAACTGTAGAACCAAGACATTCAATCTAGCAAAGAAAATTGTTAAAGCAATATTTGGTTGGGACTATAACACCTGGTGCATATGTCATTACTGTGGAGAGTATGGGCACATTGGCATGAACTATGTTAAACATCACACAAGGAAAGAGATACCACCATAAGATGCTTCACTTGTACAGAACTTGGTCATCTAGCCAAGAATTACATGAATACAAGTAGAATTGAATATGAAAAGAAAGCTAAGGTAGACAACATCAAAAAGAAAATGAGGCAGCAATGGATTCCTAAATCCACTGAAGAAGCAAGTCCAAGCAATGATGGTCATGTCACTCAAGAAGTGGGTGACTCCACCATTACCAATTAAGCTCTTAAGCAAAGATTGGAATTGCTTTATCATGATCACATCTAAATAGTTCCAAAATTGAAAGGAAGAAAAGATCCAAATTAGTATTCAAGATGCAAAGGGATCATAGAAGATTATCATTAGTTATCACCAAGCTACTTTGTCTACCAAGTAAGGTTGGGTCATGGACTCTATTGAGCCATGTTTGGTTACTGAGATATGAAGCATTCACCAAGTGATTTGAATAGATATTGGATGATAGGCTATCACAAACTGACACATAATGTCATACATAATGATACTTTCATACCAAGTATTGATGGGGAAATGTTATCAAAAGGCAGGAGATCGAATTCATTTTTCACCAAAAATTTTAAAGTATTGTTGCGATCAAGCAAATTGTAGAGCAATCAAGCGATTTCAAGCGATTTGTAGTGAAATTTTTCAAAGTTTTCCATAACCTACAGAGTAGCCATGGCACCATCAAGTAGTATTAGCAAGGCAAAGAAAGGGTTAGAAATATTAGTATAAGGAGTCGAATGGAAACCACCAAATTTCAAACTTGTGCTAGCAATTGCAGAAACCCTTGATCCAAATGGAGCACAATCGCAAATCCCTCCTAAGGTACTACTCATTAACAATATTCATACTCATTTTAAGTGTGCAATTCAAGAAATTGGAACCCTAGAGATGGATGAGGCCCTAAGTGAATTGTGCATGAATGGTGTTCTTAAACCCGAACATAAACACTTGGAAGATAAGGGTTTAACCCACATTCCTCACCTGCCCAAAGTTTCCAAATCAAATGGATCAGATACATTCTAAGTCAAGTTCACAATGGTTAGTTATGGCTTGAGCAACTAGTCTTGATCACTAAGAAGATGATTCATCATATCACTAGCCTTCCCATGCTTTCCAAAGCCAAAACTACTAAAACCCTAGGTCAGGTAGAATTATAGAAGAAAACCCTAGCCAAGTGGGACAACAAAGGTATAAAGATTAGTAGTGTATCAGATGTAGAACTAAAATTTGGCATAAATGTGATAGCTCACAAGATCTACAATTTTAGTCATCTAAATAATGTGTCATGTGAAGCAGTAGACTTGGCATTCAAAGTCGTCAAGAATAATTTGTCATTTGATCTTGCAGACTTGTTGTTAAAACAATTTAACAAAAACATGGAAAGTATAAAGACATCCAAGATAAATCCTTATAAATTTGGTTCATTATTGACATGCTTATTCTTCTATGTTCAAAATTTTTTCCCCTCAAAAGGTACAATCGTATGGAGAAAGGATGTACCAATTTTGTATCATATTAATGAATATATTGCAAAAATGGGTGAGAATTTTATCAGCATAATGGATAACTACTTTGATGTCTTCAAGGAGGAAATGAATAATAGATTCATGATTCCCAGGAAATTGGTTGAAGATTACAAAGACGATGTTTGTTTCATGGTAGACAATGACAAAGTCTACATTCAGGCAGTAAAACCATGAGTTGTATGGGTAAAACCTCTTCCCTATGAGGTGAACATTGATGAAGAAAAAGACATAATTGAAGCCTTGATAAATAAACCTATTGATCCAAAGGCATCATAATTTGGAACATATGATGAGGCTAAGTCAAGGATAGATCTTGAAATCAAGCTTACACAGGCAGTTAACAAAGGTAAGAGGAGAATAGAAAAACTCAAATCTAGCACATCTCTTTTGTTGACTAAGGGTAAGGGAGAAGATGATGATGATGATGTAGAGGATAAAGAAGAGTCAGAAAAGATAGAAGAACTAGTAAAGAAGAAAGGCAAGGTGATCATCACCAAGCCACCCAAGCCATCCACTACAATGTTTACCAGGAGATCCAGGTAGAAAGGTAGTGAAGTTGTATTTAGCAAGCCTCCTCTCACCTTCCAAGAAAAATTGAAACAAGTGGAAGAAGGTGTAGGAATAACCAACTTCAAATCATTGAAGTATGAGACCATAACAGAGGCTAAGAAGAAGAAGATTGAAGAATTGGTGCTAACCAAGATGGGAAAATGGAAATATTCCCCTGATTAGATAGCCTCTTAGATTTCTAAAGAACTTTTAGAGAGATTGAAGCCTAGATGAGACTCAACTACACAGAAAAAAAAAAAGATATCTATGAACAAACCCTGAGGTAGATGTTACCAAGCATTACCAATGCTGAAGTAAAAGAGTCTTTGAAGAAAAATGAAGAAAAGATGACTCTTAGATTCAATACTTGTTTAATTTTTTTGAAGGATATTGAGCATGTAGTCAAGAATTCTATAGGCATGTAGAAGAACATTTATCACTTGCATAAATAGAGTGAATCTCCAATAGAAGTCAAGGATGATGATAGTGATGATGAGGAAGAAGGAACACACTTTGAGACAATACAGTTTGACAATGAAGTAATTGAAGAAGATAAAGAGGAAGAAGCTACCAAGGAAGACAAAGAAGATGATGAGGAGACTGATCCTATGAAGATAGTAGTAGTAGTCATTGCCTCACTCCCTCATTCTCTAAGAAAATTAGTAGTACATCAAGTTTGGAGATAGCTTCAGCAAGTTTGATTGTGACCACAGTAGATACATCAAATGTCTAATCACTCTTCACTCCCTCATAGCTCAACACATCACTAATGGAAGTATCTACCACTTCATCTATCAAGTTGCAGCCTCCCTCTTCTTCAGTTCCTAAGTTAGGTTATCAGCAGTGAGTACAACATGTTCTACAAATTTGTGTTCTTCAGCAGTAAGTACAGTTTCGAGTTCTACAATTTTGGATTCTACAGCTTTGTTTTCTATAGCTTTCGATACTTTTGTAAATATATTAGTTTTGGATTCAGTAAGCATACCAGTCAGTGTTCCATCTGTTGATACTATATCAATTTTTACTACTAGTCCTACTAGCTCTACTATTGTTTCCATTCCAAATTCTAAGGCATTATGTACAAAGGAAATTGAACCTAAGGCTCAACCAAGTATAAGGCTTTTGAGTGGAAAAGAGATAGAGGAGGACATTGATCTGGATGAGGAGATTGAGATTCCAAAGTGGGATTTTGATAATGCCACTACAGATCAAATGCAAATAGCTAGTAAACTCCTCCAAAAGAAAGTGAAACAAAAGAAATTAAGAGAGGAAAGAGACAGAGAATATAAAGTCATAGAAAGTGCTAAGGATATTTTGATTGAGGTAATAGGTGTTGAAGTTGATACTTCTTAACACATTTTTTTTTAATTGGAAGAAGTAGTCCAAAATTTTAATGAGGACTCCAGTGGTCAAGAAAATTTGATTGAGAAAGTAGAGAAGAAATTTGATAAAAAAGTGCTTAAGCACATTGCTCAACAAATTGTCATCCAACAAGCGGAGCTTTTCCTCAATTTTGACTAATCTTGAAAACTCTCACACACATGTAACATCACTTTTTGGAAAATTATGTAATGTTACCGAGTTCACAAATGAAATAAAGAGAAAACTGACAAAGATTGATGAAGATTTGAAGGTTAGTGCACAATAGTTGCAACTCGACCCTAGTTCAAGCTCTGCACATCATATGAAAATTAGATTCTTGTTAGATATGTAGGCAGAGTTGTTGAGAAAAGAAAGGATCGGGTCTTTACTAATAGACATCTAGAATATGATCCTTCCCATCATGGACACAATGCAAAAACACATTGTTTACTCAAAAACATTGATCCATGACAACAATTTCTCAATTGTAGATCACATGATAGGACTCTATGTAGAAGTCCAATTTGATCTACATACGTACAAATTTTTGCAAGAAAATTGGGATAAGACTTAGCACTCATACTTAAGGTGCATTCTAAGTTTCTTTCTTATATTGGTGTCTCTATGTAAATAAGTTTTGAATAAATCTTTGGCATTATTGTCAAAAAGGGGGAGAGACAGTGTGTATATATGAAAAATAGTATGAATATTGTATGGGGGAGAATCATGCAAAAGAAAGGAAAGTATATTGTACATACCTACAAAGACAAATTTTGAAAAATCTCAAAAATAGTACCAAGCTAGTATCACTATGATGTATATAACTTTTGATTGATAAGCATTTTTATCACTAATGCCAAAGGGGAAGATTATTGACATTAAGTCAAGTTTGTTATTAGTGACAACACTTATTCAAATTATGTATGGTTATTGAGCTCATTGATCAGTCTATAGTGTTTGCCATGTAATTCAGTAGCCATCAAGCTTTACAGTTCCTACCAAACATCCCAGTGGTTACCAAGCTTCACAGTTTCTACCAAGTCAACAATTTATGAGAAGTGAAGACAGTATTAACAGAGCGCTGTGATGATTAGTGTTTACCGAGTTTAGATATGGTAAATGTGTAATTCAGTTTCTACCAAGTTACACAGTATCTACTTAGTCACCAGTGTAGACCAAGTTTGAGACTACTCTAAGATAATTAGTATGGACTAAGCATCTACTTCTACTAAATGCATAATGATGTCGAGTAATAACAGTGGACACCGTATATCAAAACTTCACCAAGTCAGTCTTCAAAACCTAAGTGTCTCCATTTGAGCTAACTTTGTTATATTGGTGTTAACTTGTATATTGGCTAACTTTTGTAGTTTTGTAAAATTGGATTGACGTGTGTGTGTGTGTGTGTGTGTGTGTGTGTGTGTGTGTGTGTGTGTGTGTGTGTGTGTGTGTGTGTGTGTGTGTGTGTGTGTGTGTGTGTGTGTGTGTGTGTGTGTGTGTGTGTGTGTGTGTGTGTGTGTGAAGGAACAAATAGATGAATATATGCATGCAAATTTGAATTAGCAGCAAAGTATATTATAAGGCCATATCAGAAAAGGAGCAGCAAAGTCATGTCTATCACATAAAGGTGATTAGTACTTCAAAGAATCTCTATCAGAAAATTGGTTGTAAGCCAGAGATCAATTATTTCATTCTAATAGGTGAACCAGTTCAAATCCTCTAACAAGGTAGACTTAACAATCTTTTGTCAAATCTCTTTACCGAGTACATACTTCACTATATGTTTGCAACTCCTCTAACAAGGTGGACCTAGCAGTCCTAATTGCTCCTAACAAGGTAGATCATCATAAGTGATCATTGTAAGCCTTAATAGGCCAAATTTATGTTGTAGTATTGAAGTTTTGTGGGTATCATCTACACCCCAGTTTTACTTTCTATTTGGAAGGTTTTTGGGTCACCAAATTATTGTGTTCATGTGTCATGAATGTTTGTATTTTTAGTTTCTCATGTATACAGATTAGATCTAATTTTGGTAAAGTTTTTGAGGTTACTGATTCACCCCTCCCCTCTCAATAACCTATCATAGTCTTGAGTATTTCCAACACTAATATGGAATGAATTTAGATGATTAATACATATATATGTAAATGACGAATAACGCATAACCATTATCAAAAGATGACTACATATATTTCTTGTTCATGCAAATAGCATAACAAAAATGGTTCAGTTTGAACTTGCTTTAACAACTTAAGTTACTAAAGTAGGAATACCAGAGTATTCATACTAAAAACATTCAAAGTTTCACAATATATAGCTGTGTAGGGCCAAAAAATGGTTATAAAACTAAATCCCAAGTGGACTTTCATATACTAAACTTAAAACAATAAAATAACTACCCTAGGAACCTAAAATATTAAATGGCCAAAGCCTTGGTTTTTAGCTAAGTAACTAAAATATTAGCTACATTTCCTGATTGTCCTTGCTCCATGGTCACATTACCACCTACAGTTTTTTGGTCCTTGTAAGTAACTTCAAAATCCACAATCTCCTTTTGTTGTGAGACTTCCATCTATTTTTTCCTTAGCTTCCAAATCGTAATGACTCGGAGGGCATGTTTTATCTTCTTGATTTGCATCATTAGATGATTGTCACTAATAATAATCATGGAATCTATTCAGGAAATGACTGCTAGGTTGGTAGCCGATACTTCTTTGGTCTCTTTGAGAGCTTGCAGCTTGTCCTAGGACTCATCTTCTATCTTCTTCAAGTCTTTGCTAGGCTGATCCTTGTTGCCTAGGATTTGAACATTGATGCATTTAACATCTTTCTGTAGGATTTCCTTTAGACAATTGAGCTCTTTGACCAGTTCTAAACATTCATCCAAGAATTGTTCAATGACTATATTCCTCCATTCTAGGTTAGTCTAGGACATGTATAAGAAGTCCACTCTAGAATTCTGCTTCTCGACTAAGAATTTATCCACTCCATATTCTTGAACTTTTGTGATGTGTGCCACAACATCTTCCCTATTGACAATTAGCTAATGGAGATATGTAATTGTTGTCATTTATTGCAACACATGATGTACATGCTCACAAGAAACCTTAGAAATAAAGATACTTAGCTTTTGGTAATCAAAAAATTATCTAAGTATAGAATTGGTACATAGTAGTCTATTATTTTGATTATAACTTGTTGGTGATTTCATGTTATGACTAAAAAAGTTAGATGGAGATAGTGAACATGTTGATGATGATGTGTATAAACTTGAAAGTCAGTGTGGATTGTAGGAATAGAGATATTTGTGTTTTGATGATACAAAACATTAGAGTTGAAGGAAAGGATTATTTTGTAATTACTTGTCCAATTAGGGCCAACATCCTAGATGTTTACTCTAAGTTTGAAAAGTGTATTATGGCCTTATCTAACCTAGCAGCAATTTATAAAAAGGCATGGTATTTATGCAAAGGACATCCTTGTGAATTCAAATGGGTAATGTAGAAGTGATATGGGATGTTAAGTGATAAATGGGAAATTTTGTGAAAATTATTTTGTAATCTACGATCGAGCTAAAGATCAAAGATCAATTGAGAAAGAAGTTACAATATCTATATTCTAGAAGTTTGATTACTTGTTTGGGCAACAAGCTTTTCTTATAATTGGAAATGCATGTTTGGGCAGTGGACTCATCTTGCGTCTACTGTACTACAACTCCTAACAGGGTTGGAATCTCCTAATAGGAATTCAAAGTCTCCTAATAGAAACTCCTTATACAAAATTTTCTCATTGACTCTTAACAAGGTCCATCCTCTAACAAGGAACTTATATATCAATATATTATCTAGTGGGTATCATCCCCACCAGGATTTTCCCTTGGCTAGGGTTTCCCTAGTTAACAAATATGGTGTTATGAGTGATCTTTGTGCATGGTTATCGTTATAGTTCAACATTACTTTATTACCATGTTATGTATGGTTTAAATAAGAAATAATATCTAGTTGGTGATAAAGTTTGTAGATTACTAATCCCCCCACACCCCCCCCCCCCAATATTCTCTATTTCTAACAATTGGTATTAGAGCTCAATTACTTTGAAGAGGCTTAACAGCTTGAGTAAGATCCCTATGGATATGGAACAGTTGATGAAGAACCTTGAAGAAGCTCTTGAACAAATTGATCTCCTTACTAAAGAAAGAGATACACTGAAGGACGGATATGAAGACTCCAAAGTAAACATTGGACAATTGAAGGAAAAGATTGAACATCTCAAATCCAAGCCTAAATCTATTGAATCAAAAACTAGTGATTATTATTCAAAGTTGAAGATAGAATACAAGATCTTGAATCAGTAATTGAAGATTATGAATCTAAAGTTGACCTTGAGAAATGATCCTAGCAAAGTTGAGTCTGATTTGAAAATTAAGAATGCAAATCTGAGAGAAAGTCTGGAAAAGAAGACATCTAAATTTGAAACATTGAAAGAAGATCATGAAGAACTTCATAAGTACAATTCTATTATGAAAGGTAAATTAACTCAATGCAAGTAGTAGCTTGAGAAGCTTTATTCTAATAGAGAAAATCTTGATGATTCAATGTCAATATAGAGACCTACTTATGATAAGACTAGTCTTGGTTACCTATTTAACATATATGAAAAGAAACCTAAGAATAGATCATATCCAAAAGAAAAAGATAAATATGATGATAAGATTGAATCCAGTCAATCTTTTGACAAGCCTAAAGAAGTTGAAAAAGATGACGAAGTTGAAATTTTGGATGAACCAAGCAAGTGGAATCTCCTAAGGAAACTAGGTATGAATATAGAGGTAAGTGTTTTTCATGTAATTAAATAGGTCATATGAAAAGAGATTGTACAAATAAGTCATTTAATCATGTTAAGGACTTTTATTGTCGTAATTGTCATGGTATGGGTCATAAAGCAAATGATTGTAGGAAACCTAAGTATAATAATGATAGAAGCAATAGTAGAATGTCTAGAAATACTAACCCTACAGATAGAAGAAGATCTAATGAAAGGACATTGAGATAAGGAAGACCTTATGAAGATAGAAGATAGATCGTGTGTTATAAGTGTAACAACTTAGGACACATTGCTTAGAATTTTCATGCACTTGATGATCAATAGAATCCTAGAAGTAGAGCATCGATATGTTAGTTATGAAAAAACTCCAGACATATAGGAAACAATTGCATAATGGATAGAAACTTCGAAGATAGAAGGAACAATGGAAGAAACTTTGGAAATAGAAGAAATGATGGAAAGAACATTGGAAATGACAAAAGGAACAATGAGAGGAACTTCAAAACTAATAAAGACAATGAGGAACAAAGAAATGTAGTCAGTGAACTTCGAGAAGAATTCAATGAGGCATTTGTAAAAGGATTGGATATCTCAAAAGAAAAGTTAGATGATGATGAGACGGGAAGATCAAAGCCAGTTATCAAGTTTGATTCAATTAAGTTGAATTAAGCTCGTTTACAGCACCAAAATTTGAGAACCTTATTTAGAGACTGAATTAGAGGAAGTGAAGTTGGGAAAGGGTGTATCAAGTTAATTTTAGATGGTACTTAAGCTCTCTTGTAATTTGGAGCTTATCTAAACAAGTTATGAAAGAATTAAGAGTTGTTGGTAGTACAGAAAAGGTTAATTCTATAGTAGAAGATGAAAATGATGTTTTTTTCAACAGAATTTCATGAAGTGAAGTCTTGAGAAGCATTTTTGTGATGAAAGGAGGCTATAGTAAACATCGGGTGGCATCTGAAGACCAGATAGATGATCTTGAGTAGTTATTTGATTACAAAATTTAATTGATAGCTTTTTCATGTTTGAAAAGTACACAATTAATATAAGTTCAAGCTGATGGAATAAATGGAGTACAAAATTGATTTTCACTTCATTATGAATACATCCAAAGCAAAGAGCACTCAAAAGTGACTTGTCAAGGCAATTTTGAAATAAACCCTATTTTCAAAAAGAGGTATTTTATCATTTTCTACAAATTTATTCGATAAAAGTTCATGTTTGATAGGATCATGGATATTTCAATAGTGCACAATATTGAGAATGAGGATAGACCTAAGTTGAAAGTTATTTCCATGAAACCCATAGAAGGAAACCCTAACTCAGTGTTATCAATTACTTTGAACAATGTAGTATATTTGGAAGATGTAGGAAGTTATCTTAACATTAAATTTGACTCTATTGGGAGTGAATACATGAACAAAGATATGGAATTAGTTTTTAATTATGACATGACTATGAAGCCCAAATTTAAACATCTAAAGGAACTAGACATGTTCAAATATCATTTCTACCATCAATTGGACATAGATGAGTTGACACATATCATATTAAGTAGGATACATGATGGAAAACTATGAATGCAAGATAGTGTAATTGATATTTCCATCGACCTTATTCATGAGGTAACTAGTCTTAGTAAACAAGGCAGTGTACCTATAGGCAAGAAAATGGTCAAGAAGAAAGTTGAGAGTTATACTAAAGCAGTGTACAATGGAAAGGCCATGGTGATCAGCACCATTAAGCAAGATGATGTAAGATTCCTGAGTAGAATCATTTCCTACTCTATATGTGCAAGCTCTAAGATTGATGAATTATCAGCTAGATTCATCTATGCAACATATAAGATATGTGTAGAGAAGGAACAAGTAAACCTCGATGAAATTCTGAGAATGCAATTACTTGAGAACCTAGAAAAGATCAAAAGTACTAAGAATAGTGTGTTTATATTTCAGTCACTAATCAATCACATATTCTTTCTTGTGCTTAAAAGATTTCCATATTTATCAATCATAGAGATAATGAGCAGCGATATATTTACAATGGAGAAGATCATGAAAGTATGTAGAAGACATCCTACAAATAAGATATTGGATAGTAGAAACTTGATAATGAAGACATTTTAGAACAAAATGAGACAGATTCAGAATTGCACCTCCAATTGTAGATAGATTTAAAGAATATATTTGTATTATGGTTGATATAGATTACACTTATATTCAAGCAGTTGGTTATGAATTACATTTCTTGATCCCTTAGGTTATGAATTGAATGATGATATAGCAGTTGGTTATATTAATTTATTGTTGAAATCAAAGAAGCGTAAAGCAAAATATAGATTTGGAACCTATGATGAGATTACCCACTCGGCTCATCAAGCATCCTTAGAAAAGGCATCTCACAAGAAGATAGAGCCTATTATGAAGAAATGTTTATTAGAGGCCGGTATAACTAAGAGTGAGTCTAAGGCAATCAGACAAACCATGAAACAAGGCATACTAAATATACAACCTTTATTAGTATCTATTGAAGAGACATCTTTAGAATAGACCATTCTGTATGCAGTAGTATCTAATGTGCAACCTAGTGAGCCAAAGAGAAAATTTGAGAGATTAGTGGAAGTAGTGACCACAAAGACAAAAAAGGTCAAGCAACAAGCCATTGGACCAAACAAGAGGCAAAAGACATTGTTGACAACTGCCAAATCTAGTGATGAAGAAGAACAAGAAAAATAAATCAAACAAGCAGAGAAAGTAACAAAGCAATCAGCGAGAAAAGATCAGCAACCTTGGAAGCCGAAGATAGAAAAGATTAACTCAATTATTACTATTGAGGGTAACTTTGTTTAAATGAACAAATTTTATGACTTGTATAAAAAAATTTAAAAAGATCAGATTGATATCTCTACTATGAGATATATTATAAAAAACAATATGAAATTGAAGGATATTGAGGGCATAGTAAACCAGAAATTCTATGATAGACTTATTGAGAAGAAGAGAAGAAGATTTAAAACTTCAGAAGTCTATGCTAAGAACTATTTCCAACACTGATGATGAAGAAGAGATTAAGAGATTATTGAATAATCTTGCACCTTACTTGAGGAATAAAGTTAAATCATTTTTATTTATGGTGGGTGAGAAATATAAATTAAGAAGTGAGACTGCAGCAATAATAAGTCAGATGCTAACAGAATCTAAGGCAGCATCTCCACTAGCACCCAGAACCTCGAAAGTGTCAGTGAACGATGACACTATACAAATAGATTAGACCAATGTTACCATAAACATTGATGATACTAATCCATTTGAAGGTTCCAAACAAAAATAACCTAATATCAAGGATATTAAAGACAAACTGAGAAAAATTGAAGAGGAAAAGAGGTTACTTGAAGAAGAAAAGAAGAAAGTAGAAGAGGCCAAGAAAAAATTGCTTGAGGATGAGAAGAAAATAAAGGAAGAGAAGGAAAAGAATAACAGAAGAAGAAATAAGAAAGAAAAAAAAGGAAGACAAGAAGAAGAGAATGGAAGATGAAGATAAGAGAGAAAATGAAAGAAAAGAAAGAAGAAGAAGAGAGAAGAATAAAAGTGGTAGCCAAGAAGAAAAGGGAGGATGACTCTAAACCTTCTAGTTCATCTACTCTGCTTTCACTTGCCAACTTAGAAACTGATGATGATCAAATAGACTTGATCTCATCCCTGTCAAAACTTATTCAGAAGAATAGAACAGTGAAGAGCCTGCAGAAAACCTTGATGGAGGTTACTGACAGACTACACAATACTCTGGTAGTGCAACACATAGAACAAGATCCAGAATAGAGGGCACAGGTAGTGCTAAAATTATTTGATGAAGAATTTACTAACTTGTTAAGTGTTGCAGAAGTAAAGGCACATATTTCACATGATGTTAACTTGTTTAGCACTATTTGCCAAAATATTAAGAATGATTTGATAAGTCTTGATACTTCTATCAAGGAACTTTGGAAGTGTCAATAGGATGGTAAGATATTTTACATTAAGTGTACTCTATCATATAAACTTACTAAGGACATTGATAGTCAAATTGGAGGAAAGATGAGTGAGCTAGAGACTCTATCTAGCCAATTACAGCATCCATCTTGTAAGATTGATGATTTTGAAGGACAAGTGGCTAGTATTCATAGTGATATCAGGAAACTAGAACTTCAAAAAGAATTTTTTATAAGAGAATATCATATTTCAAAAAATCTATTGCTCTAAAAGTATCTCTTGTTGAGAAACAAATGGAGGAATGTGTTAAGGCCAAGGACACCTATTCTAACTTGTTGTACTTAGACCTTAATGAAGTTGAGATTTCATCATATGCCTTATGTGCAATTCTCACCTATGTTGAATCCACCAAGGAGACATGGACTAAAGGTGTGGATAGTCTGAAAGAAAATTTTGATGATTGCATAAAGATTCTATCAGCTTAAGGAAGGACAACATCTTTGGATATTTTTTGACATTCTAATCTTTGTCATTGATGTAAAAGGGGGAGAAGTACACATGAAAATTATTAAGGGGAGAAGTACATTTAAGGGGGGAGATAGAATAAAAATTGTAAATCAAGTAAAAAGGATTATAAAGTATATTGTAAAGGGGGAGCATATATAAAGATGTACAAATTATAATAGATGTAATGTAAATGTGTTATTTTTGTTAAAGTTTTTGTTAATAAGCCAATTTTCCCTATTTTGTTGCCATCAATGCCAAAGGGGGAGATTGTTGACAATTGGCTAATGGAGATAAGTAATTATTGTCATTTATGGCAACACATGATGTATATGCTCATAAGAAACCTCAAAAATAAAGATACTTAACTTTTGGTAATCAAAAAATTATCCAAGTATAGAATTTGGTATACAGCAGTGTATTGTTTTGTTTATAACGTGTTGTTGATGTCATGTTATGACTAGCAAAGTTAGATGGAGAAAGCATGCATGTTGATGATGATGTGTATAACCTCAAAAGTCAGTATGGATTGTACGGAATAGAGATATTTGTGCTTTGATGATGCAGAACAACAAAATTGAAGGAAAGGATAATTTTGTAATTACTTGTCCAATTAGGACTGACATCCTAGATGTTTACTCTAAGTTGGAAAAGTGTATTATGGTCTTAGTTGACCTAGCAAAAATTTGTAAAAAGGCATGGTATTTATGCAAAGGACATCTTGCAAATTTAAATGGGTAATGTAGTTTTGATATGTGATGTTAAGCGATAAATGTAAAATTTTGTGAAAGCTATTTTGTGCTCTGAGATCAAGTTGAATATCAGAGGTCAATCGAGAAAGAAGTTACAATACCTATATTATAGAAGTTTGATTACTTGTTTGGGCAATGAGCTCTTCTTGTAATTGGAAATGCATGTTTGGGCAGTGGGCCCATCTTGCATCTACTATACCACAACTCCTAATAGGGTTGGAATATCCTAACAGGGATTCAAAGTCTCCTAACAGGGACTCCTTATATTGAATTTTATCATTGACTCCTAATAGGGTCCATCCTCTAACAAGGAACTTATATATCAGTATATTATCTAGTGGATATCATCCCCGCCGGGGTTTTCCCTTGGCTAGGGTTTCCGTAGTTAACAAAATATGGTGTTATGAGTTATCTTTGTGCATGGTTATTATCACTATTCAGCATTACTTTATTACTCTATTATGTATGGTTTAAAGTAAGAAATAATATCTAGTTGGTGACTAAAGTTTGTAGATTACTGATTCACCCCTCCCCCCCCACCTCCCCTTAGTAATCCCTGTTTCTAACATTTCCATCTTTCCTTCTTCTCATCCCATGCATTTAACTTTGTTTCTAGGTCCTCCATCATTCATTCAGCTTTCACCTTTGTCTCAGCTAGGCGAGAAATGTAATTAATGTTACCAGAAACTACTAATTCAAGCTACTCATCAAAAGATTTAGAAACTGGCCTATCCCTTTTCACCTGGTCAATGAACTGTTGATTTTTCAAGGAGGTCACATCAATCATGGAAATGGCTTGAGGTTATTCTTCTTCTACATTTTAAAGATTAAGAATGTATTCTACCAGCATGTGAATAGATTCTTCTAGTTCTTTCTTTTCCTTCCAATATTTCCATATGCGACTGGTGACCCTTGCATGTCCTACATCAAGGATTTTCATATCTGTAGCTCTCTAGGTTGGTATGAGAATTCTTTTCTCCATCATGTATTCTTGAGGAGTGATGTCCTCAAGCATTTTGTGTTTAGATGGCTTGAATACACTAGCCACCCAATCTCCTGTTTGTTCATCAATACCAAGCATAGCCTCTATTTTTGGCTTTTTGATTTTAGTCAATTTTCCCAGACATTTCCCAACCATATATTTGATTGAAAAACTTACAAGTACTAAGCTCCTTTTCTTTCTTACCGATAAATCAAACCAATTTGATACCAAACAGGTACCTTTGGATGGGGGTGTTTGCAAAGCAAGGGAAACATAATTAGCCATTATTGATCTAAAAGCATTGGCATCACCTTATATTGGCTAAGAATTTTGATCCATGATTTCTTGTGTTCTTTCTTCAAGAGGCTCAATCTCAACTTCTATCTCAATTGGACCTATACCAGTACCCTTTTCTATAGCTTTCAAATTTTTCTCCTTCTTAGTACAAGAACGGGTATGTCTTGTTGGCTTGGCTTGTTGAACTGAACTCTGAACCTCTGATAAGACTTCAACTTCAGGGTTCAAAATACCTATAGAGGAAAAGGTGACATCTTTATCAGTATCAGTATCATGAATAGGTTTCTCTGTATTTTTAACTTTTGATTGCCTTTTCTCCTTTAACCATTTTTTAGTCCTTACTATGACTAGATCAGATCAAGATTGCAAATTGTCTTCTTTAGGCAAATCCCAATCTATTTCTAAGAGAGGAAAGGCTTCAACTTGTGTTAAATAAAAGGAATCAATGACTTCCTCACCTTGGTTTTCCCATACACCTTTCACATTCATCTACAATTTGAATTATATTTTATGCTTTAGGGTAAACCTAGACCACCATCTCTTCCTGACTTCATAATCATCATCACAATAAAGCCATAAGTCCTCTAACTAAGGGACATGTGAGAACTCTAATTATAATTCAAATAGGAGATATGAAAAGTCCTTATCATCAGAATCAAGGTGAAAAGTATAAGCCTCTAGGTTCGTCAAACTTAGTTCATGTTTGAGAGCTAAGGCATCTTGTATAGTTTTGCATTTGTAGAGACCAAGTTATATGGGGAATATAGAACTAGAACCTTTCCTAGCTTTGTAATTCCCATCAACTTCAGGTACTAGCCTACAGACCTCCATCAAAACATATTTATCTAGGCAATGCCTTGGCAGTTTTAATGGTCTTCCTTCATACCCACTGACTTGGATGTAGGTGAACTTAGTGAATTGGGTGAAGAAATTGTCATAGATTGATACAAATTATGTTGCCTCCTCAGTTAATCTCCTCTAGTCTTTCCCTTATAATTCAAATATTATCTTATAAAGAAATATATCTTGCACTCTTTTAAATTCTTCTCATATATAAGCATATTGTTTACCCAATTAGTGTGTAGAAACTCAACCCATTCTTTACAGCATACCAGGACATAAAACAAATATGAACTCATATAAAAACTAGACACTCTAGAGGCTTGAGAAAGTTCTTGATGCAACCTGCCAGCTATGATTTTTGCCCAATCAATGTGTTTGTTCTTATCACTCAGAATGGTTTGAACAAAGAAATACATCTAGTTTTCCCAGTGGAAGGCATGTTGATTTCCTTAAATCCTATTTAGGATATTAATCACATATTTGATCTTAGGGATTATGTGATCTCTCATCAGTGGGTAAGGAAGGAAAGAGCCTCCTTTCTCTACCTTGAGTAACCAGTTCTTGGCAATGGCATTATTGAAATTATTTTGGTTGGTTAAAAATTCAATATCTGAGAGGCCAATCATCCAAGCTTAATATACCTCATGAGGCTGAATCCTTAGAGAACCCATGATAGTGACCCTATTTATATAGACCAAAACTTCTAGATATGTTCTTATGCATCTATGGGTGACACTGTATCTATCCGTGCATTCTAAGACTAGTTCTAGGAAAAGAACTGACTCTGGGAAACTAGTAGCTTGTAGCAATCCATTATTGACTATTTTCTTAATAATAGAACCAAGATTAGGTTTGGAGAACCTAGCCAGTAATTTATTCACATCTTCATCGGCAAGGAAGATATCTTTTAGTGCGAGCAAGAAATAGGTAAGGAAGAGACAGGCTTTTCTTTTGGTAACTTTGGGAGAGATCTAGCCATGAAAACAAAACTCAACAATCCTTTTCAAAAATAGGTAAGAGCAACTGGAAATGGAGATGGTTAACAAAGTTACTCAGTTAAGTGAAAGAAGTAACAGTAACCATTCAGAAAGATAAAATAAATACACCAGGTAGGAGAAACAACAATGTACTTCCATGATCAACCCAGTTGCAAACCGCCTATGACTCTATACAAGGGTGAGTTCTTACCTTTTTGTTGGTTTCATAATGAAATAGAAAACAGCTTCGAAAAACCTTTAAATGAATACTCACATCATGAATTAACATGGAAAGTACTAATTTGATAGGGACACAAAATTCATTGATGAGAGTATTTGCCTTTGCACGTAACAAATCTTTTTGTCACACTTCATGCCAATCATTAATTACAAGTTATCACTTTAGCCTTTTTTAGAAGGATACTGACACATTTTTTTACTTCCACTTACTAGTCCTTTTAAATGTTCTAGGCTCATGAACTGAACCTTGAACTACTTAGAAGTTCATGTTCAAGTTCAAAGAAATGAATATATAGAAATTCAGGTATGAAACCATCATAAACTTCATAAAAAGGAGAAAAGAGTGATAAAAAAATGAAGTTTAAAAAGAATGGAAATTCAAAGTTAGGTGTTGAAATGTACCTAAAATCCAATGGACTTTATGTTAGCACTGAGCTCGACTACCACTTAGACAAGTTGGTTGAACTTTGAACTTTGAACTTTGAACTTAATTAGTTTAGAGTACAAGTTCAAGGTTATGAAAAAGGTTTACATTGTAGTCCCAATGGAAACAAGAGCTAGTGAATTTGAACATTGAACTCAAATGAGTTCAAGGTTCAAAGTTCAAAACCTAGACTAGGTAGGGAGTCATTGAAAAACATTGAGCAAGAATATATGGGGCTTTTACATGGGTAATAGGAAAAAAATGAGGGGAACCAAAATGATTAGCCTACTCCCACTAAAAAGGATATTTATGATGCTAAGGGTCTGGAGGATTTAGAAACTAAGAAGAATAATGAAGTTAAAGCCTTTGCCATTAAAGAACAAGGCTTGAATAAAGAGAATAAAAAGGAGATACTAGAACAAAAGGGTACTAATTTTGAGAATCAGATCTATCTCAAGGAAAACCAAGACATTACTAATGATTCTAGTAAAAAGTTTGTTGAAGAGATTAGAGATTAAATTAAACTATCCTTCCTTCATAAAGCCAAGATGAAATCAAATTCTTCCTTCCAAGTGGACTCCTGGCTCTATAATGAAATAGCTATGCTTAAGAGGAAAATGTGTGAAATGTAGAAAGATCTAGAAGAAGAAAGAACTAAGAGAACCCAACTAGAAAATCAAGTTGGGAATATTCTTGAGAAATTGAAAGAGTATGAAATGGAACTCCAATAGTTAGTTAAAGACAATGGCAAAAAAATGGAGATGGTGACTTCCAACTTATGCATCATGACTGCCAGTTTAGGGAAAAAGAGAAACAAGGAGATAATGTCTCTTGAGGTTATGGTGGAAAAGATCCCTAGTGGGTCAATAAAAAGAAAAAGATAGAGTACTAAGAAGGCAGTCGAAGAGGTTACTGGTTTTGTTGTGGAAGAGATCATTTAGAGTACAACTAAGGCTAGCAAGGAATTAGCAAAGCTCATTAAAGAGCTAATCTAGTCATTGGTCTAATTTGCAGGTGTCTGGTCTTTGGTCAGTGTGTTGGTTCTTTTTTTTTTGTTACTATTATTTCTATCTTTTTACAATTTTACTCCAGGTTCCAAGTCCTTGTAAAACCTTGGTTAGTAATTTGTTTAAATTCTATTTGCAGGTCCCTATAAAACATGGTTTTTTGATGTGTTGTTTTGAACTTTAGGTTGCAGGTCCTTGTAAAACCTGGTGATACTTCCTGTATATCTTATGTTTTTGTAAGGGGTTTTGGGTCCTCTCAAAACCTATTTTTTCCTTAATCTAAAACAAGATGGTTGATTTGTTGGCAAATATTGCTATAAATCCTAATGATGTGACTTTTGTTGGTTTATCAAAAGTGGAAGTGCATATTAGACCATCTATCCCTGATAATATCCAAAATTGGGAAATCTTTAAAGATAACAAAGCTATTATAAGATTTCTAAATTTTGAAGACTAATTTTGGGGACAAGAAATTGATTGTGCAACACTTGTGGAAATAATAGATGGTAAGGATACCATTTTTGGTGAAGAAGTTGTTCAATTTTTTAAATAAAATAAGATTCCTAAGGGATTGGTTGTATTGGAAATTGTTTTTGATAACATGGTAGATCTAAAACAAGGGAAAAGGAAAATGTTGTAAAATATTTAAAAGAGATAAACCTTGGAACACAAGAAGCACCTAAAATAGTGTATGTAGGGAGGAAGTTATCTCCTAGAACAGGTAGACTTTAGTTGATTTATTTAGAAAATGAAAATTCCTTGTCATATGATGATTTAAAGGCCTACAAAGAAGATATTTTTCAACATGATGTCCCATTTAAAGAAGGAACTAAACCTTTTAGACAAAAAAAAAGGCCTATCAATCTAATTCTAGCACCAAAGATGTAGGAGGAACTGATAAAGTTGAGGGATGCAGGGATCATCCAACTAATTAGGCATTATTCTTGGGTATTAAACTTGGTTCCTATTAGGAAGAAAAATGGTGATATAATATTATGTGTTGATTTTAGGGATTTGAAAAACTCTTCAATAAAATATAATTATGGCCTTTCTAATATGGAGGTCATGTTGAAAAGAGTAAGTAGGTCAGAATTGATGTCCATGATGGATGGCTTATCTGGATACAATCAAGTGATTGTGAAAGAATTAGAATAGTACAATACTACATTCACAACACCTTGGGTAACATATGTTTATAGTATAATTCCCTTGGTTTAACTAATGTTGGTGCTACTTTCCAAAGAGCCATGGATGTGGCTTTTACAGACATAATCATGATGCAAGTATCATTATAAAACTTCAAGAACCCTCAAATCACTCATGTATTTCCATCTTAAATACAATTAATTCAAAATTATAGAGGAATCAATAAATATTTCCTAATAAAATCATCCATAAAATCATCATTATCAAATAACAAATCAATCTTGAAAACGTAAACTTCAATTTTGTCATTCGAGATATGCTTGCATACAGAGATTCATAACTTTTTAACCAATTATTATTTCTTCAATCAAACCATCCACATTAGGTGAAACTAGGTCTCCAAGAACATGTCCAAAACTCAAAAATATCCAACAGTAGAATCCAAAGTTATGTTCTATACACAGAGACCCATTTTTTGTGACTCCATTGAAGATGGTTAAAAACTAGTTTTCACTAAAATAGTCATAACTTATACAAAAAGGTAACAAATAAATTTCATTAGAATTTTTATTCTTCCTCTTTCTAGAAATATAATTTTCATCCCTTGAAACAACAATTAAATATTTGTACATGTTGATTCAATATGACTATAATTTGAAAATCTGGAAAAACTGTCATCCATAGAATGCTCATAACTTTCTCAAATCTGCATGAAATAAATTCAAAACAAAATATATTGAAGTATTATTCATTTTCCTACTCCACCATATCAATAATACATCATTTTTAGGTTGTACATATATGTACAAATCCTTAAAACAATAAGAGAACTAAAAAGGAAATCAAAATAACAAATTAGAATCACTCTAAATTTGCTTCAAATGTTGCTAATTCCTTCCATTCTGATTTGGTTAGACCTTACAATGAATTTTTATTATTTTATTGGAAATTTTATACCTTAAAAATACCACCCATGACCTTTGGACTTCCTTTTACAACTTTAAAACAATTTTACATTGTTGCATTTTTTGCAACTCTTCACCTTCTTGAGAGCTTTTGAGACTTTTGGAAAATGTGATACCATGACTTTGCATAAACATTGAATAAATATTTAAATGAACATTTAATAACCTTTTATATGTTTATTATCCTATCAAGGTTCATTTTACAACTTTTTACATATTCAACCAATTAGGACCTTAATTATGACAATGTGGACAACGTTACATTTTTGTTACAACTTTTCTTTTCAATTGGATTCTATTACATAGAATGACATTGAAACATATATGAATGAAAATAAATCATCAAATAATCAATTATTATATCTTTTAATTATATGATGTCTAGGTGCTCCTGTACGATACTATCGAGCTTGAAAATTTTCCATGTCCCATGGAAATGTGGTGGTGATAACTTGCAAAGGAAACTTTGCCTCTTTGCCTCCATCTAGCTTTGATGCCTTTGAAGTTCTTTCTATCCATAAAATATGATTCTCATCAATGGAATTTAAGTGGCTGACACCAAGGTTCTATAACTATCAAAATTTCACTCCTCCATGTTGCATCACACACAAACAACTTACCTCACCTAGGAGTCCTCTCTTGCCTCTCTCCCTAGGTCTTTTCGAAACCAAATGGACCTTCTTCTAAGGAACTTGGATCATCTCTTATGTACCTCTTGGTAGACATCCATGTCCACTCATTTTCAGCTAGTTAACTTGCACCTACAACCACAAACTTCACTAACAAAAATCAAATAACCATTGCTCAGACCAGATCTTTTGTTGAGCTCTGATACCAATAATGATGCAAGTATCATTATAAAACTTCAAGAACTCTAAAAATAACTCATGTATTTCCATCTTAAATAAAAATTATTAAAAATTATAGATGCATAAATACATATTTCCCAATACAATCGTCCATCAAATCACCATTATCAAATAACAAATCAATCTTGAAAACATAGACTTAAATTTTGTCATTCAAGATAGGCTTGCATATAGAGATTCATAAATTTTTAATAAAATATTATTTCTTCAATCCAACCATCCACATTAGGTGAAAGTGGGTTTCCAACAACATATCCAAAACTTAGAAACATCTAATGATAGAATCCAAAGTTATGGTTTATCCACTGAGACCCATTTTTTGTGACTCTGTTGAAGATGGTTAAAAACTAGTTTTCACTAAAATAGTCATAACTTATACAAACCTTAACAAAAATGTACCAAATAAATTTCATTATAACTCTTATTTATTCCTCTTTCTATAAATATAAGTTTCATCCCTTGAAAAAAGAATTAAATATTTGTACATGTTGATTCAATATGATTGTAATTTGAAAATCTGAAAACCCTGTCATCCATAGAATGCTCATAACTTTCTCAAATCTGCATGAGATAAACTCAAACAAAAAGAATGGAAGGATTATTCATTTTCCTACTCTATCATTTCAATAATTGTTAGTGTAGTTTTTTATTTTTCCTATTTTTCTAGGTTTTTCCTACACTTTTAATAATTTCACTTAGGTTAATAAAGCATGTCTTATTAGGTGAATGGTTGTGAGGTGTCACCTTCCTACATGTGAGCATCCATTAGCTATCTTGGGAAGATACTTTGCTATCTTTAGTCTGATAGATGGTTGCTCCTCATTGGTTGGTGTTGCCACCTCCTCCCTCTTCCTAGCCTATATAAGCATGCTACCTGGCTTGTATTTGCATCTCTTGTTTTTGCATCCTCTTAATGTTATTTTGCTTCCAGCATTTGCATTACTCTCTTGGAGACTAACTCTGTGTTGCTATTTTGATTTTGTATCATCTGCATTCACAGTTTAGATATTTACTCTTTGCACTAGTTTTCTGGGTTGTTAATCTTTTCAGATTCTAACATGGTATCAAAGCTTTTCTATGTGCAAGAGTAGATTTTAGTTTCCTTATTTGAGAGATTTGGGGGGGCCAAATAAACTTTATTGTAGTTTTTTGAAAAACAAAGTATGCTCTTCTCTTGCATCTTTGGATGATCCTGAGAATCAGAAAAGTTTTGACAAAAACAGTTTTCCTCTGGGGTTTCAATCTCAAATCTGACAACCAACTTGCATATTTGGAGTTTTCAATCAGTTTTGTAGGTTCCAGCATGCCATTGATGGACTTAAGAAGCTGATCCAGCATTTTCATGTTATATTTTGGTTGCTGGGGTCATTTTTTTATTTTTGGAGCCGTTTTTTACTGTTAAAGGCGTCTAATTTACACTACAGCAACATCTTCTGTACATTAGAAAGAAAAATGCTTTCTGGGTTTTGTTCGCAGCCTCGAAAAACCATCTAGGTATCTTTTAGATTTTGCATGCAAGCTGTATATTTTTCAAAATCGAGCATGCAAAGCTACAGCCATACCCCTCTCCGTTGGCAGTCGCAGATTTGAATGCAGTTTTCAAATGTCTCGTTCTTGCTCATACGAACTTCGATTTTGATGATTCTTGTTATGAACTTGGCTATTTTTTTGTGCTCTATCCACTAGTGGAGTTGTTTTTTGATTTTCATGCATGAATTCTTCAAAAATTGCAGATTCTCAGCCGTGACTGTGCACAGTTCTCGTTTTGGAAACTTCGGAGGATCATAACTGAACCTGATAAAGATGAAGATAAGCCTAAGTGGTTTAACAAATGTGATGAGGCATTTGGAACATTGTGTTTGTCTATTTCTCCTTACTTGCTATTTCACATTGAGTCTTTGGATACACCAAATGAAGTATGGACAAAGCTAGAAACACTATTTGGCACACAAGATTCAATGAGGGGTCATATGTTGGAAAATGAATTAATTAGTTTGAGTCCAGGCAATTTCAACACAATCCAAGATTTCTTCACCAAATTGAAATCACTAAGGTTGCAGTTAAAACAATGTGGAATTGAAAAGAAAGATGAACAACTGATTCTTAGTATTCTCTCTAAGCTAAGTTCAGAATATTCTATGTTTGTCTCTACCTTCTATGCTACTAAGGGTGCACTTGGTACTCAATTCACCATGCCATCTTTAGATGATTTTGTTGTCAATCTCACTCGAGAACAGGACAAGCTAATCCAGATGGGCACTCTTAAGTCCTCTAAGTCACATGCCTTGGCTGCCAACCAAGGCACAAAAGAACAACAAGGACAAAGTAGTAACAACAATAGTAAGGATAAGAAACAAAAGAATAGCGAGGAGAAGAAGGATCAGATATCGATTTCTTCAAAAGCAACTATTGATACACCATCTTCCAAGGGCGATAAGCCTAAGAAAGAAAAGGTCAAATGTGCCTATTGTAAAAGACCTGGTCATGATGAACATAAATGTTTGCAGAAACAACTTGATCACTTGACATACATTCTTAAGAAGAATAATATCAGTGTTCCTGATTCTATCAAACAAAGTTCTAATGAAGGGTCTAACAAAGAAAAAGAAAACAGCAAGGGGAAAGGAAAGGGCAAGGCCCTTTTTGTAGTTGCTTCCTCACCATCCACTTGGGTTCTTGATTCGGGTGCTTCAAACCACATGGCTTCATATAAGGAAGAACTTGCATCCTTGGAGCCGTGTACTATGCCTTCTATTTTGATGGGTGATAACACTCCTGTTGAGGTGTGTGGGAGAGGGTCTGTTGATGTGGGGGTTGGCACATTCCATGATGTTCCTTGTGTACCCTCATTGTCAACTAATCTCCTATCGGTATACCAGATCACTCACACAAGTTTAGGCAAGCGGATTTAGTTCACTCCTGATTCAATGGAGATATGTGAGTTGCACAATGATTCTACAGTTGCAGTTGGGAGAGCAGATCATCAGTCACGACTCTATATGTTTTCTCACTTTGTTCCTGATCCTCCTTTGACTGTTTCACTCATTCACTCTAATGATGTGAGCAGATTATGGAATGAGTGGTTTGGCCATCTTAACTTCCACTACTTGCATCAGCTTAACCAGCAGAGCATGGTCATAGGGTTGCCTTCTACTTTGACATTGGAGTCACTTGGAATACATGATAGATCTTCTAATGGGTCAGATTCACTTGAGCAATCTTCTACCTCCACTTTTGATGTAGAGAGTGATTTAGAGGACTTACCTCCTTCCTCTCCTAGTCATCATTTACAGGTTGATGATTCTCCTCTAGATTCTCCATCTTCTGGTCCACTTTGGGCTAGACAGACCTTGCAGTTTGCAGGTGATTGGGTTGGGGATCCATTAGACACCAAGCAGACTCATTCACAATTCAAGGATGCTCTACATATCTTCATTGCTACTGCCTCAAATCCATAGTCCTTTCATGAGGCTTCTGGTATTTCTGAGTGGGATACAGCTATGCAGGAAGAGTATAGTTCCTTGATGAGGAACCGCACTTGGGATCTTGTCCATTTTCCTAAGGGAAGAAAACTTGTTCGATGTAAGTGGATCTACCGGAGAAAATTTGCAAGCTTTTTTGGGGGTGTGGGATGCTTCATCTTTTGGGGGGGCCTCTTCCTCTCACTTGGAGTCCTAATTTTCTTTGGGGAGTCACTTTTCTCTCTCTTTTGGGGGAATTTTATTTACATGGGTACCTCATCAGGCTTGACTTGCCGGGACCCATTTCTACATCCACCTAAGCTTCGCTTATGGGGGGGTGTTAGTGTAGTTTTTTATTTTTCCTATTTTGCTAGGTTTTTCCTACACTTTTAATAATCTCGCTTAGGTTAATAAAGCATGTCTTATTAGGTGAATGGTTGTGAGGTGTCACCTTCCTACATGTGAGCATCCATTAGCTATCTTGGGAAGATACTTTGCTATCTTTAGTCCGATAGATGATTGCTCCTCATTGGTTGGTGTTGCCACCTCCTCCCTCTTCCTAGCCTATATAAGCATGCTACCTGGCTTGTATTTTCATCTCTTGTTTTTGCATCCTCTTAATGTTATTTTGCTTCCAACATTTGCATTACTCTCTTGGAGACTAACTCTGTGTTGCTATTTTGATTTTGTATCGTCTGCATTCACAGTTTAGATATTTACTCTTTGCACTAGTTTTATGGGTTGTTAATCTTTTCAAATTCTAACAATAATAAATCATTTTTAGGTTGTACATAGATTTACAAAGCCCAAAAACAATAAGAGAACTAAAAAGCCAATCAAAATAACAAATTAGAATCACTCTAAATTTTCTTCAAATGTTACCAATTCCTTCCACTAATTTTTTTCGACATTAAAATTAGTTTTTATAGTTTCTTGGTCATTTTAGACCTTACAAATAGCACCCATGACTTTTGGACTTCCTTTTACAACTTTATTGCAATTTTACATTGTTGCATTTTTTGCAACTCTACACCTTCTTGAAAGCTTTTGAGACTTTTGACAAATGTGATGCCATGACTTTTCCTAAACATTAAAGACATAGTGAAATGAACATTTAGTAACCTTTTACATGGTTATTATCCTTTCAAGGGTCATTTTATAACTTTTTACATATTCAACCAATTAGGACCTTAATTTTGACAATGTAGACAACATTACAATTTTGTTACAACTTTTCTTTTCAATTGGATTCTATTACATAGAATGACATTGAAGCATATATGAATCAAAATAAATCATTAAAGAATCGATTATTATATCTTTTAATTATATTATGGTTAGGTGCTCCTACACCAAATTGATAAGTTTCTAGTGGTATATCAAGATGATTTAAGAATATACTCAAAGGATGAAAATGACCATTGTGTGCATCTGGAGAAGGTATTTATTAGAGCTCTCAAATATGATATTTCCTTGAATCCCAAGACGTGTGCCTTTTCATTCATTGAGGGTAAATTTTTAGGTCATTTGGTTGGAAAAGAAGGAGTTAGGATAGACCTAGGGAGGGTGGAAGCTATAGAAAAAATTCAGAAGCCTAAGAATGTGAAAGGCATTCAATCTTTATTTGGGTAGATTAACTTTCTCAAAAGATTTGTTACAAACTTTAAAAAAATAAGTAGACCTATTTCCAATATGTTAAAAAAGGGTTTTGAGATAAGACGGGTTGATGAACCAAGTTTGGCTTTTCAAAAGATAAATCAAGCAATAAAGGGTGCTCCTGTCTTAAGAGCTCTTAATTATTCCAAGTCTATGGACAATTTTTCCTTCGGATCATTCAATATTGTTACAACAGTCTTGTTGTAGAATAATAAGGATGGATTTGAACAACCAATAACATTTTTAAGTAAATTTTTGTAGGGTGTAGAATTGAAATATGATACCAATGAAAAATAGGCTTATGCTTTGGTTAAGGTTGTAAAGGCATTTAGATGTTATCTAATGGGAGCTACTGTAATTGCTTTTGTACCTAGCACTATAGTAAAGGATATCTTCTCAAAAAAAGAAGTCTCAAGGAGAAAATGTGGATGGATCAATAGGATCCAAGAATTTAACATAGATATTCATATTACCAAGTTGGTAAGAGGACAAGGACATGCTAAGTTGATGGCAAAGGCTAATCTTGAAGCAAACCAAATAAACCATCTTGATGATGATTACATAAGTGGATTGTGTGACATGGATATCTATGATTGGTATAGGGAGAAAAAAAATTCTTACAACACATGAAAGTTCCACCAAGGTTGAATGATAATCAGAAGAGAGCCTTAAAACTGCAAGCTATCAAATATGTTATTGTTAGTGAGCAACTATGGAATATGTAAATTATTTGTGTCAAAAAAAAATTATATTTCAAAACTGGTTTACTCAACAGTCGAATGTTCTAATGCTTGGTCATAACTAACATTCATGTTCTCCCTCGACTTCTATACACTCGAATATACTGATTCACTTGACATTAGTTAACTTTACCAATACTCGATCTCTATTATGTTACTCGACATGTATTTTGACTCAGTCTCTACTGGAGTGCTCAACAACCTTTGACTTGATCAACATGTATTCATATATAAACAAGTCCTTTGTAGCTTGACCTTCTTAGGATGGCTTGGTCACAATGATGATCGTCCAATGTTGCCTTAGAAATGACTAAGTGTTAGACAATTATAGGAAACTTGGGCTTAGAGATAAACAATCTCCTCCTTTGACATTAGTGGCAAAAACACATTGTCATGACTTAGCAATCCATACAAAATAAGAAATACTACCCCCCCCACTGAGACTATAGCTCAGTCTTTAAAACTTATCTCTGCTATATACATGTCTTGTAAACTTTGATGCTGACTCATCTGATAATCATGTTTCTGATCTCTGATCTTACTTCCTCCTTATTCATTCTGACATTTCCTCCTTATTTCTATATGAGGATAATATTTTCCTCTTTGTTGACTCATTGTTCCAGTCATAAGTAGTTTCCCCCTTATTTGTGTCATGAAGATATTTCCCCCTTGTTTTTGTCATTTATGGCTTGGGGTTTGTAGGGGATAGCTTGTATTTGTCCAAAAATGTTTAATGACTAGCCAATATTTCTTGAAGTCCTTTATTCCATCTATCTCTCATTGATTCAATGACTTGAATGTGAATCTATAGCTAAGCAGCTAGATCAATTAGGCTCTCTATTGTTGAAAGATATGGATCTTTCCTTGTAAGATTCTAAGCCACTAATAATTCCCTATGAATTATCTCCAAATGGGGTAGTAGCATAAACTGAATTAAAATTAATTTATTCATTATGCCATTGTCTCTAGCCATTAACTTGGCTAATCTCTACTGATTAAATGTCAACTTCTTGTATGAAGGTGAGCTTGAACTTGCGTTCTTGCTCAAAGAAATTGTACATGCCTTTATATCTGCCTGTATTAGATCAGTAGAACATTGATTCTTTAATGTGAAGAACTCAACATCACAAAGTTTTATATATAAAGAATTAATGACTTTCAAAATTCCTTCTAGCTAAGTGGTATGGTAAGAAAGCTCAACTTGTCTAATTGCAAGTTCTATTGAAACTTTCTCCAAAACTTTGTGCTCAAATTTCTTTTCAGACCATCGCATCAATTTATCACTAGTATTAATATCTTTAGTCTGAACCTTATCAACTATATATACTAATTGATCAAAAGTTTCATAAATAAAGAATTAATGACTTTCAAAATTCCTTCTAGCTAAGTGGTATGGTAAGAAAGCTCAACCTATCTAATTGCAATTTTTGTTGAGACTTTCTCCAAAACTTTGTGCTCAAATTTCTTTTCAAACCATCGCATCAATTTATCACTAGTATTAATTTCTTTAGTCTGAACCTTATCAACTATATACACTAATTGATCCAAAATTTGATGTTTCTCATTAACATCAAAAATCTCCAAAGCATCAACAAAAATATCTTTGATATTGTGTAATACTTGTTTCTTCTTGTGTTCTCTCCTCAATTGTTCTTGCTTTTTGTTGCAACTCAACAAGGTTTATAATTCTTGCATTTGTTCTAGTGTCATATTATTCAAGTCATACATAGGCAATGTAATTACCTCATCTAAACTCATTATCTCCTCTATTGCTTCATCTTTATGTGACATTATTTGCAACTAGGTAATGATACCTATTTTTGTTTTTTTCTTTACACTCGATCTAGGTGTCTTCTCCTATTGAGTTGATTTATCCTATTGTATAGGTGTAACATTTAATGTCTCTATTGACACAACACTCAAAAATTGTATAAGAGCTTGAATAGCCTCTTGTTTCTTTTGGTTTTTGTGTCTTTGTCATGTCCACTTTTTAGTCTAACTAAGAAGAGTTATGTGAGTTAGCCTATCATGGGGGTCTCATAGGCTAGCAGCTGTGGATAGAGACTTATACAGGATATTCATTGGCTGAGCTTGACTTTATAGGTAGTTGGGAGCTAGTTAGGTATAGTTCCTTGATTTTAGGGGGTATCCCTACATTTTAGGAGGATGTGGAAATTTCTAGATGTGAGGTTCCATGGAACCATTCCATGGTATCATTTTTAGGATGACAAGGTGTGTTCCCTAGTTTCTAGGAGCATCCTTAGATTATAGGGAAGGGACTACCAATTGACCCATCATGTCTGGTATTAATCACAGATAGGTGACATGGTCAGTTTCATGTCTATTTGGTTGGTTTAGGCTTTCAAAGGCAAAATAGGGAATATTTTAATATATTTAAATATTTCCTAAGTTAGCATTTAAATAATTTATAATCAAGATATTTATATAGCCATTTCAAAGCAATAAGGGGAATATGGCTTTGTTTGGTCAAATGTGCCCTTGTGTTATAGCTCATTGCAAAGGTCTTAAATTATTATAAACTATTTTCACTATTTAGAGACCTTTTGGCACTTTGAGTTATGAAAATTTAATAAAGTAATATTTTTCCTATAGCCTGGACACTTTTATTTGGGAAAATATTATTTTATTATAAGGTAAAAAGTGTAATTCTCATTTAGGGTTCAATTTGCACTTGGGAGGAGTTATAAGGACATGAAGACCTGATTTTGGAGCATCTTATTTGAAACTTGTGCATTTAGAAATTGCTCTACTGGAGCGATTCATAAGCTTGGAACAAAAACCCTAAATTTGGAGTGTTGGGACGCAAACCTCAACAAGGATTTGGTGATTCGGTATTAGAGTTGGAAGGTACTATTCTCTATAGTAATGATTGGCATTCTTCATAACACCATTTATAAGAAGGAAACATCACATTTAGCTAGGCAACCAGCCTATTTTAGCTTGGTTGTTTCTTCCAGAAGTAGCTCGGGCTTGTATTATGGGCTCCATTCCTTATTAGCAACCACATTTTGTAGTTTGGAGACCATATAGGGGTTTGAGGCAGAAAGCTCTCCATATTTTGTGATTTTAAAACCCTCTACAGTTGGCATCAGGTTCATTTTAGACAACAACAAATCCATTTGATATAGTTATTTCTTTGACTACAAAAATTTGAATATTATGCCTAGTACGATTTGAATCATTTCCAAATTGTTAAGTATTTTCAATATATGAATGCCAATCATTATTCTTAGTTTGAAGTTATTTTTTATTTGTTATTTACTTGCATATATCTTCAAAAACACTTTAAAACTTGAAAATGAGAAAAAAACCAAAAAGAAAATAGAATTCTATAAAGTCTATTCAGATTTGTGGTATAAGAGCTTTGATCTTGCTAGCTTTTGAATTTTATGGACACATGTATACATCCAGGTAGAACTAAGATAAAAAAATTTTACACATGCAAGAGAGCTCAACTCGAGCAAGGGTTTGGAATTAAACAAGAAATTATTATGGAAGATGAATGGAGAGGTGCTAGACATAACCAAATAGAGGAGAAAGAGAGGAAGATGATGTGAACTCTCATCACTACATAGCGTAGGATAGTTTAGACCTTGGAAAGGTTATAGGGTACCTTGGAATAGATGGAGTTGAATAGACAAGGAGGTAGGCATGAGAGATAGGGGTAGAGCATATCTGTTTTGGTTGTAGGAAGTCAACACTATCACAGATCCCACACATTAGTTGGGAGATCCCTTCATTCCAAAAGATAAGTATGCCTTCATACACTAGTTAGGGATAGACCCCTACTTTGTGTGGTTTATACTAGGTGAGAAGCTAGTACAAGTAGAGCCACCCAAGGTGTGATTCCAAGATTCAATTATGATAGCCACGAATGAGTGGAGAACTCGACCTCCAAAGGTTAGGGATTCTTTTCCTCTTCCCTAATATTTTGCATAGTGGAAAGATGCTTCTAGATTTAGAGGAGACAAGGTGCATAGGCCATAGCTTAACAACGACCTCTGTAGAGCTATTGGGAAGATCGCATTGGCTACATATGATGGTACTAGTATTATAAGTATATGACATTGGGTGCACAAGCTAGACATATATCTATCTTTAAGGCCCATGCCTGAGTGTGATGCTATTCAATTTGCGGTCATGATGGTACTAGTGGTATGAGTGCACAAGATTGGGTACACAAGCTTGACATATATCTATCTTTGAGGCTCATGCTTGAGTGTGACGCTATTTAGTTTGTGGTCTTGCATTTAGATAGGCTTCCTATGACTGGTGGCACCATGGATTAGTCACCCAGGATCACACCATGGTTCACTCCTATGCAGAGTTCACTGAGTGTCTCATTACCTAGTTTGATCGTAAGGACACAGGCTTGTACTATAGGGAGTTGGCACATCTTAGACAGACTAGACATGATGAGGTGTATGTTAATGAGTTCTAGAATATTGTAGTTATGATACCTGATATGCCTTAGAGGCATAGCGTGATGTTATTTATTGAGGGACTGTAGGATAGGCTTAAGGGCTTGGTGTGTGTTTTCAAGTCGGTCACTTATAAGGATGTCATTGATGTGATAGTAAAACTGAACACCACCCCTATGATTTGAGAAGGAGAAATTTATGTTTATCCTATAAGGATCCATGGGAGCTTAGATACTATTGCCTTGTTAAAGGAAAAGTTCATTTGATTGAGGTGACATCTGAGATGAGAGATGACACTTCTAAGCCCTTGGCATAAGTTAAAGTGACTATGGCTACTTTATCTAGTTATCCCAAATTTTACACCTTTCATTTGAAAATAACACTTTAGGGCCAGTGGGTTATGAGCTTAGTAGACATAGGTGTCATGCATAGTTTTATTGATAAAAAATTAGTGGATAGGTGTGTCTTGCAGTATAAGGTGTTTGTTGGTTTTGGGGTGAAGGTTTCAGATGGTGCAATATTAGGCTATACTAGGAGGATTACTTAACCTAGCATTCAGATGGGGGATTATACCTTGATAGGAAATCTCTATGCACTCCCACTAGAGGATTATGATGTGGTTTTGGGCATGCAGTGGTTAGAGGGTATTGGATGATATATTATTGACCATCGTCATATGCAATTAGAGTTCCTTTCTAGGGGGGGTAGATTTTTTTAGGGCAACATCAGATGGTGGACCTAGGGAGGTGTCTTCTCGTAGGATGGAGACTATCATTAGACATAATGACATGATTTGGCTACACATTGTTATATGAAGCCCAAGACACCTACACCTCAAGATGGCATAACATTTTATGTTGATATACAATCAGTGATGGATCGACATGGTTGAGTGTTTGGTGATATATCCTTGGGTGTACCTCCTAACTGAAGATTTGAGCATGGGATAGAGATGGAGGATGGAGCTATTCCAATAATCACCACTCCATATCATAATCCTAGAGATTACAAGGATTAGATTAAGAAGACCATTCATGAGTTTTTAGACATGGGGTTCATTTTCTCTAGCTCTAGTCCTTTTGCTTCTTCTATGGTATTAGTTAAGAAGAAGAATGGGACACTATGGATGTGTATAGATTGTAGGGTCTTTAACAAGAAGGCAATAAAAAATAGATATCCCATTACATGCATTGATGAGTTATTGGATGAACTTCATGGAGCTATCTACTTCTCTAAGATTAATCTTCATTCGGGCTATCATTAGATATGTGTACATGATGAGGATGTACATAAGAGTGCATTATGTTATCACTATGGGAATTATGAGTTCTTGGTGATGCCTTTTGGTCTCACAAATGCACTGACCACTTACTAGACCAATATGAACTATATCTTCAAAAAGTAGTTAAGGAAATCAGTTTTGGTATTTTTTGATGATATCTTTATTTATAGTTATACTTGGGAGGATCATCTTAGACACCTAGAGGAGGTACTTATCATCATGGAAAGTCAATCTCTATTTGCTAAGTTATCAAAATGTGAGTTTGGACTCAATGAGATTTTATATTTGGGCTATGTGATCAATACTAATGGAATGAAGGTGCATGAGGAGAAAATCCAGGCAATTTAGGATTGGCCCTATCCTAGGAACATTAGTATGTTACATTGATTCCTTAGTTTATGTGTATATTATCAGAACTTCATAAGGGGATTCTTTTAGTTAGCAGCACCCTTGACAAATCTCACAAAGAAGGGAGCCTTCAGATGGACAAAGCAGGTACAGGGAGTCTTTGACAAACCTAAGGAGGTTATGAGCACATGTCCAATTTTAGCACTCCCTAATTTCTCGTAGCCTTTTGTACTTGATTGTGATGCTTTAGGTGAGGGTATAGGGGTTGTTTTTATGTAGAATAGACATCCCATTTCCTATGAGAGTAGGAAGCTATGTGATAATGAGAGGTTGTATTCTATATATGATAATGAAATGTTGGCTATTATGCATGCATTAGTCAAATTCATATAGTATTGTGTTGGCAACAAATTTGTGGTAAGAATTGACCACAATAGTCTAAAATATTTCCTTGATCAAAAAGGGCTCAATGGTCATCAACAAAAGTGGGTAAGCAAGATTCATGCCTATGATTTTGACATAGAATTTATTAAGAGAAAGAAGAATACTATTGTTGATGCACTTTCTATGAAACCATCACTTACTACCCAATGTTCATTAAGTGAGATTTTAATAAATTGGAAGGCTCAACTTTTACTTGAGTATTCCAAAAATTAGCATGCTTGTGAGATCATGGATGGATTGGTAATGGATAATAAATATAGGGTAGTTGACGATGTCATCTACTACAAAAATTGAATCTAACTTGTTCCTAGATCATAGATAAAGGGAAAAATTTTGCATGCCCTCCATGATACTCCTACAACAGGGCAACTAGTTATGGTAAGACATATAGAGTGGTATGGAAGAGATTCTCTTGGAAGGGTCTAAAGGATGATGTCTTACACCATATTTGTGAATGCATGACTTGCCAGTAGAATAAGAGGGAGCATAATTTCCCAGTTGGTTTGTTGTAGCCCTTTCCTATACCAAAACAAAAGTGGATAGAGCTCTCTATGGACTTCATTATAGGTCTTCCTCGAGTACAAGGGAAGGATTATGATGAAGGATCATCTAAGGTTGCATTGCTACCCTACATGTTTTCTTATTTCTTACTGAGTTGTAGTGCCTTGCATTGTCAAGTTCCTAGTTGGTGTTGAGTTCCTGGTTCATGTCAAGTTCATGTTGGTGTTGATTTCTTAATTGTTGTCAAGTTCTTAGTTGGTGTCGAGTTCTTAGTATGTGTCAAGTGCCTGTCGGTGCCGAGTGTATGTTGGTGTCGAGTTCATGTAAGTGTCAAGCATTTTCAAGTGCCAGTATTGTCTTGGTCCTTCTTTGACCAAGTTGTTTGTGTCTAGTTCTAGTTTGGGCTAACTTTGCATGTCTTTAATTTGGTATTTGTATTTAATATTTTTTGTGAGATGACTTGTGGCTTGGTTTTGCATTTAATGAAGGGTTTATTTAGTTGGTAATTTGTAACAAGCAAACTTGTGGTCATGCAAGTATTTAAAGGGGTCTTGGGTTGAGTCTTACGACATGATTGTTCGGTTGAAAATATTGACCAATTATTTATTGTCTTTGATATTACACAAAATGGCATATCTTTACTAGTCATTGTATGTTGAGCTCACTGAGATAATGAAGATAATTTCCATTGTTTTTTGAGAATTCTAGAGCAAAGCACATATGCAAGAAGATAGTATCTACCAAGTTCACTTAGGCACCAAAGAGAAGTTCACAAAAGTTCAATGTTAACCAAGCTCACTCAGTTAACAAAGGAAAGTTCGCATGGAAACAATGTTAACTGAGCTCACTCAGTTACCAAATGAAGCTTACAAAGTTGTAGTGTTAACAAAGTTCACTTGGTTAACACGTGAAAAATATTTTAGAGTTAGTGTCTATTGATCTAGGTCGACTAGCGAAGGATTTTCTTAAATCAGCATATTTAGTTTAATGAATTTATTTTTTAAGTCTAGCCAACTTAAGGGATGAATATTGAATATTTGTAAGTAATATTCAAGCCCATTTGACAAAGGAAAAGATATAAATATAAGGTCAAGTTGAGGATT
Organism: Cupressus sempervirens; assembly: GCA_028749045.1. NCBI lineage: Eukaryota > Viridiplantae > Streptophyta > Pinopsida > Cupressales > Cupressaceae > Cupressus > Cupressus sempervirens. Next base: position 819,143,854 of record CM053791.1, on the reverse strand, counting down.
GAATTGTAGAGAAGCATGGGATTGAAAAGATAAATCAAGTGAATTGGAAGGATAGAAGAGTATCTTGAGTTGATTGAGTTGCAAAGTTTTATCTTATCGGGAGGATCAAGTATTCAAGCCAAAATAGAGATGTGAGATTAGCAATACAGTTGCACCAGGAATCAGGTCATATCATTATTACTCTCTAATAATTGTAGCATTGCATCAAATATCTTAACAGAGTTAGCTTAACAGTTATTTGTCAAATCCTCTAATAAGGTGGCATTTCTAGATTGAAGTGTCAAAAGACCTCTAACAAGGCCACTCCTAGCAAGGTGATTAAATCCTTTAATAGGGTCACACCTAACAGTTTGTTTTGTAACCTTTAACATGGTTGGCTCCTAACGGGGCTCACTTCAAAAGAGTGAAAAATAGTAACTAATTACAATTGGTGGTTTTCCCCAAATTGAGTTTCCGCATTAGATCCTAGTGTCATGTGTGTTCATGTTATTTCTTTTATCTATAAGAAACTAATTTAATTAAGGCTAATCACACTTAATATCTTAAGATCTACATGTTCGGTATTTACCGAGTTACAATTGATATTTCAATACCTACCGACTAACAATAAATTGGCAATGTTAATAAAGTGTCTGTGTGTTAACCAAGTTATAGAAGTAATATTGTTTCAGAAGAAGTTATATTTTGATTTGTATTGACATCTAAGAGATCTAGATTTTTTTTTTTGGTAACTGATTCACCCCTCCCCTCTCAATTACTCGTCTTATATTTCCAACAATAGGTATCAGAGCTTGTGGTTCTTGCAAATAAGGTTCAAGGACCTAAGCTAAAGATCAAGATGTCTTACAAAATGGAGGTCCCTAAGCTAAACAGAGATAACTTCAAGGCATAGTAGGAATTGATGAGATTGCATTTGGAAACCATTGGAGACTCAAGCCTAAAGTACCTAGATGCCAAGTATGTGGCACCTACTGCAACTTTGACTATTGAACAAATCATAGAATAGAAGAATCATAACATCATGATGATTGGTGTTGCTTCAACTCTTAGCTGTATTGAATTTGATGAAGTCAAAGACTATGATACTTATCATGAGGTGTGGATCAAGATGAAGAAAATTTATGGAGGAAATGATAATGTAAGGAGAGCCAAGGCAAAAAGTCTCAAAGGTCAATTTGATCAAATATGGATGAGAGAAGATGAGAATATTGTAAAATATAGTGAAAGAATAAAAGCCAGTGTGTGTGCAATCAGAACTTCAGGAGGAAAGATTGAAGATGAGATAGTGATAAGCAAGTTTCTCAAAACACTTCTCCCTATATATGCAATTAGAATGTCAACAATTCAAGAGATGAGATGCAATCCCAAGGATGATATAACATTCGATGCAATAGTGGGAAGATTGACAACATTTGAGCTAGATAACCATGATAATTATGTTCCTCATACTAACAACCTTGAGTCTGCATTTCAAGCCAAGATATCACTCAAGAAGAAAGCTACAAAATCTAAAAGGCAATCTAACAGTGAGGATGAAGATGGTTCTTATGAAGATATTGAAGTCATTAAAGCATTACTTGCAAGAAGATTTCCCAAGGGCAAAGGGAAGTACAAAGGAAAAATTCCTCGGATATTTTTTTCTTGTGAAGAGGTTCGTCACATTGTTGCAAGGTGTCCAAACAAAGAAAGAAAAGAAGAAAGAAAAGTACAAGGGCAAGAAGGACTTCAAAAGATATAAGGACTACAAAGACAAAGGTAAGAAGTATTGTTACATTGCTAAAGATTCTAAAAGTAGTGAAGAAGAAGATGAAAAGGTCTACATTGTTGTTAAGGCTAAATCAGATGATGAGAATGATAAAATGGAACTTATCTCACATATCAGTAAGAATGATACATGGATTATCTATAGTGGTTGTTCTCACCATAAGACTGGTAGCAAATCTAAATTTGAGAACTTAGTACACTATGATGGTGGAAGTGTTAGATTTAGCAATGATGACCCATGTTATGTGAATGGTAAAGGTTCTATTGCACAACTAATGATCTCATATGTGATAATGCTTATTGGTTTGAAGGAATGTAACATAATATACTTAGTGTGGCTGAATTGAATAACATTGGATTCAAGGTAGAATTCATGAGTAGAAAGGCCAATCTGCTAGATGGAAAAGGTCATCTAGTTGGGACTGGCAAGCAAACAAAAGGTAACCTATCTTACCTAGATCTTAATGAAAGTTCATGTTTCATTACTCAAGTATAAGAAAGTTGGTTATGGAATAAGAGGTTATGTCATATGAATTTTGATAACCTAATAAACATAAGAAAGAACAAAAGGGTTAGAGGCATTCCAAGCTTGAAGAAACCTGACATGGGCATGTGCAAGAATTATCAAATTGGCAAGATGGGAAAGACAAGTTTTAAAAGTAAGAACTATCATTATGAAGAAGTGTTGGAGCTGGTCCATACAGATCTTTGTGGACTTGTTGGCATTGAAAGCTGCATAGGAGATAAGCACTTTATTTTATTTGTTGATGATTATTCTAGAATGGTGATTGTTATGTATTTAAAGGACAAATTAGAATCTTTTCAAAAGTTTAAATGGTATTTAGCAAGAGTGGAGAAATAAATAGGTAAGAAGTTGAAATGTTTAAGATCAGAAAAAAGGAGGAGAATTCATTTCTAATGAATTCAATGAATTATGCAATGAAAGAGGAATCAAAAGATGAGTGTATGCACCTAGTACACTTCAACAGAATGGCATTGTTGAAAGAAGGAACAGATCAATAATGGATTGTGCAAGGACCCTTATGATAGAAAAGAATGTTGCTATCAAATATTGGAAGGAAGTAATTTGAACTATAGTTCATACCCTAAATCGAGTTTAGTTGATGAAGGATTCAAATCAAACACATTTTGAGTTATGAAACAAGCAAAGAACAAAGTCGTAAGGAACCTAAAGAGTACATGAACTTTGTTTACTATGAGCTTGATATTATTCATAATATTCAAGCAATTGGGAATCAATAGCCTTCATCGCCTAAGTCCCCAAAATCTCTAGTTCAACCTGACTTGCAGCAAGTGCAACTCAAGTCAACAGAAGGACCTGAGTCATCAGAAGGACTTGAGTTTCAATAAGAGGAAATTGAATCACAATCTGATAGATCCGAGTCATAGATAGTGGGACCCAAGAATCAAACAAATGATCATGGTGATGTCAGAAAGAAGGAGCCTAGACTTGTTGGATATGTTAGAAGGCATCATGCACCCAAGAAAATCATTGGAGGCCGATTAGTTGGTACATTGACAAGAAACAGGTTAAAAGGTACATGTTTGCTTACTAATTTTGAACCTAGATCTGTAAAGGATGCAATAGAGAATGAAAGTTGGATTAAAGCTTAGGATGGAGAAATTGATTAGATATAAAGGAATAAGACTTGGACTCATGTTCCTAAAACCAAGGATAAGAATTTAATTGGCACAAAATTGGTATTTAGAAACAAGTTGAATGAGAATAGAAAAGTTTCCAAAAACAAGGCAAGACTAGTTTGCAAGGGATATGCTCAAGAGGAAGGTATTGACTATGGAGAAACATTTGTTCCTGTTGCTAGACTTGAAGATGTTAGAACACTCCTTGCATATGCAGCATGCAAAGGATTCAAAGTATATGGACGTGAAAGCAGCATTCCTAAATGGAATCTTAGAAGAGGAAGTCTACATAAAGGAACTTGAAGGTTTCATTGATCCTAGAAAAAATGACATGGTTTGCAAATTTCACAAAGCTTTGTATGGTCTGAAACAAGCCCCCAGAGCATGGTATGAAAGATTACACAAGTATCTCATAAAGATTAGTTTTTAAAGAACTAATGATAACAACATCCTATGCATCAACGAAGGACCAGATAAGAAGATTGTATTGGCAGATATCTTTGTGGATGATACATTGTTTATTGGAAATGATGATTTGTGTAAATCTTTTTCTAAGGAAGTGAGTAAGAAATATGAGATGTCAATGTTTAGAGAGATCAAATTCTTTATTGGCTTGTAGATTCAACAAAAGAAGGATGGTATCTATATTAATCAATCAAAATACATAAGGAGATACTGAAGAAGTTTGGAATGAAAGATTCTAGACTAGTTGGAACACCTATGTCTACTAGACATAATCTTTCCCAAGATGATGATTCAAAAAAAGTAGATCATACTACATACAAATCAATGATTGGAAAACTCCAATATGTGATGTATACAAGACCTAATATAGCATTAGTAGTTGGAATGGTGGCAAGATTCTATGCTAATCCAAAAGAAAAGCATATGATGGCAATTAAAATAATCATGATGTATCTAAAGGGTACTAAAGACTATGGTTTTTGGTATAAGAAAGGAGGCAACTTTGAGTTGAAATCATTCACTGATGTTGATTAGGCAGGAAGCATTGATGATAGGAAGAGCACTAGTGGTGGAGCATTCTTTCTTGGAAAGAAGCTAGTATCTTGGACAAGCAAGAAGCAAAACTATATCTCTCAATCAATAGTGGAAGTAGAATTTGTTGCTGTAGTAGTCAGTTGTTCAAATGTTGTTTGGTTCAAACAATTGTTGACATGTATAAAGGAAGAGGTCAAATGATCTAGTTGTTGTTTTTTGTGATAACACTAGTGCAATTAACATTTCCAAGAATCCTATGATGCATATCAAAACCAAGCACATTGAAATTAAGTATAATTTCTTAAGAGAATTGCTACAAGATAAGGAGGTTAGAATGGAATATGTGAATACAAAGGAATAGATTGCAAAAATATTCACCAAGCCAATACCTAAGGATGCATTTTTGTATCTAAGAGGTAAACTAGGGGCCATTCCCCTATCTAAAGCTCACTAATCAAATTTTAGTGATACATCAACCAAGCATGCTGAAGATCAATCAAGTTGATGTAATATTGTAAAGGGTAGATTGCATATGAATTAGTACATCAAGTACATGGAAGTTCACTAAATTCTATCTTTGGCATAAGATGTCAAAGAGGGAGAGTTTTGTCCTACATTAGGGAAATTTTATGTTTGATAGAGAGAGATTTTCTATCATATATCAGATATATTTATGAGATGTCAAGAAGGGAGAATGATTTGGAGTTAATATCAAAGAGGGAGAATTTGATATTTCATTAACTATAATCAAACTAATCAAAAAATCATTCTAGAGGGAGAGATTAATGTCAGAGGGAGTTCACACTGATAGAGGGAGTTCTCATGGAAGAGAATCAAAATGGAACTAACGATATTATCCTTACTTTTATTTCTTTTCTAAAATTTCATTGTATTATGACATGTTGTGTTGTCATCAATGCCAAAGAGGGAGATTGTTGAAAATAATTGATCAATTGTATATTGTCTTTGATATTACACAAAATATCATATCTTTACCAGTCACTGTCTATCGATCTCACTCGAGCAATGAAGATAGTTTCTAGTGTTTTTTGAGCATTCCAGAGCAAACCAAGTTTGCAAGAAGATAGTGTACACTGAGTTCACTTGGGCACCAAAGAGAAGTTCACAAAAGTTCAATGTTAATCGAGCTCACTCAATCAACAAAGGAAAGTTGGCATAGAACTAGTGTTTACTAAGCTCACTTGGTTACCAAAGGAATTTTATGAAGTTGTAATGTTAACTGAGTTCACTTGGTTAGCACAAGAAAATCATTTCAGAGTTAGTGTCTATCGAGCTGGGTCGGCTAACGAAGGATTTTCTTAAATCAACATTTTTAGCTTAATAAATTTATTTGTTAAGTCTAGCTGACTTAAGGGATGAATATTGAATATATGTAAGTATATTCAAGCCAATTTGATAAAGGAAAAGATATAAGTATAAGGTCAAGTTGAGGATTGAACTGTGGAGAAGCATGGGATTGAAAATATAAATCAAGGAAGCGAATTAGAAGGATAGCAGAGTATCCTGAGTTAACCGAGTTGCAATTTTTTATCTAATTAGGAGGATAAAGTATTCAAGCTAGAACAAATATATAAAATTAGAAATACAATTACATTAGGAATTAGGTCGTATCATTGTTACTAACTAATAATTGTAGCAATGTATCAAATCTCTTAATAGAGTTAGCTTAACAGTTATTTTCCAAATCCTCTAGCAAGGTGGCATTTCTAGATTGAAGTGTCTAAATACCTCTAACAAGGCCACTCCTAATAGGGTGATTAAATCCTTTAATAGGTTCACACCTAAAAATGTGCTTTGTAACCTTTAACAGGGTTGGCTCCTAATAGGGCTCACTTCAGAAGAGTGAAAATTAGTAACTAGTTGCAATTGGTGTTTTTTCCCAAATTGGGTTTCCACATTAAATCCTAGTGTCACTTGTGTTCATGTTATTTTTTTTATGTGTATAGAACTAAGTTAATTAATGTTAATCACACTTAATATCTTAAGATCTACATATTTAGTATTTACTGAGTTACAATTGATATTTCACTATTTGTCGAGTGACAATAAATTGGTAGTGTTAAAACCGAGTTATAGTAGTAATGCAATTTTAGAAAAAGTTATATTTTGATTTGTATTAACATCTAAGGGATATGGATTTATTTTTGTGGTAATTGATTCACCCCTCCCCTCTTAGTTACTCCTCTTTTATTTCCAACATGTTCAATGAGGAAGAAGACTCAGTAGGAGTTAGAGAAAAGGATAGTTTTGTCTAGAGAGTTAGAATGTAAGGATCATCGTTGAAGATCAAAGATTGAATTGTAATATTGGTTGTAACCCAAAAGGCCTCACATTCAAGCATGTATTTGGTAATTTGATGAATTAATAAGTGTTTTTTCTCTTCTATCTTCTTTGGTTGTTGTTCTTCATGTTTTGTTTATGTTGTGTTTACTCTTGCAGGTGGCTTTGGTAGCTGGGTGTACCTTTGGCCCTAGTCTCCCTTGAGTCTCCCTACATTAGGTGGTATTAGAGCTTGAGGTTCATACTTGTGGAGATTGGATCATGTAGAACCCTGAGTTGATTTTCTTGTAGGGTAGCATATCTAAGGATTTAACCTACAACTTGCAAAGGGTTATGATCTTCCAGGAATAGGATTGTAAAGATGGTTTGAGGTAGAGGAAATGTCGATAATGTTGTATTGGATACATTGAGAAAAATTGTAGCCAGATTAGATGTTGTAGAGATAACCCAAAGGAGAGGAGCACATCTTGATGATGTGAGTGATTATGAAGATCAAGATGAGGCAAGATTGTTGAGAGTATTGTATATGGCACATTCAAAGTTTGTTGTAGAAGTTATTCCTTATGATAGAAAATTGGAGACCAATGTTGTGTTGGATTGGATATCTGATATGGAGATTTTCTTTGAGTATGAAAACACTCTTGATAATAGGAAGGTGAAAATTATAGTTACTAGGTTGAAAGGTCATGCCTTATTGTGATGGGAGCATTTGCAAATTGGTAGACAAAGGAGAGAAAAGGAGAAGATCAGGACTTGGTAGAAAATGGTGAATAAGGTGAAGAACAAGTTCCTTCCTACTAATTACCAAGTTAGCTTGTTGAGAAAGATGCAAAATTTGAGACAAAGGGACATTACTATGAAAGAGTATACTAAGGAATTCTATAGATTGGACATCAGATCTGGACATGTGGATGATGATGTGGAGAAAATTTTAAGGTACATAACTAGATTGAGATATGGGATTCAAGATGAAATAAATTTTATGAAATTGGAAAGTGTCAAGGAAGCATATCAATATGCCTTGAAAGTTGAGGATATCTTGACAAAGAAGCATGAACAAAGACAAAGAGGTAGAGGTGGAATATTTTAGAGAAGCAGAGGTAGATCTTATGGAGAAGGAGGCAGATCTGATAATTTTGTCCAAGATAAGGGAAAATATGAATGGAAGAATGGTGAAAAAGGAAAGACCAAGTGGAAAGGTGGTGATTCTTACTGAAGAGGTACTAGTTCTTATCGAGGAATAGGTAATTCTTATTCTAGAGTTGATTTTCATGGTAATTTTTTCAGATGTGGTAAAGAAGGGCATAGATCCCTTGAGTGTAGATCCTCTAAAAATGGGCAAGGTAACAGAAATGTTGTGATTCAAGGAGACATTAAGGGGTTCAATGAGTGGACCTAAGGCTGGACAAAATCAGATGGTGAGAAGAACTTTACGCAATAAGGGAAGTGATGAGGAACCTATCCTAAGGAGAAGTCTTTTCAAGACCATATGTTGGCTAGAAAATGTTGTAAAGTGATCATTAATAGTGGAATTTCAACATATTTGACATCATAAGAGTTGGTTACAAAGTTGAAGTTGTAGAGGTTGAAGAATCATAAACCCTATCATGTTTCATGGGTCAAAGATGAGCATAAGATATTGGTAAGTGAGCAATGTATTGTGAAGTTCAAGATTGGACATTGTTTTGATGAAGTTTTATCTGATATTATGCCTGTGGATTATTTTCATATTTTATTGGATAGACCTTGGAAATATGATAGATATGTTATACATGATAGAAGATTGAATCAATATACTCTTTGGATGAATGGGAGAAAGAAAATATTGTTGCCTTTGATTGAAACTCCTGATGAGGTTAATTGTACTACTATGATAATTTTCATGGATAATGGAAAGCAATTTGAAAAAGAAGTGAAGAAGAATCAAGATTTTTTTTCTACAATTGCTAGGAGGCAAAGTTGTACCAATAGCAGTTGAGTGACAAAAAATAGTGGTGACCAAGTAACAACTAGTAATGAGTGAGCAGAAGAAATTGGTAGAGGTCGAGTATCAGCAGAAATTGAAAAATTTGCTGAATGAGTATAAAGATATTTTTGCAAAAGATATTCTTGATGATTTACCACCTATAAAAAGTATAATTTGTTGTATTGATTTGATTCTTGGAGCTAGTTTTTCGAACAAAGAACCATATAGATTAACACCTATAGGAATGAAGAACTTAATAGACAAGTGTATGAGTTGTTAGAGAAGGGTAGGATTAGAGAAAGTTTGAGTCCATGTGTTGTACCTATTGTATTAGCACCAAAGAAGAATAAATAATGGAGAATGTGTACTAATTCCAGAGCTATTAACTAGATCATAGTGAAATATAGGTTTCTTATACCGAGGATGGCTAACATAATGGATTGTTTGAGTGGAGAAAAGTATTTTACCAAGATTGATTTGAAGAGTGTTTATCATCCACTAGAATTAGAGAAGGTGATGAATGGAAGACTACATTCAAGAAAAAAGATGGTTTGTATGAATGGTTAGTAATGCCTTTTGGTTTGGCTAATGAACCTAGTACTTTCACGACATTGATGAATGAGGTTCTCAAGAGATTATTGGGTAAGTTTGTGATTGTTTATTTGGATGATATTTTGATATTCAGTAAGACTAAGGAAGAATATCTTGAGCATGTTAGACAAGTATTGTAGAGATTGAAAGAGGGGAAGTTGATGATTAACTTGAAAAAGTGTTCTTTTATGCAAGAGGAGATTGTGTATCTGAGATTTGTGATTTCAGTTGATGGTTTGAGAATGGATCTTGAGAAGGTTTAAAAAAATTTGGAATGGCCTACACCTAAGAATGTGGGTGAGGTAAGATCATTTCATGGTTTGGCTAGTTTTTACAAAAGTTTATAATGAATTCAAGTTTTGTTTGTAATGCTATGACCGAGACAATGAGAGGAGATAAAAATGATTTCAAGTGGACAAGTGGAGTTGATAAGAGTTTTGAGACTTTGAAACAAAAAGTTGTTGATTTACCTATATTGGCTTTGCTTGATTTCAATGAGGTGTTTCAAGTTGATTGTGATGCAAGTGGTAGTGCAATAGGAGTTGTATTGATTCAAGAAGGTAAACATGTTGCTTTCTTTAGTGAGAAGTTGAATGATGCTAGAAGGAAATTTGTGTATGATCAAAAGTTTTATGTTGTTGTTCAAGCCTTGAAGAAGTGGAGATATTATTTGTTTCCTAAGGAGTTTGTGTTGTATACTGATCATAAAGTTTTACAGTACTTAGAAAGTCAACATAAATTGAATCAGAGACATATGAAGTGGGTTGAGTACTTGCAAGTTTCACATTTGTGATTAAGCATAAAAGTGGATTCACTAACTGGGTTGTTGATGCATTGAGCAGAAGATGTTCTTTGTTGACTAAGTTGAAGGTTGAAGTTCTTGGTTTTGATGAGATGAAAGAGTTGTATGATACCGACCCAAATTTTTTTAGGCATGGAGAGAGTGTAGAGCACCAAATCTATCAAATCACATAAGTAAGTATGATGAATATTTCATTCAAGAAGGTATGTTGTTCAAAGGAATTCAGTTGTGTATCCCTAGAAGTTCTATGAGATTTAATTTGATCAAGGAAAAACATAGTGGTGGATTAGCTAGACATTTTCAAATTAATAAGACATTGATTTTGTTGAACAATATGTATTATTGGCCATAGATGTATAAGGATGTTCAAAAGTTTGTAAACAGTTGTGGAGTTTATCAATTTGCAAAAGGAGTAAGTCAAAATATTGGTTTGTATACACCTATTTTTGTTCTTGAGAAACCTTGGAGTGACACTAATATGGATTTTGTTGTTGGATTATCTAAGACAATAAAGGGGTATGATTCTATATTTGTTGTTGTGGATAGATTTGCTAAGATGGCTCATTTCATACCATGTAAGAAGACATCAAATATTGAGCATGTTGCTAAGATTTTCTTCAAAGATATTGTTAGATTGCATGGATTACCAAGAAGTATTATTTATGACAAAGACAATAAGTTTGTTGGTTACTTTTGGAGAACTTTGATGAAGAATATGGGTACTGAGTTGAAGTTTAGTTATACATTCCATAAACAGATAGATGGATAGACAGAGATTGTGAATAGAAGCTTGGGTAATTTGTTGAGATGTTTAGTTGGAGATAAACCATATAATTGGGAGTTGGTGTTGACACAAGTTGAGTTTTCATATAATAATTTTGTGAATAGGAGTATAGGAAAAAACACCTTTTGAGATTGTTATTGGAATGGAGCCTAGAGGAATATCAGATTTGAGGGATGTCACTGGTAAAGAAAAGAGAAGTGTTGCAAGGGAATAATTTGTTGATTTTATGGATTCTTTGCATAAGGAAGTGAAGTTAAGGTTGGAACAAAGTAATCAAAACTATAAGGAGAATAGTGATAAATCTAGAAGACATCATAATTTTAAAGTTGGTGATGAGGTGATTGTTCATTTGAAGAAAGGTAGATTTCCTAGTGGAACATACAGTAAGCTAAAGATGAAGAAGTTTGGACCTTGTAAGATCTTGAGGAAGTGTGACAGTGGTGATGCTTATGAAGTTGAGTTATCTGATGACATGGATATATCTCATATATTCAATGTTGTTAATTTGTATAAGTACCATGAGTTAGATGGTGAAGTTGATGTATCAAATGTTTATCCTAAGAAGCAGAATGAAGATGTTGAACAAATATTGGAGCAAAGAGTTGGTAAAAGCACAAGAGGAAAAGATTAGATTGAGTATTTGGTGAGTGGAAGAATAGACCAATTGAATATGTTGCATGGATCTTTCAATCTAATTTAGATTTAGCTTAGGTTGTGACACTTGCATGATTTAGGAGAATCATTTCTTTCAACCCCAATTGTTTGATGCAGAAGCATCTTGGATTGCATTGTTATCCTACATATTTTCTTGTTTCTTTGTTGTTGTTGATTTCCAATGCATTGCATTATGGAGTTCCTAGTTGGTATTGAGTTCTTGTTGGTGTCGAGTTCTTAATTGTTGCTAAGTTCTTAGTTTGTGTCAAATGCCTATTGGTGACTAGTGCTTGTTGGTGTCAAGTTTGTGTATGTGTTGAGCATTTTCGAGTGCTAGTGTTGTTTTGGTCCTTCTTTGACTAAGTTATCTATGTATGGTTCCAGTTTGGGCCAACTTTGCACATACTTAATTTGGTACTTGTATTTAATATTTGTTGTGAGATGACTTGTGGCTTGGTTTCATATTTAATGTAAGGGTTTATTTAGTTGGTAATTTGTAACAAGCTGACTTGTGGCCATGCAAGTGTTTAAAAGAGTTTTGGGTAGATTCTTAGGGTATTATTATTTGATGAGGAAGAAGAGTCAGTAGGAGTTAGAGAAAAGGATAGTGTTGTCTAGAGAGTTAGAATGTGAGGATCATCATTTAAGATCAAAGATTGAATTGTAATGTTGGTCATAACCCAAAAGGCCTCACAATTGGCATGTATTTGGTAATTTGATGAATCAATAAGTGTTTTTCTCTTCTATCTCCTTTGGTTATTATTCTTTGTGTTTTTTTTCCACTGCGTTTACTCTTACAGGTAGCTTTGGTAGTTGGGTGTGCCTTTGCTCCTAGTTTCCCTTGAGTCTCCCTGCGTCAGATTGTATTTACATTGTGGTGGAAAGTTTGACTAAATATGCCCACTTATTTTTGGTGGTAGTTGATTTCACATCATCTTAGTTAACTGAGCTATTCTTTAGGGAGGTGCTCAAACTCTATTGTCTCTCTAAGATCATAGTGAGTGACAGGTATAAAAAATTCTTCAGTTTTTTTTGGTAGGAACTTTTTAGGCTCACGGGCATAGAGTTGACACCTAGTACCAACTACCACCCTTAGATGGATTGGAAGACAGAGATAGTTAATAAGTGGATTGAGGGCTATCTACATAGCTATGTGTTGGGCCAACAGAAGGCATGGGTGTGTTGGATGTATCTAGGCAAGTATTGTTATAATACTATGCACCACATGTTCTTTGATATGTCTCCTTTCAGAGCTCCTTATGGCTACAATGTGTTATCTTTTATTGATCTGACTTTCAGTGACAAAAGAGTTATTTTGGCATAGGATTGCTTATAGGAGAAGCAGGATATCATGAGTTCTCTCGTGAAGAACTTATGGCATGCATAGAATCACTAGAAGATGTGTGTTGATCGACATAGGACTAAGAGGGTATTTGAGGTGGATGACATGGTTTTCCTATGCTTACAACCTTATCGATAGAGAACCCTTAAAGGAGGGGAATTTGAGAAACTCAAACCTCATTTTTATGGACCTTATAGAGTTCTCAAGCGAGTTGGAGAGGTTGCTTATGGGGTTAGTTACCACATGATAGTACAATTCATAATGTGTTCCACGTAACATGCATGAAGAAGGCACTAGGGAAACATATTATAGCATCACCCAATTTACCTCCCTTGGATGAGGAAGGTAAGTTGACTTTGGTTACTAAGGATATTCTTGAGGTGAGGGAATTACTACTAAGAAGCAACATGATTGGGAGTATTTGGTATGTTGGAGAGGTCTAACCATAGAGGATACCACTTGGGAGGTGAATCCATTTTGCAACACCCAGTATTGCAATTGCTTATGGGAAAGCATCTCTAGGAAGGGAGGATTTTCATGTCCCCCTCTTTAGTTTGACTAAGTAGAGTTATGTGAGTTATCCTATCATGGGGGCCTTGTAGGCTAGTAGTTATGGATAGAGACTCATACAGGAAATTCAATGATCAAGCTTGACTTTACAAGCAGTTGGGGGCTAGTTGGGTGTAGTTCTTTGATTTTAGGGGGTATCCTTACATTTTAGGAGGATGTGGTAGTTTCTAGATGTGAGATTCCATGGTTTCAATTTCAAGATGACAGGGTGTGTTCCCTAGTTTCTAGGAGCATCCCTAGATTATGGGGAAGGGACTGGCAGTTGAGCCATCTCTCTGGTATCAGTCATAGATAGGTGACATGGTCAGTTTCACTTTTATTTTATTTGTTTGGGCTTTCAAAGGAAAAATGGGGAATATTTTTAAGTATTTCCTTAGTTAGCATTTAAATAATTTACAATAAGGATATTTATATAGTCATTTCAAAGTAATAAGGGGAATGTGTCTTTGTTTGGTCAGATGTGACCTTGTGTTATAGCTTGTTGGAAAGGTCTTAAATTATTATAAACTAATTTCACTATCCAAAGACCTTTTGGTGCTTTAAGTTATGACGTTTTAATAAAGTAATGTTTTTCTTATAGCTATTATTGTTACTTTCTAGCAATTATAACAAATAGTTTAAATCCTATGGACTTAGGTTGGTTTAATAGACATGTTGTAAATCCTTTAACAGGGTGACATTCCAAGTGAATGTTCTAAAGTCCTTTGATCAGGCCCATTCCTAATAGTATGGTGAAATCCTCTAACAAGGTCACATTTAACAGTGTGTTGTAAGCCTTTAACAGGGCAGGCTTTTAACAGGGCATCACTTTAGAAGAGTGAGAATTAAGTAGCATGTTACTGGTGGTTTTTCCCAAATTGGGTTTCCACGTAAATCACTGTGTCATGTGTTGATCTTGCATGTTTTATCTCTACATATTGATTTATTATAATTTGCTAGGATGGTTGATTTAAGCTTGGATGGATGAAAAGTTTATGGATTCACTATAATTTGTGAAAAAGTATTATTAGGGCATTTGGACCTTGGATAATTGATTCACCACCCCCCCCCCCCCCCCCCCCCCCCAGCTCTCAGTTATTCTAAAGAATTCTAACAATTGGTATCAGAGCCAAACTGCTGATTCAGTTTAGAGGGACTATAAGAAGAAAATATCATAATGCCTAAGAGAGAAGTTCCCAAGCTCAACAAAGACAACTTTGTTGCATGGAAAAGTTTGATGAAGCTACATCTTGGATCTATAGGAGATTATGCCCAAAATTCAATTGTTACTGAACATGTTGATCCAACTGGTACTCTTACTGTAGAAGATTTAAAAAACAAACAAGAACACAATCAGACAATGTTGGAGATTGCTTCTACACTCAATTATGTTGAATTTGATGATATCAAAGGATGTGACACTGCATTCAAAATGTGGAAAGCCCTATCAGACATCTATGGAGGAGATTAGAATGTCCAAAGAGCAAAAAGAGAATGCCTCAGAGGAAAGTTTGATGATATGAAAATGGAGGAAAGTGAGAATGTTGCTCAGTATGGCGCTAAAATAAAAGAAGTGGTAAGTGCAATAAGATGTTTGAGTGGTCAATTGGATGAAGATATTGTTAATAGTAAGTTCTTAAGAACCTTGCTCCCTATCTATGCTATTAGAGTATCAACAATACAAGAACTAAGATGTGTGCCAGGAAACAATCTAAGTTTTGAAGGTATAGTGGGAAGACTAACTGCATTTGAGTTATCCAACTTTGATAACTACAAACCTGAGAATGTTGAGTCTAATTTTAAGGCTAAGCTATCACTAAAAGATGTTGAACAGGTGAAATCAAAGAAAGGAAGAAAAATGAAATATGTATCCAGTGACAGTAGCACTGATGAGGAAGATGTGGAACAATTGGAAGCATTGCTAGCTAGAAGATTTCACAGAGGCAAAGAAAAATTCAAAGGTAAGATGCCTATCATTTGTTTCAATTGCAATGAAGTAGGACATATTGTTGCAAGGTGTACACGAAAAAAGGATTACAACGAAGGCAACAAGTACAAATATAGAAGAGAAGATGATAAAAAAGATTACAAAGACAAAGGCAAGAAGTGTTATATTGCTAAAGAGAATTCTGATGATAATGATGATGAAGTTGTTTATGTAGCCATGAAGGATCAGTTTGATGAAGAAGAACCTACAGCACTGGTAACATGTATGAACAAAAATGACAGATGGATCATAGATAGTGGATGCTCACATCACATGACAGGAGACAAAAGTAAGTTTTTTAACTTTACTCAATATGATGGAAATAGTGTTAGATTTGGTAATGATGCTCCATGTCAAATAAAAGGAAAAGGCTCCATTAAGCTCACAGAACAAATTTCATGTGATAATGCATACTATGTTGAAGGATTAAACTACAATTTGCTGAGTGTCTCACAGTTAGGCAATGTAGGATGCAAAGTAGAATTTGGAAACAAAACTGCAAAAATCTATGGTACTGATGGTAAATTGATAGGAAAAGGAGATCAAACAAGAAGTACTCTGTTTTATCTTGATATGGATAATGTTTCTTGTTTTGTTGAAAAATTTGATGATGAAAGGTTATGGCATAAAAGGCTATGTCATGTCAACTTTGACAATCTGGTCAATATCAGTAAAATGAAGAAAGTCAAAGGTTTACCAAAATTGAAAAAACCTGATAATATCATGTGCAAACAATGTCAGCTAAGAAAGATGACAAAGTCAAGTTTCAAAAGTAAAAACCATACATCTAAAGAAGTACTTGAGTTAGTTAATATTGACTTATGTGGTCCAATGGAAGTACAAAGCTATAAAGGAGATAAATACATAATGTTGTTTGTTGATGACTATTCTAGGATGATGACTGTTATGTTCTTAAACCAAAAATCTGATGCTTTTCAAATGTTTAAATGGTATGTGGCTAGAGTTGAAAAGGAAACAAGAAAAAGTTTGAAATGCTTGAGATCAGATAGAGGTGGTGAATTCACAGCAAATGAATTCGAAATATTTTGTAATGACAAAGGAATCAAAAGACAAACATCAACTCCTAGAACTCCCCCACAGAATGGAATTGCTAAGAGAAGAAATAGATCTATCATTGACTGTGCCAGAACATTAATGATGAAAAATATTGTTGCTCTAAAATACTGGAGGGAAGCTATAAGTGTAGTTGTTCATACACTGAACCGAGTACAAGTTAAGAAAGGTACTAATACAACACCTTTTGAATTATGGTATGGTCACTCACCCAATGTAAAACATTTCAAAGTATTTGGTTGCAAATGCTTTATCCTTAAAGATGTTAGAAATGGAAAATTTGATGCAAAAAGTGATGAAGGTATATTCCTTGGTTACTCCACTAGAAGTAAGGCATACAAGTGTTTGAATACTAATACTAACAAAATTGTGGAAAGTGCAAATGTAAACTTTGATGAGCATACAGAAGTCCAAGCTGAAGAACCAAAGAGAATGAACGAATATAGAACCTTTGTGTATTCTTATGAAGGAATGCCTATTGATGAGGATGTTGTCAATCAAATTGGGATTCAACAACAAATTTCAGTTTCAGCCGAGTCACAACCAGTGAATGTCGAGTTACATTTAGAAGCCGAGTTATAGAATGAAAGAAATGCACAATCTGATCCTGAAGTCAGTACACATGAAAGAGATGAGGAACAATCTGACAACTCAGTGCATAGTGACCCTGAATTTGAAAGATCATACATGGAAACAAGGATAGAACAAAGATTATCCAAATATGTAAAAAGACATCACTCTGTTGAATAGATAATTGGTGACAAAGATGCAAGACCAATGACAAGGAATAGACTAAGACATGAATCATGTCTGATCAGCAAATCTGAACCTAAGACAGTATATGGTGCATTACAAGATGATGACTAGTATAAAGCTATGGAAGAAGATATTGATCAAATAAAGAAGAACAAAACCTGGAGTTTGGTTCCTAGAACAGTTGACAAGAATGTGATTGGCACCAAGTGGGTATTTAGAAACAAGTTAGATGAGAATGGTGAGATTACTAGAAACAAAGCTAGACTAGTATGCAAGGGTTATGCTCAAGAAGAAGGATTAGACTATGGGGAAACATTCGCCCCTGTTGCTAGAATGGAAGGAGTAAGAACTTTACTTGCATATGCTGCATATAAAGGTTTTAAAGTCTATCAGATGGATGTAAAGTCTGCTTTTTTAAATGGTATATTAGAAGAGGAAGTCTATATTGAACAACCAGAGGGATTTTTTGATGAGAACAGCAGGGATATGGTTTGTAAATTACATAAAACACTCTATGGTCTAAAACAAGCACCCAGAGCATGGTATGAGAGACTTCACAAGTATCTAGTGCAAATAAGATTTGAAAGAACTGATGATAATAGAAACATGTACATCAAATCAGAAGAAGGTAAGGATATTATTGTATCTGAAATCTTTGTGGATGACATAGTTTTTGGAGGAAAGGAAGTGCTTTGCAAAGGCTTTTCTAACAAAATGAAACATGAGTTTGAGATGTCTATGTTTGGAGAGATCAAATTTTTTGTTGGATTGCAAGTACATCAACTAAAACATGGTATATTTGTGACACAATCAAAATACATCAAAGAGATACTTAAAACATTTGGATTGGAGGAGTTCAAACTAGTGAGCACACCAATGGCAATAGGAAATAAGCTATCCAAAAATGATGTATCAGCTAAAGTCAATCAAACAATGTACATATCCATGATTAGAAAACTACAATATGTTGTACATAGCAGACCAGACATAGCATTAGCAGTTGGAATAGTGGCTAGATTCTCTGCTAATCCCAAAGAAAATCATCTCATAGCAGTAAAAAGAATAATGAGGTATCTCAAAGGAACTAATAACTTTGGTCTATATTACAAAAAGAATGAGAAGTTTGATCTCAATGCATATACAGATGCAAATTGGGGAGGCAACATTGATAACAGAAAAAGCACAAGTGGAGGTGCATTATTTTTAGGTAAAAGGCTAGTTACTTGGACTAGCAAGAAACAAACATGCACATCCCAGTCCACTGCAGAATTAGAATATGTGACAGCAGCAGTTAATTGCACAAACATTGTGTGGCTCACACATCTATTGAAAGGAATGAAAGAAGAGGTAACTAAACCTATCATATTGTATTCTGATAACACAAGTGCTATAAACATATCCAAAAATCTAGTAATGCATGCAAAAATCAAGCATATTGTAATCAAGTATCATTATGTCAAAGAATTGGTAGAAGACAAACAAGTGAAGTTGGAGTACATTCACACAAAGGAACAAACTACAGATATCTTCACCAAACCATTGCCCAAGGATGCTTATGAATATCTTAGAGGCAAGTTGGGGGTAATACCCTTAACTCAAGCAGTATAAAATAACAAGGAAGTTGCCCTGCATCAATAGGAATAAATCATTGAAATATCTAAAGAATGATGCAAAAGATGACAGTAGGAGTAGAAACTCTAAATCAGTCACAAGCATGGTGACAGAGGGAGAAGACATCATAGCCAAAGCTTATATTGTGTATATTAAAAGATGCTACATCTTTGGCATTTATGTCAAAGAGGGAGAAATATGCAGAAAAATTATCAATACAAAGCAAGAGGGAGATATATAAGAAAGAGGGAGATATATGAGATCAGTAGTAAGGATGCAGCAATCAAGAAAGTAGCAGACAATGTATAAAATCTTGGTGGTAACTAAGTTGATCAATTGATCAGGTTGGTTTGTCATCAATGCCAAAGAGGGAGATTGTTGGAAATGATTGAAAAGCTCATGAGGGAGATTGTTGGAAATGACTAAAGAGATCATACATAAAAAGTAATAGAACTGGTAAAGAATGTTCTCAATCATTGTTTTGTCATTGATGTCAAACTTGCTACTTGCAGGAATGACAATTGCTTTAGTGATCCAAATATTATCAATTGGTTGATTGACAAGGAGGAGGTAATCAATAAGATGTAACTAGAACACCTAGAGAAAGGTTGAAGTTATGATGTTGTAATGAAGTAGAAGGATCAGCTAAGCCATTGATGAAAAAGTGTATTGATGACATACTCTAAGACACAGAGAATGGGCACACTGAAACATATCAAAGATGTAAGGTTTTAGCTAAGTCATTTGTAAAGCCTAACTAAGTTCATTAGAAAGAGAGAGCTGAGTAGATATAAGTGTCGAGTAGAAACAAGTGCCGATCAAGAAACAAGTGCTGAGAAAATACAAGTGATGAGTAACACAGAGGTGCCAAGCATCAGTGAACCAATAGTGCTGAGTTGCTGCATTATTTCAAAAATTGAAGATTCGTCAGATCTAAGCCGACAAGGTTGTTATCTTGAATTCTGTGAATTAAATAGAAGATAAGAATGATGAGCTAGTGGCACAGAACACCATGTAGAACATTTTTGGAGAATACAACTAGACTCTAGACAAAGTTTCTAGATAAGAGCAAGATATGGGGTAGATACATTGTATCCTACCTAATCCATTTGAAACCCTAAAATTGGAGAGGGAGAATCGAGCGGCAAAGACAATCCAAATTTCTATTTAAGGAGTCATAAGGTCACAAAGCAAAAAAAAGAGAAGGTCGAGCATGAAAGCATAAAGTGTTGAATGAGGTGCTAAGGAGTAAGAAAGCACAGTTACTCTGCTTCAACAGATGACCACAGATATGGTTGCATTGGTATGATGAGTAAGAAGACTCAAGGAGGTGAAGCTTGAGATGACAAGCTGTCAGAGCTGAAGTGATCAAAGCCAAGCAAAAGGACTGAACTAAAGTGTGATCTAAAATTTGTAAAATATGTTGTAAGTTGTATCAGATCAACAAGCCATTATTGTTACTTTCTAGCAATTGTAACAGATAGTTTAAATCCTATAGACTTAGGTTGGTTTAATACCCATGTTGTAAATCCTTTAACAGGGTGACATTCCAAGTGAATGTTCTAAAGTCCTTTGATCAGGCCCATTCCTAACAGTATGGTGAAATCCTCTAACAAGGTCACATTTAATAGTGTGTTGTAAGCCTTTAACAGGGCAGGCTTTTAACAGGGCATCACTTTAGAAGAGTGAGAATTAAGTAGCATGTTACTGGTGGTTTTTCCCAAATTGAGTTTCCATGTAAATCACTGTGTCAGTGTTGATCTTGCATGTTTTATCTCTGCATATTGATTTACTGTAATTTTCTAGGATGATTGATTTAAGCCTGGATGGATGAAAAGTTAATGGATTCACTATAATTTGTGAAAAAGTATTATTAGGGCATTTGGACCTTGGATAACTAATTCACCCCCCGCCCCCCGCGCTCCCCCTCTCAGTTATTCTAAAGAATTCCAACAAAAATGGGGGATATTTTAATGTATTTAAATATTTCCTAAGATATCATTTAAATAATTTATAATAAGGATATTTATATAGTCATTTTGAAGTAATAAGGGGAATATGGCTTCGTTTGGTCAGATGTGCCCTTGTGTTATAGCTCGTTGGAAAGGTCTTCAATTATTATAAACTATTTTCATTATTCGGAGACATTTTGGTGCTTTGAGTTATGACATTTTACTAAAGTAATGTTTTTCCTATAGCATGAACGTTTTATTTGGGAAAATGTTGTTTTATTATAAAGTGCAAAGTGTAACTCCCATTTAGGGTTTGATTTGAACTTGGGAGGAGTTATAAGGATATGAATGCCTAATTTTGGAGTATCTTTTGACATTTGAAACTTTTGAAATTAGAAATTGCTCTGTTGGAGTGATTTAGAGGCTTGGGACAAAAACCCTAAGTCTAGAGTGTTGGGATGCAAACCTCAACAAGGATTTGGTGATTCTATATTGGATTTGGAAGGCACTATTCTCTGTGGTAAGGATCGACATTCTTCATAGCACCATTTATTAGAATGAAACATCACATTCAGCTAGGTGTCCATCCTTTTCTAGCTTGGGCATTCCTTCCAAAGGCAGCTCAGGCTTGTATTATGGGCTCCATTCCTTATTAGCAGCCACGCTTTGTAGTTTGGAGATCATATAAGGGTTTGTGGTAGCAAGCTCTCCATCCTTTGTAATTGTAAAACCCTCTACAACTAGCATCAAGCTCATTATAGATAGCAATAAATCCATTTGATATATTTATTTCTTTGATTGCAAAAATATAAATATTATGCCTGGTACGATTTGAATCATTTCTAGATTGTTGTGTTTTCAATATATGAATGCTACTCATCATTTTTAGTTTGAAGTTATTTGTTAGTTGTGATCAAAGGGACTGAGTTGCTTTTGATCTTGTGATCACCCTTCGCTTTGGCTCTAGCTCTAGTGGTATAATAGCCTTCTTCACACCTTTCTTTAGATCTTCTTTCACTTTTGGATCAACAACCACCACTTTCTTTTATTTTGTTGCCCTGGGCTTGGCCACAACTAGCTATTTTCCCTTTGATGTTTTCACTTCAACTTCTTCCTTGGATTCCTCATCTTCTCCTTTTCCTTCAATTATCTAAAGTTGATCTTCACCAAGTTTTCCCTCATGATCTTTAATTGTCTTCTTTCATTTCTTATCTATCTTAGGCACTTTGGTTTCCATCATCATTTTAATCTTGGTTGTCTTGTAGGTACCAAATGGCTCGGCATTCATGTCAATCTCTTCAGATAGTAATGTAGTCACAGTTATTGTAACTTCATCAACACTTACTTCATATTGCATTGGCCTCAACCATGCAACGCTTGGTAGTATTTCCTTTACATAGATGAAATTTGTATCTACCATAAAATATATATCTTCATAATAATTGTCTACCATTGACTTAGGTATCCTCATCCTATTCTTCATCTTATTCTCGAATTCCTCAAAGTAATTATCCACTATAACTTTAAAATATTCTCCCAATTAATTAATTAGGTCACTTATCTACTCAATTAACGATATTTTCATGTCCTGTGAAATTTTACCAACAATGGGGAATGAATTCTATGCATAGAAAAATATATAGACAAGTAAGGATCCAAACTTACATGAAGTATTTTTTGCTTTCCTTATTGCTCCAAGATTCTCAGATAACTATTGTAGTTGCAACTCAGCAAGATCATAACTATGATCTTGCTTTACAATTGTATCCTAGGTCCACTACATTTTAAGGTATGTTATTTAGTTAGTTTGACTAATAGAATTTGTTTACAATCACATGTACTACAAATCAATAACTAGATTTATAATTCCATTGATCGACATACCAAGACCATTCCATTTTGCCTTCATTTGCTGCTCAACAACATCTCTTTTGATACTTCTCATCGTCTTTGGTCTATCCAAAGTAGGGTAACCTGTAACTCGATGAATGGTTGCCTTTTTAATTTTAATTGGTCCACCTTCTAACCAAATCTTCATGTCATGAACTCGACTCAACATAATCTTTATCCATTCAACTTTAAAAACCTTTAGAAAGGCTAGGGCATAGATCATCCCTTTCTCGACAACTATCTTGTTCTCATCACTTAACACTCCATTGTCATACAATTTCTCATAAGCTGCTCGAAGTTTGTAATCTCTATTTTTTGCCACTTTGCACATGTAACATGATCATACATCATGAATCATCAATACTCTAGGTGGAATTGATGACAAGGCACTAGATTCATCACCAGTCAATGCAATATTAGGATACTCCTTGAATTTTGGTAGAGGGCATTGATCATTCCTCATGATTTGTGCATTTCTTTCCCTCAATATTTCCTTAGCAGATGTAGATGCAAAGGATGTCATTTCCAAACTAGGTTTTGAATAGATTTGCTTCAACAATTTCAAAAATAACTTAACTTGGCATTGAAGCTTAACTTATGGTGATCTTCAATTTTGCCAATGGCACACTATGATTCACTTGTTATGTCGCTTGAATCATCTTTGAATCACTTGTGCATAGAAAATTGCTTGGTAAAATGAAAATGAGTACCAAAATTCAATATATACCTTCAATCTTGTCTATTTAGGTTGGCATTAAATGTATTTTTACTCTTGTAGATGCACAACAATTTTCTCAACCTTCACAAGTTGTGCCCACGCTCCTTTTCATTCAAATACTTGGTTATTGTGACTTTTCTTGGTTAATATGATTTCATTTGGACAATACATCAATTTGGTTGATATAAGGTCTCAGTCTATATTGCAATGCTTAGTTAATACAAGCAATATTATTGATGCTTGATACTTGATAGTGTCATTTATTCAATTATTCAGTTCTTCTCTCATATTTTTCCTAATGCATCTTTATTCATGTTGATATTGGCTTCTACTTACTTTTCTTGTTAGGAACTAGTGTATGATATAAAATTTAAGTATACAGTCCCTTACATACATTCTTTGCTTAGTTGGATCTGGTGTGATCGCTTGATCCATTGGATTAAATGATCTCAACTTTGCTTTCTCCATTACCTCCAGATTCTACCATCTGTTTCCATGATTTTCTCATCTAAACTTTCCCTTTTCCTTTGTTTCTTTCATTGTTTGGTGTTGATGCTTGGGTCCTAAAATTATTACTAACATGTCCAACCTTGAGAAAATTGAAACAAACAAGGTTTCCATTTAACCATTTCTTGTAATTACTTCTGAAATGTGTCCTAATGCAATTCTTTGGAATGTGCCCATATTCTCCACAATAATGACAATTATACCTTGTGTTGTAATCCCAATTATAAGAGTGACCTTTCTTAGGTGCATGTGTTTGTCTTTCAAATGACCAATTGGATTTTTCTTTGGATTTGCATTCACGAGCTCTATGTCCATATTTCTAAGTGTTGTAACAATGTCCTTTAAATCTAGGTGTAGTAGTTGCATAACTTGTCTTTAATTTGCATTCATGTTCTTGGTGGCCTTGTTTCTTACAATTAAAACAATTGCCAGTAAACTTAGGTTTAGGGTTTTGCATACCAATTTTGTTTATGCAAATGTTCATTGTATGTCCAAGTTTACCTCAATGATGAAAAGTAGGTTTGGCTTTGGATTTTTCATTTCTTTCCTCTCCACTCTTTGATGACTCCCACTTCAATAGATGAAGAGTGCTTAATATGTCCTAGACTAGAAGTATCATTGGATGACCTTGGTGATCTCATTAGTTCTTCAAAGTATTTGTCAACTTCACTTGGTTTGTTCATTCTTTCCAGAAGTTCTTTCTAAAATCTCAATCCATTCCTTAGTTGGTCACTTTGTGATCTCAAATTTGTAATTTACATGTCCTTTATGTTCAACTCCTAATTTGCAAATAATAATTGATTCATCATATCCAGTTGATTATTTGTAAGCTTCTGCACATCAAATGATCTTTCCTCAAGTCTGGTAACCTTTTGTCTTTTGTCTTCTTCAGCCATGATCTTATCTTCTTCAACTTTCTTCTTTCGTTCATTCACATCACATAGTCTTACTAATTAAATTTCTTGTTCTCTTTTAAGTTCTCTAGATTATTTACTTAGAACGTTCTTCTTCTCAAATAGATTTGCTATTGTTGCATCACTATCACCAATATTTCCAATGTTAAGCAAGTCTTGATATCAACTTCCTTATATAGTGTATCCTTCTGTTGAATGGTCATATCTTTCCTTTTCGTTAAGGATTTCCTTAAATCTTCTTTTGCTCCTTCAAGTTGGTGTAGTATGATATGGATTTCAATCATTTGGTTCTCAACAATCTTTCCTAATTTGTATTCCTCTATTTCAAAGATCTATACTCTCAAGAGGTTAGACTTATTTTAAGAGAACAAAGATCTGATACCAATTGTTGGAAGACTTATTGGAAAACAAGATTCTAAGGGAGGGGGGTGAATCAGGATCTATAAAACTTTTCACTTTTAAAATAATTAACCATATTCACACCTAATTGATCTCATATCTTAGATCTCATACTATATATTTATAAACTTGAAATGCTGAAATGAAATCTATCTAAGCATAACATCAATGAAAACATAAACTCATAACACAAAGATTTTCGTAACCTAGAAACACTTCAAGATGAAGGTAAAACTAGGGTGGGGATGAAACCCACAAATCTTTACTATTGCAACAACAAAGTTTGCCTGTTAGAGCTATAATTTGATCACTTCTGATGATCTACCCTATGAGGGATCTACTTTGTTAAAAACTTTTAAGAATGTTAGGTATTACCTTGATTAAAGGATTTAACACTTACAATGAAGTAAGGACTCTATTAGGAGATTCAATAAGTATGTTAAAACTACTATGTCAAAAGATTTTCCTTGACTCAATCTATCAAAATTGATTTAGTACCTAATCCTTTGGCTTGCTTTGAAAGTTGTTTATAGATCTTCTCTCTTCAATATCTCAAACTAATCTCCTTATCTGATATGCTCTATTTTGTCCTTCACTGCTATGGTTGCTCTATCTGATCTCCTTTCAGACTTAGCCTTCCTAGCTTTGATCTAATCTTGTTCACTCCTTTACACTCACTTTCATTCTCACACATTATTAGAATATATAGTCCATGGATATAACTATGGGGGGGTGAATTATTTATCCAATTATTATCACAATTATCAACCTTAAACAAACTTAACCATATGATAAATATAAATTAAAACCACAACAAGATACTCATACGCAATAAAACTAGATATATTAACTAGGGAAACCCTTGATCAAAGGGAAAACCCCAGTGGGGATGGTACCCACAAGATGATGTACTAATATGAATATTCCTTATTAAAGGATGGACCCTATTAGGAGTCTATGAATACATTTAGTACATATGAGTCCTTGTTAGAAGACTTTGAATCCATGTTAGGATATTCCAACCCTATTAGGAGTTGTGCCAACCCTATTAGGAGTTTTGGAAGACAATTGGACCCACTACCCAAATAGTTTCAAGGGAAAGAACAATGAACCCACTATCCAAATGATCTTTGTATTATTCCTTGAAAAATAATAGTCTAAATGAAATTTACTTCCTTCCTCTTCCTCTATTCTATCAATTGGACCTCTTGTCCTTCTTATCTTGTAACCCAATCACAAAACTTGCATCCAATAATTCCTTGGATTGCTTACACGCATTCAATAAGCACTCTACTCCTTTTCGCATTTTGTACTTCATATAATAATCACAACACTTCGTGCTCTCTTTACAAACAAGTAAAACATCTTTCCTTTAAACCATATCTCCATAATAATTCCTTGAGTTGACCTTGAGGCTTTTCCAATTAATTATAATAAGATAACTAATTAATTACAATTACAATAGCATTTTCAGCTCACAGTCCATGAAAAACTTCACACATGTGATACTAGGGCTTGCACACTTGTTGATGTCATCAATAGATTGTCCTTTATCACCACCTAACTAGCCATCTTCTTATTACATCTCAAACATAATGTAGTGAATGAACATTGGGAACTACATTCCCAATACTTTGTCTCTGAACTACTCTCTGTAAATTAGGTATAACTTATGTATGTCTTTGACTTAGACTCTGCACACTTGACCACATCATCAACACATTGTTCCAAACATGTCCATAATTGTGCATCATCAAACAATCAAACCATTGCTCATACCATTAAGATCTCTATCTACTACTCAGCTAGTTTTTACATAAACCATGCTATGTTGACATCAATGACAAACACAGTCATAAATGCAACATTTCAATACTCTCCAATGCTTAGAATAATCCCCAAAGTAATATCATCATCATTCATGATAACAATCTCCCCCTTTGGCAATTATGACAACAAAAATGAAAAATCATCTAAGTTCCAATACCAAACAATGTTCTAATGTTGCTGCTAACCAACATCAATTTTCCACATGTGAAAAAGTCTCAATACAATAGGTGTATACTCTTGCTTCTTAGACATAAATTGTTTATTTCACACTAAACAATTCACAATACATAAGCTACATATCCCTTCTTCCTTTCATGAATCTTTCTAAATCTCTCTAAAGAGATATCTCTCCTTCATGCATATTCTTTCCCCCATACTTAGGAGTTGTTTTCATGCATATTCTCTCTCCCATTGACATCAATTTCAAAGGCCTTAATCTTAGTGTTATAACATACCAATTGTTAAATACCAATTGCTAATATGATGCTCCAAGTCTTCAACTAGCTCGAGTGTCCAAAGACACTATTCAAAACCAAATACCAAGAGTCCTTAATAACTTTTCTCATCATAGATACTCCCCTATATAGGAAGCATCTGTATTCAATCTAGGCTAATAATAGTGCTCTGTACCACTAGACTAATGCACTCTCTGCATCATCTACTCAGAAGTAGGAAGGGGAATAACCCCAAGCATACCTCTCAAGTACTCAAATGTATCTTTAGGAAAAGGCTTCATAAATGTATCTTCAATCTAATCTTTAGTACTCACATACTCCAATATGATCTCTTTTTCTACTACGTTCTCTCTCAGCACATGATACTTGATAGATATATGCTTAATCTTAAAATGAAATACAAGATTCTTAGACATACTCATTGTACTTGTGTTATCACAATAAATGATATTAGATTCTTCAAACTCAATTCTGATATCCTTTAGCATCTACTTCATCTACATAACTTGATTATAGTTATTTGTTGCTGCAACATACTCTGCCTCAGTTGTACTCTAAGAAATACAATCTTGCTTCTTGCTTAGCCAAGAAACTAATCTTCCTTCAAGAAAGAATGTTCCACCACTGGTCATCGATGCTACCTACCCAATCGGTATCAATATATGCACACAGAGTGAAATCACTCGATCTATCATACCAAATTCCATAGTCAAATGTTCCTTTCAAATATTTGAATATTCTCTTTACTACTGCAAAATGATACTCCTTAGGATTAGCTTGAAATATAGCTACAATTCCACTTACATTTGCTATGTCTGGTTTAATTTGAGTCAGATACTAAAAACCTCCAATCATGGATATGTATTTCTACTCTACTACAAATGTCTCATCTTTGTTGGATAACTTGTGACCAGTCATCATAGGTGTGCCAATAGGTTTACAATTTTCTAAACCAAACCTTTTCAATAAGTCATTTAGGTACTTATCTTGTGAAATAAAAATGCCATCACTATTCTGTACAATCTGCAATCCTAGGAAAAACTTCATTTCTCTTATCATGCTCATTTCAAACTCATTCTTCATCTCTTCAACAAACTTATCACTTGCTTGATCATTGCCTCCAAAAATGATGTCATCAACAAATATTACTATTATTAGCAAACCATTCTCAACTTCTTTCAAATTCAAGTTACTATCTGTCATACCTTTAGCAAATCCAAGCTTTTCCAAATAACTATCCAACCTTGCATACCAAGTTTTAGGTGCTTGCTTTAGACCATATACAGCTTTCTTTAGTTTGCATACCATGTCTTTGTCTTTTGATAAAGGAAAACCTTTAGGCTTCTCAATATATACCTCTTCTTCAAGTTCTCCATTCAAGAAGGTTGATTTAACATCCATCTAATAAACCTTGAACTTCTTATTTGCTACATAAGCCAAGAACATCTTTACTACTTCCATTCTAGCTACAAGTGCATATGTCTCCTCATAGTCTATGCCTTATTGCTGTGAATATCCCTAGCATACAAGTATATCCTTGTTCCTCACAACTTTGCCTTACTCATTCATCTTGTTTCTGAATACCCATTTGGTTCCTATCACATTCTTGTCTTTAGGTCTAGAAACTAACTCCCATGTATCATTCTTCACAATCTGATCTAATTCTTCATTCATTGCTTGAATCCAATGATCATCTTTACATACTTCATTTGTGCTCTTATGTTCAACTTGAGATATCAAACATATCTCCTCATTTACTCTGTTTCTTGTCATCATACCTTTGTCTTTGCTTCCAATTATCTGCTTAGGAGGATGATTCTTTGTCATATTCTTGCTAGGGGTAGGAGTCAACATATCAACTCCTATCTCTTCTCTAGGTTCATATTTTTGCTCTCCTCTTTACTCAACAATTAGCACACAAATCATTGTTAGTCTCAAAGAAGACTTCAACATTTTGTCTAATAATTCCAAAAATTGTTGGAATTCTTTAGAATAACTGGGGGGGGGGGTGAATAAGTTATCCAAGGTCCAGATGTAAAAATAAAAAATTTCATAGCTTAATGAACCCATATCCATAAAAACTTAATATGCATGCATCCATTAGATCATACAATGCTTAAACTTGGTAGGTTATTGTCCCAGGTCAAAATAACTTTACAGAAATGTAAACATGAAACATAACATATTCAATCAACCCATTTGACTCATGGATTTTACATGGAAACCCAATTTGGAAAAATCCATCAGTAACATGCTACTAATTCTCACTCTTCTAAAGTGATGCCCTATGAAAGACCAACCCGATTAAAGGTTACAAAACACAATGTTAAATGTGACCTAGTTAGAGGATTTTAATCACCGTGTTAGGAGTAAGCCTTTTTAGAGAACTTTAGATCATTCACTTGGAATGTCACCTGGTTAAAGGATTTATAAATTATTTTTAGGTCAACCTTAATCCAAAGGATTTACCCTAGACTGCCACAATGATTAGAAAGTAGCAGTATGGCTTGATCTGATAACAATTTACAACTCACTTGTAGATTATAGATCTTTGTTTTAGTCCTCTATTCTGCTTGGATTTCAGACACTTCATCTCTAATAGATTGTTCACCCTTCAAGCATTCATACTCTTAAGCCTTCTTGCTTTTCTTTCCAATAGAAGTCTCTTCGGTTTGGCCACTGAATGAAGCAATACCCTAGACTCCTTATCTTCCTTAGGTTATCACACATGTCAACCTTTGCTTTTAACCAGCACTCTCTGTAAATAGAGATTTAAGATTTTTTTTGTTCAACCTCCATTTTCCATCTTAGGGTTATGTAGGATTAGGTAGGATTCAATGAAACTACCCACTTTTTCATTTGGTTCCTCTAGAAACTTATCCCTCAATCCTCTTTGAATTTGCCTCAAAACAATTTACCTTGAATTTTGTGCCACCAGCTCATTGTAGTTATCTTCCACATGCTTCGCACAATTGAAGAAAAATAAAATAGTTGGCTCAGATTCATCAAATCTATTATTTAACATGAATATTGGCACTTGGCATCAATATGTTGTCACTTGGCTTCCATACTATTCTTCCACTCGTCATCCACTAGATAACTCGACAAACAATAAAGTTTATTGGTTCTCAATATCAACTAAACTTTATTTGGCTTACACTAAGTTCACTCGACATACACTAAAACTTCACTTTACTTGGCTCTAACTGATTTTCTGTTCGGCTTGCACTAACTTTGCTTAGCACCTATTGTCCACTCGGTCAAGCTTAACAGACTCAATTCTTCTTACTTGTTCTTCTAGACTTAATTAGTGTATCCATTCTTTGCAGCCTCAAGTAGATAATAAATACACTATTTCATCACTGTCCTAATTGATCTTTGTACTCCTTTTTCATACCTTAACTAAACCTTTCCTCTAGGTGTTCTTGTTATCATACTTGATCAAAACCTCCTCAACAATCAAACAAATGATAGTACTCAAATCAACTAAGCAAGTGTCTTACCAACAAGTAGCGGGTTTGACATAATGACAAAACAATGATTGAAACATTACAGTCGCATACTTATATCAATATGTTTTCAACAATTTCCCTCTTTGGCATTCATGACAAACTAATACCACCAATAATACCAAAAAGAAAGTAATTCCTTATATTGAAGTCTATCCCTCTATCATCAACTTTCATCTTCTATCTCTCCCTCTATCATCAGCTTTCATCTTCTGTATAGGCTACAAAATTCTATTATGATCAACAAACAATCAACTCATCCTTATGAATCCCTCTTTATTACTCCCTCTTTCTAATATTCTGGTATCTATGCTATGTTCTTATATCTCCCTTAGTACCATCTCCCTCTTACTAGGTAGATGTATTTCTTTTAGTCATATCTCCCTCTGTAGTAAATATCAGGTACACTATATCCCTTTGAGTAGATATTTCAAGTATTCATCCCTTGTTCTCACTGTATTTGGTATCCTTTATTTCTCCCTTTTTGACAATAATGCCAGAGAGTTGTCATCTCAACATACAAATATGAACAATTTTAGTTTCTCCCTCTTTCACCTTACTTGTGACCAATCTATTATTCCAGCTATTTGACTACTTTAGGCAACTCCTAAAGTGAGATCCATTGCATCAATGTGTAAGATACAACATTCAACTCCAATTAATGTAGGGCACTACTTAACCTTTTTAATCATCTTTGGATAGGGGTATCACCCCTAGTTTACCTCTTAGATACTCATGATCATCCTTAGGTAATGTTTTTTTGAAGATATCAACTATATTCACATATTCCATCTTCACCTCTTTGTCTTGAACTAACTCTGTCAAGTAATGATACTTGATTGCAATGTGCTTAGTCTTTGTGTGCATCATAGGGTTCTTTGATATATTTATAACACTTATATTATCACAATAAAGTATCATAGGTGCACTGATTTCTTCCTTCATACCTTTGAGTATTTGTTTGATCCATACAATGTTTGTACAATATACTACAGTATCAACATATTCAACCTCAACAATATATTGAGATATACAATTTTGTTTCTTGCTAATCTAAGTAACCAACCTCTTTCCTAAGAAAATTGTTCCTCCACTAGTGCTCTTTAAGAAAATTGTTCCTCCACTAGTGCTCTTTTTGTCATGAATGTTTCCAGCCCAATCAATATAAGTGTAGGCTTTCAACTCAAACTTCTCATTTTTATTGTAGTATAGACCATAGTCTTCTATTCCTTTCAAATATTGCATTATTGTCTTAACAACCATCAAATGATACTTCTCATGATTAGTAGAGAATCTTGCAACTATCCCAATAAATAATGCAATGCCAGGTCTGATATGTACAACATATTGCAATTTTCCAATCATAGACCTATATAATGTTTGATTCACATTAGTTGTATCACCATTCTTTGACAACTTGTATCCTGTCACCATAAGTGTGGTAACTAGTTTTGAATCTTCCAATCCAAAAGTTTTCAATATTTCCTTTATATACTTAGACTAAGTGATGTATATACCATATTTCATCTAATATAATTGCAAACCAACAAAGAACTTGATCTCTCCAAATATAGACATCTCAAATTCTTTCTTCATTTCATTTTCAAATACTTTACATAATCCATATTGACCTCCAAATATGATATCATCAACAAAAATTTTAGCTAGTTGTTGGTGAAAAGATTTGTCTTTAAATAAGAAGAAATGAATAAAAGATTATATGCCCAAGCCCACAAGACAAATACAATTTTCCAACAGTTGAGGAATTTTATCTTTTTCAATTCCTCTCTGAATTTTGGTAAGGTTCAACTTCCTTATTATATTTTCAATCCAAAACTAACTTTCAAATGAGAATTACTTTTAACCTAAAAGTATTAAGGTTTCCCATCTATTCTTAGATAAGGCGATAATCTGATAAACAACAATTAAATAAACCCAAATACATACAAAGGAGAGAACACACAGTTTCTCTATCACTTATCTCTTGACAAATAATCAAAATCAATACACATTTAACATAAAAAGAAATATCGAGCATCACAAGAAATTCAACAATTCAATATTGATTCAATACTAAACCAATAATGAGTAAATTCAAAGCATAACATCTTCAAACATTCAACCATTTCCTTTCAAAAAGAACAATACTATTTAGACACAATACTAGAAACTTAGAAAACTTGCATAGCTATAAAATTCAAATAAAGTGGTCACAGTATGATAACCATAAAAAATTGCCAACCATTAACACTACTGAATTTCAAACTCAAATAGAGAGCTATCCGAGAATCTCCCTGAAAACCTGATTCTCAGATAGATTAAAGTAGTTATGAAAACCAACATAAAGGCAATGTAGACCCAGAGTTTAACTTTTAAAAACCATAAACTTAAAGTCCTGAAAGAAAATTAACAGTAAACACTAATCATCCGTCGATTGGTCAAGCGACTCTTCTTCCTGCTCATCTTTAGCATCACCCTATCCACATGTCAGCTTCCACATCCTTAATGTGTTCATGAATTTGACCATGGCAATTATATTTGGGTTCTTGATGCTCTATAGATGATTGTTCCAGATGTCATTTTCTAACTTCATCTTGTTCATGGTATCCACATAATTGAGGAGTCGTAGAGTGCACACTCCTAACATTACTTCACTTTTGGCCACCTTGGAGAAGTTAAATGAGGTGAGATAAATTTTGTCTTTTATAGACTTCATTCATTCTTTGTGTTGTTTGATCATGATCTCCACATCAAAACCTCCTTTAAGAGGGTCAGGAAAGGCTGAGCTGATGGATTGAAAGTCCCTGCTTACATGCTCAAGTAATGTTTTCAATTCTTTTTCACATGATTGCATCCTTGAGATTGTAGAAGTGTAAATTGATACCCTCGAGGCTATATTCCTCCTCAGAATTTGAATCAATCTTTTATCCACATGTTGTAATAGATTCTCCTTGAGGAACTTTTTAGGTCCAAAATCTTCCACTTCCACCAATTCGGTCACCATGGTTGAGAGTTTCTCGACTTCTATTTTCCAAATCTCAGATTAAACATGAGATTCATCGAGTGTGATTCCAACTAGAGAAATAATTTCATGCAAATTATGCATGAGTTTAGCAACTTGATTTGTTACTTGGTTGATCTAATTGGACACTACAGATGTCGTCATTTTCTCTTTCTTTAAACTTTCTAATAGTTGTTAATTTTCAGGAGCATTGGAATTAAAGACAAGTTGTGATTGACTACTAGAGATTGAACTCTATCCTTTCAATGAATTTATATACTCGGCCATTGCATTGCTCTCAACTTTTAGCTTTTCCTTCTCAATCCCATCTTTCTACAATTGTAGCATAATTTTCTTCATAGACATCTCTACCCAGTGTTCTTTCGTCTCACAGTTCATTACTCCTAAATTTGTGTGTGTAATTTCAAAGTTGCTCAAGTCCAACTTGTTAGCTCCTTTTTCGTTGTAGGTGGCTACCTCGGCTATACTTCTCCTAGTCGCACTATCAAGGTTATCCTGGTTGTGCTTTTAGTCCTTTTAGGCTTGGGAGCCTTATTGCTATATTTGCTCATGATGTCATCAATTGGGAAAGAAATTGGAACTAGACTCCTTTTCCTATTTACCGAAGCCACAAGCTAGTTGGGAGTGGTAGTATCCTATTGTAATTTAGTACCTTTTTTTGAGGTGTTTGCAGTCTGCATCCTTGGAGAAGATGAACCCACAGTCATCTAGACTCTCTAGCTCTTATCAATGAGCTCACCACCTTGATCTTTTTCAGGTGCACTATCTACCTGAATCACTTGGTGAAGCCTTACTGGTACTAACACTTTAGTTTTCTTGTTGGAATGAGTTTTCTGTACAAGAGGGGGATTATGGATCTTTTTCTCAGAGATCTTTGATGACCTTCTACTACCTACAATTGTGAGACCAACATTAGAAAGAGGGTCAACTTGGTCATTAGCACATTTATCTTTTTTTATTGTCAACCAAGACTTTGTCTTTTCAATCACATTTGTTGTTCTTTCAAGAACATTATCTTCTTCTTTAGAATTCCAATCTATTGCAAAATCTACTAGTTCAATTTCTTGGGGAGTTGGGATGTTTGTTCTATCTTCCTCTATACTTTTAATATCTATACCCAAATTTAATTGAGAAAGATGAATTTGTGAAATTTTGAGCCTGGGTAACCCCCTTCTTTTCACTTCTAATTCATCTATACAATCTTCCCAAAAATTCTCCACAGTGGGTACATGTACAATCCTTGCGTGAATATCAAATAAGCTATGGATAATTCTTTTGCTATTAAAATCTGGCCTAGCCTGATAGGAGCCAAAACCAAATTTAACCAAGTCAAAACTTATACACATTGCACCGTCCATGCTTCTGCATGTCAATTTGCCTAGCTTAAGAGGGAAAATGATATCGCAAGCCTCTTTAGCTGAAAATTTGTTCATTATAGCAATTAGTTGCCAAGCTACTTGTGTTAGGACAAAACAATCAAGGGCAAATATGGGAAGACGTATAGGCTCTTCATCAAAACCTCCTACTCTTAAATAGGTAGACCTTAGAAATTGTATGTACAGACTACCAAAAGATTGAATGAGCCTTTGAGACTTAGGTGATAATTTGTGGTGTAGGGAGCTTTTCATATCAAAACACAACTTTCCAGAAAAGACATCATGAACCTTCCTAAAATCTTCTAAGACTTTATCTTTGTACAATGAAGGACAATAATTATATATAGTGATACTCTCAGTCTAGGGTTCATGTGGAAAATGTTGCAAATCCTAAGTGGTATCTAGAATGTACATTAAATAAGACAACATGAAAAAGTCCTTTTTTAGATTTAGAGCACCTTTCAATTGATCTCTGAAAGAGATAGCTATTAATTCTGCCTAGTCTAGAAATTGTGAACCTTTCAACACAATTTTAATATAAAAGTACATCCAATCTTCAAAAATAGAGACATCAGGAGACCCACAAATCCTATGTAATAGAACCATTATATCTTAGACCCGAGTTGTCATTAGGCTCCTCTTCAAGGTTTTGGGTAACTAGAACCAGCTTTATAGAAAGACTCGGTCTAGCTTTTTGCTATGATGTTCCTATAATCACTTACTTTATTAGACAATCTAGCCACAGACAAGGCAGGGGTAAGGTTAGTGTCATGTCCCCTTTTCAAATAATTAAAAAATAATAATCTTTGCTAAGGCAGGCTAGGCCCAAGAAAGTGAAGTTTCGAAAAAAGGGGGTTAATCTTTGGAAACCGTTGGACTAATAAATGAAAATTATTATTAAAATATGTTTCATTAACCTCTCTTGGACATGAGTTACATTTATGCCCTCTTTTAAGGGGGTTTGGAGGCATTTTTTGGAGGCATTTTTGGGCACATTCCAGAACTTGATTTTGCTGATTTCCTTGTTATTCTTCAGAGGCTGCCAAACCTGTGGAGAAGGAGACCCAAGAACGGGAGTTTGCAGGTTTGCAGGGAGACCCAAGAATGGGAGTTTGCAGGTTTCCAGGAAGGCTAAGGACAGGAGTTTGAAGCCATTCCATGTGCATGCTCATACAGAGTTTGCCTTTGTGCTGAACAGTGTAGATTTGTGGGTTTTTGGGTGTGTTTTTTGCATGAGTTTGGTGTTTTCGGTTGAGCATTTCATATCAGTTTTGGTTGCTGTTGTATTTCAGACTTTAAGCTGTTAAAATAGAGCTAAATATATGTATTGGGATGTGATTAAACTTCTGAGATAGTTTATTAGTGTTTTTGTGGTGTTTCTGGGCATTTTTGTGTTAATTTCGGGAGCCCGATGAGCATAGTTTTTGTCCTACATTTGTGAGCTGTTGTGTAAAGGATATATAGATCTGGAAATGTCATTTTGTAGGCTTTTATGCTGCTGAAAAATCTATAAAAATGGCCATTTTCAGAAATATTAATAATAGGTGAAGCTGTGAAGCTTTTGGCACCATTTCTAGCATACCCGATTTGGGGTTTCTTAAGAAATTTGGAAGATCTTTGTGATATTTGTTGTTTGATCTTAAAGATCTGATTAAAGGTTGGAAATATCATACAAAAATTAGAAAAGGGACATTTCAGTTAGAAAATTGTTGCTCTTCCAGGTGAAATAATCTAGATACAATCTCCCTATTGACATTCAAGAAAACACTTCCATTATTCTTCAATATATTTCCTTTAGACATATTATACATATGTATGCACTCTTGAATCAATTCTGGGAAAGGATAAGCTGGTGGGAAAGTGGAGGCCATGAAGAGGTTAGTGTCCAACACTTTAGTAGAAAAAGGTTTGGCCAATCTCTCACACAATCTTTCTGAAACACTTCCCAAATCAACTCCTAACAAGTCTATATTAGCTATTATGGGGGACCTACATTGTAAAATGTGAGCATTCCCAAATAGATGCATTATAGACTTCTTGGTTTAGGAGCTTTACTGTGAATTTGAAAGCAAAGAAACAACCACAAATATGCTTTGCTCAACAGGCAGGAGAAAAATAACCAAAAAATAGAAGGATTACTTGAAGAGCAACAACTGTTAC
Source organism: Cupressus sempervirens (assembly GCA_028749045.1). Classification (NCBI taxonomy): domain Eukaryota; kingdom Viridiplantae; phylum Streptophyta; class Pinopsida; order Cupressales; family Cupressaceae; genus Cupressus; species Cupressus sempervirens. Next base: position 819,106,280 of record CM053791.1, on the reverse strand, counting down.
AACTATGGAAGAAGGCTTGCTTTCTCTGATTTTCCTTTGACTGCTTATGTTGGGCAAGAAAAGAAACTTAATGTCCTCTTTTTAAAGGAAAAAAAATTCTTTACATGCATCTCAAAAAAGAGGAAATGATCACTAATTATGCAGAGGATAGAAATAATTTCAGCATGTCGTGAAGGAAAGGTGACAAGACAAATTAGGTACTAACATTAAGCAAGGAGACAAGTACTTCAAATAACTACTCCTCTTTACATGTGCCAAATCTTTATTTCCACCCCTCTAAATCAAAGCTTCAATGTGATCATTGAAGGTGACCTTGCTTCAACCACTAATTGCTTGTACTTACCTTTAGATCATGACATCACCTACGATCATGTCATACATGATTAGGCATCCAGTTGTTGCATGTCTTATATACCACGTGCATACACAGCATGTTAACTAGGCCCACCAAGGGATATTGCTTTGAGGAATGAATGAAGCATTGAACTTGTGAACTAGTTCCTCTGGTAGAAAGGGTTCAATGCAGCTTAGTGTTCTTTGAACTTGGTACAAGGCGTACAAAAGGTTCAAGGAGTACGAGGAAACTTACATCTTATACCAAGAAACTTTCCAAACTTGAATAAGATGAGGTTTAGAATAAATCACTCCTAGTTAAGGTTTTCCTAAAGAAGGACTTGGTCAATAATTAGCTTGAGGAAAAGGATTAATCTAAAGAATGAGGTTGGGTAGAGATGAAAATTTCATTAAAACCTCATTTTTGCATTTGACTCTTAACAAAACCAAAGGTTCAAACCAAAAGCATTTGAAAATGAGAGTGAACCAAAAATAAAGAATAAAAATGATGACTCTAAAAAACATGAACTAACACTAGTAAAATACCTTTACCTCCTTTTGACTTCAAGTATAGATTGTTGTTATCATTAGTGCTCTCAAATCCAATTTTCACAAGATAATTGTGAAGCCTTTCATACCACGCTCTTGGTGCTTGCTTTAAACCATATAAAGCTTTGTGTAGTCTACATACCATGTTCTTGTTGTTAGCATCAAAAAATCCTTATGGTTGTTCTATATAGACCTCTTCTTCTAATATGCCATTCAGAAATGTAGATTTCACATCCATTTGATAAACTTTGAAACCTTTGTATATAGAGTAAGCAAGCAGAGTTCTTACTCCTTCCAATTTTGCAACAAGGGCAAATGTTTCTCCATAGTCTATCCCTTCTTCTTATGCATACCCTTTGAAAACTAATATTGCCTTATTTCTTGTGACTTCACCATTCTCATCTAACTTGTTTCTATAAACCCACTTGGTTCCAATCACATTTTTGTCTTCTGGTCTAGGAACTAGAGTCCATGTCTTGTTTTCCTTTATCAGTTCAATCTCTTCTTTCATGGATTTACTCCAGTCCACATTATCTAAGGCATCTTTCATTGACTTAGGTCCATGCATGCTTAGCAAAAATGAATCATTTCTTAGCATGTTCCTTATCATGGCTTTAACATTTCTATCTCCAATAATTTGTTTAGTAGGGTGATGTCTTTTGACATATTTTGACAATATTGATTCTGCTCTATTTTCCTCATTAGGTATGTCAACTTCTAAATCACCATGTACTTCTCTATCAAGTAATTTAATATCTCTTTCATGTACACTCATCTCATAATCATAATGTGTCTCAGCTTCATTCTGCAACTCAGCACTTGACTACAGTTCGGTTCCTGAATGCAAGTCGACATTCATTGTATGTGATTCGACAGTCACTAAAACTTGTTGTTGATTTGCAACTTGATTTACATCATCTTCATTAACATGCATACCTTCATAAAAGTATACAAAATATTGTTATTCCTCTGGTTCCTTCATAGGTTCAGCCTCATGTACCTCTGTATATTCATCAAACTTTACATTTGCACTTTCCACAACTTTGTTAGTGTTAGTATTTAAACACTTGTAAGCTTTACTTCTTGTGAAATAGCTAAGAAATGTACCTTCTTCACTTTTAGGATCTAATTTTCCATTCCTAAAGTCTTTAAGAATATAGCATTTATTTCCAAATACCTTTTAAAAATATTTTACATTGGGTGAGTATACATACCATAATTCAAAGGTGTTGAATGAGTACCTTTCTTGACTTAAACATAGTTCAAGGTATAGACAACTATACTTACAACCTCTCTCTAGTATTTTAAAGCAACATTCTTCTCCATCATGAGTGTCCTAGCACAATCCATTACAAATCTATTCCTCCTTTCAACAATTCCATTTTGTGGAGGGGTCTATGGTGCAAATGTCTATCTTTTGATTCCTCTATCATTACAGAACATCTCAAACTCATTTGATGTAAATTCTCCTCCTCTATAAAATCTCAAATATTTCAAACTTTTACATGTTTCCTTCTCAACTCTAGCTAAGTAACACTTAAACATTTAGAAAGCATCATATTTCCATCTCGAAAACATAGTTGTCATCATCCCAGAATAATCATCAATAAATAGCATAATGTACTTGTCATCTTTGTAGCTTTGCACATTAATTGGTCCACACAAGTCAGTATGAACAATCTCTAAAATTCCTTTAGAGGTGTGAGTCTTACTCTTAAAACTAGATTTTGTCATCTTACCTAATTAACATTGTTTGCAAATTATATTGTCAGGTTTCTTCAATTTAGGCAGACCTCTTACTCTTCTCATGTTACTGACACTAACCAAGTTATCAAAATAAACATGACATAACCTCTTGTTCTATTACCACACATCATCAAATTCTACAACAAGACAAGTAGCATCGTCCATGTCAAGATAAAATAGGTTACCTCTAGTTTGATCACCTTTCTAAATTAGTTTCCCATTAGTGTCATATATCTTAGTTATCTTGTTCTCAAACTCAACCTTGTAACCTGAACTATTCAGTTGTGAAACACTCAAAAAACTATAGTTAAGTCTGTCAACATAATAAGTATTGTCACCTTTTTTGTAAGTTTGATAAAACCTTTTCCTTTTATCAGACAGGGTGCATCATTACCAAACCTTACACTATTTCCATTATAATAATTCAGGGTAATGAACTTACTTTTATCTCCAGTCATGTGATGTGAACACACACTATCAATGTCCATTTGTCATTATTGTTCACATAAGACACCAATGCAGTTGTGTTATCCTCATCAAGTTCATCCTTCATTACAACATACACCACTTCATCAGCATGATCATCAAATCCATCTTTGGTTTCCTCTTCAGCAATGTAGCAAGAATTCTTGCCTTCGTCTTTGTAATCTTTGTTGTCCTCATCTCTTCTACCTCTATATTTGTCACCACTTCTATTGTTCTTCTTTTTTGTACATCTAGCAACAATATGACCAACCTCATTGCAATTAAAACACATGATAGCTAAGGTACCTTTAAATTTGCCTTTGCCTCTATGAAATCTCCTTGCTAGCAGTGCTTCAAGTTGTTCTACATTCTCCTCATCTATGTCACTATCACTAGAAACATATTTGACCTTTTTCTTCTTCTCTTTAAGTTCTTTTAATGATAGCTTAGCTTTGAAAGCAGATTCAACATTTTCAAGTTTGAAATTATCAAAATTAGAGAGCTCAAAGGTAGTAAGCCTACCTATCAAACCTTCTAGAGTTAGATTAGAACCTAGTATACATCTCAGCTCTTGTATGGCATAAAATCTAATAGCACAGATGGGCAACAATGTTCTCAGTACTTTACTCAATACAACATCACCATCTATCTTACTAGTAGCTCCTCTTATAGCATTAAAAATATCTTTTATTCTAGAGCAATATTGAGAAACATTCTCACCTTCTTCCATTCTCATATCATCAAACTTACCTCTAAGACTTTCAAATTTGGCTCTCAAAACATTTTTGTCTCCTCCAAAAATAGTGTGAAAAGAATCCCACATCTTCTTTACACTATCACAACCCTTGATATCATCAAACTTGTAACAACTTAGGGCAAAGGCAATCTCCAACATTGCCTGATTGTGTTTTTTCTTCTTTTTTCAGATCTTCAAAAGTTAGGACTCCAATAGGATTAACATGCTTAGTATAATGATAGATTTTGCATGATCTCCAAGACCTCATAGGTGTAGCTTCATCAGACTCTACCATGTAGGGAAGTTGTCCTTGTCAAGCTTGGGTACCTCTCTTTTTGACATCTTGATCTTTTGCTTATAACACCTTCAAACTAGTCTTCTTAAGCAGATGACTCTGATACTAATTGTTGGAATTTGTTAGAATAACTAGGGGAGGTGAATCAGTTATCCAAGGTCTAGATGTACAAATAAAACTTTTCACAACTTAGTGAACCCATATCTATAAAAACTTAATATGCATGCATCCATTAGATTATACAATGCTTAAACTTGGTAGGTTATTGTCCTAAGTCAAAATAACTTTCTAGAAATGTAAACATGAAACATAATATATTTAATCAACACATTTGACACATGGATTTTACTTGTAAACCCAATTTGGAAAAACCACCAGTAACATGCTACTAATTCTCACTCTTCTGAAGTGATGCCCTATGAAAGGCCAACCCTGTTAAAGGTTGCAAAATATATTGTTAAATGTGACCTGGTTAGAGGATTCTAATCATCCTATTAGGAGTGAGCCTTGTTAGAGTTCTTTAGATCATTCACTTGGAATGTCACTTGGTTAAAGGATTTACAAATGATTGGTAGGTCAACCTTAATCCAAAGGATTTACCCTAAACTGCCACAATTATTAGAAAGTAACAGGACGGCTTGATCTAATAACAATTTACAACTCACTTGTAGATTATAGACCTTTATTTTAGTCCTCGTTCTGCTTGGCTTTCACACACTTCATCTCTGATATCTTGTTCACCCTTCAAGCATTCATACTCTTAAGTCTTCTTGCTTTACTTGCCAATAATAGTCTTTTCTATTTGGCTACTAGATGAAGCAATACCCTAGACTCCTTATCTTCCTTAGGTTCTCACACATGAAAACCTTTACTTCTAACTAGCTCTCTCTATAAATAGAGATTTAAGAAAAAAAATTCGTTCAACCTCCATCGTCCATTTTAGGGTTAGGTAGGATTAGGTAGGATTCAATGAATCCGCCCACTTTTCTATTTGGTTCCTCTAGAAACTTCTCCCTCAATCCTCTTGAATTCACCTCAAAATAGTTTACCTTGAATTTTGTGCCACCAACTCATCATAGTTCTCTTCCACACACTTCATGCACTTCAAGAAAAACAAATTATTTAGCTCAGATTCATCAAATCTACGATTTAACATGAATACTAGCACTCAACATCAATATGATGTCACTCAACTTCCATACTTCTTCGACTCGTCATCCACTAGATAACTCGACAAACACTAAAGTTTATTGGTGCTTGACATCAACTAACTTTACTCAGCTTACACTAAGTTCACTCAACAAACACTGAAACTTCACTTTGCTCAGCTCCAATTGATTTTTTGTTCGACTTGTACTGAGTTTGTTTGACACCTACTATGTACTTGGTCAAACTTGGCAGACTCAATTCTTCTTACTTGTTCTTCTAGACTAAATCAATATATCCATCCTTTGTAGCCTCAAGTAGATAATCAAAACATTATGTCATCACTCTTCTAATTGATCTTTGTCCTCCTTTTTCATACCATAACTCAAACTCAATCTTTCCTCTAGGTGTTCTTGTTATCATATTTGATCAAAACCTCCTCATCGATCAAACAAATGATAGTACCCAAATAAACTAAGCATTTGTCTTAGTAGTAAGTAGGAGGTTTAACATTAGTGACAAAATAATGATTAAAACATTACAATCTTGTACTTATACCAATATATTTTCAACAAAATTATCTTCTTCTTCATCTCAATTATAATCTACCATCTTTTCCTTAGTTCCAAACTTTTCATCAATCCTTACATTTGCTCATTCAACAATTGTCTTAGTTCTATAGTTAAAACATCTATATGCCTTGCTTTTAAATGAATAACCAAGAAACATACCTTCATCACTTCTTGGATCACACTTACTAATGCCATCATCTCTCTTAATATAACATTTGCTCCCAAATATTCTAAAATACTTAACTGGTGGTGAATGACCAAACCATAGTTTATAAGGTGTCTTATTCATACCTTTTTTGATCTATACTCTGTTTAGAGTGCATACTATAGTATTGACTGCTTCTCTCCAAAATGTCTTAGAAACATCATTCTCAAACAACATTGCTCTTACTACTTCTGCTACTGACTTATTCCTTCTTTCATCAATCCCATTCTGCTTAGGTGTTCTAGGTGAAGATAGTTGTCTTTTGATTCTATTCTCTTCACAAAATATGTTAACCTCTCTAGAGGTGAATTCTCCTCCTCTATTAGATCTAAAACACTTTATCTTGACACCAAATTTATTCTCAACTCTATTCTTAAATATCTTAAACTTCTCAAAAGCTTCAGATTTCTCTTTAAGAAATGCTAGCCACATCATTCTAGTGAAATCATAAAGTACCTTTCACCATATAATCCTCTTGTTCTAGAAGGACCACTCAGATCTATGTGAATGATCTCCAACTTCTTTGTGGTAGTGAATTTCTTGCAAGGAAATGATACTTTCTTCTGTTTAGCCAAAATACAATTTTTACACACAACATTAGTAGGTTTTATTATCTTAGGCAAGTCACTGACTATAAATGTGCTACTAACCTTCGTAATATTATCAAAGTTTATGTGACATTATATTCTATGCCACAACCAACTATTGTCCACTTTAGCTACCAAACATGTCATTTCAATAGGATTCAGCTGAAATACATTCCCTTTGGATCTTGTGCATGTTTCAATCAGCTTACCATCTCTATCTTTGATAATGTAGGTCTTCTCAGTGAACTACAAGTGATAACCCTTGTCCACCAACTATCCAACACTCAACAAAATATGCTACACTCCATCAACAAAATAAACATCATCACTGTTAGTTTTACCATCAATAGTAATGGATCCAATTCCTGTTATATGATAGGTTGCATTGTTACCAACTCTAACAATACCTCCATTACGATTCTTGAACTTAACAAACTTATTCATATCACCAGTCATGTGATGTGAACAACCACTGTCAATTTTTCAATCAAATTTATTTTCCATTTGGGAAATTAGAGCTCTCTCTTCTCTTATTTCTCTATCAAGATCATCTTCCTTGATAGCCACAAATCTCAATTCATCATCACTTTCACTTTGACCTTTCTCATCAGATTCTTCATCTTCATTTGCATACAAACAATTTATATCTCTATCTCTTTTAGGCTTAAATTTCCCCTTACACTTTTTCTCTCTTTTAGGACATTTAGATGCATAATGACCAAATTCATCACAAGTTCAACATTTAAAGATTTTCTTAACATCTTTTACTCTTCTCACAAGAAGGGCTATTCCTTCCTCAATCTTCTTGTCTTCATCAGATCTATTGCTACCAGCATAATCTCCATGTGTACTTGCACTCCTTGTCAGATTAGGTCAAATTTTTAGGGCACTGAAACCTATTCAACTCTAGCTAAATTTCCAAACTATATCAGATCTACTTCTATAGATTATAATCTTCCAAGCAACATTTCCTTTGTGAAATCTTTAGTGCAGGGCATTACTAGATGAATCATCTAAGCTGCTTGCTTGAATGGTGGTGTCAAGCTTTTGAAGATCTTTATATTACTTCATCTTCTTCCTTGTTTCACCATGAGACCAAATTCCTAGAACAATTTCTGATATTCTACCAATATATATTCTTACAGATTCATCCCATCATCTTAACATCTTGAAATGCACATATCCAATTTTGCAATCTAATTCTCTTTGCATGTGTATCACCTTCAAAAGTGGATTCTAATGCTTTCCAAATTTCATAAGATGTTTCAAGTGACTTTACTTGAGTATATTCATTCTCTAGAAGAGTTGATAGTAGAGCTTCTCTTGCTCTCATGTTACACATGAATAAATCTCTCTCGTCTTCACTGCATCCTTCAAGCTTTTCTTCTTCAATGATTTTCTTCTTACTCTTTATCAAGATCCAATATCTTGGACCCATGCACAATAGATGAGTCTTCATATTCTCCTTCCAACTATCATAGCTGGCCCCATCAAATCTAGGACTATCCTTTTTGAAAAGATTCACCATCAATCTCCCAAAGTTGTTAAGCTTATCCTTCAAGGATGTAATGCTCTAATACCAATTTTTAGAATATATAGTCCACTGATATAACTGAGAGAGGGAGGGGGGGTTGAATCAGTTATCCAACTATTATCACAATTATCAACCTTAAACAAACTTAACCATATGAGCAATATAAATTGAAACCACAATAATATACTCATACACAATAACAGGAGATATGTTAACTAGGGAAACCCTTGATTAGAGGAAAAACCCTAGTGGGGATGGTACCCACAAGATGATGTAGTAATATAAATATTCTTTGTTAGAGGATGGACCGTGTTAGGAGTTTATGAGTACATTCAGTAAATATGAGTCCCTATTAGGAGACTTTGAATCCCTATTAGGATATTCCAACTTTGTTAGGAGTTGTGGAAGACAACTGGACCCACTTCCTAAATAGCTTCAAGGGCAAGACTAATGAACTCACAATCCAAATGATCTTTGTATTATTCCTTGAAGAATAATAGAAATTAGAAGTACTTCCTTTCTCTTCCTCTTTCCTATCAACTGAACCTCTACTCTTTTTGATCTTGTAACCAGATCACAAAAATCACATTTGATAATCCCTTGGATCGCTTACACGTATTCAGTAAGCACTCTACTCCTTTTCACACTTCATACTTCATACAACAATCACAACACTTCATGCTCTCTTTACAAATAAGGGAAAAATCTTTCCTTTGTACCATATCTTCATAATAATTCCATGAGTCAACCTTAAGGCTTTCCCAATTAATTATAGTAAGATAATTAATTAATTACAATTACAATAGTACTATTGGCTCAGAATCTATACAAAACTTCACATGTGCGATACTAGGGATTGCACACTTACTGACATCATCAAAAGATTGTCCTCTATCACTACCATATTACACGTATTCTTACTGCATCTCAGATGTAATATAGCGAATAAACATCAGGAACTACTTTCCCAATACTTTGTCTATGAACTACTCTTTGTAAATCAAGTGCAACTTGTGTACATCTTTGACTTAGACTCTGTGTACTTGACCACATCATCAAGACATTATGCCAAACATGTTCATCATTGTGCATCACCAGAAAATCAAACCATTGTATGTACCATTAAGATCTTTGTCTATTACTTAGCTAGTCTTTATAGAAATCATTCTATGTTGACATTAATGACAAACACAATCATGAATGCAACATGTCAATACTCTCCAAAGCTTAGAATACTCCCCAAAGTAGTATCATCAGCATTCATTCTTAACACACACTCACTCATTATGATTCAGGGTTAGAACCCTTCTTAAATAGATACTTGTAGAAATTTTTAGATCCTAATCAATGATCCGTATTTCATCCTTTTCTCATTTTACCCTTTTGATTTTCTAATTGGTTAATATGTTTTTTCTTGGGATTAATTCCTTCTGGAAAAACATGTAATCTTCTCCTTAACTATCTCCACAATCTTTGAATATCATGTAGAAGCCAGCTAAAAATGATTTACATAAGTGTTTGTGTCATCACAAACTCATATGCGAAAAGTGGTTTACTCGACACGCAAATGTTCTGACGCTCGGTCATAACTAACATTCATGCTATCGCTCAACTTCTATATGCTCAGCATTTACTGATTCACTTGACATTAACTAACTTTACCAATGCCTAGTCCCTACTATGTTACTTGGCATGTATGCTAACTTGGTCTCTAATGGGGTGCTCGACAACCTTTGACTTGCTCAACATGTATTGATATATAAACAAGTCCTTTGTAGCTCAATCTTCTCTGGATGGTTCGGTTGTAGTAATGACCATCCAACATTGCCTTGGAAGTGACTAAGTGTTAGACACTAATAGACAACTTGGGCTTAGAGTTCAACACAAGTTTCATTTGATTGTCAAGCTCACAAGTAATCCATAGCTTTTGTGCAAATTCTAAATCCGAATAGTGGGATATAATCAAGAGTTTATGAGTGATTCAATTTTGATTGGTTATGATAATTAGAATAGTAAAGGTAAGATTGATTCCCATTTGAAGATAGGTAATTAATGGAGTATAATCAGTGATCAATCAATCAATGTGTTTGATGATTGAATGAAATAACATATTTATTGATATTTTTCATAATATCAAGGTGTTGAGTTGCCTCAAATTATTCCAAATACAATGATTGATATCTTCATAATTGAGAGATATGGTCTTGATTGATATTCAAAGTTCCAACATTTTTTTGGTCATAGTTGATAACTCATTTAATAGTCTTTTTGAGAATCATTTTGATTTAGTATTTAACATGTTAAGCTTAGTCATTGTTTATTCTTACATGACCTCTTTAGTATGGGAATTTCATTATCATGGGTGGTAGATACTCATGTATGAGTAGGCTTTCTCAAGGCATTGGGACTACATATTTCTACCCATCTTGGACTCTTTCCTCAGGGATTTTGGAATCATATTCTTACCTATCTTGGACTCTACCCATCCTGAGTGGATTTACTCCGCCTCTCCCATCTTGACAATAAATCACTTATATGAACTTATATCCACCATTTGTTTAATCAAATTTCTAGGCTTCTTTATCAACAATATTCAATAGTTTGATCTTTTCATTAATTTAAATGTTTACAAATTTATTCACCCTACAAGAGGGCAAGGCCATGCTCTGATACCATTATAATGTCCCCACTATAAGGATTATCTTGGGATAATTAATATCTGCAAATTCAATTTTAGAATCATAATAATAACAATATATTCATACTATTCGACCCTTCTAACTTAACCCCAACCTTAAGATGTCCCAAGATTAGGTTTCCTAACCGTTAATTATTCTAGTATCTTCTTGAGAATGCATCCTTTAAGGTTATTCTTCGATAGAACATTCCCTATCCAAGACCTTATCACATATGCATATGTTGACACCTTTAAGAATATTCTTACCATTATACTTTCTTAGGCATGATGGTCAAATGGAGTTAACTCTTGCATAACAACATTATAGAGGTTGTATTCATTTAATTAGTGTTTGACCAAACAAACATTATACCCATCTCTAATACTGACACTTATATATCCTTCTCTATTATGTCAGCCAAATTGGTAGTTACACCCATCTCTGATACTCACTCGAAGAGTTTGTGATCTACTTCATTGTGTAAGCCAAATGGAAGTACTCCCACCTTTGATACTGATACGAGAAGTTGTGACTGTTACTTCATTAAGAAACTTATTTAGTCCTTTGAATTATTAAGTTATTTCTACTTGTGATTTTTTAAAATAAATAAATGAAAACATCATTTGAAATAATTTCACATATATACGAAATCATTGAATATATATATATATATATATATATATAACATCTTATATTTTCATGAAATTACTATAAATTATAGCTTTTTGAACTAAGTTGGTGTCTTCCTTTACCTCCTCTATAGAAGTTCTTGTTCATAATATGAGTTTGTGCTCATTCTTCACTAGTTGGGTGTCCCATCCTTATTTTCCATTCGGTGTTATTGGTTGACATGATGAATGCCACTTGTGTGGGCTCATTGGAGTCAAGTCCACTATATACTTACCAATCGTCCACATTCCTTACCATTCCGTGAAATGTAAGTTTTCTTGATCATGGTTTTAATGTACACCAATTGTATGAGTCTCATTTCATTCCTCCCCTATTCATGGGTTTATATACTACCCATTTGAAAAGTCATAACTTATTGTAAGTCGTGCCTTATTATAACTGGTGGCATTCAGGAGAGGGTTAGATATTAGGAATATTAGTTTTAGGAATTAAGTATTAGATAAATGTGTAGATACTTATTTAGGGCTTTTTTATATTCATTCATTTATATCGATCATATTATGTTGATAAATTTATTTATTTTTATGAGGCTAATCTTTTGATATCACTTATATTATTTAATTGATATTTTTCTTGTGATATATCTTGGACTATTATTCAATATATATATATATGGTGTATGTATTTATTTTATTTAATAATCAATTATTTACTCCATCCCCCTTCCCATTGTTCAATTACAATTTGGAATGTTGTCCATGGTCAGATATTAGATTTTAATATTGGAGGGGATATTACACAACCTTTGCCTGTCCATTTGTTTATGGATGAAATCTAGAACTAAACTTCAACTCGATATCCATCTTCTTCCACAAAGTCCTCCAAAAGTAACCAACAAACTTGTTGTCTCTTTCAGATATGATACTTCTTGGTAATCCATGCAATCTAACAATCTCTTTGAAGAAATTCTCAACAACATACACAACATCTGATGTCTTCTTATCTTAGAAAATCTTTCCACAACAACAAATATGGAAGCATACCCTCTTGTTGTTTTAGGTAATCCAAGAACAAAATCCATGCTAATGCCACTCCAAGGTTTATTAGGAACATAAATAGGTATATACAATCCAGTATTATGACTTACTCCTTTTGCAACTTGACAAATTCCACAACTCCTTAAAAACTTCTGAAGATCCTTATACATTTGTGGCCAATAATACTTATCCTTGAGAAAACTTAATGTCTTATCAATACCAAAGTGTCCAACTAATCCACCACAATGCTTTTCTTCAATCAAATTAACTCTCATAGAAATTCTTGGTATATACAACTAAATTCCTTTGAATAACCTACATTCTTGAATGAAATAGTCATCATACTTAGTTGATCTAATAGATTTGGTGTTGTGCACACTCTCTATGCCTCAAAAAAATCAGGGTTAGTATCATACAACTCCTTCATTTCATCAAAACCAAGAACTTCAACCTTCATCTCGGTCAACAAAGAATGACTCATGCTCAATGCATTTGCAACTTGGTTAGTAACTCCACTTTGATGCTTTATAAAAAATGTGAAACTTTGCAAATATTCAACTCACTTCATATGTTTGTGATTTAACTTATGTTGTCTTCCCAAATACTATAAAGCTTTATGATCATTGTATGACACAAACTCCTTAGGAATCAAATAATGTCTCCATGTCTTCAAGGCTTGAACAATAGCATAAAACTCTTTATCATACACAAAATACTTTATTCTAGCATCATTTAACTTCTCACTAAAGAAAGCAACATGTTTACCTTCTTTACTCAACACAGATCCTATTGCACTACCACTTGTATCACATTCAACTTGAAATACCTTATTGAAATCAAACAAAGCCAATACATGTAACTCAACAACCTTTTGTTTCAAAGTATCAAAACTCTTATCATCTCCATGTGTCCATTTGAAATATTTTTTTATCTCCTCTCATAGTCTCAATCATAACATTACAAAATGAACTGAAATTCTTTATAAACTTTTTGTAGAAACTAGCCAAGCTATGAAATGATCTCACCTGACCACATGCTTAGGTGTATGCCACTCCAAAATTTCTTTAACCTTCTCATAATCCATTCTCAACCCACCAACTGAAATCACAAATCTTAACTATACAATCTCTTCTTGCTCTTCTTGCATAAAGGAACACTTCTTCAAATTAATTAGCAACTTCTCCTTTTTCAATCTCTACAATACTTGCCTGATATGCTCAAGATGTTCTTCCCTAGCCTTACTAAACATCAGAATATCATCCAAATAAACAATCACAAACTTACCCAAAAATCACTTTAAAAATTCATTCATCAACCTCATGAAAGTACTTGGTGTATTAGTCAAACCAAAAGCATTAACAACAACTCATACAAACCATATTTTGTCTTGAAAGTAGTCTTCCACTCTTCAACTTCTCTGATTCTAATATGATGATGACCACTCTTCAAATCAATCTTGGTAAAATACTTTTCTCTACTCAAACAATCCATTATGTATTCCATCATCGACATAGGAAACCTATACTTCACTACCATCTTGTTAATAGCTTTGGAATCAGTACACATTCTCCATTTTCCATTCTTCTTAGATGCCTCTGCAACTACAACTTTGTAACCATCTCGTCTGATGAAAAATTTGCTAAACTTCCACTATCAACTTTACAAAATTTCCCATCTATCTTACATTTGGTCTTGAAAATACTTCTCCTATGAACGGGTTCTTTATCCTCAATTTTCTCATTGCACAAAGTTCTTCTCATCATCAAGTTTTCTCTAGAGGGTGCATATATCCACCTTGTATCACAACATTCATGCTACCACTTTCACTCTCACTAAAGTATCTACATTCAAAGGACTTACGCCCTTCTTTACCTCATCTGAAATAATTACCATGAAAACCACCTCTAAAATAAGAATGACCTCTTCTTCGGTAAGAACTAGTACCTCCTTGGTAAGAACTATCACCTTTCTACTTGATCTTACCTTTATCATCACTTTTCCACTCAAATTTACCCTTATCTTGTGCATAATTATTAGATCTTCCACCTTCTCCATAGGATCTACCTTTACGTTTCTGGAATCTACCACCTCTGCCTTTATGTCTTTGCTCATGCTTCTTAGTCAAGATTTTCTCAGCCTTCAAAGCATATTGATATGCTTCTTCCACACTTTCCAATTTCACAAAACTTATCTCATCTTGAGTTCCGGATCTCAATCCATTCAAGTACCTTGCAAATTTTTTAGCCTCATCATCCACATGTCCATATCTGATATCCAATCTATAGAATTCCTCAATATACTCCTTCACAGTCATGTCCATTTGTCTCAAATTTTGCATTTTCCACAACAAGTTAACTTGGTAATTGAGATGAACTTTTTCTTCACCATGTTCACCATTTTCATGCAGGTTTTGATCTTCTCCTTTCCTCTTCTTTGTTTCTCAGTTTGTAAATGCTCCCACCATAGTGAGGTATTACCTTTCAACCTAGTGACAACAATATTCACCTTTCTATTATCAGTAGTGCTTTCAAACTTAAAGAACTTCTCCATATCAGATATCCAATCCAACACAACATTGGTGCCCAATTTTCCATCACAAGGAACAACTTCAACATTAGGCTTTGAATGTTCCCTAAACAATACTCTTAATAGTCTTTCCTCATCTCGATCTTCCTTAGGTTATGGATTATGGTTTGGTGCCATGGCTTCATCATTTATCACATCATCAAGATGTGCTCCTCTCCTCTGGGCTATCTCCACACCATCTAATCTAGCTGTAATTTGTCTCAACATATCCATGATAGCAGCATCAATATTTCCACTACCTCAGACCATTTTGACAAATAGGATCCTACAAGATCGTAACCCTCTACAAGTTATAGTTCAAATCTGCAGATCTGCCACCCTACAACCAAAATTAATTACGGTTCTACATAATCCAATCTTCTCAAGGATGAACCTCAAGCTTTGATACCACCTGACATGAGGAGGGTTTGAAATAACTAGGGCTAGAGGCACACCTAACTATCCAACCACCTCACTAAGTAAACATAATAGGAGCAAACAACACATAGAACAACATCAAGGATAGAAGAAACAACAAATTCTTTATTAGTTCATCAAATTTTCCACATACATGCATGACTGTGAGGCCTTCCAAGTTACAACCAAAAAGATTTACAAAATTCAAAACTTATAATTTTTTAATAGATCCTTCATTCTAACTTTTCTAGCTCCCTTGACTTCGCACCCATCTAAGCATGCCAAGCCTAAACCTAAACACCCCTATTTATACTTGCAAAAATGACTTATAGAAGATTCTAGATCATTACAAAATAGAAGGCTGACCACAAAACAGTCAACACACATCCCAAGACAATATCCTTACATTAAATTCATGACCCAAATTAAATACATAAGTTAGCTCAAACTAGAAGCCAATCACATACAAACTCAATCAAAGAAAGAATCAAGCATCGACAAACATTGAACACACTCAATACATGAAGGAACACTTAGTCACCAAAGCATTCGATCAATATTGAATAACTCGACAACAACTATAACTCAACAACCACAAGAATTCGACACTAAGAGGCAAAATGAACAAAGATGAAAAGGATAGCAAGGCAACCAAGGATGCTCCTGCATCACTATTTCATTTTGAATGACCACTTTTCTAGGATTTATAATTATCATTTTGTGTTTCTAAATCACTTTTGCTATAAAAAAGATTTTCTTTTCCTTTTTATTTGGCTAAATTCCTATTGTAGAGCCTTAATGCTCATCGAAAGAAATCTAGTAGACCCATTTTACATGAATATCTCATTTTATTAATAACTGAGTATTGTAAGGCTATAACAACAAAGGCCTCTATTAATTTGGTGAAAGGTAAAATAAAGCTTGATGATAACACTTTGGAGGTTGGTTCTTGGAAGAAGGGAAAGAAAGGACCTGAGAGGAACAAAAAGGTGTCCTGGGGTATGGAGATTAATTCTAGGGAAAATTCAGATGAGGAGGTTGAAGAGAGGGGGATCTCTCATGGTGATCATGTTCTAGATAATCCTACTGATACAAAGGGTTTTGATTCAAAGAATGGTGGCTATTTTGTGAGCATAGAGGAGATCTCTACAAAGAATAGTTAGAAGGAAAGCAGGAGTTTGAGGAGTTTATCTACCACTATGAGGAACTACTGCTGAGATTTCCAAGGATGGTACTAACCAAGATAATAATACTAAGAAGGTGACCATTGTTACTAAGGAGAGCAAGAATGAAGGTAATTTTGATATTTTTGGTATTGATCTAGCTAAAATAATGTGGATTTTCTACAAACCCTTGTTATCATGAAAAAGGACAATACCCATAATAAGAAGAAGTACGTTTCTCCTACTAAAGGTGGTGTTAGCCAGATTGTTCAGGGGTTGTGTGAGGATAAGGAAGGTTACATAGAAAAGGAGAATAAGGATGTGCCAATGGAGGTTGAGGATCAAATTAATAATGTTATCTTTGATAATGATGCTCATGAATCAATTACTAATGCCCTTGATAATTTTCCCTCTATTGGCACTCAAGCCCCTGAGGTTGAAGATAAAAATTAGGATGAGAAGCATTATGAATATGAAAAAAAGAGGAGAAGAGTTACTGTAGTTGAGGATTTAGGCATATAGGTTGATGTTGAATTGGATGGTAGGCTTGAGTTTCTCAACAAAGTTAAAATGAAAGTTGTCAACTCTCTTTTGTTGGACACCTAGATCTACAATGAGTTGAAGGCACCAAAGAAGAATGTTGCTGATATGTAGGGGATGTTGTGATGCAGTGCAAGGTAGGAGAATCTCCAAAGGAGATGTCCAAACCCCTAGCAAATAAACACACAATGAAAACACAACAACAAGTAACAATAATGCAAGATCTGATACCACACATCAACTTCTTTGCTCATAAAATAATTGTTTATGTAAAATATGCCCGATTGTAAGGTCTTTTAGGTTAGGGCCAAATACAACAACAATTACAAAAATAGTTCTGCAAGATCCCTCAAGATCCAACTCAAATCCTAGCTAGTCCAGATCCACACTCTGGTAGAAAGCTCCAAGGAAGATCTAAACTTGTGCTCACAAGCCCACTAAGCAATCTCCTAGTTTCCTAAGCCTCAGCTACTAGCTCTACTCACAAACTTGTAACTCCACCACAATCTTGCTATAAATTGCCTCACATTCGATGCTTTGTCCATAGACTTAGGAAAACTCACTCTTCAACTACTCTCCAGACTCACTCCTCTAAAATGAATGAATGCCTAAAGACTCCACAAGACCCCTTACTTATACCCAACTAAGCCACAAGTTGAGTATAACACAAATTAAATGCCAAGATCGACTCATAGACAATTGGGCACCAACAGGAACCAAGACCAATTTGAGCACTAGAGAAACCAAGTCGAGCATCAACAAAACCACAAGAAATGTCGAGCTCCCAGAACATGTCGAGCTCTAAGCCCATGCCGAGCTCCACAATGTATACTAAGCTCCCTTCAAAGACCAAGCTACACGGCCAACACAACCCAATAGTGACCGAGCACCAGTCTTTCTTAGACCGAGTACCAATCCAAGCACCCTCCAAAGAAACTATCAAGCCTCCTCCCATGAACTCCAAAGTAGTCACTTAGAAAACCCAAGATGCTCTTGCATCAGACTCCCTAGGTAAATAGAAAAGTGTGTCCCACGCTTTGATGCCCAAAGAAAGATCAACAACCATCTTCATCTTCACCAAAGGCTTCCACTCCAACAGGGATAGGAATACCAATCTGCACATCATCCACATCTACATCATTCTATCAAACACTAGAATCTTAACGATCCAATCAACATGCTCACTATCAAGAACAAACTGACCATAATGCTTCATCAACAAATCCTCATCCACAATAGCAACTAGTGAATCCACACCAACAACAACAAATTCCACATCAACAACAATATGTAGATCTCCATCAACACATTCCAAACTATCAACACTAGCAACCTAATTTCTCACAGCAAGATGCTTTGCAACATATAACTCATCACCGACAACAACCAGATCATCCATGACCAAGTGCTCTACACTCTCCACATCAGACCCAACCGACTGATCATGAAAACCAATATCCAACTTTACATCAACAAGGTTAGGAATATCCTCAATAACAACCTCAAGTTGCTCTGTAGGTTTCACATCAGACTCCATCTATTGATCAACAAAACCATCCTCTTCCACCTTGAGCTTGTTGTGCCATCTCCTCTCTTGAACAAGTCTCTTAATCAACCAAACAACTCTCTTTCGGATCGGTAGATTCCAACTTCATAAACATCTATAGAATACCTTCCTCACCTTGTCCTTAACTTGATTAGCCAAGCTAGCTTCAAATTGAGCATACATCTCAGAAAACCTCCTCTCCACCACATCACAGAGATTTGCAATCATCCAAGGGTCCAATCCTCTCAGACCCATCTTCTAAGATCTTCACAAACCCTCTGCAACAAATATTTCCCATGCTCCTTATAACAACCTCAAATTGTCTACAAGTCAAATCACAACCTGCCATCTCACATGAAAAATCAGGAACCAAATCACAAGTCCAAGAACACAAATCTGCAATCCACAAACTCCCTGCAATCATGCCTCAACAAGATCAATATTCCATCTTTGCATCCATTGATCCATCTGCAAGTCCTCTGCAATTGCAAGTCAGAACCATAATCTTTCACCTTACAACCAAGAGATTTAGGACTCCATAAAGAAAAATCTACCACCAAATCAAGATCTTGTCACATCAACTTCTCCAACCCAAGATCTTGGTGCAAACTGCCTCAAATTTGATGATATGTCTACACATTTAGGAACAACCTTCGCTCTGATAAGATCAACCAACCAACCAGATCTAATCTTCACTCTGATACCACCTGATGTAGTGTAGGGTAGAAGAATCCCTAAAGGAGATGTCCAAACCCCAACAAATAACCACACAATGAAAACACAACAATAAGCAATAATAATGCAAGATCTAATACCAAACAACAACTTCTTTACTCATAAAATAACTATTTATATGCAAAATGCCCAGCTGTAAGGCCTTCTAGGTTAGGACCAAATACAACAATAATTACAAAAATAGTTCTGCAAGATCCCTCGTGATCCAACTCAAATCCTAGCTAGTCCAAATCCACACTTTGGTAGAAACCTCCAAGGAAGATCTAAACTTGTGCTTGCAAGCCCACTAAGCAATCTCCTAGTTTCCCAAGCCTTAACTACTAGCTCTGCTCACAAACTTGCAATTCCACCACAATCATGCTATAAACTGCCTCACATTCGATGCTCTGTCCACAGACTCAGGAAAACTCACTCTTCAGCTACTCTCTAGACTCACTCCTCTAAAATGAATGAATGCCTAAAGACTCGACAAGACCCCTTACTTATACCCAACTAAGCCACAAGTTAGCCTAGCAATTACAAACTAAAATAAATCCCTTACATTAAATATATGTTAAGTCACAAGTCGACTACAACCCAAATTAAATACCCCTACACAAATTGAATGCCAAGGTTGGCTTACAGACAACTCGACACCAATAGGAACCAAGACCAAGCTAAGTGCCAGAGAAATCAAGCTGAGCATCAACAAAACCATAAGCAATGCCGAGCTCCTAGAGCATGCCAAACTCCTAGAGCATGCCAAGCTCTAAGACCATACCAAGCTCCAAGACCATGCCGAGCTCCATAGACCATGCCAAGCTCCATAGTGTATGTTGAGCTCCATAGTGTATGTCGAGCTCCCTTAAAAGACCAAGCTACTCGACCAACACTAAACCCAATAGCAATCGAGTACCAATCCTTCTTCGACCGAGTACTAGTCCAAGCACCCTCTAAAGCAACTACCAAGCCTCCTCCCATGAACTCCAAAGTAGTCATCAAGCAAACCCAAGATGCTCTTGCATCATGTTGAATGACAATTTTTCTAAAAGAAAGGATTTGGAAGCAAAAGTTGGCAACATTATCGATATGCTCTTGGAGTATGAAGGGCTCCGCCAGTTGCTTAAATCTAGTGAGCAAAGCATGCAAAATGTTACTTCCAGTCTTCTTGAGGTTGCGACTAAAATGGACAAAGGATCTTCCAATGATACCATGACTAAAGGTTCTCCAACCATTGATATATTGAGTGGTGGTATGAGCAAACACACTAGGGGAAATACAAGGAAGGCTACTCCCACTGCCACCACTTCTTTTGTGAAGGACACTATTAAGGAGGTTCCTGGTGTGGGAACGAGTCTGGCTAATGCAATTAAGGAGTTGGTTTATTGTCTTTCTTCTTTCGATGTTTGTTTTGTTTCTTAGGGTCCTTCTGGGCTTCACTGCTGGTAGATGTTTTTTCCTGCTGGTATTTTGTTTCTTCCAACAATTCTTTTGGTCTTTTGTTGCCCTTTTGGAGTTCTGGTTCTTAATGCTTTATTTTGTCAAGATGGTATATAGAGTTTCAAGTCCGCTTAAAAAACTTGTTTACTTTTCTTTTGCCATTTATAATATGATTTATTTTAAAAATCTTTGAACATAATGTAAGAGATTTCAGGTTCCCTCAAAACCTATTTTTACCTTAATCCAAAATTATTTATTTTACAACACTAAATACATATTTCAATTATACAATTATTTACCAAAAGTTATAATATTTCTACTTTAAAAAAAACTTTGATTGAAAATACTTATTTACGCACTTACTTCCTTAAAATAATCTCTCACACACTTTTATAAAATAAAATAATCTCACACTTACTTTCTTTGAATATTTTTCTATTATAATTTTAACTCTCCTTGCAAACAAATGATTATATAAGATTGCTTTGAACCGAATTAAATCTAACACATATGTACACTCACATTTAGGAACAAAATGAACAAAATTTCGTTAAATTAATGAAATAAAGAAGATTTGTTTTTGATAAAACAAATAGAAAAAATTATATCAAACATGAGGCCTACACAAAAGCGAAGGAAAACAGGTATATTCAAAAAAGTGACCCACAATATATACTTGTTTGACTCGTTTTGCTTTGCCTGTTCCTTCTCTGTGCTCCTCTCCAAGCAATATCGGGCAGAGGGTTTTTTTCTTTTAAGAAAAACCAAAATTGAAATCTCTGCGAAAAAAATCTTTGGAAAATATATTTACTGAATATATGCACAGTATATATAAATAGATATATACTCATTTGATATAAGCCCGGATCCAATTGCAGAGGAGGACGAGGAAGGGACAGAGTTATTACACACAGCTGGCGAAGATGTTTTGGCGAATGACGGGTTTCTCCGCGCCATCTGCGGTATGGCTAAAAGAAGATTGTCATTTATTTTTAGAATTTTTATTATAATTTCTATTATATTTGTAAATTGTATTTTCCGTTTTCATTTGCCCTGGTTTGAACCTCGACTTGCTACTGTCAACCTTAAATTGACTGGGGGTTCTACTTTAGTTGACGGAGTTTAAATTTGCTAATCGGTGGCCTCATCGCGATAAATCTGTTGATTTGCTGATTAACTGAGTCCATATGCCGATTTTACGGAATCGAAGCAACTTTGCTTTAGGAAAGTAAGTGCAATTTCAAAAATAAGTTTGGTCAAGTTGTAGTTGATTGGGTGCATCGACCTGCTATTGCTCAACATTAATTTTGAATTTTGGTCTTTTTGAGATTAGGCTTACATAGGCTCATGCTTTAGCTCATGTAAGGTAAAAGCTTTGCAACCATCAGAATGTACGATGGCGTCGATGGTAGGATGCTAGATGACTCAACTTCTTATTTTTGAGAATCATTTGCAGCTCATTCATTGTACCACCGCCTCAAATAAATTTAATTATCATTGATAAGAAGTCAAAACTTCAGCTATGTAACCTCCAACCATTGATGCCATGGTACATCTTGATGGCTGGAAAGTTGTTTCCATCTAGCTGTATTTATTGAATCAAAGTGAGATTGCAGATTTAAAAAAGAAAAATTCTCAAGTCAGTTATTCAAAGTTGTGGTAACTGCAGTCTCTACCAGGTTATGTACCTGCTACTGCTTCAGCTTTTAGTGTCGTTTATTCTTTTATTCTTTTAGTGCCATTCTTCTATATGGTAGACTCACTTAAGATTATATATTAGAATACCGAAGGTTTAAGTTTGTTATTATAATGGAATTTAAGTCTGTGTTTGGAATTTTTGTTGAATTTCATAAATCAGTTCGATCAAAATTGTCGTTAGCCCTAGCTCTTTTTATGGAACCGAAGTAAGGTTGTGTTGGAAAATTGTGCCGAATTAAAAAAAATCAGTTAGCTCAAATTTATGCTCAACTGCAGCAGCCTTTGAGGAGCTTTTCTACGTGTCATTGCCCAATTTTAGTAATTTATTCTTTTACAAATTGTTTAAACTAATGTAAACTTTCACTCTTTTACTCTTTTACATATCAATTTAACTTAAATAGAATTTTACCTTTTTACATGTCAAGACTTGCATGGGGTTATGATTTATCTGACAAGGATTAAATTTTCAAATCTATTCAATTCTTATTTACGAAGTGAAATTGTTAAGTTTGTTGAATTAAAAGTAATTTTGCATTAAGAATTAGTTGTGAACTTCAAAATTCAGATTGAATTTGTCAATGACTTCAGTTTTAACTTTTCCGACTGTTTTAACCTGCCATCTCATAAACTGAAGTTATATAGATATTTACTCTTTTGCAGACTAGACTGATTTAGGTTTATGTTTTATGGTTACCTGACTGAGGGATTTTATGTTGTGATTCTGTAATTTTTTTTTGACTTGGTGAGTCAAATATTGTTAATTTTGTAGTGTGTTCATGTTTGGATATTTAGCAGTCAGATTGAAAAATTGAAGCTAGAGTTAAATGATGTTTTTGAGTGTATGTCAACTTGTACTCGCTTATATTGAACTTATCTTGATGTTTACTTTTTTAAAGATTAGACATAGGTTATGCCTTAGTTAAGTATGCTAATTGCTGCACCTGCTGTGGTAATTTGTGTTAAATTTCTGAATTGACAGTTCTTTTGTTGATATTATTCAATCAAGTAAGTCTGCATTAGAAAATTATGTCAAATTTACAAAAATCAGTTAGATTGAAGCTGTGTAACCCACAGTTTTTGAGCACATGTTTTGGTTTTTTATTGCTTGAATTTGACATTGAAAGCAGATTTTTTAGACTAATTGCTGGACTTATCAAAGTAAATCCGTTAAAGTTGCTAATTATAATAATTAATTTTAATGTAGTTATTTGTAAAATTGAAGCCAAGTGAGAGTTAGAGCTTGCTTATTGATGGAGTGGTAAATATGTAAAATCTTGGACCACTAATGTCACAAATTCACAAATTATTTATTTATCGATTTGGAATTTTGGATTAAGTTTGCATATGGAAATGGTGTTGAAATTCAAAAACCATTCAGACTGCATTTGTCCATAATTTTAACTGCTAACTTTGCTATTATCAAAGTATGAATTCAGCTGTTTAGACTTAGTTATATTTTACTTTTTAGTTAACTGACTTTTAAATCTGCCAATTGCTGGACTTTCTGCTGTTATTTTGTCGACTACTAGATTAACTGTGGCAAAATAGTTAATTGTCTGGTCTTTATTTATGGAGTTTATATTTGTCATTGGCAATCGCATCAATTTTTAAAAATCAGTTATAACT
This sequence comes from Cupressus sempervirens, assembly GCA_028749045.1. Lineage (NCBI taxonomy): Eukaryota > Viridiplantae > Streptophyta > Pinopsida > Cupressales > Cupressaceae > Cupressus > Cupressus sempervirens. Next base: position 819,082,058 of record CM053791.1, on the reverse strand, counting down.
AAGTTGGTTAGTTGTAGTCTATATGGTGTGAATGCTACATTGTTTGACGCTGTCACCCTTCGTTTTTAAACATTAACTTCCATAGATTAGGCTATGATAGGGCATTGTTTGATGAGCTGACCATGGAGTAACTTTGTTAGAAATAGGAAATATTGAGGGGGGGTGGGTGAATCAATATTTCACAAACTTTTGTCCAAAACTGGATAATTTTAATAATTTTATAACTTGCATAAGAAAGTAAACTAACTATGCTGAACAATAAACATAACCATGCAATAAAGTAACTCATAACACCATATTTCGTTAACTAGGGAAACCTTGGCCAAGGGAAAACGCTGGTGGGGATGGTGCCCCCAAAATGATCCACTAGTCAAAAGTATTTGGTTAAAAATATTGACCCTGTTAGAAGTCTATTATATCGGTGTTGTGTCTTGGTCCTTGTTAGAGGACTTAGGCCTTGTTAGAAGCCTCAACCCTGTTAGTAGTTGTTCTATACAATTACAAAATTTATTCAAGATGAGCCCACTGACCAAACATGCAATGCAGAATAAAGTTCTTCAATACAAAGAGATAGATACAAAAACCTTTGCACTGCTGTTGATATCTTCAATATCTGATATTGCCTTTGCTTCTCTTCACAAAACTTTATCACAATTCACATTCCTCTAATCATACATCAGAATTCGTATCTCAAAAACATTACATCAATATCGCATAACTCACACATAATTTCACATTTAGCAATCTTCCTTTATATCTTGCTAATTAACAAATATCTGCTCTGTCGGCCTTCATGCCTTTATACACTTTATCAAAATACGAAATTTACTTTTGCCCACTTAGGGTTAACATCTAGGATGTCATCCCTAATTAGTTAAGTAATAATTTTAGAAGCAAAATAATTCCTTAACCTAAAATACCCATTTCTTTATCATGCTCTATTCTGCCTGTAAACTGCTGTAACTGGTAAATTCATCATAACTTTGTTCGTACGGTCCATACTGTCCTGCAAACTTGCACACGCTATCCGCACAGTCTCAATTTTCCGTACCTAACTCCGCACGTGTCCATAATATGCCTATGACGCTTGCCAATAAAAAATCTAATTGTTCTACCAGATAAAACTGTATAACACTTAGACAAATTTCTAAGTCTAACTGCCATAACTTCATCTTCATGCTTTGCTTACTTCATGTGATTGATATGTTGCCATAAATGACAACATGCCTGCCTCTGCTAAAAGAATCTTGTAAGGAACCGTTGATTTGAGGTTAGTAGTAATAAAGTGTTTTTGTATCTTCTCTATTTGCCACCATTTGTGGTTCGAAACGTTGCTTCCCCAAACTTGAGATACATACAAAATTATTGAGACCACCAAAAGACCAAAGAGGGTCTTCCTTGTCTTCCAATCCCATAACTTTGCTTTACTACACCAATTTTGAATAAGGTAAGAGGCCTTCCAACTACTCTGTATTCTTTTTGATCTGCAAGAGTCCCAACTTAATTTATAATGGAAGTCGATTCCTAGGTATTTGTACTCTACTGCAATTTCTCAAGAGCTGCCCTCAAATATGAATGTATGTTGCTGCTTTTTCTTTTTCAAAGAAAAGATCAAGACTTAGTCTTTGAGGTGTTTACCTCCATCCCTACCTCCAAGCAAAAGTCTTCTAAGTTATTCAGATGCTTCCTCAAACCTTGGGCAGTTTTAGCAATAAGGATAAGGTTATTGACATAAAGAAGAAGTCTTATCACATAGCTCGCTACCTGAATGCCTTCTCCATTGGCTTTGTTCGACCACTCTTCTAACTTATCAATGTATAGTCCAAAAAAAGTAGGTGACAAAGGACACCCCTGCTTGACTCCAATGTCACTCCCAAAACATTTTGACATGCCCTCTTTAGTTCTGATTTTTGCTTTTACTCGCTCATACAACTTTAAACAACAACGTTGTATTCTTTTGGTACTTCCAATTTTTCCATACTATACCCTAGCTTATTTCTAGGGACGATGGCTTTCTTAAAGTCCACAAAGTTGCAAAAAGCCTCCTCCCCTTGTTTCTGTTAGCATGAATTTTGATGGTATTCTTTGGGGGGGGGGGTATACTAAGCATTGGAGAGTTTGTTATCATGATTGACATGTTACATTCATGATTGTGTTTGTCATTGATATCAACATAGTACTATTTTTGTAAATACTGGTAGAATAGAGATAGAGAACGAGATTGTACGGCCTGTGTATTGACGATGAGGTCAAGTGCAGTTAAGGATATGTTTTATAGTGTGTCCTGGTGAAGTGGACAAGTGTAGGTGCAAAGAGTCGAAGACATGCGAGAATTATTCAAGAATTACAGAGGATAGTGTGCAGACAGAGTACCTGCGAAGTAGTCTTTGATGTTTGGATTGTATCTCTTAACAGGGATAGAATCGTGATGAGCGAAGTTAGATAGTAACAGTAGACAGCCTTATGACGACGTCAGCGACTGTGGAAGTTGTATTTATTGTAAGTTGGCAGTGTTTTGTAATGTGAAAAGATGTAATGAATTGTAATATCTTAATGGTGTCCTTATAATTAATTTGGAAAGCCTCAGAGCTGACTTTGAGAATTATTTTGAGGACATTGTATAAAGGAAGGTTTTTTTCTTTGTGATGAAGTGTGCAATGTGTGTAAGTGTGAATTGTGTAAGCGATATGTGAAGTTGGTAAATGCGTGAGTGATCCAAGGGATTATTGGTTGCAAGTTTCAAAGATCTGGTATTGAGATCTAAAGAAGTTTAGTTTGATCAAGAGGACAAAGAAGGAGTTCGAGTTATTTCATTTCTATTATTCGGCAAGGAATAATATAGAGATTAGTTGGACAATGTGTTCGGTGGTCTTGCCCTGAAGCAGTTTGGATAGTGGGTCCTTTTGCGTTCTACATCTCCTAACAGGGATTCAAAGTCTCCTAACAGAGATTGATATGTACTGAATGTATTTCATTGGCTCCTATTAGATTCCATCCTCTTACAAGGAACTTTTCTACAGCTTCTAATAGGGTTGGAATCTCCTAACAGGGATTCAAAATCTCCTAACAAAGATTGATATGTACTAAATGTATTTCATTGGCTCCTAGTAGAGTCCATCCTCTTACAAGGAACTTTTATATTAGTAAATCAATTTGTGGGTACCATCCCCATCGGGGTTTTCCCTCTGATCAAGGGTTTCCCTAGTTAACATATCTGGTATTATTGTGTATGTGTATCTTCTTATGGTTGCTAGTTATATTGTTCACATGGTTAAGGACTAATAAGGTTGATAAATGTTTTAATAGTTGGATAATTGATTCACCCCCCCCTCTTAGTTATCTTGGTGGACTTTACTTTGTTACAAATGGTATCGAAGCATCAGGTCCTTGAAGGAAAGATTAAGAGCATAAGAAGATTAATGGTGGGTCATTTCAAAAAAGAAAGTCCTAAATTCGATAGAGTTAACTATGACAGTTGGAAAGAGAAGATGAAGACTCATTTGCAATGTATGGGTCCAGGATATTGGCTAATAACAAAGAATAGAAAGAAGATTGTGGAGGAAAGCAAACTTGAGGAATGCAGTGAAGTTGAAAGAGATCTATTTATGTGTAATATGCTTGCCAAAGAAGCATTATTGTCAGCTCTTATTGAAAATGAATTCAGTCAGGTAAAATCCTTAGAGACATCTCATGAAATTTGGAAAGCCTTAGAATCTACTTTTGAAGGTGATGTGCATGCTAAGAGAATCGGATCACAAATTTGGATATGTTTGTTTCAAGATGCTATGATGATGGAAGATGAATCTGTAAGAAGCTATATTGGAGAATAACAAAAATTGTTGTAGGTATTAAGTCTTGCAATGGATCTAAAGATGAATATGAGATTATATGGGAGATCTTGAAAGTTTTGCACCACCATTCAGGCAGACAACACAGAGGATTGAGCAAGTGATACCTTGCACTGAGAAGTTTACTAGAGAGACTCTTCTTGGATGATTGGAAGCAATAGAAGTGAGCTTGAAGCAATATAGAGATTTGCCAAGGGTGGAAACAACTTTTAGTGCATTAAGTTTTCACTCTTCCCTGTCAAGAAGTGCAAGCACTAGTGGAGACTATGCTAGCAGTAGTAGATCTAGATGTGAGGAAGATAGAAGAAGGAATTGCCTTGCTTGTAAGGAGAGAACTAGATGTAAGAGAATCTTTAAATGTTGGACTTGCAATGAATTTGGTTATTATGCTTCTAAGTGTCATAAAAGAGGGAAAAAGTAAAAAAATAAATTTCAAGTCTAGAAGGCCTAGAGATTGTTTGTATGCAAATGAAGTTGGTGAATCTAATGAAAGAGTTTAGAGTGAAAGTGATGATGTGTTAGGATTTGTAGCTATTAAAAAAGAAGCAAGAGAAGAGAAAGCCCTAGTTTTGCAGGTTGAAAAGAAAGTTGATTGGATCATAGATAGTGGTTGTTCACATCATATGACTGGTGACATGAATAAGTTTGTTAAGTTTAGTAGTCATGATGGAGGGATTGTCAGAGTTGGGAACAATGCTGCTTGTCATATCAAGGGAATAGGATCTATTACTCTTGATGGAAAGACTAACATTAATGATGACTATTTTGTTGATGAATTAAAACATAACCTATTGAGTGTTGGATAGTTGATTGATAAGGGATATCAATTACAATTCACAAAGAAGACATTTATTATCAAGGATAAAGATGGTAAGTTGATTGGCACTGCGTAACATCCTGTTTTCCCGGGTCTAATTTATCATGCAACATACTCAAGGAATATAGTTGCTACTTCGTTTCATAGGAAATCAGTTATATCATTCATGTTCACGTGAATAAGATTTACTTTTAAAAACAATTATACAAAATTTCTTAACTAAAATCTTGAATTACCATCAATGAAATTACTATAGAAATTGAAAACCACATACCTTGGAAAACTGAGTTCGAATCAAACTAGGGATGCTTCTGCAACCACCCGGGTTAGTCCACAAATACACTATAACAATTTTATATGACAACTATCATCTAAAAACCACTATCTTAAAATCAATTTAAATACTTCTATTATTTTAAATTAGGGCATTACATACCACTGTATCAATTAGGGCATTGTTTACCTTCGGTTCATTTAGGGCTTTTGATACTACTATCTTACTTAGGGCTTCCAATACCACGGATTCATTTAAGGGCTTTCGTGACCACGGATTCAACTTAGGGCTTCCTCGACGACGGATTCAATTTAGGGCTTCCGTGACGATGGATTCAATTTAGGGCTTCTGTGACCACGGATTCATCTAGGGCTTCCAATACCATTGTATCATTTAAGGTTTGAGCTGTCACCCAATCAATTAGGGCTTCGGATTTCTTTTCCTTCCGATTACTTATCTGTGACAGTTTCTCAAGATTAGATAAATACTTACATACAATATTCATATAAATGAAAACAATTTACAAATCAATCTAGGTGTAAAATAATGATAACAATGAATTTAACTCAATTCAATCTTACCTCATAAATAAAAATGATAATACCTGTTTTTGAGAAACAATTGAATGCATAGCTTATCTTTGTCTGACTCATGTCCGACATCTTGAGTGAGGTGAAACATTGTCAAGGGCTTAACCACCCAACCTCAGACGACAACATATCCTCACACGATCTCTAACGAGAAAGACCCTCCCTTCCCGGAATTGACAGGGAACATCTTACCATCCATTGGACTTCCTGATAATTAACTTCACCATACGACTTGGCAACAGAAGATCACAATAACAGGAATGTGCATGAGCTATTAATTGATTCAAATTAAAAATGATAAATGTTGTTATGTCTTATCTGTTACTATTTCATATTATTACAGATTCCCCTCTTTCACCTCACCACCCTTTTTCTTGGCTACACAACTGGGTGAGTCCCAGGTGATAGGAATTCTCAGAATAACCAGTTCTGTCAATTATACATGTATCCAACATTTCACATAATTATATTCTTTAAAGATCTCAAAATTGAATGCCTAATTAATTAATTCCACCACTTCACCTTATTGTCTGGTGTGTTTCCATGGTGTTTGGATTCATGCTAATATTTTTATCTTCGTATGGAACGAATGAATGCATTACATTCTAAACTAATTTTAATTGCTCTCTGCTTTCATTGCATTTCTATCTCTTATATGCATGATTGATACACTCATGTAAATAAAGAATCATCTATGATATATGAACAGTTTCCATCATGATTCAGTTTGTGATTATCTTAGTTTCAGTATGTTGGATTTGCTTTACATCTCTTCATCTTAACATGCATCATTGCTGATGAATTGGTGCTCAGATTTATGGAATACTCTATTCACCCTTATGAAAGATGATCTGAAAGTACTCGGAATTAATTATATTTATCCGACTACCCAACAAGGTTTACATTGTATGAAGCTATTTCAGAAGTATTTTTATCTATTGCTATCTATCATTCTTTGCAATTGATTGGGGACTTATCACGACATGGAACCAATATTCATTCTCCTTGCTACTGAGAAATCTAGGTTAATACACTTTCATGATATGATTCAAATGATTCTGATTAGTTCTACCTATTCAAATATTTATGAACTTGAGAAAGAAAGGAATTACCGACTTTATATTTTCCTTGGCATATCAGTACATGCTAACATTATGGAAAAAGAACTTCAGAACTGATGGCTTAAGGAAATAATACTGTATCCAAACTTAACAGGAAATGTGTATGAAGAAGGGTGCACGGTTGGTAACAGGTGCTTTACATGACTCTGCCCAAATTCTGAATAGAAGAAAACCTTGACATTTGGTATGAATCCGTCTATTAGCTCAGAGATTCGCGGCTTGATAGATTCCAATCGATGGCACAATATGAACTCGGGTTCTCTCTGTAAATTATGAGAATACCTAGCAAGGGTTTGATTGCCAAGAGAATTGAATTTTGAAAGAGGAAGAAGAAGAACGGATCTGACAGCCAAAGAAAATCCATAATATATAGAGTAAGCTTGTCTCTACGGCTACCTACAGTTACAAGATTCATTTCGAATTCCCAAGAAGTCTAAACGAATCTAAAAACATAAATTCTATTAAACATGCCAACAATAATCGGTTAAAAGCAAGAATAATAAAAGGAAGAGAATTGAATTGGAAGATTAAAATTCAAAGATTATGATAATACAATTATTATAATTCGATCATTATTATAATGTACAACTGTTAAATTATTAAATAATAATGGTGCCAAATCATTTGATTGTATTTAAATTAACATTTATAAACAATTATTAAAAGTACTATGACAAAAGATTAAAAAAATCCTTTAAGATACATTTTATATTTTATCCCAATTATTTTAATTAAATTATTAAATAACTCATGCAAGTCTTGTAGATGTATTCTAGCTAGGTCTTTTACCTGTCTGCCTAGTGGTGGTGATGCCTTGCCTAATTCTTCTCTGACAATGCTTCCACCCATTCAACATGCTTCCTGCAAGGAATTTCTCAATAATTAAATTATTTATTCATAAATAATCATAACAGTTAACCTTTCATCTTAATTCCATAAATTTGTGATTAACAATCAACTAACGACTCTATCTTACCATTTCGCCAGATTATATCAAATTAAACTGCCAACTGACTTCATGTAAACATGAACAGCTATATTTCAAGCTATGTAAAAAAATGGGATGTAACATGCCATTCTCCTTGTGGTTCATCGTCCTTGATGAACTTGAAATTGCAATGAACATTATAAAGAAGTATTTTAAAATTGGAATGTAACGTACCATTCCCCTTGTGGTTCATTGTCCTCGATGACCTCTGCATTTTAGACACTAAGAGAATATTCCAAATACAGGATATATATAACATTATGATATCATTTCTTTTCTCAATTGGGTTAGAATGAAAATCATAATCGAAACTCAAGATCCATTTTTACTTTACAATTTCTAGAAAGATACTTGCATGGTAACGTAAAATTGAACACACACTCACTTGAGTTCATTTTACTGTAACAGTGGTCATCTCAGCATCGATTGAGTTGATTTTGTTTCATATTTTTGTCATACTTATGTAGACACTCACCATATCATTAGTTTGATTCCATATTGATATCTTTATTTATAGGGTTCAATTACTAAAAGATAAGTATTCGAAATTGAAATTCTTCAACCAGCAAGTTCTAGATCATAACTTGATCATAATTTAAATCGCTCATACGTACCATCTGGCATATGGCCCTCATTAATGGATAGATCATCCTTGCAAACTTATAGATTACCTATAATAAGTTTGTGAACCCATGTTTTTTCATTGCCACCTTGGCCTTCAAGCCCAATATTTCATTAGAATAATCATTTCATGATAGGATATCTCCAAAACAATATACAACAGCTCAATATGTAAAGTCAACATCGCATGTGTATTATACATGTATAACAATGTGTCAAAGGGTAAAAATGTGATATACTATGCAAGATCATCATAAATCTAATCAAGATCATAGGCATCTGAAACAATTCATAAGATTCTCATCATTCATTTGTAAATACTTGGAAATTCATCTTTCCCATTTCTGTAATTCAGGCTTCCATGCTCATCTCGTTAAAAGTTTACACCTGTAAACAAGCATTGATAGTTCCAACTCCTTACTGGAGCACAGAATGATCTTGTCGTTTAACCAACATCAGAAAGGATCATGGTTCACAGTTTTGTTTTCATTCAGTTCAAGTTCAAATTGGTAACAATTTATTTCTTTCATTAATTGTAATAACCCCAATAGGGTTATAACTTCTTCAAACACAAAAAATCTTTATACTTCAGTTGTTTGACATTTTGTCAAACACTTTGCAAGTAAGCGCTGATACCACTGTAATAACTCTCCTCAAATCTGCCTTCAAAAAATGCTGATGAAAGCTCAAGGAATTTCATCAAACAATTCACATGCAAGGGACGTATGACTGATATAGTATTTCAGCTAGCTTCAATTGACTTTTTCTTCAATTTGCATCAATGAGAATCTTGTGCTAGAAGACTACAATGGACTATGCAATGACCTAACATGAGTGTGTTACTAATTTTGACAATATTCAGTGCATATATATTATCTAAGCATGAAAAATGAACACCTACAGCCAATTGACATTTTTACAAACAATTGATATGCAAACTAACTAGCTGATAAATAATGATATTAAATTGCTTAAATGACACCAGCAACTATTATCTTCTTAATTGCAATGAAAAATATAATGCTCATGAAATATGGCCAAAACTTTGGCATTTACATGGATTACAAAATGATAATGCTGGTATAATGCACACTTACAGTTGAAAGCTTATAACACCCTAAAAAGCAATACTAACAGAAGAACCTGGTTGTAGATGGCTGTAATAATTTCCTTCAATGTTGCCCCTTCTGCTTTGCTTTTTTCAAACTGCTTTTTTCGGCCTGCTTTTTCAGTTCTGCTTTTTCGACCTGCTTTTTCGGTTCTGCTTCTCGGACTGCTTTTTCGTACCCACTTTTTCAGCCTGCTTTTTCGGTTCCGCCTTTTCGGGCTTCTTTTTTCGTACCCGCTTTTTCAGCCTGCTTTTTCGGTTCCGCTTTTTCGTATCTGTTTTTTCGGATTGCTACTATGTTGAATCTCAAGACCATATCTTTCAATGGCGTCAAGATTTCCAACTTGAACGGATTTCGTCCTTCAAACTATTAAGACAATCTCCAGAAAATTTTCCAATTTCTTTGATATTTCCAACCATGCCTAAAAGAAGCTCTTCCATTTTTTTATAGTGTTCTCACAATGGCTCGATCCTTCGTTTTCTCAATGTGGGATAAAACATCACTCCCTTTTATGTAACTTATGTCTCCAATGTGTTATAAAATAAAGGGGACTCTTTTAATTTAAATATTTTCCACCAACTATAGTCTATGCATTAATAAAGTTAAATATTTAAATTTAACTTTATAAAATAGCTTTATCAATGCATAACAAATCTTATCAATGATAAACTAGTCTTCTTGCCGATTTTAAACAATTACCATCGACATACCGCTACCACTGGATGTTCGACCATATCCAAGATGTCTTACTATAAATAGTAAGTATGCCCAAAGTTGCTTCAAAACCCCTCAGAAAGACCTGCAACTGAAACTATTTAGGCCAAATGGCCTCTAAGTCCCTTTAATGTCCTGATTAGCCTACGGGACCGTGGGGAAATAGGCTAACGACAACATCATGCTATGAATGCTAAAAAGGGGACATTACAGTCCGCCCTTCCCAAAATTGCTTGTCCCCAAGCAATGATCGAACAACAACCCAATCAATCCATCTGGATCCCAAATGTAGTCATGAACTATACTGCTGTTAGTCAACATAGGCTCCTGCAACAACCTCTGAAAATTAACCAAGAGGAATCCATAATTAAATTGACAATTACAGCTCAACCAAACGCCAAAATCACAACTACCACAGTCAGAAACCCACGAGACACGAACTCTTAGAACATCGGAACCCAAGTAAAGTGGACAAATCAAGCTGCCAACACAGTAAATACCATCAATGCATCCCACTAGCCTATACGGAATGTATAATCCAACTATGCAACAATGGTGAACGCTCCCGAATGAAATTGCACCAAGTATGGAGAATCCACACACTGCACAACTCTTGCAGTCAACACAACTCTGCAGATCACCGGCCACTGTCTCATAACCATAACTCCCATGCACCGTTGATGGTGAAAAGACATCACAAGATAAACAAGAAGAAATGGAACCCAAACCAAATTTGCTTGCCATCAACTCCTCAACACAAGGATCAAATGCTAACTGATGTACATCCCCTGCAGTATAATACTGATAAAAAGAACCAACCTCAGTCAACAGCTCACCATGAACAAGTGATACAACCCACTGTGACTGATCACCAGTTAAGTCAGGAGATATCATAGCCAAAGGCGTAGAATCAATAACAACAACCGCTGAAGCATCACTCCCAAACTCCTGTTCTAAGTCATGTATTATCAAGCTGTCAACCGCAGAACCTATCGCCATGCCATGCCCATCACAACTCTCATCCCGAGGCGTCAAACTGTCCCATAACTGATGACAAGCACTAGGAACCAAAGTACATCTCTGTATCATCATCTCATCAACATGGTCATCAAAGGTAAATTGATGAGCATACCTCACAGTGTAATGCCGATAGAATGCGCCAATCTTAGTTAGTGGCTCAGATTGCAATCGATCATTAACCATGTTGGAATGGACTACTACCTCCGAAGACATCACCAAGGGAGTAGTATTACTAGCAGGAACCATGCCAACTACCGGCTCACCAATATCACACACGATCTTTGATACAACATCTCTAGTCTCCGTGCCATCAGTACTAGAGGCCACCACCATGTCAGGCATACCACAACAATTTGCTGCAACACCCAACTCAATTGATCCTGACTCTAGTGGGAACGAACCCGATATGCCAATGTTAGTATCAAGGATGGATGCATTCCCATCTCCACTGTTTTTGACAATCTCGACCATGGACATCCTCGGATCACTAGACACCACAGCTTGTGACTGTACATAATCTGGTAAAGACTGCAGTTGCTCTAACTCCACGGTCACCTTAGCCAAATGAAATTGTGACTCCTCGAAAGCCAATTGTGTACTCTCAAGAATCTCAGAAGTCACCTCGAGCTGCTGAGTAAGCTCACTCACCTCATCTTCCTTGGCCAATAATGCTTCGTATGCTGTACTCCCCCACTCCATAAGATAATCTCTGTCGGCTACAAACTGCATATAATTCTGTCTCAGAATTCGAATAGCCTCCCATAAAGGGTGGATCTCTGTCAAGGAAAGATAACTGCCTCCCTGCTCATCACTAGTAGGAGAACCCCATCCATAAACTACTAACAACTGGCGAGCAGCATCAAAATGTTCGCACGCAATAGCAATGTCTTGCTTGCCAACTCTCAGTTGACTAGACACATGATTGTGCCGATTGGTCGAACTCCTATACTCTGTCCCTGGTACACTGTCCAAAGGAGTAACCTCAGAATAGCTATCATCTGTAATACTTAGATCCTGGGACTCTCCTGTAAGCTCTGTCATCTCTGAGAAATCATCAACATGTGACCTGACTGTAAAAGAAAATTGAGTCCCTGCTATATGCGCTAACTCCCGAACTGAGCTCACCTCAAGACAAAGCTTGTCCACATGTCTCTCAGAATCCTGGAGAGCCAACTGAATACACACCAAGGAATTTCGAGTATCCTCGAGCTCATGAGAAAACCGGTCAACCTCCTCCTTCTTCAATGCATCTAAATAGATCCTTGCAAGATTAAGGAGATGATCGCGATCTGAAAGTAGGTTTATGTGACTTACCTTCATTGCCTCCATGCCTTCCTTGATTTGCTGTAAGTCGTCACAAGAAGAACCTGTTGTGACTCCTTTCTGTCTCTCCTGCAGTTGAATCATCCAAATGTGATTCTCAATCAATCCATGCATCCTGTCATGATGAGTTAAAGCCGCGACAATATCCTTGCCCCCTGTCTTTAGTTGGCTTGCCAAACCAAGTGAAGAGCTACTAGCCTCTATCTGATGTGAAGAAGCATCCAACTGTGCTTGATACTCATTTTCTGCAAAGTCCTGAATGCTCACTTTCTGATCAACTGTACTATCCTCAAACATGACAGTATCCTCAACTGCTGTAACTTCATCCAGCCCAACTGTACTGGAATCACTATCTGTGTAAATCACACAATCCGGTGTGCTTGTGATATCACCTTCTGATGCAACTGGCTCAACCTACACAACATCTGAAACCCCTTCTGCCTGTGAAGATGATGCAGATAAACCATTACCTGAAGATGTGCTAATGTCTCCCTGTATCGAATCAGCATGTCTGTTAAACTCCTCATACAAGTTTCTGCCTGTCATAGGGAAGGTAAAATCCTTAGGCCTATCAAAATGTTCAATTAGTCTCTTCGTAAACTCCACATATGAGGTAATGTGTGCATGACCCATAGTGACCATACCATGATGCCACCACTCGTGTGCTAACCCATCCAGGTGAATTGTTGCATACTTAATAGCTTCTTCTTCAGGCCTAGGGTTCAATTCAAAGTATGTGTCAAGCTTTTGAACCCAAGCTTTTGCTATAGACTTCCCCGAGCCATCATAATATGGTAACTGAAGTTTCCCTACTTTCTTTCGTAGCTCATAGCTCTGGTTCCTGTCATGTCCACGTGGCATATGCTTCATCTGCACATCTATATACTCCCTAAAGGTGATTGCAGCAATAAAATCTGGACCTCCGGCTTCCCAATCTCTCCTCAACTGGTCCTGTATATCAGTGATCTGGGGCTCTGGTACGGGCTGCTCTGGAGCTCTAGGAGGAAATATGAGAATCATGGGCCGCGAACTCACTATCCTAGTTTGCTGGGGTGCATGACCGAAATTGTTCCCAACTTGTTCGCCTCCATTATGTGCCCCATCCTGATTATTACCATTCTGATTATTTCCTCCACCCACATTAGCATTCAACCCCATTTGACAAGCCATCATCTGCATCATAAGCTCAAATCTCTGACTCTGTTCCTGTGCTCTTTGCTCTGCTGATTGCTGTCCCTGTGCTAAGGTGTCTAATAATTGTAAGAATCTTTCCTTTCCCTGATTAGGACCGGCATTCATTTTGTCAAACATTTTTCTCTCTATCTGGCTATCCAAATTCCCTATAAGACCTCCACAGGATGGCAGGACTTATAGCTCTGATACCACTGTAATAACCCCAATAGGGTTATAACTTCTTCGAACACAAAAAAATCTTTATACTTCAGTTGTTTGACATTTCGTCAAACACTTTGCAAGCAAGCTCTGATACCACTGTAATAACCCTCCTCAAATCTGCCCTCAAAAAATGCTGATGAAAGCTCAAGGAATTTCATCAAACAATTCACATGCAAGGGACGTATGACTAATATAGTATTTCAGCTAGCTTCAATTGACTTTTTCTTCAATTTGCATCAATGAGAATCTTGTGCTAGAAGACTACAATGGACTACGCAATGACCTAACATGAGTGTGCTACTAATTTTGACAATATTCAGTGCATATATATGATCTAAGCATGAGAAATGAACACCTACAGCCAACTGGCATTTTTACAAACAGTTGGTATGCAAACTAACTAGCTGATAAATAATGATATTAAATTTGCTTAAATGACACCAGCAACTATTATCTTCTTAATTGCAATGAAAAATACAATGCTCATGAAATATGGCCAAGACTTTGGCATTTACATGGATTACAAAATGATAATGCTGGTATAATGCACACTTACAGCTGAAAGCTTATAACACCCTAAAAAGCAATATTAACAGAAGAACCTGGTTGTAGATGGCTGTAATAATTTCCTTCAATGCTGCCCCTTCTAAACTGCTTTTTTCGAACTGCTTTTTTCGGCCTGCTTTTTCAGTTCTGCTTTTTCGACTTGCTTTTTCGGTTCTGCTTTTCGGATTGCTTTTTCGTACCCGCTTTTTCAGCTTGCTTTTTCGGTTCCGCCTTTTCGGACTGCTTTTTTTGTACTCGCTTTTTCAGCCTGCTTTTTCGATTCCGCTTTTTCGGACTGCTTTTTCGTATCTATTTTTTCGGATTGCTACTATGTTGAATCTCAAGACCATATCTTTCAATGGCGTCAAGATTTCCAGCTTGAATGGATTTCGTCCTTCAAACTATTAAGACATAATCTGCAGAAAATTTTCCAATTTCTTTGATATTTTCAACCATGCCTAAAAGAAGCTCTTCCATTTTTTTATAGTGTTCTCACAAGGGCTCCATCCTTCGTTTTCTCAATGTGGGATAAAACATCACTCCCTTTTATGTAACTTATGTCTCCAATGTGTTATAAAATAAAGGGGACTCTTTTAATTTAAATATTTCCCACAAACTATAGTCTATGCATTAATAAAGTTAAATATTTAAATTTAACTTTATAAAATAGCTTTATCAATGCATAACAAATCTTATCAATGATAAACAAGTCTTCTTTCCGATTTTAAACAATTACCATTGACATACCGCTACCATTGGATGTCCGACCATATCCAAGATGACTTACTATAAATAGTAAGTATGCCCAAAGTTGCTTCAAAACCCCTCAGAAAGATCTGCAACTGAAACTATGTAGGCCAAATGGCCTCTAAGTCCCTTTAATGTCCTGATTAGCCTACGGGACCGTGGGGAAATAGGCTAACGACAACATCATGTTATGAATGCTACAAAGGGGACATTACATTAATTTACCCGCTCATGATGGATTTAGATAACATTTTATCAAGATTATAAACTATGTTTGGATTGCAGAAGTCTTGTTAATCTTTTGTATCATATAGTTTTGCCATCGGAGTATTTAGGTGGGTTGAAATCCCAACAGTTATTTGACAAAATAACTGAAGCGCCTGGACAATCAACAAGATCAATTGTTCCGGCAAATCTGCCTAATTAAAGTCCCAACAGTTATTTGACAAAATAACTGAAGCGTCTGGACAATCCACCTTGGCCAAGGATTTCAAAATTTGGGTCGTCAAACCCAATCTCCACCACTCAACTTGCCAATCCTTTTATCTTTTAAATTAGGTTTCACCTTTATGATATCATAGTTTATACATTTGTCCATTTCATATCATTTCAGCCTTCTTGGCTATTCTGAATGATTTTCCAGTTTTGATTGCAATATCTGGATATGCAAAAATAAATCTTTTTCAACATATACATTTCAATTTTTCAAAAACAGTGCTGGACCCAAGGTTTCAGCGTTGAACCCAACACTCTGATATCATATGTAGCATCCCATTTTCCCGGGTCTAATTTATCATTCAACATACTCAAGGAATACAGTTGCTACTTCGTTTCATAGGAAGACAGTTATATTATTCATGTTCATGTGAATAAGATTTATTGTTAAAAACAGTTATACAAAATTTCTTAACTAAAAATTTGAATTAACATCAATGAAATTACTACAGAAATTGAAAACCACATACCTCGGAAAATTGAGTTCGAATCAAACTAGGGATGCTTTTGCAACCACTCGGGTTAGTCCACAAATACACTATAACAATTTTATATGACAACTATCATCTAAAAACCGCTATCTTAAAATCAATTTAAATACTTCTATTATTTTAAATTAAGGCATCACATACCACTGTATCAATTAGGGCATTGTTTACCTTCGGTTCATTTAGGGCTTCTGATACCGCTATCTTACTTAGGGTTTCCAATACCACAGATTCATTTAAGGGCTTCCGCAACTACGGATTCAACTTAGGGCTTTTGCGATGACAGATTCATTTTAGGGCTTCCGCGATGACGGATTCAATTTAAGGCTTTTGCGACCACCGATTCATCTAGGGCTTCCAATACCACTGTATCATTTAAGGTTCGAGCTATCACCCAATCAATTAGGGCTTCGGATTTCTTTTCCTTTCGATTACTTATTTGTGACAGTTTCTCAAGATTAGATAAATACCTATATTCAATATTCATATAAATGAAAACAATTCACAAATCAATCCAGGTGTAAAATAATGATAACAATGAATTTAACTCAATTCAATCTTACCTCATAAATAAAAATGATAATACCTATTTCTGAGAAACAATTGAATGCATAACTTATCTCTGTCTGACTCATGTCCGACATCTTGAGCGAGGTGAAACATTGTTAGGGGCTTAACCACCCAACCTCGGACCACAACATATCCCCACACGATTTCTAACGAGAAAAGCCCTCCCTACTCGGAATTGACAGGGAACATCTTACCATCCACTGGACTTCCTAATAATTAGCTTCACCATACGACTTGGCAACTGAAGATCACAATAACAGGAATGTGCATGAGCTATTAATTGATTCAAATTAAAAATGATAAACGTTGTTATGTCTTATTTGTTACTATTTCATATTATTACAGATTCCCCTCTTTCACCTCACCACCCTTTTTCTTGGCTACATAGTCGGGGGAATTCCAGGTGATAGGAATTCTGAGAATAACCGGTTCTGTCAATTATACATGCATCCAACATTTCACATAATTATGTTCTTTAAAGATCTCAAAGTTGAATGCCTAATTAATTAACTCCGTCACTTCACCTTATTGTCTGGTGTGTTTCCATGGTGTTTGGATTCATGATAATATTTTTATCTTCATATGGAATGAACGAATGCATTACATTCTAAACTAATTTTAATTGCTCTCTGCTTTCATTGCATTTCTATCTCTTATATGCACGATTGATACACTCATGTAAATAAAGAATCATCTATGATATATGAATAGTTTCCATCATGATTCAATCTGTGCTTATCTTAGTTTCAGTATGTTGGATTTGCTTTACATCTCTTCATCTTAACATGCATCATTGCTGATGAATTGGTGCTCAGATTTATGGAATACTCTATTCACCCTTATGAAAGATGATCTGAAAGTACTCGGAATTAATTATATTTATCCGACTACCCAACAAGGTTTACATTGTATGAAGCTGTTACAGAAGTATTTTTATCTATTGCTATCTATCATTCTTTGCAATTGATTTGGAACTTATCATGACATGGAACCGATATTCATTCTCCTTGCTACTGAGAAATCTAGGTTAATACACTTTCATGATATGATTCAAATGATTTTGATTAGTTTTACCTATTCGGATATTTATGAACATGAGAAAGAAAGGAATTACCGACTTTATATTTTCCTTGGCATATCAACACATGCTAACACTATGGAAATAGAACTTCAAAACTAATGGCTTAAGGAAATAATACCGTATCCAAACTAAATAGGAAATGTGTATGAAAAAGGGTGCACGGGTGGTAATAGGTGCTTTACGTGACTCTGCCCAAATTCTGAATAGAAGAAAACCTTGACGTTTGGTATGAATCCGTCTATTAGCTCAGAGATTCGCGGCTTGATAGATTCCAATCGATGGCACAATATGAACTCGGGTTCTCTCTGTAAATTATGAGAATACCTAACAAGGGTTTGATTGCCAAGAGAATTGAATTTTGAAAGAGGAAGAAGAAGAATGGATCCGACAGCAAAAGAAAATCTGTAATATATAGAGTAAGCCTGTCTCTACGGCTACCTACAGTTACAAGATTCATTTCGAATTCCCAAGAAGTCTAAACAAATCTAAAAACATAAATTCTATTAAACATGCCAATAACAATCGGTTAAAAGCAAGAATAATAAAAGCAAGAGAATAGAATTGGATGATTAAAATTTGAAGATTATAATAATACAATTATTATAATTCTATCATTATTATAATGTACAACTATTAAATTATTAAATAATAATGGTGCCAAATCATTTGATTATATTTAAATTAACATTTATAGACAATTATTAAAAGTACTATGACAAAAAATAATTTAAAATCCTTTAAGATACGTTTTATATTTTATCCCAATTATTTTAATTAAATTAAATAACTCATGCAAGCCTTGTAGATGTATTTTGGCTAGGTCTCTTACCCGTCTGCCCAGTGATGTTGATGCCTTGCCTAATTCTTTTCTGACAATGCTTCCACGCTTTCAACATGCTTCCTGGAAGGAATTTCTCAGTAATTAAATTATTTATTCATAAATAATCATAATAGTTGATCTTTCATCTTAATTCCATGAATTCGTGATTAACGATCAACTAACATGTCATCTTCACTTGAAATCATAACGACCATCTATCTTACCATTTCACCAGATTATATCAAATTAAACTACCAATTGACTTCATGTGAACCTCAACGGCTATATTTCAAGCTAGGTTAAAAATTGGGATGTAACACGTTGGTACAAGATCCAGAGATAATGTTTTTCAGCTGAAACCTACAGAAATGACATTTTTGGTTGCAAAGGTGGATAACAGTTGGTTATGACAAAAAAGGTTTTGTCATATAAACTTTGATAATATAGTGAATGATGACATTAAGAGAGAGCTATCACCACTTAAGACACTTGAGCAAAATGGAATTGCTGAAAGAAGAAATAGGTCTATAGCAAAAACATGAGAGCCATGATGTATCAGAGACATTTTGGAGAGAAACAATCATTACAATAGTATACACAATGAATAGAGTGCAGATCAGAAAAGGTACAAACAAGACTCCTTATGAATAATGGTTTGGACATGCACCCTTAGTAAAGTACTTCAGAATTTTTGTAAGTAAGTGTTACATAAAGAGAGGATGATATTGGTAAGTTTGATGCATGAAGCGTTGAAGGTATGTTCCTTGGTTATTCATTGAAAAGCAAAGCTTATAGATGTTTTAATCAAAGAATTAAGACTATTGTTGAGTGTACAAATGTAAAAGTGGATGAAAACTCTGGAGCTAAAGAAAGAATGTTGGATTATAATTCTGATGAAAAGGAAGCTAATCTTAAGCCTATGATAAGAAATGTTGAAACTTTCTTTGAGACTAACAATGATTTGCAGACTGATGTTCAAATTGTTGAAGAAAGAGAAGAACCAAGATTTGTACCTAGAGAAGAGTTGAGTCAGTAACACCTACACCTAACAGGAATTTGACAATGAATCACCCTAATAATTTGATTATTGGAAGCAAAGAAAATTGAGTTACAACAAGAAACATAGTACATGAAGAATTGTGTTTGATTTCTCAGGTTGAACCAAAGAGTGTAGATGAGGCATGCAAGGATGATCATTGGATCCAAGCAATGAAGGAAGAACTAGATCAGATTGTGAAGAATGAGACATGAGAATTGGTTCCTAGACCTAAAGAGAAGAATGTTATAGGAACTAAATAGGTTTTCAGAAACAAGATGAATGAACAGGGTAAGGTTGTGAGAAATAAAGCAAGATTGGTATGTAGGGGATGTTCACAGCAAGAAGGTATAGACTATGAAGAGACATTTTCCCTTGTAGCCAAAATTGAAGCAGTAAGAAATTTCTTGGCTTATGAAGCAAGAAGATCAAAGTGTATTAGATGGATGTAAAGTCAACACTTCTGAATGGAGAACTTGAAGAAGTCTACATTGAGCAGCCTGAAGGATTTCCTTTGACAGAAGAAAATGATATGGTATGTAGATTCAAGAAAGTGTTGTATGGACTGAAGCAAGCACCTAGAACCTGGTACACGAGGTTGGACAAGTATTTGGCACATTTAGGATTTGATAAAGGTACGACAAATAGTAAGTTGTATTTGAAAGAAATTGAGAATGGATTATTGATTATTGTGATATTTGTGGATGACATAATCTTTGGAGGTAGTGATGAAGCAAGTGACAAATTCGTTGATGAAATGAAGAATGAATTTGAGATGAGTATGATTGGTGAGATGAAATATTTCTTAGGTCTACAAATTGTGCAGAACAATGATGGTATCTTCCTATCACAGACTAAGTATTTGAAACACTTGTTGAAAATATTTGGCTTGGAAAGTTGTAAGCCTGTTGGAACACCAGCGATAATTGGTCACAAGTTATATAGCAAAGATGAGACACATACAATTGAGCAGAACAAGTACAGATCCGCGATTGGAGGTTTGCAATATCTGACTCACAACAAGCCAGATATAGCAAATGAAGTTAGTATAGTAGCAAGATTTCAAGTAGATCCTAGAGTAACACATAATGCAACAATAAAGAGAATATTCAGAGATTTGAAGGGTAAACCTGATTTTGGACTTTGGTATGAAAGATCAAGTGACTTTACTTTGTGTGCATATACTAATGCGAACTGGGTAGGCAATATGGATGACAGAAAGAGTACAAGTGGTGGAGCATTTTTCCTTGGAGGAAGATTGGTTTCTTGGCTAAGCAAGAAACAACACAGTATCTCATAGAGTACAACAGAAGCAGAGTATGTAGTAGCAGCAAATGATTGTAATCAGATCATGTGGATGAAACAAATGTCGAAGGACAATGGGATAGAATTTTCAGAACTTGTTATCATACATTGTCATAGCACGAGTACAATAAGCATGTTTAGGAATCCTTTGTTACATTCTAATACTAAGCATATATCTATTAAGTATAATGTTTTGAGAGAAAAAGTTGCAGAGAAAGAATTCAGACTAGAGTATGTGAATACAAAAGAGTAGATTGCAAATATCTTTACAAAGCCTTTGCCTAAGGATACATGTGAGTATTTGCAAGGTGTGCTTGGGGTTATGCCCTTGCCTCTTTCTGAGTAGATGATGCAGAGAATGCATCAATCTAGTGTTACAGAGCACTATTGTTTATCTAGACTGAATGCTGATGCTTCTTGTATGGGGGAGTATTTGTGTTGAGCAGAGTCATCAAGGACTCTTGGTAGTTGGTATAGAACAATGTCTTTGGACACTTGAGTTGGTTGAAGACTTTGAGCAGTTGATTGACATAATGATGCCTTCATTGATGTCAATGGGGGAGATGATCACATGAAAAACATCTCCTGGTAGTATGTGGAAGATGTATGTGTGGGGGAGAATTGTTCATGGATAGATTGATGTTAATGAGGAGAAACATTAAGTTATATCAATGGGGGATAAGTGTGAACAACTGATACCTATCCATGTAAGAATGAGAAAGCACAGATCAAGAGTTGTTCCTATGAGTTTTAGATTTGATTGATTAAGAGGATTTGTAAAGAAGAGAGCAACAACATGTAATGTCCTTGATTTAGCAAGCCTCTGAAGTATGGTTTTGTCAGCTCATCATCGCGACCCTCGTGGGTTGACATTTGGATTTGGGGGTCTTTGTCAACTTATTACTATTTTTGGACTTACTATTTTTAGTAAGTCACTCTTGGTCAGTTACTCTTTTGGGTGAGCAGTTCAGGATGGGTGATCGTTTGGCTTGAATTTTGTTCTCTCAATGAAATTTTGATGAAGTCATATTTATTTGGAGAATGTTGGTTTTAATGAATATTAAATGTTCATTTAATTATCCTTATGATTTATAATATAAAGTGTCAAGACTTTATATTATAAAAGTTGCTATTCAGTGAGAGGTGTATGGGTGAAGCTAAATGGCTCAATTTGAATTATAAATATGGCTTTTTGGAGAATGGGAAAAGCATCTTGAATTATATATTTTCTTGCTCATATCATTTGGCTGAGGGCTTGAGGAATTTTTGAGTTTTTCTTTGACAATTGTGCTGAGGTAAACATTTATCAAAATCTCCTACTGTACTCACTGTGGTTAAGGAGCCTATTGTTTTGGAGAAAATTGGCTGCAATAGAATTTCGAAATCTAGCAATTAAGGAGAGATCGATTGGGAATATTGTTGGCTGCAATTAATGATATTGAATGCAATGTGTGGCATTGGGGTCAGTTGGACACCGAATAACATCCACAATTGGACTAGACATTGGCTATGGCTCTCCAAATACCGCCCTGCGATTAACGTGTGCAACCTACAGACTCAGATTGACACCAGATGTTAATCCTTCCTGCCTACCGTTAACAGCTGGAGCTGAATTAATTGTTTTCAGCATTGGACGTTGAGCTTAGGGATTGTGTTGAAGTTGGATGACAATAAATGCTGTGTGTAGAAGCCGCATCTACTATATACTAGACGTCCCTCTCCATTGGCAGCACCCATGGCTATGCTAAGGCTCTCCAAATACCGCCCTGCGATTACCGTGTGCAACCTACAGACTCAGATTGACACCAGATGTTAATCCTTCCTGCCTACCGTTAACAGCTGGAGCTGAATTAATTGTTTTCAGCATTGGACGTTGAGCTTAGGGATTGTGTTGAAGTTGGATGACAATAAATGCTGTGTGTAGAAGCCGCGTCTACTAAATACTAGACATCCCTCTCCATTGGCAGCACCCATGGCTATGCTATAGCAACCAGGTTTCATTATTTAAACATAGGACATTTTGATTATAATATTTAAAAAACTTGTCTTCCCTTTATCATTAATAATCAAAGAAATTCGGGAGTTGTCGCATGGTTATAGTGTTTTCCTTTGCATTTTTATATTTGAAAAATCCAAAAAAGAAGAATATATTTTAAAAAAAACAGAGAATACCCAAAAACACTGTTCATTGGCATACTTAGTTCTTTTGAGGCATACATAGGGTTTTTACAGTGGGATCATAGCGGTTTCCTGCCAGCCTACAAGAATTGGGCTCAGAATTGTTTGATAGTGATCAGTGCTTGGTCATAATTGTAGTCAGTGTTTGGTCCATTATTTTTCTATTCAGTATCATGGCTAATGATAGGAGATTTTTTCCTGGTATGCACTATACCCGACAGGGACATAATTCGCCTCCTAGAGGAGAGCCGAAAATTCAGCTTGGTTCAGTGGGTAGCCTGGGTGGTTCTGGTGGCATTAGATTACGGGCCACAAATGTTGAGGTTGATAGAGATGCCCTACAGGCATTTAGGAATATCGCAGCTGGGCAACAACAAATAATAGGTGTTCTACAATAGTTGTCTGACACTTTGCAATAGTTAGATTTGCCACGGGATCGAGGTAGAGAGAGAGTTTGAGATATTTCAGTTGGTTCCCATAGGTCACGTGTGGATGCGGGGCCTAGGGCTGATGAAAGGCACAAGGTCGAGGATCATGTCAGGATGGATGATAGGGTGGACAGGACAGGTTATATTGGTGCTCAAGACAGGCTATAGAGACTTACTTTTCTGAGACCAGAGTTAGATGCAGTTAGCACTATTTTTGACGTTGCCCACTTTGTGGACGATGTTCTGACTCATTTTCATGAGTGGGATGCTCTTTCTCAGGCATTGAAGGATAATCTGAATTTTGACTGATATCTGACAGAAACGTGAGCATTCTAAGGGAAGGCCTGCTATTGACAGACAACGGCCTAGGTACACTGAGCTACAGTAGGTGGCTGGTAATATGACATTAGCTCATTTCGATTGGAGCAGTAGGGTGACTGCTAGAGCTTGGGTCCTCAAGCTTGACACTTGCCTTGTGTCCTATAATTGAGGAGGATGCCATCAAACTTGCCATCCTACACCTTTGACGGAGTTGCGCATGATTGGTGGTACCATGGTTTAGTATCTCTCCATCATGACCAGATCACATCATATCAGGAGTTTGTGGACAGGTTGATTGAGTGTTTTAACAAGGACCCCGAGGTTTATTTTAGCGAGTTAGCTCAATTGCGACAGACAACTGGTTTGGAGGCATTTATCAGTGAGTTCCAGAGGTTGTCGGTGATGGTATATGACATATTAGAGAGGAGGGTTATGCTTTTCATTGAGGGCCTATGAGTGTAGGTTGCTGATGGTTGCATGCTGAATTGTAATAAGATGATTGTAGATCTTCCTGTGAGACTTAATACATATACTTTCATTGCAGATTTTTATGTGGTTGACATGGGGGGAACATATATAGTTCTTGGTATGGCTTGGTTACACACACTTAAGGATATCTACTTGAGCACAGAGAGGATGGAGATGAGATTCATCAAAGACGAACATCCCTAGGTTCTTAAAGCAATCCGTAATGATGAGTTTAAGCAGATTTCCCTTCGGCGCATGCAACATTTGGTATGTCATGAGGAGATTATTGATTGGGCAGTGGAGTGTAGGGTTATGCCTACTTAGAAGGGAATAGAGGAGTTAGAGTACCATCCAGATGTCCAGTAGTTGAGGATAAAACACTCTGAAGTGTTAAATGATTTACCCCCTAATAGGCTTCTTGATCGTGGGATTGAGCATATCATAGAGTTGGAGGAGGGCATTAAGCCCATTATGATTACACGTTATCGCCATCCGAAACGGTTGAAAGATGAGATTGAGAAGACCATTCAGGAAGAACCAAGAAGAGACACGTTCCTTAACGAGACATGTTTATTCATTATTAAATCTCTCTCTCTCTCACACACACATATATACATCTTTAATTTTGTCTCATGGGTTTATCTAATTGAAGCTGCCAAACATCAACAAAGTTGCCCACAACAGTCCTACTCAGGTCGCCATTTAGACGGAGACTCCACCTATAGTGACCACAGTTGTACAGGTTGACTTGTTAGCTACGTTGGCTACCACATCTGTTGCAAGATTCTCCTCCTTTTCTCTACCTCCATGACTAAGTGCAATCACTCAAAAAAGGAAGAAATAGGAAATCTCGCAAGAGGACTATGATCTCAAACAAGTTGCTAAAACCAAGGCCCCAACAAACAAAGAGGTGAGAATAGTTTCAAGGGTCATGGTTGGAGACAATTTAGTCAAGCATGCGGAGGTAGTTGAGTCTCTAGCTAACAAAGCTTCGAAAGAAATGCAATCCATAGATTTTAAGTTCATCATAATCGAACTTGGTAAACGGACAGACTTGAGTTGTCATTACGATGCAAAAGATGTAAGCCTACTCACACAAAAGAATGACAAACTATGGGAGAAGAACAGGTTGAAGGAGGAGAATGTACGACTTTTGGATATCATAGAGAAGATGAAGGCCTCTTCTTTGTCAACTGATCCTGTCTCTTTAATGTGTGTGGTGCGAGTGGGAAAGAAAGCAGAGGCTGTGGATGAAAGAGGCAGTCACTTGGAATCACAAGGTGCGTAAATGATTCGGGATGTTTATAAGATGCTCAAACGAGAAGGGAGATTTCAGCTAGGCTAAATGAGCTCCTTACTTCTTTTAACCAGCAACTCAATTTTTTTGTTGCAGATCTTGATGTTTGGAGAAGCATGACAAAAGTTGATCTGGATGCTCTTTGCAATTGGGCACAGCAACATATTTGCACCGTCTACACAACAACATATTTGCACCATGGTAAAAAACATATTGCTAACAAACAATAGTATGTTAGCAATTATGTTATTTAATTGTAAGTGTTTGCAAATTACCTGATGCAGGAGCATCTAGAGGTATAAGGGCAATCCTGTGTCACCCAAAAAAATGTTCTTAGACTTAGTTTCTGTTTCATGTGTTTTCATTTTTGGACACCCATTTGGGTCAAATAAAGGTTCCAACTCTCACAGTTCCACTATTAGTGTTCGTGTAAATCCCAAAAAAATAGGAGTATGTAATTGAGCCATCATTTTGGTGAACTAGGAGGTGTAAATTGGCTAGATGAATGTAATTGTAATCTAGAGCATTCCAGAAAAAGAATCAGGTCAAAAGGCCCCACGGTTTGAAAGTTATTGCAGTTTTCCGAGTTGTGGAGACCTCCTAAGAATGCTTCAAAGTCAGGTTAGGGGCATTAAATGACCTTGAAAAGGGCCGAAAAATGGGGGACGATCAAAGTTTGTCCATAGGGCTATAGAGCGCTTTGAGAGCTTTCCGAAAATCTAAACGGTTCATCAATCGGAGCTACGGTTCAAAAGTTATGCCTCCTGGAAGTTCGGTTACCGTTTCTGGATTCTTCTAGATTTGCATCGACTTCTAACGCGGCTTCTGGAACCTTCTATTTGGTCGATGGATGCCTACTAGCACTTTCTAGAATGTACTCCTAGTCCTTAACCCTTCGAGGTTTATTTAAGGAGATTTCTGGCATTGTAAAAGGCAGTTCGGAGTGGAGTTTGAGAGGAGGTACTGAAAGGAGAAATTATCTCCACATTTATGCTATTGTAAGCCCTTAGGGCATGTTTTGAAGTTTATTTTTTTTGTACTGAATGTACTAGCTTATTTTTCAGTTAATACAATTTCCCTTTTTCTGTTGTGTCCATTCTGTTCTTGGGTTGTGTCTCCATCAAGTGGTATCAAAGCGAGTTTTCCTGAGTGTGTAGACAGAGCGCTGATTGTGAGGCAGTTTGCACCAGGACTGTGTGGTTGTGGGTTCGAGTTAGAAGATGCCTCCACGAAGAGAGCGTGGCAGAAAGGCCAGAGCTATTAATCCTGAGGAGGTTAGAGCCCTCCAAAGGCAGGTACAGGCATTGCAAGAGGAGCTCCATAGAGGAGCAAATGTTGCCTCAGGTGACAACAGTGAGGATGACAATGAAGAAGAAGAAAGGGGACCAGAAGGGGAATTTGATGGGGAAGTTTTGAATCATGCAGAGGAAAGGCTTTTTAGGGCCATTAATAAGTTTGGGAAAAGACCTACAATTGAAGTAGGTGTATTTTCAGGAAATCTGAAACCAGATGAGTTGATCGATTGGATCAATGAACTGGAAGAATACTTTGAGTATGAGGATATCAGGGACCCAGATAGGGTTAAGTTTGCAAAGGCCAAATTGAAAGGCCATGCCAAAATCTGGTGGCAAGAGGTCCAATTGGAAAGAAACAGAAGAGGAAAGGAGATCACAAGATGGGATCGCATGGTGGACAAATTGAAGAAGCAGTTCTTTCCTGTGGATTACGAGCTTGATTTGTTTAAGAAGATGCATGGGTTAAAGTAAGCAGGAAGATCAGTCCAAGAATATACAGAGGAATTTTACCGACTCTTGATTAGAGTGGGGCATGTAGAAGCAAATAAGGAGAAGGTTGCTCGTTATATCAGTGGGTTGCGACCTAGCATCCAGGAGGAATTAAGTCTGGTAAGAATGACCAGCGTTGAAGAGGCATACCAGTTTGCCCTACGAGTTGAAGAGAAGCTAAATAAAAGGTTTGAAGGAAGACAAAGAGGGCACGGTCAAGGAGGAAGGGGAAGCGGTAGATCATCTGGAGGCCGCAATGAAACCCAAAAGAAAAATGAAGATGTGAGTACTAGCAGGAACCAGAGGAATGAGGGTTTCAATTGCTCCCATGATCAAGACTTTGAAAATCAGAGAGGAAGAGGTAGAGGACGTGGACAAGGAAGAGGAGGCTTCCGTGGTACCTATTTCCATTGCAATGAAGAAGGTCATCGTGCCTTTGAATGCCCTCAACGACAAGGAAGGACAGATAGGAGAGCTGAGGGCCAAGCTAGGGTTGCTCATGTGGATGAGGATGCACAATCATCACATTCAGAGGATGCAGAAAGAGAAGAGACCTTGGTAAATGAAAGAGTCCTACTAAGCGGTGAGATTGAACCAGGACAACGGAGGAGTTTGTTTCGTACCAAATGCAAGTGTGAGGATAAATGTTGTGACGTGATCATTGATGGTGGTAGCACTGATAACTTGGTATCAGAAGAGATGGTCTCTAAGCTGAAGCTCAAGAGGGAGAAACATCTCCAGCCCTATAGGATTGCTTGGGTAAAAGATGATCATAAGGTCCTGGTAAGTGAACAATGTTTAGTGAAATTCAAAATTGGGAGTTACAATGATGAAGTTCTCTGTGATGTTATTCCGATGGATGTTTGCCATCTATTGTTGGGTAGACCATGGCAGTTTGATAGACATGCAGTACATGATGGACATGCAAACACATACTCTCTGACAAAGGATGGAGTTCGCCACAAATTGAAGCCCATGAAAAAGGAAGGTGAAAAGGTATGTAGCAGTGCTAGGATTTGTCTTGTTGATGGAGGGAAGTTTTTAGATGGCATGAAACATCTGCATATGTGCTATGCTTTGATTCCTAGGAAAGATAAAGAAGGTAGTAGTGAAATACCACTTGAAGTTTCAAATTTACTAGGGGAGTTTGGAGATATTATCTCTAATAATGTTCCAGATGGATTGCCACCAGTAAGGCAAATCAATCATCAGATAGATCTGATTCCAGGAGCTAGTTTGCCTAACAAGGTTGCTCACAGGATGACTCCTACTGAAACAGAGGAGCTAAATAGACAGGTTCAGGAGCTGTTGAGGAAGGGCTTTATTCGAGAGAGCCTGAGTCCATGTGCAGTACCTGCAGTTCTCGCACCAAAGAAGGATGGAGAGTGGAGGATGTGTACAGATTCTCGAGCTATAAATAGGATAACCATCAAGTACCGGTTCCCTTTGTCAAGGATGGATGATCTTATGGACTGCTTGAGTGGAGCTCAGTACTTCACAAAGATAGATCTCAAGAGTGGCGATCATTAGATACGGATTCGAGAAGGAGATGAGTGGAAAACAACCTTCAAGACCAAGGAGGGTCTTTATGAGTGGTTAGTCATGCCCTTTGGATTGACGAACGCCCCAAGCACCTTCATGCGGCTCATGAATGAGGTACTTAAGAAGTTCTTGGGAAAATTTGTTATTGTCTATTTGGATGATATTTTAATTTTCAACAAGACTTTGGAAGAACATTTACTGCATATTCGTAGTGTCCTTGAAAGGCTAAGGGAAGAGAAACTGTTAATTAATCTGAAGAAGTGTATCTTTGCAAAAAAGGAGTTAGTCTATTTGGGGTTTGTTATATAACCCGAAGGTTTCAAAATGGATCTGGAGAAGGTAAAAGCCATCTTGGAATGGCCTACTTCAAGGTCTGCTACTGAGGTAAGATCATTTCATGGTCTTGTTAGTTTTTACAAGAAGTTTATTAAGAATTTCAGTGGCATATGTGCACCCCTAACTGATACAATAAGAGGGGATAGAAAAGAGTTCAAATAGACTGCAGTAGTTGCGAGAAGTTTTGAATTGCTAAAGAAGAAGGTAATAGAACAACCTGTGTTGACACTTCCAGATTTTAGAAAGGTTTTCCAGGTGGATTGTGATGCCAGTGGCAACGCTATTGGGGCTGTATTAAGCCAAGAAGGTAAGCCTATTGCATATTTTAGTGAAAAATTGAATGATGCAAAGAAGAAGTATTCTGTTTATGATCAAGAGTTTTGTGCAATAGTTTAGGCCTTAAAGAAATGGAGGCATTATTTATTGCCAAAAGAAATTGTTTTGTATATTGATCATCAAGCATTACAGTACCTAAATAGCCAAGGTAAATTGAATCAGAGGCATATGAAGTGGGTAGAATTCTTGCAGAGTTATAATTCTTGCAGAGTTATACATTTGTGTTGAAGCATAGAAGTGGAAAATCTAATAGGGTTGCAGATGCACTAAGTAGGAGACAGTTGTTGCTTACAATAATGCAGGTTGAAGTAGTTGGGTTTGATGAACTCAAGAATTTGTACCCCGAGGATCTTGATTTTGCTGAAGCATGGAAAGCTTGTAAAGAACCTGTTGCTGTAGATAGAACCAAGTGGTTACACTATTTGATTCAGGATGGCATGTTGTTCAAAGGTAGTCAATTGTGCATTCCAAGGAGTTCCATGAGGGAAAATCTGATTAAGGAGAAACACAGTAGAGGGATGGCAGGACATTTTGGTCGAGATAAGGCCATTGCCATTCTTAGAGAACATTATTTTTGGCCTCAAATTTCACTGGATGTGAAGAAGTTTGTATAGAGTTGCCAGGTTTGTCAAGTTGCCAAGGGTTTTAGTCACAATACTGGCCTATATCAGCCATTGCCTGTTCCATCAAGGCCATGGGAGGACATAAGTATGGATTTTGTTCTTGGATTGCCAAGGACACAAAAGGGGTAATGACTCCGTATTCGTGGTGGTTGATAGGTTCTCCAAAATGGCACATTTCATTCCATGCCACAAAACTCATGACGCTGTCCATATTGCAGACCTGTTTTTCAAAGAGGTGGTAAGACTACATGGTCTTCCAAGGATATAGTTTCTGACAGAGATACTAAATTTGTGGGGTATTTCTGGAGGACATTGTGGAAGAAGTTGAGAACAGACCTAAAATTCAATTCCACGCATCACCCGCAGACTGACGGCCAAACAGAAGTGGTAAATAGAAGTCTAGGCAATTTGCTGAGATGTTTAGTTGGGGATAAGCTCAAGGGATGGGATTTGATTCTACCACAAGCAGAGTTTGCTTACAATAACTCTATAAATAGGAGTACTGAAAAATCACCATTCCAAATTGTATATGGGAATAGCCCAAGGACTGCACCAGAATTGAGGAAGATAGAGCAAGGGGAGAGGACAAGTGCTGAAGCGGAAGAATTTGCTGAACATATCAAGCGTCTACATGAGGAGGTTCAGGCACACATTACGAAGATGAATCAAGAGTATAAAGCTAGGGCTGATCAAAGGAGAAGACATAAGGAATTCCAAGTAGGGGATCTAGTCATGGTGCACTTACGAAAAGAAAGATTTTCAGCCGGTACTTGCAACAAGCTGAAAATGAAGAAATTTGGCCGCTGCAAAATTTTGAAGAAACATGACTCGGGAAATGCATATGAGGTGGAGCTGCCAGATGGTATTCACATTTCTCCCATTTTCAACATTGCAGATTTGACAGAGTATCATGATGATAGTGCAGATGAGGAGCTGGTGTTAGAGCCATGTCCAATTCCTGCTTCTAAGAAGGAGGAGATAGAAGACATTCTAGATCATCGTGTGGGTAGGAGTACCAGAAACAAGCAGTATGAAGAGTATTTGGTCAAATGGAAAGGACGACCGATCGAGGACTCAACTTGGGTTTTAGCAGCTGAGGTTTCCTATTTGGGATTTCCTCTACCATTCATAAAGTGACAGGGTCACTTTTCAATCTACCCTGGGTGTCTGATGCAGGAGCATCCAGAGGGATAAGGGCAATCCTGTGTCACCCAAAAAAATGTACTTGGACTTAGTTTCTGTTTCATATGTTTTCATTTTTGGACACCCATTTGGGTCAAATAAAGGTTCCAACTCTCACAATTCCACTATCAGTGTTCGTGTAAATCCCGAAAAAATAGGAGTATGTAATTGAGCCATCATTTTGGTGAACTAGGAGGTGTAAATTGGCTAGATGAATGTAATTGTAATCTAGAGCATTCCAGAAAAAGAATCAGGTCAAAAGGCCCCACGGTTTGAAAGTTATTGTAGTTTTTTGGGTTGTGGAGACCTCCTAAGAATGCTTCAAAGTCAGGTTAGGGGCATTAAATGACCTCGAAAAGGGCCGAAAAATGGGGGATGAGCAAAGCTGGTCCATAGGGGTATAGAGCGCTTCGAGAGCTTTCAGAAAATGTAAACGGTTCGTCAATCGGAGCTACGGTTCAAAAGTTATGCCTCCCGGAAGTTCGGTTACCGTTTTTGGATTCTTCTAGATTTGCGTCGACTTCTAATGCAGCTTCTGGAACCTTCTATTTGGTCGGTGGATGCCTACAAGCACTTTCTAGAATGTACTCTTAGTCTTTAACCCTCCGGGGTCTATTTAAGGAGATTTCTGGCATTGTAAAAGGCAGTTCGGAGTGGAGTTTGAGAGGAGGTACTGAAAGGAGAAATTATCTCCACATTTATGCTATTGTAAGCCCTTAGGGCATGTTTTGAAGTTTATTTTCTCTGTACTGAATGTACTAGCTTATTTTTTAATTAATACAATTTCCCTTTTTCTGTTGTGTCCATTCTGTTCTTGGGTTGTGTCCCCATCATTACCAAACACATATTGATACAATTAACTAACACAATTGTTAACATACTATTGTTTGTTAGCAATATGTTTTTTACCAAGGTGCAAATATGTTGTTGCATAGACAGTGCCTTGCAATTGTGGTATCATTTCTTCAGCATAGATGTATTACAATTATTTGTATCTAATGGTCAACAAGGAATAGGTTATGCAAGGGTTGGTGGCAGAGAGTAAGGTAGCAGTGGATCGTCTTAACAACCAAGAATGAATGGTGAATGGGTGTTTTCAAGAACTGACATGCAAAGTAACTACTGAGGATGGTGAACCTACTGAAGAAGATGTTTTGACAGAGTTCACGAGAGTTATTTGTCTACAGCTTGAGGCAGATAATTTTGACTTCAGTATGATTGATACACTTGCAAGCTACTAAATTTCATTGAGTAATTTGCAAAACCAATTGGTAGAGTGCAATAATGTTACCTTTGAGAGTGCAAGCATAATTTAAAAGGTAACTGTTATTGCACAACATACAAGAGCACTGGATGAAATAGTTGTTGCATAAGTCAAAATGGTTGAGGGTTTCCCCTTTTCTCTCCAGTTTTCTCTCTCTTCTTTTCCTATATAAAGGAGAGAGCTCATTACATTCTTTTGTTTTTAGGCAAGGGGGCTATGCTTGGAAATTTTGTAATATTGAAACTTTGTGTTTCAAGGTGTAATTTTCAGAACTGAATAAAAGAAGCAAGATTTACCAAACTTTGTGTTGCAAATCTTGAGATTGGATAATGTTTTCTTATGTTGTGTTGTTTAATCATTCTTAAGTTCACTTTATAGCGTCGTTGTCTGAATCATTTGAGTTTTCAGTTTGTCTTTTAAAAGACTCTGAGCTTTAGGAGGAGAATTGCTATAGCTAATAGTGGCTGCAACTTACTAAAGTCTAAAGACTTTGAGCTTTAGTTTGAGGTATTGTTATTTTAAAGACACTAGTTAAGAGGCTTTATGTCTTACTAAGTGTTCTGGTTAAATCTGAAATTTGAGGTAATTGCAGAAGACTTTGGGTTCATGCTATTATTCCACCAAAGTATCATAGTTAATTGCTGCCTTAGGAGTTGCTCTTATGTCAACCATCGAGTCACTAGTATAAGCATAGCAATAGGAGATTTTTGCAGAGTTTGAAGTTGAAGTTACTTGTGAGACTTTCTCAAAGAAAGAGGAATAGATTGAGAAAACTACCCCTTTGTATAGTTTCAGTTAAACTCCTATTGAAGCTACCTATGGTAAGAAGACAACCTCCCCTATTGTTGAGAGGAGAGATTTATCTCATTACACCGTTGCCTAAAGTCACATTTTTTTAAGTTGTAGTCTTAGTGACTTACAAAATATTTAGCCAACACTATCCTTCCAAACTTTTCTTTCTTTGGGGTGAAGATTAGTTTGACATCCTAACTTGGTTCTCACCACACTCAACCATACTTAAATTGCTTCCCACAATTTATTCAATAGTGATAACCAGTTGAGACATCCACTTCCACAATCGAATTTTATAAAAGGCTAATTAGGTGCATATACTAGGCAAAAGCCTTGCAGTGAGCTGTGTAGCATGGTTGTCATCCGATAGCAACATAATATGGGGTCCTCACCTTGATCAAGTAGGCGAGGGCTATGGCAAGAGGTAGTGGTTCATATAGCCCCTCCTTTAACCTCCTCATGAAAAGTGGTAATATATTCTCCATTTCAAGTAGGCATTAATAATCATAACCCCGTGACTTTTATTTCTTGAAAGAAGAGTACATCTATTTGGGACGATTAATTGAATGAGAGCTTGTCTACCACTTAGAAATGCTCCCATAACATCACAAGCCAAGATTTTCAGCTTCATGGATATTCTATCCCAAGTCCCTGATTGAGGTCTACAAAAGAAATTTAGATAGAGACTGCCTATGTCTGTAATGACTCGTGCGGTGGTAGCTGGCTTGCTGTTTCAATGCGGGGGCTTTTATTGCTTGATTTGGTATTGTTTATTTTCACACGTGTTGCCACCCTTTCTAATACTTGTGCTTAGTTCTTGTCATTTACTCCAAACTTATCTTGTGTTTGCAATTTTTTGTGTTGTGGTTTCGTTCTTGGTTACTAGGTTTAGGTATTTGAGAACTTGGGTTGGAATCCATTTTTTCCTATAAATATAATCTTGCTATGACACCTATTGATTCTTCTTTTTTGTTTTAGTTTTGCGAGGCATCTCTCTCATGGGAATTTGAGATGGCAAATGACAGCAATCATCAATCAAGTGATTTGAGGAAAAGCAAGAAAAAAAAAGATCCATACGTTGAGATACAACCCATTTTTTTTATCAAGGGAGCTCCACTGAAAAGTAGACAAATTTCAGATGTAGTTTCCTAGAGATGCCACATCCACACAAATTTTAGCATTAGGTTGTGTAAGAAATGATAAGATTGAGCAAGGAACAAGGAACAATCCAAATAAGTTAAGTGTGAAACAATGTTACCATGAGATAAGCAAAATCCAAGAGCATACACCAAGATGGTTCAACAATGGAGACAAGGATTTATAAGGGGAAAGCAAAGAAAACCCCTTGTGAGTATTATGAATGAAGGCAAAAGCCTAGAGAAGAGAGAGAGAGAGTGTTGGAGCAAAATAGCTCAATACAATAACATCAAGTGCTAAGAGTGAAGAAGAAAGAAGGAGGAGCATCTCTTATATAGAGATGAGAAAGGAGTTGCATTTGTAACTCCCATATCTATGAATGTCACATTCATAATAGGTGTGTGCAAAGTGTCACAATCCTCTTAAGGAGGATAAACTAAATAAAGGAATAAAAAAGAGTTCTCCTTACATGTGGAATAAAGGACAAACAATGACATGTCCTCCACATGTGTACAATAGGACAAACTACATTTAGGGATCCTTGGAATATCCCAATTAATACATCCAAGGAAAGATTAACCTTTCTAACACCCCCCCTTAATCTTTACTTGGGGAGTTTACATCAACGGGTTGTAAACCCAAATTTTTACAATGGAACTGAAATCTCTCTTTAGAAAGTGGTTTGGTTAAAATATCAGCCACTTGATCTTCTCCTTTACAATAAAGAAGAGTAATTTGCTTGTCTTCAACTTGTTCTCGAATGAAGTGATGTTGAAGTGAAATATGTTTGGTTTGTGCATGAAAAACTGGATTATTTGCCAAGGCAATAGCACTTTGATTGTCACAATGTAAAAGGGTAGGTGATTGTTGAGGTAGACCCAAATCGTCAAGAAGTCTTCTAATCCATAAAGCTTCCTTAGCTGCATTGGTACAACCTTTGTATTCAGCTTCAGTTGAGCAAAGGGAAATAGAGTGTTCTTTTTTGCTTTTCCAAGAAATTGCACCTGAACCAACAAAGAAACAATAACCACAAGTGGATTTCCCATCATTGGTATCTCCACCTAGATCGGAATCAGTATAGCCATGTAAAATAAATTCAGAATTGGCATCATAGAATAATCCCATATTAATAGTTCCTTTAATGTACCTTAAGATTCGTTTAGCAACTTTAAACTGAGTTTGTTGAGGTTTAGACATAAATCGAGAAACTAAACCAACACTATAAGCAATATCAGGTCTAGTAAGAGTTAAATAATTTAAACTTCCTACCAACTGTCTATACAAAGTTTCATCAACAAAAGGAGTATTCATGTCAGCCATTAATTTAGTTCCTAATTCACATGGAATTGAAACATGGTTAGAGTCATTCATCTTAAATTTTTCTAAAAGATCATAAGCATACTTGCTTTGAGAAAGAAAGATACCCTTAGGAGTTTGGCAAATTTGCATACCTAAGAAGTAATGTAAGATACCTAAATCAGTCATCTGAAATTTCTGTTTAAATTGGAACTTGATATCAGAAATCAAAGCGTCTGAACTAGAAGTGAGAATTAGATCATCTACATAAACAATAACAATGATAATATCATCGTTAGTATGTTTAATATACAAATTAGGATCATTCTTACTTCTAGCAAAACCTTGAGAAATAAAGAAAGAATTAATTTTAGAATACCATTCTCTAGGTGATTGTTTAAGACCATAAATAGATTTGTTCAATTTGCAAACTAGATTTTCACTAACTTTCTTAACAAATCCAGAAGGTTGAGCCATATAGATTTCTTCATGTAAATCACCATTTAAGAAGGCACTTTTAACATCCATTTGATGAATGGGCCAATTCATTTTAGATGCTAAAGCAAGAACTAATTTGATAGTAGGCATTTTAGCAACAGGAGCAAAAGTTTCATTATAGTCTAATCCTTCAATTTGTGAAAAACCTCTAGCAACTAGTCTAGCCTTAAATTTACTAATTTCATTATTAGTATTCAATTTTGTTTTGTATAACCATTTACATGAAACTATATTCTTGCCATGAGGTAACTTGACTAAGTCCCAAGTTTGATTAGCAATTAAAGAATCATATTCCTCTTGCATGGCTTTTTGCCAATGAGGTTGAGAGTTAGCTTGATCAAAAGACTTAGGATCGTTAGAATTCATAATAGTAGTCATCAAAGCATAATTACAATAATTAATCCTTCTATGTTTAATTCCACCAAATCTAGAAATGTAGTCATCACCTTCATTGATTAAGTTTTGAGCCCATTTAGGTTTACGTTTAGTTGCAATGGAATTATCATTAGAGGAAGAATCATTAGCAATAAAAGCATCATTAGTAGCTACTTGAATATCATTACTTGTAGGAGCAGAAATAATAGGTGGTACTTGAGTTGAAGGGTTAAGAGGAGGAGTAGGGTTAAGAGAAGGAGGTTGGTCCTCCACCAGCACAATTTTAGTGCCATTGAATTCTGCATCATGTGTAATAGAACAGTCATGGACTCCATTTTCTGCAATACAAACATCTCTAGCAACTTGAACTTTTTTAGTAGTGGAATCATAAACACGATAACCTTTAGTGTTTTCATCATAACCAACAAACATATAAGGAGATGACTTAGCATCTAATTTATGCCTTTTCTGTTTAGGAGTATGAACATAAGCAATAGATCCAAAAATCCGCAAATGATGTAAATTAGGTTTCCTACCAGACCAAGCCTCTTCTGGAGTAATAAACTTGAGAGCTTTGGTAGGAGTCCTATTGAGAATATAAGTTGCACAAAACATGGCTTCAGCCCAAAATTTATAATGCAGATTCTTAGCATGCAACATGCTTCTAGCCATTTCAACAATGGTCCGATGCTTTCTTTCCGCCACACCATTTTGTTGTGGTGTATAAGGAATAGTAAGCTCGTGTTTAATTTCACATGATTTCATTTAAGAGTGAAAAGCATTATTCACATATTCCTTTCCATTATCAGTTCTGAGAATTTTAAGTTTAAAATCAGATTGCCTTTCAACATATAACTGAAATTCAATGAATATATCAAGAACTTGATCCTTGCTATGCAAAAAATAGATCCAAGTTCGTCTAGAAAAATCATCAACAAAGGTAAGTGCATACCGAGAACCTTGGATGGAGTTATTCTCCATGGGGCCCAATAGGTCACTATGGACAAGATGCAACTTATGAGTTGCCCGCCATGATTTTCCACTTGGAAAGGGCTCCCTATGCATCTTACCACTCATACAACCTGTACAGGCAATCTTAGAAGGAATAATGTGAGGCAAGCCATCAACCATATTGTGCTTTTGCATGAAAGTAATATAATCTGAATTTAAATGGCCAAGTCTTTCATGCCATATATTGAAATCAATAGAAGTATGTAACGAATATCGTGAACTAGCAAATTCATGGAATTTAAACAAATTGTCATTATCCATTTTAGCATAAGCAATCACTTTTTGAGTTTGAGGATCTATGACATAACATGTATCTTTGTAGAATTCAACTTTATAGTCCTGACATAAGTGTGAAATAGAAAGCAAATTAGTTTTCAAATCAGGTACATATAATACATCATGCAATTTACCATTAGGAATAGTTACATCACCTAAACCTTCAACTTTACAAGTCTGATTATTAGCTAACTGAATAGGAATGTTAGCAATATCAGGTTGTAGAGAATCAAAAATTTCTTTATGAGAAGTTACATGTTGTGATGCACCACTGTCAACAATCCATTCTAAAGGTCTACAAAGATTAAAGCTACAAGTAAAAGCATGGCGAGAATTAGAACTAGTAGAGTTACCTTTTTTGTGATTTGATTTTTGATTATTGTTACTGTTGTTCATAGGTTTTTTATCATTTTGCTTTTTAAAACAGTTATTGACAATATGACCATCTTTGCCACAATAAGAACAATGAGGTTTGGAATTGGAATGATTCCCTTGATTATTAGTATTACGATTGTTATTATGATGATTGTTATTATTGTTATATTTCGCATGAAATTTATTGTTGGAATTATTTGAATTAGTATTATATTGTTTGTTGTTATTATTATTATTATTGGAACGAAAATTATTATTTGAATTTCGAGACACAAATGCATGTTCAGTTGATTTAAGGGTACCAAACTGGATTAGCTTAGCTTCTTCCTGTCTTAGTAAAGTTTGAAAAATAACATAAGTTAACTGAGAAGTTAAAGTAGGAATAGCAAGCTGTGCATGAATATTAGTTATAAACTGTTGAAACTGTCTAGGAAGACACTTTTTAAGAATAAGATGAATTAAACGAATGTCCTCTAATTGAACACCTAAGACAATAATTTGGCTTTTAAGAGAATCAAATTTTAACAGAAATTCATCCATACTCTTAAAATCTGCATACTTGAGATCTTCAAGTTGATCCTGTAACTGTATTTTGCGGTATTCATCTCCACTGTCATACTTGGTTTGCAAGATTGACTAGGCATCATGAGCTTTAGAACAGTGAGCAATTAACACATATAAATCTGGAATAATGGAAATACCAATTAAACCTAAAGCTTCTTCATTTTTAGATTTCCAAGTATCCTTTTCGTCTTGGGTAGCCACTGAACCAGGTTCAAGAGAAGGATCAGTGGCTATTTCGAAGAGGTGTTCAAAACGAAAAATGAATGAGATATGAGTTTTCCAGGAATGATAATTAGAATAACTAAGTTTTATTTCTGGAATTAAGGTTGACATTTTTATGAATAAAAATGCCCCCCCTAATAGAAATATGACTTATACGTTAACTTGAATAAAAAATGTGATGATGGAACTGAACAACAAAAAAAAATTCTGCAACAAAACGTTAGTACAAGGATAAACCTGAAAAAGAATCCTGCAGAAGCGTTATTAGAATGATAATAGCCTAAAAAGGACAACGAATCTAATTCTCTATAATTAGGATGCCTATATTAATGATACCTAATGATATGCCAAATAAAAACAATGATTGAATGCAACACAATTGCATGCAAGAAAGAAACGAAATTTCAAACACTTCTAATGATAACGTAAAACGCTATTTGATAAAAATAGCACCCAAAACGTTTAAGATGCAACACTTGGAACAAAGTTAAAAACAAATCTGCAGGAAAAATGATAATGAAAGTGACACGTATCAAAAAACGTTACATGCATCAACTCAGGTAGGAGCGTTTCACTGCGACCACTGCATGGATGCAGAACCGACCTTGAGGAATCGGTAAGCATGGGTGTCCAGGAGAGAAGTGGTGCCACGCTTCGCCCTAAATTCTTCCGTTGAAGTAACGGCTCAGAAGGCGACAGCAAGAAAATTTCTATGAATGGCGCAGTGAAGGCTTCCAAGGGTTCCAAGCCCGCACCTAACTGGCCGTTAACGCCCCTGCTGCAGAGGATGCAGCTGCACCAAAGGCCGAAGAAAAGGTTGCCAAGGCTACCAAGGCCAAGGCTCCTAAGGAGAAATACTATTGAGTATTATTTATGCCAAATGCCTTTGCTTTGCAGTATTTATTTGAAGGATGTTAGAGTAAGCAGAAAATTGCAACACAAACTTCTTCTCTCAATGACGTCTCCAAATAAGGTGTGCTCCAATGAATGGCAACCTTCAACACAAAACTTAAAACAAGGATTAGATAGCCAAGCTCTGATACCATGTAAGAAATGATAAGATTGAGCAAGGAACAAGGAACAATCCAAGTAAGTTAAGTGTGAAACAATGTTACCATGAGATAAGCAAAATCCAAGAGCATACACGAAGATGGTTCAACAGTGGAGACAAGGATTTATAAGGGGAAAGCAAAGAAAACCCCTTGTGAGTATTATGAATGAAGGCAAAAGCCTAAAGAAGAGAGAGAGAGAGTGTTGGAGCAAAATAGCTCGATACAATAACATCAAGTGCTAAGAGTGAAGAAGAAAGGAGGAGCATCTCTTATATAGAGATGACAATGACATGTCCTCCACATGTGTACAATAGGACAAACTACATTTAGGGATCCTTGGAATATCCCAATTAATACATCCAAGGAAAGATTAACCTTTCTAACAGGTTGCAAGGAGTGCGATCCTCATTTGTTTCTTACGAATTATTGACTTCAAGTTTGGATAATGTTGTTTGTGCAAAACTGAAAATCTATTGAAAGGTGGGGGAATTCCATCCAAAGAGGGTATTTGTTTTGTGAAGCACATTTAAGATTCATTAGCCACAATTGGACATAGTATAAGGCTCTAACAATAATCTAAACCTGTTTTGTAAATTACCACAAGCAACTTCCTTTATGTTAAGGACACAAACATATCCTTTTCCCAAGCCTGAAGATGATTCCTCCTTTCATCCTCAGCTTTTGCACATCACTTGTAGAGATACTCTCTAAAAGGCATTTGACAAAGGAAGTTAAGAATGACAACCCTTTTGTAATGTCCCCATGTTTGTGAGCATCAGCTTTTAGAGGATTAACGTATTTCTTGACCCTCATAGACCAATGGAGTTGTTCACATGGTCCAATTTGGGCACAACAAAGTTTTTTGGGTGGCAGTTGTCTGCCTTTACCTCACAAGATCCTTCATTTGTTCCGAGACATTGATATTCAGAGGTTTTTGGTTCTGTTTTGAGGGATCTACTATTTATAGTAAGTGAATGGTAGAGAGGGGACCCGTACAATTTTTAGTAAGGCATTCAGATTGCTAGTGGGAATAGTGGGCTAGACAGTGATGAAGTCAGAATCATTAAATAATGGTTATAAATGGAGTTACGACAGTTTGGATTTGGGTTCAGGTGTGGGTTTGAGATTCGGGATCGAAATTCGTTTGATCTTTTTTGGGGCGGGTTCATTTGTAAAAAATGATATGTTATATAGATGTTTGTATGTATGAACGATATGCATGTGTATATATATGCAGCAACAATAATTTTCATACACTACCATGCTAAGAGTAAAGCAACAACAAAATACACCACCTTATATATTAATGTTTTAGTCCAAATGGCATATATATTAGCTTTTTGTAATTGTTAGTGGTCTATTTTAGGGTTGGACGGTTGGATTGACTAAAATAGACCAAAAAACTTTAAAAAGTCCTTTTTTCCTTAAAATTTGCTCCAAGTCCTGCCGCAGATTGCAAATTCACCATGAAAACGACAAAAACTGTGCTGGGTTTGTTTGACAGAATTTGATCAGACTTTTGGAAGAATATGATGAGGACTAGACTGTTTCATAAGTTGGATTAGACTTTGGGGTTGCTAGGGAAGAATTTAGTAACATAGCATTTAATTATAATTGAAGTGTTACTTTAATAATAATTAACTATTTTAATGGAATATTATATTGTGATGTCCCCACTTTTGGCAAGCTTCTGCGGATGATTGAGTTAGTCCATTATGGCAACCCTCGTGAGCTGACAGGGTGATTGGGGGGTCTTAGTTGCGGACCTACTATTTTGAGTAAGTTTATTTTTGGCAGTGCAGTGGGTGGCATTGGCAGTTGGTCATCACCTACAGAGGATGTGGTTATTTATTGCATGATCTCATATTGATGAATTAATTATTAAAGTCACATTATTATAATGATATTTTACTATAATAATGTTATTAAGAGATATTACTAAAAGAGTTGTGTTGGAAAGTTTCAGGTGCTAAGTTCGTTTGGGAAACTTTTGCAATTTTGGAGTTGAGTTCTTTTGGGAAACTTTGCCAACAAAGGGTTATAAATATGAGCTCATTTCATTGGAAAAGACATCCGATTGAATGTTATTTGCTTTAATTGTCTTTGTGACATTTCTGAATCTGAAGTTCTGTGCCCTTGCTGAGGTATAAGGGTTTCTGAGGTCTTAGATTTCTTCTAGAAATTGCATTTACAAATTGTCCGAAGTATACAATTTTCTATTCTCCTACTATATTTCTGTGTCTAAGGAGATCTGTTTTTACGGGAGGTGATTGTGAGGATATGTGGGGAGGATTTATTGAAGAAATATTATCAATCTGCATTTGAGAGGTTCGATCTGGACATTGTTTGCCAACATTATCACCTGGAGGCTACGTGTGGGCACCATAGATCTCTGCAATCAACACCTGGACCAAGGCGTCATTTCTGGAAGGCTGACTCTATATTTTCTAGAGGCTGCGTTCTTTCCCAGCACTGCTGTTTCAAGTGTTGGATGCCAGTGTATAATGTTTAGAGGACTGCAATTTGTTTCAGAGCCCAATATCTGCATTGTTGGGGCTGCTGACATTAATTTCAGGACCTGTGTTTACTTCTGGCAGGCCTGCGGTTTATATACTGGACCTGCGTTTCAATGTTCAGGGCCTGCTAATTTTCATTCAGGGGCCCTGCGTTTACTAGAATTGGCCTGCGGTTGGTGTTCAAGGCCTGTAATACTGAATTCAAGGGCCACATTTCATATTCCCAGCATTGTAAATCATCTAAAGGCTGCGATTTAATTACAGGGAGGCAGCTATTCAACTAGACTGTGATCCCAGCATTCAGCCAAATCGGTCTGCATATGGCATCAGGTTCCAAGTTATATTACTTAGTAATTCTCCGTGCATAGCAAAATATCAAATAATTGAATGATTGATAATTGGTGTCACTTGTTCATTTCAGTTATAGTGTGTCAATTGAATTGCATTTTCAAGGAGAGTTACATTTTCAGAATTATATATGCAAGCTTAAAGGGCAGAATTGAAAGTAGAATATATTTACCAATTTTAATTGTTATTCTGATATTGTGTTCAAATGAAATAAGTGGGAAGTTAATATCATTTTGGCATCATTTAGTATCTTGGATAAAATCAAAGCTCGCATTTTTCCTGGAATTAGATATTGAAGACAAAATCTTTAGGAATTCATAATTTTCCGGGAGTTGTTTGAGTGAGTCCAAATTGGGTTCATTACATATATTGATTTCACATGACCTTATAATTAAAGGGAATTTAATATCATAAAGTCAAATTATAAAGTGAAATCCTTTAATGATTTTATTTTACTTTATTATAAAAGGACATTTATTGATTATAAAGTCAAGTTATTAAAAAGGTGCATTTAGGTTGGAATGAGGCCCTGCTTTTATGAGACATATTATTAAGTGACCAAGCAAATGAAATATGTTATTAAGGGCCCGCTTATGAGATACATTATTAAATGTCCAAGCAAATATCATTAATGATATGAATGAGCATTTATTATGACTTTGGTTTGGGCGTCCTCTTTGGAGATTTATTATAAAGTTTAAAATCCTAAAAGTGAATTTCATAAGGGAATGAAAGACATTTAAGCGTGGAGAGGATATAAAGGGTTTTAAAAAGCAAATCAAACTGATTATTGATGATCATTTGTCTCATGGAGTTTGTGCAATTGAAACAAGGCTTTCAGCTATTCCAGGGGCACTGGAGATTGTCCAATTTTCATTGTTTAGCAGTTTTGAGGTTGTGAGAGATCACCAAATTATTACTTGAGGAAAGGCTTCATTTAGATGTCTTCATTGTGCAGATTTGTGGAAGAAATATCAAGGGTTCGTGCATATATTTGATGCTTATTTGCTGCAGACTGGCGGGTTATCATTGACAGCCATTGGTAATCAGATTTCAAATCTTTCTGCTACAGTGTCTATGAATAGCGATTCTACAGTACCTGGGAATAGTGATGCTGTACCAGGCATAGTAATTGCTACAATACCTCCCTCTTGCCAAGGGTTTCAGAGAATACTTTTTTGCAGATC
Organism: Cupressus sempervirens; assembly: GCA_028749045.1. Lineage (NCBI taxonomy): Eukaryota > Viridiplantae > Streptophyta > Pinopsida > Cupressales > Cupressaceae > Cupressus > Cupressus sempervirens. The sequence continues at coordinate 819,037,742 of CM053791.1, read as the reverse complement.
AGAAGTTTGAAGATGAATGCTAAAGAATATTTATTTGCAGGCTGCGTGCCATTCTTTGGATTTGCTGAGCATCCATGATAAGGGTTCACCATTGTCGCACTGATCTCTGGAATTGCTGATGCTGATTCTTTCATATTAGATTTACCAGTATTTGACTTCAGTCTGCTGGGTATGAAGATTAAAGAATTTTCAATCTTTGTTTGTAGAGCTGGAGTAAATATATTGAAATATTACATATTATTGTGATCTAAAACAAACTGTATCAGACCTGATATAGTGGCAGTAAAATTGCATTTTATGGTTTGAATGTTCATTATTTGTTTCTGCAAGTTATCGGTTTTAATTCAATGCTTTGGTATATGTTTTGGCAATGCAAATTATTCAAATACAAACAAAACAAAAACATATACACTCAGAAATCAGAACATAGGCATTGCATGCCATCCATTTGATGAAATGCAAAAGGTTAAAACTGAGACTTCAGGGGTAGAAGCAACGAGTTTCTTACAGTGGTATTAAAGCTTGCATGCAAAGTGTTTGACAAATCGTCAAACATTCAAAATTGACAAACGAAACCAGATTTGAGACAATATCCAGTGTGGGATACTATATCTTTTCCTTAATCGATCAATAACTAACTTAATCTCAGCATCACTAGTGAAGTCTGTATCAGATTCCCTCCATTGAGATTGTTCATTGATATTGGCAAACACTAATCTTTTTGTCTATCAATGACAAAGTCTGCCTCAGAGAGATTTTCTGATGGGCATGCAATACTGTCTAATCCTTGGAGCCATTTCTCACAAGAGGCGAAATCTTCCTTTATAGCATTTTTCAGGTAAGGGATGTTGGTGTGATTGCCGTAGCTTCGCCTTTTTGTTAATTGGTGAGCTGCTTTGTGTGGATCTTTTGGGTTTAGGCAATCTCCTGTTGTCTTTTCCATTGAAGGGCCATACCCTTGATTTCTTGCTTTAAGGTCCTACATATATTATAATTTTGAAATACCTTCATCTTTGCATTTTCAAGGTGAGCACCTAAAAAAGTGTTGTCTGCAATAAAGTGGAGATCTCCTGAAGAAAACCCACCAATGCTCTCTTTTTTCGATTCAGCTCCGGCAGTATGTGCTTTGTTTGCAGGGGACCTCATCTTCTCATCAGTGAAGTGAGTCTCCATCGAAGTCATCCTCCTTCACTGATTGTTATAATTCCTATTGGAATGAAACATAAGTTGTTATTGTGAAGGTGATAATTTGCAGGTTAAGAGATTCTGCAACAATCTAAAAATCTAAAGGGCTGAGAACCTTAAAATATTCTATTCTTTTTACCGAATAGAAGGAAAAATAGCCACCCTTCACATGAAAAGGAAATAAATTGATTAACTGCTAAATCATAAATGCATTCTCATGAAAAGATCTTAACTACCAACTGAAAGATTTAAAGTTTAAACTACCTTTTTGATGAATTAGAAAAAAATGATCAGAATAGATTGACTGACTATATTATACATGATATGTAAAATAATATCTAACTGCAAAATCTTAACTACCATTTCATATGAATAGGAAAGTAAATGTATAAAATATAAAGCTAAAGCTGAGACAAGGATGCAACTGAAAGAAAATCATAGAATACTTACAAGGTTTAGATCACACCACATCAAGAGAAACAAGATTTGAGCTGCTTTCTGCAAGTCTAGGTCTTTGGAGGAGAGGAAAAGCATTGACAGAGGCTTAACCTTCCAACCAGGGACCTAGTGTATGTTAGAAAGTAAAGTCCACCAAGATAACTAAGAAGGGAGGGAGGGGTGAATCAGTTATCCAATTAAAACAACTCTCATTAACCTTATTAAGTCTGAAACATATAATCAGTAAGTGCAACAACCACAAGAAGATAACCATACACAATAACACCAGATTTGTTAACTAGGGAAACCCTTGACCAGAGGGAAAATCCCAGTGGGGATGGTACCCACAAAATGATTTACTAATATATGAGTTCCTTGTAAGAGGATGGACCCTGCTAGGAGTCAATGAAATACAATTAGTACATATCAGTCCCTATTAGGAGACTTTGAATCCCTGTGACGAGATTCCAACCCTGTTAGGAGAGGACCCACTCTAGGGGCAAGACCACCGAACTCACTGTCCAATTGATCTTAGTACTATAGTTTGCAAAATAATACAAATAAACAACTGTCCACAACAACCTCTTTGCCAAATACAATCTCTTTGTTAGGTCATTATGCCTTAGCTACACCAAACACTTCTTTAATCTCAAGATAATATTAGATTCGCTAGATCTTATATCTAGGTTCACTCACTTGCATTAATATACTTCGCTCACAACCACAATCTCAATTACTTGTCACAATTGCACTTAACCACAAGAAAAACAACTTTCCTTTATACCAAGTCCTCCAACTAATTATTGAGTCGACCTTGAGGCTTTCTCAATTTACAATTACAATAGGAGCTCATAAAGATATTACAATACACGTTACGATACATGTTTTCATAATTACATAGTACTGTTGGCTCACAGTCTTCACAATCCTTCACACGTGAAACAATAGACTTCACATGATCAACCATGCCATCATCGTCATGTCTTCTTCCTTTATCCAACTGCACTTAACAAGATTCTGTCTTTGTTAGGAGATATAATCCAATTACCAAGAACCGCTTCTCAAGAAATGTTTTTAATAAATCTTGAATAACTGTCAATTGTGTTCATATTTCCTCATGCACTCTTTAGCCACGTCATCATGACAATTAGTAGAACATGTACTCAATTGTGCTTTTGTCATCTTCAATCCTTGATCCTTACGATGTCAATCTTTGTCTGTTGCTTTGTCAGTCTTTACAAAATCATTAGTATGTTGACATCAATGACAAACACAGTGATGAATGCAACACAAAATCATGCTAATAATCTCCCCAATGCTCCAACAATCTTAGGATACTCTCCCATAGGAATATTATCAGCATTCATACTAACAATCTCCCCCTTTGGCATTGATGACAACATAGATAAAAAACATCTAAGTTCCATGAATACCAAATATATATCTTCGTTGCAATTGCTCAACTATACTCTTCTTTTTCAAATCCTCGTCATCAATCAAATCTGAATATTAGGAACAACTCTCCATCAATTTTTTGCTCCCTCATTGATATACTTCCCCCATTGACATCAATATTTTCTCCATTGAATGTTTTTCATGTACAACAATCTCCCATTGACATCAATGACCAAGGCATCATTATGTCAATTTAGCTACAAAAAGATCTTCAACAAGCTCAATTGTCCAAAAACACTGTTAGATACCAGTTACCAAGAGTCCTTTATGACTCAGTTCAAGGACAGATACTCCCCCATAGAAGAAGCATCAAGCATCCAGTCGAGATAAACAATAGTGACCTGTACTGCTGGAGTGATCCAATATCTACATCAATTACCTAGAAGTAGGTAGGGGCTTAACCCCAAGCATACCTCTCAGGTACTCAAATCCATCCTTCGGTAAAGGCTTTGTAAATTTCTATGCTGTTTGCTCGTTTGTATTGATATACTTTAATCTGATCTCCTTCTCTACAACTTTCTCTCCCCAAACATGATAGTTAATAGATATGTGCTTTGTTTTAGAATGTAATACATGATTCTTAGACATACTCACCGTACTTGTGTTATCACAACATATGATAACAGGCTCTGTAAACTCAACTCCAATGCCCTCCAACATTTTTCTTCATCCACATGATATGATTAAAATTATTTGCTGCTGCTACATACTCTGCTTCTGTTGTGCTTTATGAAATACAATCCTGTTTCTAGATTAGTCAAGAAACCAATCTTCCTCTTAAGAAAAATGCTCCACCACTTGTACTTTTTCTGTCATCCATATTGCCTAGCCAATCCGCATCAATATATGCACATAAGGTAAAGTAATTTGATCTGTCATACCATAACCCAAAATCAGGTGTACTCTTCAAATATTTGAAAATCCTTTTTACTGCTGCATAATGTGATTCTTTAGGATCAACTTGAAATCTCGCATCAATGCTAACTGCATTAGCTATATCTGGTCTTGTGTGAGTTAGATATTGCAAACCTCCAAGCATTGATATGTACTTCTTCTGCTCAACAGTAGATGCCTCATCTTTGCTAGATAACTTATGACCAATTAGCTTAGGTGTACCAATAGGTTTACAACTTTTCAAACCAGATCTTTTCAACAAATCTTTCAGATACTAAGTCTGTGATAAGAAAATACCATTACTATTTTGCACAATTTGCAATCCCAAGAAATACTCCATTTCACTAATCATGCTAATCCCAAATTCCTTCTTCATTTCACCAACAAATGTTTCACTTGCTTCAACATCTCCTCCAAAGATTATGTCATCCAAAAACACTTTAACTATTAATCAACCATTTTCAATTTCCTTCAAGTACATATTATTGTCTGCAGTGCCTTTAGCAAATCCCAATTTTGCCAAATATTTATCCAACCTCGCATACGAGGCCCTAGGTGCTTGTTCAACCTCGCATACGAGGTTCTAGGTGTTTGTTTCAATCCATATAACACTTTCTTCAACTTAAAAACCATATCTTTTCTTTTGTCAAAGGAAAACCTTTAGGTTGCTCAATGTAGACTTTTTCCCCAAGTTCTCCATTCAGAAATGCTAATTTGACATCCATCTGATACACTTTGAATTTCTTGTTAGTTGCATAAGCCAAAAATATTCTAATTGCCTCTGTTCTAGCAATAGGTGCAAATGTTTTCTTATAATCTATACCTTCTTGCTGCGAATAACCTTCACATACCAATCTTGTTTTGTTTCTCACAACCTCACCTTCTTCATTCATCTTATTTCTGAAAATCCACTTAGTTTCAATAACATTCTTTTCCTTAGGTCTAGGAACCAGTTCCCATGTATCATTCTTTTCAATTTGATCTAATTCTTCTTTGATAGCTTTAATCCAAAAATCATCTTTACTCGCTTCATCTGCACTTTTAGGTTCTACTTGTGAAATCAAACATATTTCTTCTCTTTGTACCTTGTTTCTTGTCATCACTCCTTTGTCCTTGCTACTAATAATTTAATTAGCAGGATGATTCTGCATTAGATTCTTATTAGGTGTCATTGTCTCAACTCTTACTTAAGCTCTAGGTTCACTCCGTGGTTCTTCTCTTTGTTCCACAATATGTATGTCATTTTGCAAATCTGTGTCAATCTCATAAAACAACTCAACAAATCAATCTTCTTCTTCTGTCCTATTGTGCTTAACCACATTCTATCTCTGTTAGGAGATATAATCCAATTACTAGGAACCTCTTCTCAGGAACTCTGTCTTAAATAAATCTCGAATAATTGTCAATTGTCTTCATGTTTCCTCATGTGCTTTTAGCTAGTCATCATGACACTCAGTAGAACCTGTACTCAATTGCACTTTTCCTCATCTTCAATCCTCAATCCATATGATCTCAATTTCTATCTATTGCTTTGTCAGTCTTCACATAATCATTAGTACGTTGACATCAATGACAAACATAGTCATGAAGGCAACACACATTTATGCTGATAATCTCCCCAATGCTCCAGCAATGCTAGGATACTCCCTCGTAGGAATATCATCAACATTCATATTAACAATGCAATCTCCACTCATTCTCTACTAAGAATGGGCTTGAGCAACTTGGTGTAGTTGTCAACTACATAACCGCGTATACTATGGGTACCTCCCAACAAACTGTCCATTTGACTATGGGTTATCGTGAGCTTTGGTGATCATAGCAACGTTACTTCGCCTCTAAACCTACCCTTGCAAGGGTTGTAAAGGCCACTATTTGCCCTAACAACTACCACTCGACTTGACAGACTTAACTAATATGCAATTCCCATTATGAACTGACAAGATTTACTAATTCCAATTATTTGTAAACTTTTCATAGTTCTGATACATCTTTATGATTTTGTAGGTATCCTTGACGATCTATGGTGTGATTTTCCAGCTTGCATTCTATAATATTCAGTTAAAGTAATAGCTTTTTGCCTCCATAACTCAGAAAAGAAAGAAAGAAAGATCACGATTTTTGTGCGGCCAGATTTATTTTCAGACATGGACAATCCTCCATAAATCGTAGGGACATATACTTTTAATGTCATTGTATTTTGGAATTATATGAGGCCGATGGACTTTTCATGAGTTAAAACTAAATTTGATTTGGGAATTTAATTTTCACCCATACTATACTATAAACAATACTTATACTATTCACATATACTTGTACGTATTATTTTGTCTATATATAGATATACATGTTATATTAGAAATATATGTATATACATTTTTAATACGTACAAAAATACATAAATACTATTACTTATAAAAATAATACATCCGACATCAGATAATGCAGAACATCCAAATTCCAATTTAAAGGTAATAATTTTATTTCATTTATTATTTATATAAATATATATACACTTTTAAAAATTTGATGACCTAGTCAGCTCAGAGTGGAAACTTGGTATTATTTAGTCTCCCGTATTCTACTTTTCCTTGGCCATAGTGGTTTGGACAAATATCTAACAAACTTGGTGGCAGGTTGGTGTTTGTGCCCTAATCCTTCTCTGTCAATGCTTCCCCACCTTCGCCGTACAATTGCAAAGAAAATAATGTGGTGAAAGTACATTTCCAATAAGTTCCAATGCAAATAATTTAATCATAAAATTATAACTAATAACTAATTTCCAATTCACATGAAGTCTCAATGACTATAAGTTATATTCAGAATGTTTTGAATTAAAATAAAATATGGGATGTAACAAATTCACAAAAAATTGGGGGCATGCAGGATGGTTTGTCGTGCAAGTGAGAAGTTGAAATTCAAGTTGCAAGCCATTGAAAGTCTAGACATGGCCAGTTGCAAAATTCATGGGTGGAACAAACAGCTGACATTTCATGTCAATTATGATCATAATCTTGTTAGGAGGAGCCTACCTAAGTTGATTTTGTTTAAGGAATTGGATTATCTTCGTATTTGGAAATTGTGTTGAATTAACCAATTAGACTATATTTTTTGTTTTGTATTTCCTGTGGTTAGAACTTAGAAGTTGTTTTCGAACCAGACTTACTAGGGTAATATTTGATTAAATATTGATTTCTTGTGGAAATTTTACTTTTTGTTTGCTTTATGTATGAATGGAGTAAGTTTGATTTAAGGAATTATGTTGAATCTTGAAAATCAGTTTTTACTACATATTTTTTGAAAACTTAGCGTTTCAAAATTGTAACTTTGTAGTAGAGAATAAAGTAATTTTATATTTAGCACTTGTTAAGCTTGAGCGGGTTGGGTAGTTAGGAAGTGAGGGAATGCTTCGATTGGTCTTCCTAACCAACTAACTCTTTTTATAAGCACTTGGAATATTGATAATGTACTCATGATGTTTTGGTATGAATAAAGTAAACCATTTCCTCGCCAACTTGGTATTGTGGCAATAAGGTACATTCTATGTTTTGCTCTGTAAACATATCTATATTATTCTGTGTACATGAGTAGTATTTCCATTTCCACTACTGCTGGTGTCCTCCCCATTCCTATAGTGAATAGGGTGTTATTTTGTTTCCCAACGTGTGCTTCTTCATTCTTCTCTTCTTTGGAGGTTATCTCTTTCATGCTTACCCCTTGTGTTAATGCTACTTGCAACTGAGGTAATGTTTCCAGTAAATCGGTAATTTTCATAGGGTTGGTGGTCTCTAGTACTTGTGTCATGATACTTGGTACAACCCCATCGGTAAGAAGTTTTTCTGGCCTTGCCTTCCCTTCTGCTGGCATGTTATCTTGAATGTCTTTCCTGGCTTCAAGAAATCTTTCCTTCTTCATAGTAGCATCTGGGTAAACAAGTTTCCTGGCTTGCATCCTTGTGATGGCAAGGATTTCACTTTTTGGTTCTTCAACATCCAACATGTTCACCCCTTTTTGCCTGGGGCAATTCACATCCTCATGATTGCTTGGTCCACACCATTTACACAACATTCCTTTATTCTGTCCTTCTCTATTTTGACAGTTTTGTGCAAAATGTCCCCATTCATTGCACCTACTACATTGTATCATAGGTCTTCCCTTAGAATCATACTGAATTGCTCGCTGGGGTGTGTTGTTATTGCTGTTGTTGTTGCTATTATTATTACTCCCTCTTCTATTATTTCTATATCCTCCTGGCAAGGCTTTTGTATTTGTGTTCTTTGGAGGGTTGGAGGGTGGTGTAGATTGCTCTCCTTGTGTGAAGAATACTTGAGCGCTCTGTGTTTTTAGATTGTAGGGATAGTCTTTGATTGCGTGTCCCAACACCTGACAAATCTCACAAAATGCTTTCCTTGGACATGCCCCTTTTTTATGACCTTCCTTTTCATAATTTGTGCATCAAAGTTGCCTCCCTTCTTTTTTCTCTTCCTTACTCCTTGTTACCTCCATTAATTGCCTCGTGTCCTTTCTCAGGGCTTGGATGGTTTTAGATTCGTCCTCACTTTCTTCTGAAGTTTGATTCGTGCTTCCATGCCTTCTTGCCTTGGAGGTTTTGTTCTCACTTTCTATGTCCATTGCGCGAGTACATGCATCCACAAAGGTTGATGGTGGGACTATTTTCATCTTTTTCCTAAGGGACGGTGTCAGTCCTTCAATGAACCGACTTTTCTTTAGTCCATCCGCAGGCTTGTTGTCAAGTTTTCTTATCAGCTCTTTTAGCCTTCTACTATAGGCTTTAATGGATTCACTTTTTCCTTGCCTTGCATTATAAATCTTGGTCACTATTTCATCATCGTCCCTTAGGAGTCTGAATTCTCCCTTAAAGCCTGTGCAGAGATTATTCCAAGGTTGCACGGGTACGTGGGTACAGGAATGGGAACGGGTACAGGAACGGGTACGGGTACGCATATTTTTCAAAATAGGGGACGGGGGTACGTGTGTATGCCTAATTTTTTTCTATATAATTAATAATTTATAGAAAATATAAAAATCAAAATATATGTCACGAGTCATAACATTGAGCATTCAAAACAAGAAATTTGAAAATATGAGCCATAAGTCAAATTATAATATATATACATATGCTATTGCTGAATGTTTAATGTTTAAAGTATTTTTCATAATAGGGATAGAGGTACTTGGGTATGTCAAACTTATTTAAAAATTATACTTTTGTATTTATAAATAATCTGAAATTATGAGTCATGACAATGGTTTTTCAAAACAAGAACAGTGATAAAGTTTGCAAATGTAATGTATTGTTTTCAGTTTCAGATTTGCTATATGTTTGAAATAATAATACATGATAAATGCTTAGATGCATAACAAAGAAGGTAGACTTTAAACATGAACAAGAAGACCCTAAATCATATGACAATGACATATTGCAAATGATAAACTTATGACTTGAATAGTGATAAAGTATATTGTTAATGAGTATCAAAGTTTCAAACTGATTTGGTATTGAATTAAGTTTGATAAACAACAAGCTAATACAAAAATTAAAAAAACCAAAAAAAAAAATCAGAATCTTAATCAAGGTCCTTAGCTATGATGCTCTCCACCGAGTACCCGGTATGTGGGATACGTGTACCCGGTACTTGGGTACGTGGGTACGAGTACCAGGGGTGTGGGTACGAGTACCCATGCAACCTTGGATTATTCCATGTGTTCTTCTTGCCTGCCTCCAAATCTATATACCAGTCAATGGCTATACCTCTTAGTGTGGCAAGGAATGCTTTTAGCCATTCGTTTGCATTGTTCTCTCCGTTAGCTTGCCATATGGTTATGCATGTTTTACAGTGACATGCGGGGTCCTTCGAACCGTCCCTGGTAATTCTAGGCAATTTTTGTTTGTCTATTGCCATTATGTTGCCTTTTTTCTTCTTCTTGGTGGAATACCTGCTCCTGCTGGCTTGCTTTGAGGTGGGATGGGAACACTTCCTCTTGACAAAACACATCCTCCTGATGGAATACTCCTTCGTATCGGAACACTTCCTCCTGATGGAACACTTCCTCTCGATGGAACACTTCCTCTCGGTGGAACGCTCCTTCCTATCGGCACACTTCCTCCTGACGGAACACTCCTTCGTATCGGAACACTTCCTCTTGATGGAACACTCCTTCCTATTGGAACACTTCCTCCTGATATTACACTTTGGATATCTTTTAGCTTATCTCAGAGGGTAAATTGTTAATTGTTGAACTCATTAGAGGTGAAAGTTTAAGATGTGGGGTTGACTGGGAGAGATTCATTAGTTTGGTCAATAGACTACCTTATGTCGAAGTTCATAATCAAAGTTGTGGTAAAATCTTGTTTATATAATTTGAATAATACGGTATTATGGTGTTTGAACATGTGACTGTAATGTCCCCTATTGAGGAGACTTTACTTGATTTACCCAAAAATTCCCAACTAGGGTTTCAGTTGTGCTTGGAAATGGCAATTGAGTTTGTCTTTGTAATGTTCCCTACTAGGAGGCTGTCAATTCCCAATGATTAAATCCCTATATGACTATGCATTCAAATCAGATTAAATTAAGAAACAATTAACGATTCATAAACTATATGACACTTAGCATACTTAAGCCTTTATCCCTTACTCCCCTCCTGAACATCAACCCTAAGGAGGATGGGCATTTACTTGTTGTAGGGTGCCTGGAAACCAATCTACAAATTGGCCACCTCAAGGCTTCAAGATCCATCCATATCCCATCTTGGGATTCACCTACCTTGTGAGGATATACTCCACCTCTCCTTACACAACACCTTAAGGGCTAGGTTACATACACACACACACTTATCCCTAATAAATGTTGGATATAATATTCTGTAAATCAGTATTTGATTTATAGATAAAACTACGACATACCAATTTTTTTTACTTAATATAATGATTTCTTCCATATGATGAGTTATAATGTCTTATTCTTCACCCCTCTTTAATTAACTCTCACATATATGATGAGGGGTGGCCTTCTAGAGATACATCTCTTCAGAATGATGCCCCCCCTTAGTGTACTGTATCTTTTTATAACAAATATAATAATTGCTGCTACCCACCCTTGTTTGATCATTTAACAATTTACTGTTGAACGTTATGACTAATTGTCGATTAGTTAATTCTTCTCTTAACTGGCATTAATAGCTGATGTTTGTTTAAGTTACTGGTATGTCATATCTTACTCTTATGTCTCCTTTGATCATCACTAACTATTGTTGATAATATGTTCGATAAGGTTGTATCTTCCCATACGATCGATCTGATTAAATCCATCACATTTTCTCTCCAACAGTTGATATTGTTCGTTGCTAGTATCTGTTCCATCAGTTTGGAATCACTATTAATATACATCATATTACTACTGCTCATGTCAATAAGATCACTCCTTAATTGCTGACTTCCAGTAGTTGGTCACTGCTTTATCATCATTAATCTTTTATCTCAACTCTTTTTATCAAACTTTTACTTCTAATTACGTCCTCCTCAAAGATAGTTACAGTTCTGTGTCTGTAACTCAATTTGTGATTGTGACTGCTGATTCAAGGAATTGACAATCTTACTAATGTCACCTTTTGCTGCTTCCACTGTTTCTTTCTTATGCATCACTTCTCGCTATACTGACCTCTGTTATTTCTAGGCGTTGTTTATTTCCTTAGGTTTGATGTTTTATCAGAAAATTGTGAAGTCTTATTTTAATTTTCTGATATCTAGTTTATCTGCTATGGCAGGATATGCCAGCGACCTGTTATTTGCTTAACTTCTACAGTTTGTAGTGTACTTCTAATTTATCTTTGGTAATTTCTAAATTTTATTAAATGTAATGACTGAAAACTGTACTGCTAGACTGAATTTTCTGATTTACTTGCCAACTTGCGAACTTCTAGTCTGTTGTTTTGAAACTGCTATCTTCACAAATAAGGTTTATTTAGCATACTCTATAAGCTAACTGCATATTAAATTTAATTGATGGATTATCTCTATAAATCTGTTATTTTTGGGTTTCTGCAATGGATTTATTATGTTTTGGGCATATTGGGGCAAGTCTATAAAATATTATACTAATTGGGGTAAATTTTCTCATCAGCTAATTTTATATATGAAATCAGACTAAGTTTTTTCTTTGAACTTACTTTTTATGTAAAAAAAATGATTAGTTTAGATAGCGTGAATGATACTGGGCTCAAGCTTTTGATCTGATTGTTATCAAATTATAACATGTACCGATTAAGTATGTTTATGTCATTTTATCTAACTGGGGGCTATATATGCTATTTTTGGGGTTTGTTGCGATGAATATGCCACATTTTTGACTGACTGGGATAATTTTCTAGTCTGCTGATTTTGTTTATTAAATTAGAATAAGATGGCTTTTTGAAACTGATGTCCAAATTTCCACTTTCAAAATTTAATTAATTGAAGTCAGTAATTCTTGAATGAACAATATAGTGTGAATAATAATATTGTTTGAACATGTGATCTGCTATAGCTCAACATTAAGTTCTAGGGAGTAGACTCATACTTTTTTTTTAAAATTTTAAAATGGTATTGTATTCTACTGTCATGCTGCAGTTTATTTTCCACCAGTCATGGTTCAAATGTGAAACCTTAAATCCATGAGGTGTGATTCTCAAACATAAGCTTCTACAATTCGGCTGATTTTGGTTACATTTTTGCTAATCAAGGACTAGAGCAGCTTAATCTTGGATTGGCTGCCTTAAATCTTTTACTTTTTGTCCTTATTGATCTGTTTTCCAACTGTATGATTTCTGTTTGTGAAATTTATGTGAACCTACCTCAGGAATGTGGAATTTCGGTTTAGTTTTAAAAGTGAGTTGAAAATGTTCACTTCTACACTAAAGTTTTTGAATTTGTAAATATTAAATTTTCTTCTGTGGAGATCCTTTGGTCTAGATGTCATGTTTAAACAGTGTCTATTGTATGATAGTTTAGGTACACAACTGGAAGGCTTTCAAGGTAGCTCTAGTAACTTGTTACAATATTAGGTGTATATATGAATGAACTTACACATTTTTGGTATTAATGTTTGAGCAAGTGGTTAACCTTTATTTTCTAGTTGTATTACACTTAACTAGGTGCCTATGGATGTGCAATCTCTCACTTATAGGGGCTAAATTTTAAAGATCAGCGAGCTTTGTGTTGTCAGATCTCCTTAGTGTAATTATGTTTGAAGATTAGTAAGCTTTTTATTGTAAGATTAACGTAATGCAATTGATATGCATTGTTTTTTGCTGCCATCAAATATAATATATGTTCAGTATATATTTCTAGCTTGAATCTTTTAGCATGCATTTTTGCTATCAACTACAATTAAATTTTATTATGGCAGGTGGATTCGCTTTTGCACAAAGAAATGTGTACACTTGAAGAGCTCTTTGATGAAGAAGAAATTATTCAAGAATGCAAGGGTCTCAACAATCGTCTTATTAATTTGTAAATTTTTAGAACTTGCTCCTGAGCTGAAGAAAGTCTAAATGTTAGGCGGTAGTCACTTGAAATTTTTTCCTTACATGTGAATGCATTGGGTAAATTATTTTTATTGTTGTTTTGGGTGTTGTTGATTGAGAATATTGTCAATATAAGTCACTGAAAGTTTGGTAATACTTGGACAGTTAGAAAGTATAGTGAATCAATCTATTTCCTTTTAATTATTTTTTAGGCAATTCAAATTCATCTATTGAAGTAATTTACAACTGAAGGCAAGTATGTTAAATGATCTATGATAGTTGAATGTAAGAGAAACAAAATATTGTTAAGAATGTAGGGTAGATAGATATATAAACGTATTGTAAGATAGTACTTAAAGGAATGACTAGAGGAATTGAATTTCCCTTTGAAGATGCTTTATCTTGTGATACTACTCAATAAGGGAAATGAGAGTTTATAATAATGTCTTCAAAAATCCAAAGCTGATCAAGGGAACAGCGAGGGAGAACTTGATACATTACAGCCAACAAGGGTTGTCTAAACTCTAAAGCACTAAGACCATTCTAGCAAAGAAGGAATTATGCACCTGCAATTCAAAATACTACTCAGAAAGATCAATCCTTGGAACCTAACCCAGTGGTTTCCTGATTTTCCGGGATGGCGAATTTATTTCCAGCTTGGGGATATCTATATAAATATATATTAAAAATAAAAATGAATATTTAAAGTAGAATTATTATGTTTTCTTGGTAATAAGATATATTTTTAAAAATAAGTTAGAACATTACATAATCTATATTTAGAGTGCATCGACATAAGCTTGAAAGTTCTTGGATGAGGTCCATGTGCTGAATCCTCCATCCAGAGAGAAACCCTAACCTATAACCCTCATTGCAGCCTCAATTCCAGAGAGCTGCCATTGTCATTTTTATGACGGAGGTGCCCCAAAATTACAAACATACAGAATTACTGTGGGAACCAGCAGAAGAAAACATAGAAGGATTAACACTTCAAGTCACATTAGGAGAGAAAGAGACATTAAAGAAGCTTTCCAAAAATTCTGCTGTAGCATAAATCTAACCAAAACAGGCACCCATTGATTGGCATCATTCTGCTTGTTCTTCTAATTATCGCGTCACCATTTAGCATTGCAAAACGAAGGGGAGTCCTTGCTATTTCATTGTTGTTCACTGAGGCATTCTGTTGTCCCTTTCCCCATTTGCAAATTTTTTTTGGCAGTTTAACCTGTTGCCCTAAAGAGTGAAATCACAAAAATAAAGCCAACTCAAACATTCTTTTCCCTCCCAAACACCAGAGAATTTAACAATTTATGTAAAAGATAATTAAAAACAACATAGAGAACCACCAACCCACATAAACCAGCACAGACCAACACTCGAAATGGGAAGCGAAACCTTGCTTCATCTGAGGGCATGTGGGACAAACCCCTAGATTCTTGCTCTTAACATATTTTTGTTTAGCTTCTGGGTAGTCTTTTCCCCCATTTTCTGCTTTTTCCCTAGCTCTCTTCAATTCAACTAGTTGTTCTTGATCATCTGTATTCCACCCTACCCGTGCTTTCATCTGAGCTATGTCCTTGTCAGTGATGTGTTGCATGACTAGTAGCTTAAGTGCGTGCCAGGCCTTTCTTGTCTCCTTGAACCTTTTATGCTTCAGGCTCTCTTCAAATCTCCACACAAATGGAGTGTATTTTGTACCTAGAAATTTTTCAATGACAGTTTCTTTCTCTCCCAAATTTATTTCAATTCCAAGGATTGAGGCATGAAAAATCTCCTCTAAATCTAACAAATAGTCCTTAGGAACCAACTGGAGCATCATGAACCCAACAATGTCCTTACCTTCTTCAAGTTAAAGCCCATGCCAGAATCATGGAGTAGATGTCCGTGTTGGTGCGGTGTGTATTTTCCAGCTGGTAGAACATTTTACCAAGCAACCAATAGGCATCTGCAAGTCTGTGGTGAATGAATTTGAACATTTTGTCCACCCTAATTCTTCTGCTATGACCACAAATGGGGTTTTGTTGCTTTCGTCACTGAAGGGTGAAAGTGGTTTCCATTTTTGCAGCACCCAAGAATTTACCTCTGCTAATCCTCTGCAACCAAAGCGACTGGTGAGTTTGAGGGCACATGCTTTTATTTTTTAAGGTGGTGAATGATGGAATGTGATTGAAGTATGTCGCATCCATTGTAGTACTTAAGGGGAATGATAGCTCCTCATCTTCCTCAGTTGCATGCCGCATTAATGAGTTGGGAAAGGTGGCTAGATGAGTGAAAAGGAGAATACTTATTAATTTGGTTAATTCCTCCCATCTGACATCAGAATATTTCTCCGTGACAATTTCAAAGATGTTGAGATTTAATGCCCAATTCGGCATTGTGTTAGCTTCTTTATTCCCAGATCTTTTAATGCGTGTAATCTTATAATCCACTAGGGAAGATAACTCATCCTTGATTCTGGAGATGTAATTTTGGAGGTGCCAGGCCTCCATGTCTTTTAGAAAGTTTTTATTTTGTTCTCAATTATTTCTCTCTATAAGGTGACTACATTTTCATTTGTAATCACTGAATTATGAATAATGAAATTTCATTAAGTTTACAATTGCGAGTTTCGTAGGGGTGCAGCATTTTCCAATTAGACTGTAGCACACATGAGACCACTTGTTTGATGCAACCATGGAGAATTACAGTCAATTACAACTTGACAGGAACTGTTTTTCAATTATGAAGATAGTTCATATCTGATATGTCTCTTCATCTTTCTTGATGTAATTGTATCTCTTTATGGATAATTCATATTTTGTTTCCTTTATGTTAAAAAAATTATCCTACACTTTCATAGTACATTTTGATCTTTGTATTTCACATTTTGTTAATTGCATTCTTTCAATATGATGTTACAGATTTTTTTCCTCCATCCTTGATCTAACCCATTTTGTAAAGAGCACACTTACCATGTGCTTTTATTATGAATATTTATGTGTATTTTTTCCCTTATTTAATTTTTCTGAATTGTTTGGTGTATGATATCCAATAAAAAGAATTTTGTTTCATCACGTATCATTTTCAATTTCCTAGGTATTTTTTGAAGCTAATTTTGAATACTATGTTTAAAATACCTTTTTTAAACTAGAGAAATCTATTTTATGATTTCTTTCAGTCTTCGAGACAAGGAATGTATGCAACGCATGATACGTTACATTGTTGAAGAGCCTCCAGAGAATGCAGAAAGTAGACGATGTTTCAGGTAATTGTTTTGCTTAGCTTTCGTATCTTTTAGTACTCGGCATACGAGAGTCTAGTTTATGTAGTGTATTGTTTTTTAATTCCATTGTTCATGATGTCAACTCTTCTGTGTTTTTGGTTTTGTATGTTTCAGGTTTCCATTTATTGCTTGTGAAATATTCTCTTGTGAAATTGATGCTATTCTTAAGACACTGATCGAGGATGAAGAGGTTTGTTTCTATGCACATCATGTATTATGCATAATCCTGTCAGATGAAAAACATCACATTGCAGTGGGGCTAAATTCATGTATAACATTTAAGTTGGACTAAGTGCATTCATGGTAACAGACCCATGTTAAGATTTTTTTTGGAATTTCAATCACGTTCTGGTTTGATTCAATATTTCATTTATAATGGCCTTAGGTATTTTATGTCACATGTTTATGATTTGTTCATATCTATCTTTACTCTGATGTTCACAGTTGATGAATTTGCTTTTTTCCTTCTTGGAATCTGACCGCCCACATAGAACCTTACTAGCTGGTTACTTTAGTAAGGTAATGTTTATTTATAAGTAATGATATTTTTTAAATGTTAGACAAGTACTACAATTGCCAGTTGTAAATTATTTTTTTGTGCACGAAGTTGTGTTTGTTTGAGTTGGTCAATGAAGTTCGAGTCAGATTTGATGAAACCACCTTTGGAATGTTTTGACATTATTTCATTGGCAACTTGATGTTTGAAGTTTTTCTGTATTGGCTATAATTGGTTGTAATCTCAGGTTGTAATCTCTCTGCTCCTAAGAAAGACGATTGCTACGATGCGCTATATCCAAGTGAGTAATTCGCTTCTAGGGTGTTCTGAAGCAGATGCCTTTGAGCTTTTCAGTATTAAATTTGGAATTGTAAATTAGTTGTGCATCTCAATTCTCAGATTTGGAAGCTAAAATTCTGAAAGAATCTTGTCAATGTTTTCTGTTGGTTAAACTTAGAGCTTGCTAATGAGACAGGGGACATATTGCATAATATTGGAGATTGCATCGCGGACAATTATTTCTTCTTCCGTTTCTTTGTTTCTTGATACCTGTTCAGAGGGCGTCCTTGATCAAACCAGAGTTAAAATGTATAAATGAAGAACCAATATGAAATGTAATAGCAGCAGGAAGCAAATTATTTCAATTTACATAAAGGTGATATCCGTTACAGGAATATCTCTAACACTCAATATTTTTAATAATCACTTCCAGGATATGTTAACTATAACTCAACGGAAGAGACTCACACAAAAGACAGTCATATCTGATTTATTAATTCAAGAATAAACAGATACAACACATTAAACATCAATCAATGTGACAGTCAAGGGTTTGCAGAATTCCCAAAATACCCAGCTTGCAGTTTGGGTCGAAAATTTCTGGCCTGGTCTGGATATGAATACAAGGTTTATGCATGTGATTTATTATAGCAACACAGTTGCAAGGTCTGTGATCTTCAGGTTAGTTGCTTCTAGGTATCTAACAGAGTGAGAGCATGTATTTTGCTTTGGTTGCTCAATTCCTTATAAAGTTAGTACTTGAAAACCAAAGAATATATCATTCCATGGTAATCTCCTGTGCAGAGACAGCTCACAGAGAGAGGATAGGGGTGATGTCCTAGCCAATTAGACCTTTTGAGGATTTTGTCCCAAAAGTCTGGAAATTTGCAATTGGAAATGCAACCATACCTTATCCCCAACCTAAAAATTATGAGGTGTTTGATGCTCATCATGCCTCTGTTTATACTTCTTAGTGGTCTGCTCCAAAATTTCATGAACTTGCTGCTGCAAATGATGAATTTTATTAATGAAGTTCATTGCTTTTTCTTTCTCCTTATCCAAGCATGGTACCAAGTCAGGTTGCAGAACTGGTCTAGAAACATTTATTGGTGCTAGAGGCTGATATCCAAGGCAAACTTCAAATGGGCTATGGCTTGTGGAACTATGAATTGCCTTGTTGTAGCTATGTTGTACATATGGAAGGCTCTCATCCTATGTAGGGGGTTGTTTGGAGTGATACATATGCAAGATTTGAATAATCATTCAATTGGCAACATTTGTTTGACCATTTGCTTGAGGATGGAATACAGTGCACTTTGTTAGTTTGGTGTCCATCATTGCCCATAATGAAGACCAAAATATACTGAGAAACTGACCATCCCTGTCTAAAATAATGCTTTTTGGTAGCCCAAAATGAACCCAAACATGCTCAAAGAAGAGTTTTGTAGTTTCTTTTGCAGAGATTGCCTTTCCATAGGCCATAAAGATAGCCATTTTTGAAAATCTATCTACTACAACATATAAACAATCATGTCCATTTTTATCCATAGAAATTGAATACCAAAGTTTATTTGGAATAGGAAGTGGTAAATATAAATCAAGCTTGCCATTTGCAGGCTTTGCAATGGCACACGCTGTACATGCTTGAATGTATTCTATTACATCATTTTGCATTTTTGGCTAGTAAAATATCTTTGAAGTATAGCAGTAGTCTTACCTATTCCAAAAGGACCAACATCCTTACTATAGTGAGCTTCCCTTATCAATTTCTTACATTATGCCTTAGGCACACAGATTTGGCCAAGGTGGCAAAGCATTCCATCTTGCAAGTAATAATCATTCACATGTTTACCTTCCGTGAGTTGAGTATAAACATCTGAAAATTCATTATCATGTCCATCCCAGTGGGTCCAGTTATCTGTTTGGTGACCACATGATTCTAATACCATACTTATTCTTGCAATTAGAGTCCTGCTCAATCTACTACCTTATTGGCACTTCCTTTCTTATGACGAATGTTGAGATGAAATTGCTGAAGATAAGTGGACCACCTTTGGTGCTTATCATTCTGTAATTTGCCTTGTGTTTGCAAAAACTGAAGGGGTTTGTGATATGTTTGGATGATAGTCTCCTTTCCCAATGTATAATGCTTTGATTGCTTGCAAGCTTGAACAATAGCATATAATTCTTTATCATAGGTGGGATACCTACACACTGCACCAGAAAAAGTCTCACTATGTTAGGCAACCGGATGTCCATGTTGCATGAGGACTGCTCCTAGGGCATATTCAAATGCATCATTTTCTACTTAACTCCTGCAAGATTGTTATTAACACAGGTGCAGAACATAACCTCTGTTTTAACTCCTCAAATGCTTGTCACTGAGCATCTGTCCATCAAAATTTTGCTTTCACACCTTGTAGTGACTGATTTGAAGGCCAAGGCAAATGTGAAAACCCAAACAGAAATCTGCAATAAACGTCAGCCAACCCCAAGAAGCTGCGCAACTTTGTGAGATTCCTTGGAGCAAGCCAGTCTTTAATTACTTCGATCTTTTTAGGATCAACATGAACACCCTCATTGTTAATAACATAAGTATTTAATACTTTGCATACCAAAAGAACACTTTTTCTTCCCAAGTTTTATTGAAAATAAGAATGCCATCTAATATGCAACAACAAAAGAATCAGTGAATGGCCTAAGTATGTCATTCATTACCCTCATAAATGTGGTTGGGGTATCTGTGAGGCCAAAAGGCATCACCAACCATTCAAATAGCCCATCCTTAGATTTTAAAGTAGTCTTCCATACATCTATTGGATCAATTGGTACTTGATGGTACCTAGATTTTACATCTAATTTAGTAAAGAATTTTGCCCCTCTAAGCTGATCCAAGAGATCATCTATCTGAGGAATTGGATATCTATTTTTCACAGTGATCTTATTCAACGATCTATAATCAATACAAAGCCTCCATGTACCATCCTTTTTCTTTGCAAGGACAATTGGGCTACCACATGGAGATGCACTTGGGCGGATATGTCTTTTTTGAATCAATTCTTGTATCTACCTTTTTATCTCATCATTTTCTAAACCTGACCTATATATTGGCTCATTAGGCAATGGGGTTCCTAGTAACAAATCAAGAGTGTCTAACTTGGTAGTGTGAGGGTACCCTTGATGATAACTCGAACATTATGATATTTTGTTAAAATCTGATCCATTGACCTTTGTTGTTTTGTTGTGATGGACACCATGGCATGGGAATTACATACATTTTTCTTTTGTTCCTCAGGATCGATCATTAACAACACAAATGTACCAGTTTGGACTATTAATCTTCTACATTGTTTTGCACTAATCAAAGATGCAGAGTGTGGAGGACTTACCTCTGGTATTTGGTACTTTTGTCCATCCAATTTAATTGTCACACTTTGTGGCCTAAACTCATACACCTCATGACATTGATACATATATGGCTGCCCTAACAGAATAGTACACACATCAAGAGGAGCTACATCACAAATCACCTCATCTTTGAATGGTTTTATGGAATATGAAAGACAACATTGCTTGTTTGTTTGAATATCTCTCCCTTGGCTTACCACCCCATAGAATATGGTTGTGGGTGTGACGTTGTCTTTAGATTCAATCTTTTTACATTCTCAACAAATATCAAATTCTTTTGACTACCACTATCAACAATAAAATGTAAAGCTTTTCCTCCTACCCACATTTGTGAATGGAATAATCTCTCTTCAACATCCCAAGAAAATACCTTCACAGTGGCTACTGTGGCATATGTGTCAGCCTAAAGATTTGTTCATCTTCCTTTTGTTTTCCAAAATCTGACACCTTGGGTTCAATAGCTTTTTCATGGGTTTTCCATCATTAAATTATTTATAGTTCTACAATCTTTAGTGTTATGAGAGGGACTTTGATGGACTTCACACCACATACTTGATTCTTGGCCTACTTTCTTCACACCCCATGTCTTTTTTGCTTGTGAATTTGTAGATGGCTCCTTTGTTGTTTGTTTCCCTAGAGGCTTATTGCCTTTAGCTTTCCATTTGTCGTTCATTGGATTTTCCCTCCTTCGTTTTTGTTCAAACTTCTCAATTTTTGATGCATATTTGAAAACACTAGACAATGTCTCTATATTCAAGAAATCCATTTCGGTTTGAATGTATCTATGAAGACCACTCTTATACTTTAAAATTGGATGTTTTTTTGAGTCTTTGATACCAAGCTTCGCACAGAGAGAATGAAATATGTTAGTGTACTCCTAAACTGTTTGGTCCTCCTTCTGTCAGAGTAATTGCCAATGCATATATATTTGTTCATAGGTATCTTTAGGGTAATATTCTTGTTTTATGTGCTCCACAAATCCTTCCCATGTGGGTTTACTATCCAATAACACAAAAAATCCATGTTCATCTTGGGCTACATGGGCTTCTTTAGTTTCTTCATAAAGATCCCATGCCAAATTCACATGATTCTCAACTTTGAGGAGGGTGAAGGTGATATTTTCAATATCTGAGAAATTATTAACACAAAAGTACCTATTAAGTTTGGACAACCAGTTATCAACAATATTTGCATCAATTTTCCCCTGAAAAGTTGGCATATCAAAATTTACTTGCACTTTAAATGGGGTTTGCCTGTCAAATGTTGAATTCCTTGGATTGGCCTACGACTTGTTTTCTAGCATCTGTGAAAATTGCTTCTGTTTTTGCCCGAATTGATAATGTAATTGATGATGCTATAAATGTATGTAAAAGAGTCATATGAGTTGTTATGTTTTTCATTGATGTCAATGTCTTAGTTGGCTAGACATTATGCTAACTCAGTAGAGTGCTATATCAATATGATTTTTGAAGAGGATTTGATTGATGAAGAGGATTTGAAGAAAGTATGTTGAAGATAGAGTTGAGAAGTATGGTATTCAATGGGAACTTGAATGAGTTGGACAATGATGATCTAATGTTGGTTTGATTGTTTTACAATCATGTAATATTGTATGTATTGAGCTACTCAAGATAAACTGAGTGACAAGGTTAAAGAAGGAAGACAATATTCGCCGAGTGACTACAATGTTCGTCGAGCAGTTGATAGAGTAAAATTGTAAGCTTAGTATTGCTTGAGTAATTTTAGTATTGACCGAGTGTTATATTATCCGAGTAAAATGTAATGTCCGCTGAGTAACAACAAGAAGAACAAGTTAAAAAAGATGGAATCCGAGGTCGACTTTTGATGGAATTCAAGAATGTTTGAGAAGTTCAAAGGCACGAGTTAAAGTTTGTGACAAGATCAACGATTGAGAAAATGCAAGGAAGATCTGATGATGGAGATTGTAGAAGGATAAGGATAGACACAAAGTTCTATGAAAGGTCTATTTTCCGAGTGTCTAGATTCATTGCGTTTGGTATGAACTTGAGATCGATGATCATGATTAAGTGGCAATAATTGGAAGAATGTGGAAGCACTGAGATGACTATGCAGCAATATTTGGAAGAATCTAGAAGCACTGAGTTGACTATTTAAGAAGTTGGAACAAGTTTTTTGGTTGCTGATTTCGCTGATATTGTTGATGAGGTTGTTGATAGTGGAATTGTCGGAGAAAGAAGATGAATGTGTGAAGTTGTTGTAGAGAAAGGTTGAGCCAGATGAACTGAGCAAAGCTGAAGAATAAGACAGAGAGAATGAGTGAATCAACCAAGTAAAGAGATCAGAAAGAGATCGAGCAAAAAGGAGACTTGAACAAGCAAGGTAGTGTTATACCTAACAGATCATTTGTACTGTTACTTTCTAATCACAGTAGCAGAAAAATATCTTAACCAAGTGGACCTAAGAAGTCTGTGAAATCTTATATGGTAACATCGATTAGTGCTACTTATAAGTCTGTTAGTGAACAGATTGTCCTTTGAAGAAATACATGCAAATCTAACCTTGAATGCCCAAATGAAAGGACAAACTAACACCAACAGCTGGATAGGTTACCATGGGATTGATAACCTTCCTCTAAATTTTATCAGGTACAGCTCCCCGTACAAGATATTCAATGAATTAAATGTGGATGCTTTTAACCAGAAAGCACAAAAGGATATCAAACATCTACCCTTAAATACAATGTAGATGTGAAAACCTATACTATTGCATAAAAAGGGAATAAGGAACAGCAGATGATGCAAAGTTCATTTGCTGGACACTGCATTGCATAGTAAGAATGGAAATATGTTTCCTGTTCTCTTGAGAGAAATAAAAACTAGAGCCTTTAAAGATATTTGAACAGATAATGTGACAAGAAAACAACGGTATTGAAATGTAACTTAAAGAAAACTGAAAATGACTCAAGGTTCATTACTAGTGGAAGGAAAATACACCATAATCAA
Source organism: Cupressus sempervirens (assembly GCA_028749045.1). Taxonomy (NCBI): domain Eukaryota; kingdom Viridiplantae; phylum Streptophyta; class Pinopsida; order Cupressales; family Cupressaceae; genus Cupressus; species Cupressus sempervirens. Next base: position 819,013,816 of record CM053791.1, on the reverse strand, counting down.
AGTTCTGATATTATTAACCTCCAGTCTCCCTTCCTTGACTGTAAAAGATTCACAAAGTACCTTCTACACATTACAACCAAATTGTTATTTCAAGAAAGATAGAAACTCCCTTCACCATGTTACATCAACTATCGAAATCCTAACTCTTTCTCAAAACCCAGTTCTGAAAAAAAAGAAAAGAAAGGAAATAACCCATGCTCTGCCTCTCACAGCCTCTCAAGAAAATAGAACAGTTTTGCCAAACTCTCCTCCCTACCTGGAGCTCAAAGTCTGCAGTTTGGAAGAAGGAAGAATGGAACCCTCCCCTTCACTTGCTCTTGTTGGCTTATTTAATTTGTTCTTTCCCGTGGCTTTTCAGTTTCCCAACTGAATTTTGAAAACTTTTTGATTTCCCCTTTCTCCTTCTTTTTTTCTCTCATTTATGTTTTGATAATCTTATAAAACATTGATATAAACATTTTATAAGAATAATTTGACATATCAAATGAGACTTGGACACGTGGCACATTATTATATTATTCCAATATAAAAAAGTTCTTGATGCTAGGCTGATTTAAAATAACTCTGTCAGCAAAAACAGGTCTCGGTACAGAAGGCATAACTAATTATCCCACCATTGGATCTTGCTGAATTTTGGATATGTTATCAGAATCCTAGTTCTCCACATTCTCACCAAGGCGATTTTGAAAATAATGTCTGAGTCAAAAGTTACGGGTCACTCTTTGAGGGTCTATATGACTGTCAGAAAATCCGACTTGCTGAATTAAAATTCTCAGCCACTGATCATTGGACACCATTTTGAACATGTCTCCCTGTTAATAGCATTATTTTGCTGCAATAACTCTTGTTGCCCAATCAATCTTATAGCATTTTGGAAATCACTTTGGATGTACATGAGCCGATAAATATGACCCGAGTATCAGCTTTGTGGCCTAAACTCAAATTTGTGCACTCATGCTTTTCATAATGTAGCCGCTGCCGATGAAGGTAGATATCGGGTATCCATGCCTGAAACAAATGATTTTGCGCATCTTGTCAAACAAACCTATGAGTGATCACAACTTCTAATGATAGAATGTCATATTCTTTCCTTACCGCCCAAACTTGAACTCACTTAGGCTGAATAAAATGCTTCATTATGATTGTATCTAATATATTGATGCTCTGTCTCTGCAATGAACATTTCAATGAGTAGACCACGTGTGTCCTTGGACATGGCTCAATCACCTCCAAATTATGGCTTGGTTTGATCTTTTCAAACTCTTTGAATATAGCACTGACATGATTATCTATTATAGAAGTAGATGAAAACACTGGCAAGATATAGAATGTTTCCTTCATCAGACTTGTATCAAGCATTTATGAGAATTCTACATGGAATGAGAGATGTTTTCTTTACAACTTGGTTACCGTTCCTTTAAACTTTTGTCAAGTGAAAATGTGGACTATCGTGACTTTCTCAACAAAAACATGAATCATTACTTTGAAAATGCAGAGTATTCACATATGAGAAGAAAATCGGGCTTGGCATTTCATCATATCCAATATTGCAGCTCGATTAAATGATCCTTATACCTCTGTTCTGAATCATTGGCATTGACAATTTTGAGCCCGAGCCTTGATTCTGAATCTACGTGTTGAACCACTAAACCATTGAACCACTTTGAACTACTTCGAACCTCAGTTCGAAGTGGTTCAAAAACTCTACACCTCGCATCTTCTGAAACTGTTGGGCTAATTGAAACTGAATCACGAACAGGGACCAAATTTTGAACCTTTTCGAACTAACCGATCTGCATTTTCAAAATCACTTGAACTGTCGAATTGCTTTGAACTACTTCGAACTTCAGTTCGAAGTGGTTCAAAAACTCTGAACTTGAAATTTTTAAACCGTGATCATATTGGGTGCTAACAAAGTCGTTTAGAGAAAGCCACTCTTTAGACAAGATCAAGGAGTGATAATGTCTAGATGATCATTTGGTGTAAATCATCTAACAAGGTCATATTAACAATGTGAACCTTTAACAAGGTTGGCTCCTAGCAAAGTTCACTTCAGAACAGTGAAAATTTTGGGTTGCCAGTCCAAGGTGGTTTTTCCCTTTATAGGGTTTCCACGTTAAAAATCTTGGTGTCAAATGTGTGAATGTTGTTATGTTGCAAGTTGATTTACATGTTATTTTCATTTTATTGCAATTCGGTAACAACTGAGTTAATGTTTGGCAATAACTAAGTTTTATCATTGTCAGTCGGTTATAATAGAATAGTGAATGAACAATTTGTAATTAAGTGATCATGTGAATTAATTGTGAATGAACAATTTATAATTAAGTGTCGTGTGAGTTAATTTAGAATGAGTACACCGAGTGAATGCTTATGATGATTATGAAGTTTTTTTGGTACTGAAATTGTTTGAAGGGACTTTAAGATAACTGAACATAACTGATTCACACCCTGTCTTAGTTATTTGACAACTTCATCATTTCTTCACATTGTTTTTTAATGCATCTTCCACTAGTGTTGTGAAGGATTCTTCCATCCCATCAGTCTGTTGTTTTGCTATCAACGATCATGTGCATCTCAAAGGAAGATAGTCTAAAGGATCTCTTGTACCCAATCCCAAACTTTGGTATGTTGATCATGTATGATGGGACATACAGGAGCGAACAAGCTCTGATGCCACTGATTTGAATTAAGAATTTAGACTACAATACCTAATGTAGATCCTATGGTATTGTGATTAGTTCAAAACAACATGAAAGCAACAATAGATTTCTGCAAGCCAAAAAGTAATCCATTGAATTCGTAAATAGAGTTTATACAAAGTTAGATGGATCCCAAGGGTCACCACTACCACTTGGAAATGAAATGAAAAGTGCACAAATTCTTTAATTACAAAATAAACTCTAAAAACTACTAAAACTATGAAAATCTATATTCAAATAATTATGTCTACTTGTAGAAGTCAGAACTTTATACTCGTAGCTCGAAATCACAAATCGTTAGATTTTCTGGAAAGCTCTTCAAAACTTCTACATTTGATGCGTGAAGGTTTAAGCATAGTGCTTTGGCATCGTCGAAGCCCAAAAATGCTCCGAAGATCTCCAAAAATGCAAAATACTAAAACATAGAAAATACTGAAAAAATAGATTTCGGTATTTGGCCATTTCTGCTTGTGCCAACATCCTTTGCATCCTTCTGAACTATGTTCTGATCAATGATTATATGATATCCAACCTTCACCCAACATTCCTTCAACTTCTCCATTAACACATTGATCTTGGAATAGTTCTTATCCAAGGTTGTGGTCCTTAATTTGATCTGACCTAGTGACACGTACGACGGTACTCACGTTGCTACCATTAACATCATCTCCTTAAAAATGGGAGATTGAACTACATGAAATGGGATGCCATTGGGAAAGAACTTTGCAATGGCATCGTCTGTCTCATCCTTCAGCTTCATATTGAACAAATCGGCTATGGGGTTGCTATGCAACTATCATTTCCCCTTACCTTCTCCTGCATGGTCAATAACATTAGAAGAATATTTTGGTTGCACTCCTACTCTTGTCTGATAAATATGATCAAGACTCTGGCTGGCTTTGTGGAATATGTGTCCTCCTAGTAGACAAGGCATAGGTGTAGTTGACGTGTCATTCAAAATACCCCAAAGTTCGTGTATCTCAACTCTATATTTCATCTAAAAAAGAAAATCTATCCACACTATTTCCTTGAATAATAAGTAAGTGTGCATTAACTTTAGTACCGCTGCCATACCATTCTAGGTCATAAAAGTTGCATTTTCACTTATGCCACCACTTGCCCCCAACTTATATAGTATTAATAATTAGGTACAAACTGTTTGAGAGGAGACTTATGACTAAATGGACTCTTAGCATACTCTACCAACAATGGGAGACACACTCTATGCTGGCTATTGCACTTGCCATGGAACTAGTTTAGGCTACATTATCAGCCCCATGGTCACGACCTTTAGCCTCAGTTCATATTCATATTCAATATCACTTTGGGTATGAAACTTTGATTCATCCTCAATCGTGTCACCAATATTCATTGTGATATGACAAAACATATATTCTATAAGTGCCTTATTCAGCATCAAATGGCTTAAATCAGATTTTAAAAATGAAACTTACAAAAAAGAACAAATCCATCATAGAAACCTACCTTGTGCTTGAAAGATTGCTCCAAGTTAGTGTAGAAACCTCATCATCTTCTTATTCTTGCTCCTTGTCACCTCTCTTGCACTTGCAAAAACTTAGTCTCTCTCATTCATCCCCTCACTCACTTTCTCTCCTTTTCACCTAGCTTTTGGTAGAATTAGAAAACCAATGTGAGAAAAAAGACAAATTTTGAGAGTTTTGTAATGGCAAGAGAGCATAGATGGGGCCCATGTGCCTTTGGGGTTCAACCCTAGGCAATAATTGTGGTTAATAGAAAACTATTTTTTGATGCCCTTGGACGGGACACTTTGCAACATCCTCGAAATGCTCGTGGGACTGTTGGGCAATCTTGTGGATGGCTTGACATATAATGTTTCCACATGGTTCACCACTTAACATGCTAACACAGATTTCACACATGCAAATATTTGGTTTAACTTACTGAAAATATGATTGATTGCAGAACAAAAATATGTCATGCAACATCCAACAAGCTTTAACACATTACAATGTAATGTCCCCACTTTAGCAGTCGACAAAGTGTGTGTGTGTTAGCCTAGTTCTACATGGTCTCGAGGGCTAACGAAGGGTTTAAAGGGATTTTAGAGTGTTTTGGCCTAGTCATCTCCAGTTTGGACCAAAACGAAGTTGATTTACTTAGTTTCAGGCAAATTTACTATTTTTAGTAAGTCAGCAAGACATAGAGGAGACTAGTTTTGGTGATTGAATTTGATACTACTTGGCAAGAGCTTTCCGACGAGCTATCACTCATGCTATTTGGAGTTTGATAGCTAATATATTTTAATGGCTGAAGTGTTATTAAAGTAACATTTAATTTAGTTAGAAAATATTGAAGTGTTACTTTAATATTAAATTTAATGGGAATGTGTGCAAATCAAAAGGGGCACCTAAGGGAGACATAAGTGATTATTTTTATATGTTTAATATTGCACATCTTTTATCCCACATTGCTCATGTGAGTTGAATCAACTCTTCGAGAAAGAATGAAAGGGAGTGTTAGTGGCTTTATTTGACAAGTGGAATATGAGAAAAAAATTGATGGTGTGAGTTGCAGATTCGTTCTTGGCATTAGAGGACGTCTATCCTCTCTTGTGACATTCTAGGCGTTATTCTTGTAGGGTTTGGCCTTTGGAATTCATTGCTATTAGCTTCATTAACAGGCAGATTGGGCGCATTTCCAGCTACTTGAGAATTGGGTGTTTGTTCATATCATTCTCGCTTCTTGTTTGATGATTATGCCATTGTGAAGGGATGATTTTATTAGGGTTTTGGACTAATTGAAGGCAGATTTTACTATAGCAGCACTGTAGCACGACAATATTCATATTACCGTAGCAGCAAGATGGGAAGTCATTATTGGAAAATTATGTTATAATGCTGGAGAAATTAGTAAGTTGAAAAGTCTGCTATATATTTGATTTTTATTAGTTGAAAATTAATATTATTTCAGCAGTAGTTCAATCTTCAGTTTGCATATTATTATAAATTCCTTCTTGTTCATGTTATGTGGTTTCAAATCTATGCAAAGACATAAAAACAAACAAACATTTTATTTTTGAAGCCATAAAGGGGTTTAAACATTTAATGGAAAAATTAAGAGTTGGATGCAAATTATTTGACTAAATTCCTATCAATAGTTGGTTTAGGTTTTGGGCAATTCTAGTGTGTCCATTACAGTGGTATTAGAGCGTTAAATCCTGCCATCCTGTGGAAGGCTTACAGGGAATTTGGAATAGCCGGATAAAGGGAAAAGTGTTTGACAAAATGTCAAAACACTAAAGTCAAAAATAAAACAGGTTTAGAATGTATGTTTGAGGATGCGATAGAGGCCATTAACTTTTGCCATACCAGAGCAAGACAACAAAGATTCAGACTCACAGAGTGAGCAGTCTAGTCCATCCGTGTAGGTGGACATAGAATCCAGTCATACAGACACAGAGGAGATATTCTTTGAACAAGACAACAGTATGGGTGACCGAGATGATAGGAATATAGGACTAGGCCGAGGTAGGAATGCTAGTCCAAATCAGGAGGAGATAATGTTCAGACAGTTATTAGGTACATTAGAGTAGGGGTAGTGTATGCAATAGGAGCAGAATAGGCGAATGGATATGATGTTGAAGCTTATGGCTAGACAGATGGGCGTCAATATTAACCCAGGTGATGCAAACGATGGAAATAGGAGCAATGATAATAATAGAGGCCGAGGCAACAACAATGATCCTGAGAATAACATTAATGGTAATAATAATGGACATGGAAACAATGGGAATGAGGCTGATACCTTTAGACATGTTGCACGCCCAGCTCGAACAATGAGCTTGAGACCTCTTCTACCCACCTTCCCACCCAGAGATCTAGTTCAACTAGTAAACGAACCACAGATTACCGAGTTATAGGATCTGATTAGGAGGGATTGGGAGGCTAGTGGATCGGAGTTTCAGGCAGATATTTCCCTTAGAGATTATATGGACTTGAGGATGAGACACATGCCTCGAGTAGGAGGGAGAAATCAAAACTTTGAGTTGAGAAGGAAAGTTGGGAAACTTTCTTTACGTTATTGTGATGCCTCAGGGAAGATGACTGCACGAGCTTGGGTGCAGAAGGTAGATACATACTTACAGCTGAATCCGATGCTTGAGGAGGCTATCAAGTATGCGGCTATTCATTTGGATGGCACAGTGCATGAGTGGTGGCACCATGGCATGGTAACCTTGGGGCATAATCGGATCGCGTCTTATGAGGAGTTCATTGAGAGACTCATAGAGAGATTAGATACCAAAGATCCTGAGTTACAGTTTAAAGAGTTGGCATAGCTCAAGCAGTGGGGATCAGTTGAGACATACATTAGTGAATTTTAGAGGTTAGCTGTGTTCATTGCAGATATTTTAGAGAGGAGATTAGTAATGCTATTTATGGATGGATTCTTAGATCCCTTGAGGGGTTGAGTCAAGGGGCATGACCCGGCTACATTACAGGAGGCCACTAAGAAGGCTCGTGACTTAGCACCATCTTTTTTTAAGAGCAGATTTCAGCCTAGGGATTCATATATGAAGAAGGATAAGGATAAGGACTAAAAACCTTTTTACCAGGATGCACAACCAAAAGGGGATAATAGGAAGTTGGATAATGACACCCTGAATGAGTTGAGGAGGAAGAAGTTGTGTTTTCATTGTAGAGAGCCTTGGGACTTATCTCATAAGTGCCCTCTCAAGGCTAAGGCAAATCAAATGGAGTATTTTGCAGCGAAGGAGTCACAGTCGGAGGGGGAGGATCAACACTCTAATTCGGACGAGAGTAGCACTCCAGAGGAGAACATCATTCCTAAGGATGATAGGTCGTTGGCATGATTGACAGGGGCTGAGAAGGCGATCATATTTAGGGTCAGGGGTACTATCTAGGGGCAGAAAGTGATCTCTCTTATTGACACTGGGGCCACACATAACTTCATAGATGCACGGTTAGTAGCTACGAGAGGTTTACAGACTGAGGAGCATGCTGGGTTTAGAGTCATGGTAGCTAATGGTGACAAATTATTATGCACTCGGAAGATATCTAATCTTCACATTAGGTTTGGATATGGCTATGAGTTGGAGGATGAGTTCTATGCAGTAGACATGGGAGACTATGATGTTATCTTCGACATGACATGGATGGCTTTGCTAGGTTGAGTTCACACTCAACCTAGAAAAACTAGAGATGAGATTCTAGCATGAGGGAAAAATTGTTGTGCTCAGAGGACTTTCGGATGGGAGTTTGAGAGTAGTCTCCCTAAGGAAAATGCAAAGACTTTTTCAGCATAATGACATGAGTGGACAGCAGAGTTTTTCATCATGCTAGCCCCACAAGAGTCACAGGTAAAGAGTCATCCAACGGATAACCAGGAGATACTTAATAGGCATGCCAAAGTATTTGGCGATATTCCATAAGGGGTTCCTCCTGACAGGGGAATAGAGCATGTTATTAAGCTCGAGGAGGGAGCCAAACCAGTCATGATTACCCTCTATTGTCATCCTAAGAAACACAAGGATGGATAGAGAAGGCAATTAAGGAGCTATAGGAGATGGGGCACATTAGGTCTAGCAAAAGCCCTTTTGCTTCAATAGTAGTTCTAGTGAAAAAGGATGGGACGATGCGCATTTGCATTGGTTATAGGGCACTAAATAAAAATAAATTAAAAACAAGTATCTCATTCTTAGGATTGATGAGTTGCATGATGCACCCTTCTTCACCAAAATCAATTTACGATCCAAATACCACCAGATCAGGATGAGAGCAGAGGACATCGGGAAGATAGCCTTCCGATGTCACTATGGTCACTTCGAGTTTATGGTTATGCTATTTCGACTATGCCACATTTCAAAGTTGTATGAACCAGGTGTTTAGGGGGCAATTGAGGAGGTTCGTCTTGGTCTGCTTTGATGACATCTTGGTTTTTAGTAAGACCTGGGAGGAGCACTTGCAACATTTGGAGGAGTTGTTATCTATTCTGGATAGAGAGTCATTGTATGCCAAGGAATCAAAATGCGAGTTTGGCTTGACCAACCTCCTTTACCTTGGGCATATCATTAGTGCCGATGGGGTTTGGGTTGATCCTGAAAAGATTAGAGCTATTGTGGATTGGCCTACTCCCACAAACCTCACACAACTTGAGGGGTTCTTTTGTTTATGTGGTTTTACAGGAGGTTCGTTAGGGGATTCTCACAGATTGCCGCACCTTTGACAAATCTTACTAAGAAAGGAGCCTTTACATGGACAGAGGTAGCGTAGAGATGTTTTGACCACTTCAAACACGTGATGTCATCTTGTCTAGTTCTAGCTCTACCTAATTTCATGAAGCCATTTGAGCTTCAATGTGATGTTTCAGGAGACATGATAGGAGCAATATTGATACAGGAGAGACACCCATTGCATTCCAGAGTAGGAAGCTCCGAGGAGTTGAGAGGAGTTATTCTATCTACGACAGGGAAATGTTGGCCATAATGCATTCATTGGCCAAATTCCGATCATATTTGGTAGGTGGGCGTTTTGTGATCAAAACTGATTACAATAGTATTAAATACTTCATGAGCCAGCGTGACCTTAATGATTGGCAACATAAATGGGTTACTAAATTGCAGGCGTATGACTTTGATATAGAGTTTGTCAAAGGTAAGAAAAATGTGGTGGCTAATGCTTTATCTCAGAGACCTCACTTATGTGCTCTAGCAAAGGTTTCAGGAGATTGGAGAGATCAAATTGTAGCGGAGTATGCAGGAGATGATTGGGCTTTTGGGATAGTTACGGGCACCATTCAGGATGATAGGTATGTGGTGTTGGATGGGTTGATCAGATTTTAGGACAGGGTTTATTTGATCCCTACATCATAGTTTAGAGAGGAGATTTTGAGGGAATTTCATGATGCACCTACAGTTGGGCATCCAGGGGTATTCAAAACATATAGGCAGATCCAAGACCGGTTCTCATGGAGGGGGCTCAACGATGATGTTCAAAAGTATGTCAAGGAGTATGCAGTTTGTTAGTAGAATAAGGGAGAGCACACATTTCCTGCATGTTTTCTACAACCCTTGCCCATTCCGGACAGGAAATGGGAAAGTATTTCTATGGACTTACATCACTGGTTTACCACGAGTGTAGGGAAGAGATTGTATTTATGTGGTGGTAGATAGATTAACGAAGTTCGCCCACTTCATTGCTATTCCTTTTACTTACACAACAACACAGATTGCAGATTTATTCTTCAGAGAAGTCTTTAGGTTGCATGGGATACCAAGATTTATTGTTAGTGATAGGGATAGCAAGTTCATGAGTGCCTTTTGGCAAGAGTTGTTCCGGCTATGCGGTACAAATCTTACGCCTAGTATGAGTTACCACCCTAAGAAAGATGGGCAGACGTAAATAGTAAATGAATGGGTGGAAGACTATTTGTAGAACTATGTGACTATGCAACAGAGAGCATGGGTCAAGTGGTTATACATGGGGGAGTATTGTTACAATACCACATATCACATGACCATCAGGATGACTCCATTTATGGCATTGTATGGGTATGAAGCACCCAACTTCATGGATTTAGTTTTGGGGAACAACCGAGTGCCCAAAGCCAAAGACCTGTTGCAGGATAGTCAGGATATCCTGAGAGCACTCAAGGAGAACATACAACAGGCTCAAAATCAGCAGAAGTTGTATGCTGATCAGCATAGGGTAGAGTGCAATTTCGAGGTAGGGGATATGGTGTATTTGAGGCTACAGCTATATAGGCAGTCATCACTCAAGAGTGGAGCAGAGAAGTTGACGCCTAGATTTTATGGTCCCTACAGGGTGATTCGCAGAGTGGGAGAAGTCGCCTATGAGCTTGAGCTTCTAGCGGGCAGTCGGGTGCACAATGTATTTCATGTGTCGAGTCTTAAGAAAGCCATTGGTCAGAGTGTAGTTTCTTTTACAGAGTTACCCACTTTGGATGAGGAGGTGAAGCTCGTGTTAGTACCTAACGCTATTCTGGAAACCCAAGACAGGAAACTCATAACCGAGATAGTGAAGGAGTATTTGGTTAGATGGAAAGACTTGCCGAAGGAGGATGCTACATGGGAGAGTGAGCAGGTTATTCAGCAGGTTGGATTGAGATTGCTTGAGGACAAGCAATTTTAGGGGGGGTGGACTGTAATGTCCCCACTTTAGCAGTCGACCAAGTGTGTGCGCATTAGCCTAGTTCGACATGGTCCCGAGGGCTAACGAAGGGTTTAAAGGGATCTTAGAGTGTTTTGGCCTAGTCATATCCAGTTTGGGCCAAAATGGAGTTGATTTACTTAGTCTCAGGCATACTTACTATTTTTAGTAAGTCAGCAGGACACAAAGGAGTCTAGTTTTGGTGATTGAATTTGATACTACTTGGCAAGAGCTTTCCGATGAGCTATCACTCATGCTATTTGGAGTCTGATAGCTAATATATTTTAATGGCTGAAGTATTATTACAGTAACATTTAATTTAGTTATAAAATATTAAAGTGTTACTTTAATATTAAATTTTATGGGAACGTGTGCAAATCAAAAGGGGCGCCTAAGGGAGACATAAGTGATTATTTTTATATGTTTAATTTTGCACATCTTTTATCCCACATTGCTCGTGAGTTGAATCAACTCTTCGAGAAAGAATGAAAGGGAGTGTTAGTGGCTTCATTCAGCAAGTGGAATATGAGAAAAAAATTGATGGTGTGAGTTGCAGATTCGTTTTTGGCATTAGAGGACGTCTATCCTCTCTTGTGACATTCTAGACGTTATTCCCTTGGGGTTTGGCATTTGGAATTCATTGCTATCAGCTTCATTAACAGGCAGATTGGGCGCATTTCTAGCTAGAGGCGGATTGGGTGTTTGTTCATATCATTCTCGCATCTTGTTTGATGCTTATGCCATTGTGAAGGGATGACTTTATTAGGGTCTTGGACTGATTGAAGGCAGATTTTACTATAGCAGCGCTGTAGCGCGGCACTATTCATATTACCGTAGCAGCAAGATGGGAAGTCATTATTGGAAAATTATGTTATAATGCTGGAGAAATTAGTGAGTTGAAAAGTTTGCTATTTATTTGATTTTATTAGTTGAAAATTAATATTATTTCAGCTGTAGTTCAATCTTCAGTTTGCATATTATGATAAATTCCTTCTTGTTCGTGTTATGTGGTTTCAAATCTATGCAAAGACATAAAAACAAACAAACATTTTATTTTTGAAACCATAAAGGGGTTTAAACATTTAACAGGGAAATTAAGAGTTGCATGCAAATTATTTGACTAAATTCCTATTAGCAGTTGATTCAGTTTTTGGGCAATTCTAGGGTGTCCATTACATACAACTTCATTGTCTCTGTGTCGCTTCCCAAAAGTTCAATCTGAATTTTGCTAGCACTTTCCCATCATTTTCCAATGTCTTGATATGTAAAAAAAAATGCCCTAATGGGCTTTGTGCTCTAGGCGTATTTTGAAAATTCTAATTTCCATGCTAAAGTAGAGCAATTTCTGGGAGTTATACCTTTCAACCTGTGCACTTGATTAAGCCCTTTTTCAAATTGAATAGCTTGGAGTAGGCATTAATCAAGGTCCCATTTGATTATGTAAAGGTGCAGAATTCAAGTTGGATGTTTCTATAGGATTTTTGAACCTTAAAACATTAGTATCTCACTTCGTGTAAATGGTGATTGGCTTTTTTTTTTGTCATAGGCTAATTTTGCAATGTCAAAGATTTGGGTAATATTTTTAGCCTTTAGGTTCTGGCATGTTCAGATGCAAGAATTCTCAATATAAAACCCTCTTAGCCATTTAGGACATTTTAGAGAAAATGAGCTTCATTGGTAACAACTAACAAATAAATAATTTTATCAGGTGATGCAAGACTAAACATACACCTTAGAATTGTGTTTTTAACATATGAACATTACACCACAGAGATTACAGTAGATTAAACAGAAAACATTAGATATCATTAATGAAAGTGAGCAGCTACTATTTAGGGCGGCATTTATTAGAGCAATACACGTACTATTTGCATGTGTGTGTGATTCTTAAATGTTTTTGTACTAGTTAGCCCAAATTTCCCCCCAAAAATTAGCTGAATCGACGAACTGGATCCTCAAACCGAAACCTGGACTAGCGACTTAGTTTATAAACGTAATGCAATTCTCATCTTGAGTTGGAAATATTGTTTCAGGGAAAAAACATGAGTCTTCTAGAAAGGTCCTTGCTTGAGATATAACATTGGAAATAGCGAGTGCTATAATTAGCTACTGCTAAAAACAAGAATATGCACATGAATGTTGTTTAAAATCTTGAATTAATGTTTCACACTGAAAATGGTTAATTCTTTGGATAGACTGAAGAAACAAAAGCCCTAGCATGATGATATGCTACACATGAAGATTTGATACCTTAACCATCATGAATCTGTTGACTCCAATTTTGGTGACTTGAATCGAAAAAGGCCTATTTTGTGTAGATCTTTTCACCAAATTCTGACATGACTGTCACAATTAGTAAACTGCAAAACGATTGCATAGGGTTTTAAAGTAATGAAAACTTGTAATTAACATTGATCAGCATGTTTTAGAGAAGATAAGCATACTATTTGCATATATATATGTGTGTGCATAGATACACACACACTCACACACACAAATGCACATAACATAATACACACACATACAGACATACACACACATAACATACATACATACAAACACACAAACAGACATAGAAACACATAACATACATACATACATAACACATAACATACATACATACATACTTGATTTTACATAACATACATACATACATAGAAACACATTACATACATACATACATACTTGATTTTACATTTATTTTGCGTAATGTCCCTATTTTTGGCCAGTGTGTGCGGTTGATAGAGTTAGCTCATCATAGCAACCTTTGTGAGTTGACAGGGCGCATTTTGGGGGTCTCAATTATGGATTTACTATTTTTAGGATAGTAACGAGAATCGCCCAAAAATCGCTTGAATCGGCGATTCCGCGACCCGATTCATCCTGCGCGATTTTTTTTGAATCGTGAATCCGTATTGCCGATTTCTAGGCCATGAATTGCCTGAATCGCCGATTCATGTAAAAATCACCAAAATCGCCTTAAAAAATCGGCTATGAATCGCCCGCGGCATGTAAAAAGGGAAGTTGAAATTTAAAAAAAAATCACTTGTTTTTTTCACTTTGTTTTTGACCTATTCTCTTTGTTATAACCCTAAGGGCCCTTCTATTTGTGAAGCATGAGTAGAAGAGAGGAAAAGTGAGAGAGAAGAAGAGAAAAGAAAAGCCATAGGTTTCCAACCGGCAAGAAAGAGGAGCACCAAAGAGATCAGCAGGCCATTTGGGGAGCCCATCAATTGCTTTGGGAGCATTAAGGAGCCAATATCAACACTCCTCAACTCATTTGCAAAAGGTAAGTGCTTTTTTTTTTTCTTGCATGTTAGTGTATTATGCATTTTTTGTTAAATTTTTAGTGTATTATGCATTTTTTGTTAAATTACTATAGTTTTCAAGAATTTTAGTGTAAATCTTGAATGCTCTTTATTTTTACTAAGTTGCAAGCTAGGGTTTGTTGTTTTCTAATTTTTATTAGCTTCAAACTTTGATATTTTACATAAATTTTTTTATTGCAGCAGCCTTTGATCTCATTTTTCGCAAATTCCAATGGGTAAAAAAGATGAATGTTGGAAATATAATGAAGAGTTTCCTGGAAGAACCAAATATCAAACAAAATGCATGTTTTGTAAAGAAAAAATAACTTCCGGGGGTATTTATAGATTGAAATTCCACATTGCTGCTATACTTAGACATGATGTTACAGTTTGCACTCACCAAACTCCTGAGGCAAAACGCACTTGCTTAATGGCATTAGAAAAAATTGAAAAAGACAAAGCAAATAGGAAAATGCAAGTTGAAGGGTTAAGGGGTATTGGCTCCCATGTTCCCGCATCCGTAGCCGCATTCACATCTGCATCTGCATCAGCTTCCGCATCCGTAGGTTGTGTTGGAGAGGGTTCTTCTAGGCCTCCTTTTTATCCTAGTTCTTCTGCTCATGCTAGTGCTAGTGCTAGTCGGTCACATACTGAGACGGAGTCCCACACCAACCTATTGCAGCCTAGAGTGCGGAAAAACAGAATGGATAGTTACTTTGTGCCCCGCACTACTCCTGGTTCCCAACCCACGCTTGAGGGCATGGGTTTGAACAAGGAGATTCACGATGCTGCCAGAAAGGAGATATGCAAATTTTGGTACTTTTGCAACATTCCATTTATTGCAGCCAGGTAATTGATTCTTTTTTCTTTGTTTTCTTTAAAGCTAAAATTAAAAGTAAAAGTAAAACTTTAATTATATCTACTTGTTTTATAATTTGAGTCTTTGACATCTAAACTTTTATTTGTGACAGGGCTCCTTATTGGCAGAATATGATAGATGCGGTTGCTATTTGTGGTCCGGGGTTTAAAGCCCCAACTGAGGCTGAGTTGAGCGGATACCTCCTGGATGAGATGGTAGAGGACATGAGGGTTGACCTCGAGGAGAACCGAAAGGAATGGATTGCAAAGGGTTGCACCATCATGACTGATGGTTGGACCGATAGGAGGAATAGAACACTCCTCAATTTTCTTGTATCCTGTGGAGGTGATTGATCATTCTACTTTCCTACATACATTGTAAATTTTGATTTGTTGAATGCTAATTCGTTAATGATCCATTTAATATTATAATTCGTTGTTTTGTTACTTGTAGGATATACCATGTTCATAAAATCCATTGATGCTTCCGCACATGTGAAAAATGCCACATATTTATGTGAGGCTATTGAGGAAGTTATCGCAGAGGTGGGAGAACAAAATGTGATTCAGGTGGTGACGGATAATGCAGCAAATTATGTTGCAGTAGGTAAACTTTTAACTTTGCAAGTTTTGAAAATAAATTTATTTGAATTTTGAAATTTGAGTTTCTAATTGACTTAAAATTGTTGTAGGTAAACTTTTGATGGAGAGGTACCCCACCATATTCTGGTCCCCTTGTGCGGCACACTGCATTGACCTAATGTTGGAGGAAATTGGCAAACTTGAGTTTGTCAAGTCATGTGTGGAAAGGGCAAAAAATATATGCAAATTCATTTATAATCATGCATTTGTCCTTAGCACAATGAGGAAGTACACAAAAGGCAAGGAGTTAGCTCGCCCAGGTATCACGAGGTTTGCCTCGAATTTCATCACCTTGCAGTCCTTGTTGACATCAAGGGAGGATTGAGGAGCATGTTTGTTGGGCAGGAGTGGATTTGCTCTTCCTATGCTACGACCACTGTAGGGTTAGATGTGGCGGATTGCATATTTGATGAGGATGGTTTTTGGAAACTCGCTAGAGAAATCCTTAAGGTAAATTTATTGCAATTTAACATTTAGTATTTTGCTTTTATTTTAAGTTATATTATTTTATATTTAAGTTTTGACTCAAATTTTTTGTTTTACTTTATATGTAGGTCACTGAGGCCCTTGTAGCTTTGCTACGAACTGCCGATGGGGAGATGCCCTCTATGGGCTACATTTATGAGGGCATGGATAGGGCCAAGGAGGCCATCAGAGCCCAATATGCAGGAGTGCAGGAGAGGTATGGCCCTATTTGGGACATCATCGATAGGAGATGGCAGAATCAGCTCCATCGACCCATCCACGCAGCAGCTTACTATCTGAATCCGGCATTTCGTTTCCGTCCTGAGTTCAAGGCGGATGCGGAGGTTCTCACTGGCTTATACACAATGATTCAGAGATTGAGTAGCGATGAAAATAGCGCTGCTGCAATTGTTGAGCTAGACCAATTCAACAATAAGGAGGGGCCACTTTTCTCTGGCAGGATGGCCATAAATGCTCAGACAACACTACTGCCAGGTAAAAATTAAATAATATATTCAATGTTCATGAATCTAGATTCTAAACTTAAAGTTGATTATATAATGCATTAATTTTAGAGTTGTAATTTGTAAATGAGACTAATTGTTTTTGTTTTTTTCTTATTTCAGATAGATGGTGGCAAATGTTTGGGGCCACAACCCCAAACCTTCAAAAAATTGCCATCCGCATTCTGAGTCAGCCGAGCAGCGCTTCTGGATGTGAGCGCAATTGGTCCATGTTCGAGCACATCCACTCGAAGAGGAGAAAAAGGTTGACAGTGCAGAGGTTGAATGATCTTGTCTTTGTTCATTACAACCTTCGTCTTAGGATTAGACAGATTTTGGGCGCTGACTCCTCTCCGATCATTCTAGAGGAGATTGATCCAGAATCAGAGTGGATCACAGAGACCGTGGACCTAGTCTTCACTGAGGAAGATCGCGCGTGGGTTGACCAGGTGGATGTAGAGGCTGAGGCTCTGGCTAGGGCAGAGGAGGCAGCTAGAGCACGTTCAGGCATTGGTAGACGCACACGCGCACGCACAGACGCAGGCCCTAGCGACGTTATTCATGAGCCCATTACCCATGCAGGGGACATGGCTCGGCGGTCCTCTAGGACCTACCTTACACGCCTTTCTCATAGGCAAACTGGATACTCAGAGGCTGAGGTTGAGGCTGCAGCAGAGCTAGAGGATGATGATGAGGATGATGAGGCTTGAGCTGGAGCCTTGTTTTTATATTTTGTTTACACTGTATAGATATTGATAGTGATACTGAATCACTGATAGACATATGTTTCAAACTTTCATGGATCTTCATCTTAGAGTTATACATACATTTATGATTTGATGTCTTATAGATCTTCATGATTTCATCTTACTGATTCTATGATTTGAATCATTATGATCATTTGATTTTTATTTACTTCAGCTAGCATACAATTTACATTTTAGTACATAATGATAACATAGTTACGTATGTGATGGATTTTATGTTTCATGTTTATGTATGTTAGATTCTATTTGATGATGTTATAGTGTTTTTAAGTTATATTCAATAAAGGGTGCATGAAATAAGTCTTAAATTGTTAAAATCTTTACATTTAAAGGGGTTTTTCAAATTTGGTGATTCATCGCCGATTCACCGGCGATTCACCCCTGATTCACGATTCGATTCGGCCGTGCCGATTCCGATACGATTCCGATTCACATTACTATGATTTTTAGTAGTTGCTATTTTTTGCAATGCAGTGGGTGGCTTGGCAGTTGGTCATCACCTAAAGTTAATCAGGTTAAGAATTGCATGAGCTTTTATTTATTTATTATTCATTGAGTGCATTATTATAATAATGTTTATATTATTATAATAATGACTTTAAGAGATATTTCTTAAATTGGAAAGTTTCTAGTGTTGAGTTCTTTTGGGAAACTTCCACGATTTTTGAAGTGGAGTTTTAATGAAACTTTGGCCAACGAAAAACTTATAAATAAGAGCTCATTCATTGGGAAAGACATGCTTGATTATATATTTAATTTTGTGCTTTTGTGGCTTTTTCCTGGGTTTTTAACGGTACGCCCTTGCTGAATACAAGGGTTTGAAAATTCTTTTGCAATTTAGCTGTTGAGGTATAGCTAAGTTTGCCCAACTTCTCTACTGTTCATCACTGTAGCTGAGAAATGTTTACATTCCACTGCTGAAGTATAGTGGATTTGATATTTGCTGGCAATTACTCCTCTTGTTGTTTGTTGTGGCTAAGGAGAGGATTCTTTCTAGGTATTTCTAGTTATATAGCAATTGATCAAACTTTCTCCAACTGTCTGATCCATGTCTACGGAGAATTGTGTGAAGGAAGAAATTTATCAAATTTGAAAGAGAAGCAGACGAGACGGTTTGCTATCAGATTGAGTGTGGCAAAGAAGTGAATCGGCAGGAGAAGTTAGAGCTGCCGACTGTTACTTGGGAGCAGCATTTTGAGGTTCAAGGAGGCTAACTGTGAGCCGACACCATTTCCCTTGGTCTGGACGACATCCATTAACAGGTCTGCAATTCTGGTTCAATTGTGTGGAGATTGCCCAGTCAGCAGAATGCGATTCAGCAACCAAGGCAACCATAGTACCTGCGATCTGCTATGTAGGTTCAGCGTTCAGCTTGGATCATTGACAGCATACCACTTTGGATATCGTGGCACCTTCTGCACTCACATGGTGATCAGCATATGTGTTTCTGAGTTTGCAATTCACTAATTCAAGGGGAATCGATAATGCTGATTGTGCCAATCAGGTTCTAGTGGTTATTTATCTATTTCAGAATTTTATGAATGCAAATGACTTGAATTTTTAATCGCATTTGTGGTGGTTTCCTGCAAAATAAAAACTGCTGTTTGTAGATCATTTGTTGTTTTTTGCACCTCAAATATATTTTCCATCAGCATTTCAATTAGGGCAAATAAATTCTAGAGAATTCTGAGAGAGTGTCATTTTGCAATATTGTTCATTGTCAATTCATGTATGTCTGAAAATAATTTAAAAAAGGTATAGTTTTCAAATCAGAAATAGAAGCACAAAAATCCAAACATTTCTTATTTTCAACCAGCAAATTTGGGGAAGGCAAGTAAGGATTTTTACATTTTGTACTAGCAAACCTAAACCCTCAAAAAATATTTAGCTGAGTCGGTGAACCAGATCCTCAAAACTGAACCCGAATTAACAACTTAGTTTATAAATATTATGCAATTCTCATTTTAAGTTGGTGATATTGTTTGAGGGTGAAAATCAGGAGTGTTCTAGAAAGGGACATTGCAAGGCACTCATCCTTGCCTGAAATTTGATATTGGAAATAGTCAGTGATTGGCTGCTGCTGAAAGTAAGAATTTGCACATGAATGTTGTTTAATGTCTTGAATCAATTTTTCATGCTGAAAATGGTTTATTTTTTGGATAATTTGAAGAAACAAAAACCCTACTATGAATATATGCCATTTTTAAAATATGAAACTATAATCATCATGAATTTGTTGACTCTAATAACCATCTTTGACAAGTTGAATCTAAGTAAAGCCTTCTTTATGTAGACCTTTTTACGAGACTCTTGACATGATTGTCACAATTCACAAACTGCAACACCATTACCTAGGGTTTGAAAATAATGAAAACTTGAAGTTGAAACCTTTTAGTGAAAATATAATAAACCCTTAAAGCTGGAACATGTTTGACATTTCTTTGGTGATTGATGAAAATATTGTTTGACAACGCTAGGACTTTACCTTAAATCAACTGAATAGCTCAATCCAGTAATTGAATATACCACTGCAATATAGAAGTATAAAAACACGACTGAAACCATATTCCAAAACAAAAAAACTCCTTGAGAGTTAAAACCGAACAAACCCAAGAAGTCTAGAAGGTGATTCACGAATCACTCAAAATCTTAGCTAAATGCTTCATAAATACCCTGGGCTTTCAAGTGAGAAACCACCTTTTGTTCCTTCCTATGCTGACAAACTGCTGGTAGTTTTTTGAAGACAGGAATATGGTGACTGCCATCATGCCAAAAGAAGATGTGTCTGCCATAAATTACTGAAATATCTGACTTCCGTTGTTCTACAATGCTGTATTCTTGCTGATTCTCACATTTGATACTTGGAAGATGGTCTTTATAGATGAAAATTGCTTTCAGCTTGTTACATTAGTTTTGGTCCTCCATTATAAATTCTCATTTACTCATCAATTTGAAAAGTCCAAGTCGTAGGAGTTCTTTTGAGCCTCTCCGTGTCTCCATAATACCACTGCAGAGTCCTTAAGTCATCTAATTTTGGGAAAACACATTCTCCTCTCTAAGTGGGGATTTGAAGGACTCTAATATGTCAACATGTTTTGGGCAGAATAAATTGATGGCGAAACCATGTATGAATTGCACTCGACTTAGGTGATCTGCTTTACCTCTTCCAGAACCAACTTTGAAGTTTGTGCTAAACAATTTGATGACTGAATCATCATTGGTGTTAGCCGACTGGATGGTCCCGACGGTGTTTTTGTAGCCGACGGAATGATTGTCGTCGGTGTTTTGTATTTTGTAGCTGACGGGTAATAGTTTGTAGCAGACATAATGTTTGTGGCCGACGGACTCCTTCGGGAAGGTTCGACGGATAGTATTTATATCCCGTCTGGGATCATTGTAAAGCATCTGCTATCTTCTATCATTGATCTTATCAAGCATAATGTATGTCTGGCATATGCGAATATAATTTTGCTATTCTGTTCCATTGTCTGTATGTGTTCATTTATTTTACCTGTACGGTAAACATTTGGCGTTGTTGTGGATATCAGTCGTGGGAGTCTGACTAGTTGAGAAGAGTTGAAGTTGTTGCAGGCATGGACTGTTTGTGTACCAGAGGCACTGGGAGTAGGCGTTGGCCGGAGGCTGTCTTGGTGGATGCGTAGAGAGCTCGGGGGGAGCTGATCATCCAATTGGAGGCAGTGCAGTGACACTTGGCTCAGGGTACTGAGGAGTTGAAAACAGAGTAAGCAGCACAGGTGGCTATCAAGGTCAGCTTCATTAAGGAGGTAGTGTTGTGTTAGCAGAGGCTACAGGCACGGGACGAAGGTGACAATGATGTGTCAGAAGCAGATTTTTCTTGTTGTAGTCACTTTGTTAATGTATTTTGTTTGTTAATTTGTCTCAGATATTTTGTTAGTTGTCAAGAGACGACTTTTCTTTTTGGGGGGGATGGTGTCAGCGGACTGGATGGTCCCGACGGTGTTTCTGTAGCCGATGGAATGATTGTCGTCGGTGTTTTGTATTTTGTAGCCGACGGGTAATAGTTTGTAGCGGACATAATGTTTGTGGCCGACGGACTCCTTCGGGAAGGTTCGGTGGATAGTGTTTATATCCTGTCTAGGATCATTGTAAAGCATCTACTATCTTCTATCATTGATCTTATCAAGCATAATGTATGTCTGGCATATGCGAATATAATTCTGCTATTCTGTTCCATTGTCTGTATGTGTTCATTTATTTTACCTGTACGGTAAACAATTGGCACTTAGCTCATTGCTATTTGCCACCTTTTTTCAATCTTGAAAAATCTGTTTATTACTTCCCTATAATGATCCCTTTAACTTACTGCCTTTTTTCACAAGCTAATTTGGACATTCTGGATGTATTAGCCCATTTTATGACTTAGGCACTGAATAATGATGGCTAAATCGCTAACAAAGTGCACCTTATGTCAATTGTGTGGAGATTCATGTTGTCTCTCTAACAGGAGGTGGAAATTTTCAAAAGTTAAACCTTACTAAAGGTCTGCACCAATGATACGAGTGGATGAATGTTCGCATACTGCCATGCTAGCAACAATTTGGTAGAATTGACATTTTATTAAAAAGGTGCTAAACTCCCTGATATGCTGCAGCTCTGCACTATACTATTCTTCTGCCTTTATTATTTTATTTAACATCATTATTGGCGTGTACCAAACTCATGGTGATCACCATTGTCCTTCAAAATCCTTAGTTGAAAACAGACTGCATCAAGATGACCTTGCAAACTGACAAGACCTTGAATGAGTTTAGATTAACACATTGACGATTGTTTGTGATGAGAAACAAGGGAAAGGTATGGTAGAAATCACTAAGGTGCACCATTTGTTGGTCAATGATTGCTTGAATACCAGTATTTTAAAGGTGTAAAACTGCTTTAGATTATTCTTTGTGTTTGTTCCAATATTTCTTTACTTAATCTATATCTAGCTCCCTAGTACCTTGCATTGATTTGCTGGCATTCATCTACCTTTCTGTTAGATTTTGAAACCTGATTTAAAAACTTTTCAGGCACATCAAGAAATATTGGGTAAACTGGTGAATTTGATTGGCATCACATCAATCATGGAGGTATGCCTTTGAGATCTTCTGTATTTTATTTCTTTGTAGTTGATTGGTTTTGCCAAATCATTTGGATGCCTCTAAATGTAATACAGAATCATAGGATTGCTCTTTAATCAATTCAGGAAGCTTTCACTAAAATCAATGAGAACAGATTTCCACAATCCGTGATAATTATTGGCAAGAACTTCTGGATTTGATTGTGTAAAGATTTTTAGCATTGATGTTTCGAATCACACAGTGATCCATCATCAGGATGAAACCAAGCATAGGAGAGCAAAAGGAAAAATGCTTGGTTTCATCTTGATCATGGATCAAGATTTTTCCTTTTGCTCTCTTATGCTTGGTTTCATCCTGATGATGGATCACAGTTTATGATTCGAAATGTCGATGCTAAAAATATTTACACAGTCAAATCCAGAAGTTCTTGCCAATATCTTCACTAAAATGTCATCTTGCTACTCAAATTGTCACGTATTTATGGATTATGCATGCCAACCAGGTAGTGATCCGGTTGGTTGGAGCAGATGATCACATGTATACATATCATATTGACCCTTTACAATGGCTAGCTGACACTAACTTGCTGGAAATGCTAATAGATGCATTAAGCTCAACAGTGAGTCCCATGTGTTTGTATTTGATCCTTTTGAGTTTGTTAACCCTTTTTTTTGAATTATCTATTGTTTCTATTTCTCATTATAATCTTGTATTCTTTTTATGTTTCTCGAAGCAGAGTTCACCTGAAGTGCATGCAAATTCAGCAGAAACACTTTGTGCTATTGCTCGCCTTGCTCCATCTGCATTGAGTACCAAGCTTTCCAGCCCAAGGTGTTTATTTACTCATTTTCTTTTTCTTTATCCTTTTTCGCAGGGATATAGTTAGTTCATGTATATATATTTATTTTTATTAGAAACGCATATAATTTGGCAGATCCATTTCGTTTTCTAATGCTTTTTACATTTGCAGCTTCTTGGGAAGGCTTTTGCATAACGCCTTAGAGAACCCACAATCAAAATCCACATTAGTCCATTCATTGTCTGTCTGTATCTCATTGCTAAATCCTAATAGAGGCAACACAGCATCAGCAGTTGGTGCAGCCCGTGGAAATCATGTCACTGAGCCTGTGATGATTGCAAATCCTGAGATGGTGGATGGCATGTTACAGAGGCTTGGTAATCATTTTGGAAGTACTGCTTATAAACCTGTATTTTTCTAATGTAGTGCAATCACGTTTGAAGAGTTTTGTGTTTTAATTTTGTAAGGCAGCCCTTTGATTATGAGTAATATTCAATTTCATGGGTTTGATTTCTAGTATATTAAGATCATTTCGATTCACTGACTAGTAAAAACTAGTAATTGTTCCAGTTTCCGTTTACTCCCCTGCCATCCAGATACATGTATCTGCATGTCAGGTTCAGATATAGGTTATACATGGCCTGGCTGCTGTGTATGGATGTATCCAGATGCAATCTCATCTCTCAGCCATATCTGATACATCCAGACATAGTACCAGGCTGTCAGTAGCGATATCCAGTTAAGATTGTTGAAAATGCATTCAGGAGCAAGACCCAAATTTTATATATTGTTAGAAAACATATTATATAAAATGGTAGAAGCAAAGGACACAAAGCTTATAGCACATACGCTTAGTATGAATAATATATATGCTAAATTGAAAGTAAATTCGCTCTAGACTACCTTCACCTTGCATATTGGTTTATGGTGGTTTGCATAGGGTTTTATGTATAAGTGTTTCAATAAAGGGCTTGAGAAGTGTAGTGACCCCTTGTTGGCATGATCATGGTAGTGTGTAATGACCCTTACTATAAAGGCCACTGAAACCCTCAAACTGGACTTAGGAATTTTGTCAAACAGTTGGCATGTAACCGAATAAGGCTACAATATTACTAATTGTTGTACAACGAAACCTCAATATATGATGCCAATAATGTATGAACAACAATTCCAGATTATAACACTACCAATCTAAGAGATAGATGACAATATGAAACTCAATGCAATTCTGATTTTATGACAGCAAATAGAACTGATTACAATGAGAGACTGTCACAACTATGCACTTCTAATACATCAAGCTCTTGACAATGCAATGTTATGACATGAACAATAACCCAGTTCAGATTTGGAATGCAAATGACGAAACTTTTACAACAGTTATTAAGGACTGGAAATAACTATTTATGCAATGACAGTGCTGACTGTTCTAATCCATAACATGCAATATTTTGGCCATCAAAACTTCAGTTTGTGCACCTGGAATAGCTTCAATTTTGCCGGATATGAATGCTGAATTAATGCCACACGAAGACCTCACAATCTGCCCCAAACCAACTCACAAAATTGTTGCTGCTGCCCAATTGACAGGGACGTACAGGTACGGCTGCTAGATAAAAATATTGCAGCGTTTTTTGTCACTCCAAAAGCAATAAATCTGGGCGCCTAGGGTTGCTGAATAACCCCCTAAAATATGAAATTCATCCGTCAAGCCAATTAGGAGTTATGAGCAAAAACGTGGGTCCAAACCCTGGACTGGCAGTCTGAAAATAATGCACAACTGTGTCTACAAACCCTGTTAATCAATCCACAAATGCTAGGGCACAACTGAAACCCTTATTCCAACCAAAGTAAACCCTTATAACTGAATCTCAATGAAGTCCAAATGAGATGGCTGAATTACCAACTCCTCAAATGCAACAATTCAGGTGATATTTCACACCCTCAAAGTCGCCAATCCAAAGGAGTGATTCGTTCCCAAAGATCAAATAATTTGCAGACCCAAGAGACTACAAATTTGCTCCACAATGGAAGAAGTAGAAGAAATCTCAAATCCAAGCATGTCCAAAATGAGAGGCCCAACCCTCTATTTATTCACTTTTCTAAGAAGTTGCTAGAACTTCTAGAAACATCCTTTATAAAATCTCATTATAATGCACTTTTTATAATAAAGTAATTTTATAAAATAAAAAATGCAACTCAACTTAAAATTATAACATGTAGGCCCCAATAACACATAATAATAAAATATAACCTCTTAACACTTCTTCAAGAGCAAGATATGACCATCTGATCCGCAGAATTGACTCTCTCTCCACACCATTTGCCTACGAGAGTCTGGAATAGGCAAAATCCATGATCAATGTCATGTCGAACTAAAGAGGGGACATTACAGTCCGCCCCTCCTGAAATTGCTTGGCCTCAAGCAATCTCAACGCCGGGTGCTGCAAAATAGCTTCCCCCTCCCAAGTAGCATCCTCAACAGGTAGATCTTTCCACTTAACCAAGTATTCTCTGATCACTCTTCTGCGAAGTTGCTTTTCTCTGCTCTCCAGGATGGATTCTGGCACTAAAATCAATTTTCCCTCATCGTCTAAAGGAGGTAATACTGCGGAAGGTACCACATTCTGACCCAACGCCTTCTTGAGGCGGGACACATGAAACACATTGTGCACCCTGCTGTCTGCCGGAAGCTCCAACTCATAAGCCACCTCACCAACTCGCCTAATAACCCTGAATGGTCCGTAATAGTGTGGCTTGAGTTTCTCTGCACCACTCTTCTTAAGAGTAGATTGCCTGTATGGCTGCAACATGAGGTAAACCATATCATCCACCTCAAAACTACGCTCAGTCCTCTTCTGGTCGGCATACTGCTTCTGCTGGTTCTGAGCTCTCGCAATATCATCTTTCAGAGTAGCAACTATATCCTTACTCTCCTGAAATAATTCTCCTGCACTGGGTACCCGGCTGTCGCCCAACAACAAATCCAAGAAACTAGGTGCTTCATAACCGTAAAGTGCCATGAAGGGTGTCATCTGTATAGTGATGTGATATGTAGTATTGTAACAATACTCGCAGAGATATATCCATCTGACCCAAGCTCGCTGCTGAGCTGCCACATAATTCCTTAAATACCCTTCCACCCATTTGTTCACAATCTCTGTCTGACCATCGGTTTGTGGGTGATAGCTAGTGCTGGGTGTAAGCTCCGTGCCACATAACCGGAATACCTCCTGCCAAAAATGACTCATGAAACGGCTATCCCTGTCACTCACAATGTTCCGAGGCAATCCGTGCAATCTGAAAACCTCTCGAAAGAAAACCTCTGCCACCTGAGCTGCTGAGTGGGTAGTGGTGATAGGAAAGAAATGAGCATATTTTGTTAATCTATCTACCACCACATAAATACAATCCCGTCCTTGTACCTTGGGCAAACCTGTGATAAAGTCCATGGAGATGCACTCCCACTTCCTGTCAGGGATCGGAAGTGGCTGTAGGAACCCTGCCAGATAGGTGTGTTCTTGTTTGTTTTGCTGGCAAACAAGACACTCTCGAACGTACTGCAAAACATCAGCTTTCAGCCCCTTCCAAGTGAACCGCTCTCGAACTGACCTGTAAGTCTTGAAGTACCCGGGATGGCCTGCTGTCGGTGAGTCGTGAAATGCTCTCAAAATCAGTTGCTTAACCTTCGATCCTGGGACTAGGTAAATCCTGTTCTTGTAAATGATTAAATCATCTACAAGTGTGTATCTGGTATCAATCACTGTTCCCTCCACTATATCGGAGGCCCATGTATCCCTGGCATACTCTGCTATAATCAAGTGTCGCCAATCCTCTGATATCTGAACCATAAGAGTGAGGTGTGGCCTTCGAGAAAGAGCATCTGCAACAACATTTTGAGTTCCCTTGACATATGAGATGTCAAAATCATATGCCTGCAACTTACCCACTTTTGCTGGCGATCATTCAGGTCCCGCTGTCCCAAGAAATGCCTCAAACTGTTATGATTAGTTTTAATACAAAACTTGCTACCCACAAGATATTGTCTGAATTTGGCCAAGGCATGCATGATGGCCAACATCTCCTTATCATATATACTGAATGAACGCTCGGGGCCTCTGAGCTTCCTGCTCTCATAAGCTATGGGGTGCTTATTCTGCATAAGTACAACACCTACTCCCTCTCCAGATGCATCACATTGAAGCTCAAATGGCTTCGTGAAATTAGGTAATGCTAGAACTGGGCACGTAGTCATTATCTCCTTAAATCTCATAAAACAGTCCTGTGCCTTCTGAGTCCACACAAATTCCCCTTTTTTCAGTAGATCTGTCATGGGAGATGCATGTCGTGAGTAGCCACTGACAAACCTGCGATAGAAACCACATAAACCAAGGAACCCCCTCAACTGTGTAAGGTTCTCTGGTGGAGGCCAATCAACAATAGCGCGAATCTTTTCAGGATCCATCCGCACTCCATCTGCACTAATAATGTGTCCCAAATATAACAGCTCGGTCATCCCTAAGTCACATTTGGACTCTTTTGCATACAAGGACTCCTTCTGTAAAATGCTCAACACGGTCTCCAAATGCTCTAGATGCTCTTGCCATGATCGGCTATAGATCAAAATGTCATCAAAAAACACCAGCACGAATTTCCTCAACTGATGGTGGAAAACTCTGTTCATAGTGGACTGGAAAGTGGCAGGTGCATTGGTCAGACCGAAAGGCATGACTGCAAACTCAAAGTGCCCACAATGACATCTGAAAGCAGTTTTCTCAATATCCTGTTCACGGACTCTGATCAGGTGATATCCTGTTCTCAAATCAATTTTCGTGAAATAACAAGCCCCATGCAATTCATCTATCAACTCATCAATGCGAGGAATGGGATACCTGTTCTTAATGGTTCTCTTATTTAATTCCCTGTAATCAACACACATCCGAAGAGTTCCATCCTTCTTTTTTACCAAAACAACAGAAGATGCAAAAGGTGACTTACTTGGTCGGATGTGCCCCATAGCTAGCAACTCCTCGATGGTCCTTTCGATCTCATCCTTGAGTCGCTTTGGGTGTCGATATGGTGTGATCATGATAGGCTTAGCACCTTCCTCCAGCTCAATAACATGCTCAATGCCTCTGTCCGGTGGCCTGCCTGGTGGAATCTCACTGAATACCTTTTTGTACTTAATCCTCAATTTCTGAATATCAGGATGATATTCCGTCTTATGTTGCTCCTCCTGTGTAGGTGTCAAAGTACAAACTGCTGCCCACTCTATATCATTATGCCTAGTTAATCTCTCCAGCCGCCTAAATGAGATAGTCCTGATGTCTCCATTACGGATAGCCTTAAGCACATGAGTCCTACCATTCACTTCGAATTGTATCTTCATATCCTCTAGTCTCAGGGTAACCACCTTCAATGAATGTAGCCACTGCATTCCAAGTACTATATCCATGTCACCCATGTTAACCACATGATAGTCCGCCTTAAACTCATAGTTGTTCAGGCGCAAAGGTAGGTCTCGTACCATCCTGTCACAACGAAGAGTGTATCCATCAGCTACCTTGAGTCTTAGTCCCACGAACTCCTCAGTAATGAGTCCACGCTTCTCCACGAATCGTGCATCAATGAAATTATGTGTGGCACCTGTGTCCAATAATGTAATAACCTTCTGCCCAGCCAAAACTCCCCAAAGTCTGAAAGATCCCTCTCTCTGGATACTAGACAGTCGTGCTTCCTGTAAATGTAGCTCTGTTCCCTGCTGTTGCCCTGCACTGTCTATCTCCTGCTCTCCCTCTGCTTCATCAGGATCCTCATCATGATGTTTTGAACTATTTGAATTTGAACCTTCGTAATAAGCCCACATTGCTCGGTTGGTCTTCCCTTTTGGCCTCACAGGACAGTCATGGCCATACTCATACGGGCCTTTGCAATAGAAGCATAGCTTCTTCCTATTAAGTGTCTCCTTGTCCAACCTCTTACTTTTCTCTTTAGGTAGCTGTGTCTCTCTATGAAAGGGTTTCTTGTCCCTATCTTTTCCTGAAGGGAAACTCTTTGGCTGGAATTTATTTTTAGAAGCTGAAGAGGAATCCATGTCACGAGCTTTCTTAATGGCTTCCTGCAAAGTGGGAGGGTTGAGAGCTTTAATCCACCCTCTCAACGGATCAACTAGCCCATCCATAAATAAAACCAATAGCCTCCGTTCAGATACATTTGTTACTAACACTGCAAGTTTCTGAAACTCTGAAATGTATGTTTCCAATGATCCCCATTGTTTAAGCTGAGCTAACTCCTTGAAATGGAGTTCTGGATCCTTCTTATCAAAACGTTCAATCAGTCTCTCCGTAAACTCCACATATGAGGTAATGTGTGCATGACCCATAGTGATCATACCATGATGCCACCACTCGTGTGGTAACCCATTCAGGTGAATTGCTGCATACTTAATAGCTTCTTCTTCAGACATAGGGTTCAATTGAAAGTATGTGTCAAGTTTTTGAACCCAAGCTCTTGCTGTAGACTTCCCCGAGCCATCATAATATGGTAACTGAAGTTTCCCTACTTTCTTTCGTAACTCATAGCTCTGAGTCCTGTCATGTCCACGGGGCATATGCTTCATCCGTACATCCATATACTCTCTAAAGGTGATTGCAGCTGTAAAATCTGGACCTCCTGCTTCCCAATCTCTCCTTAGCTGATCCTGTATGTCAGTGATCTGGGGTTCTGGTACTGGCTGCTCTGGAGCTCTAGGAAGGAACGTGGGAATCATAGGTCTCGAACTCACTGTCCTAGCTTGCTGGGGTTCATGACCGAAATTGTTCCCAATTTGTTCGCCTCCATTATGTATCCCATCCTGATTATTCCCATTTTGATTGTTACCATTATGATTATTTCCTCCACCTATGTTAGCGTTCAACCCCATTTGACGAGCCATCATCTGCATCATAAGCTCCATTCTCTGATTCTGTTCCTGTGCTCTTTGTTCGGCTAATCGCTGTCCCTGTGCCAAGGTGTCTAATAACTGTAAAAATCTTTCCTCTTGCTGATCTGGACCGGCATTCCCGCCTCTATCCATATTGTAGTCGTAGTCTTGATCAAAGAATACCTCCCCTGTGTCTGTATGACTGGATTCTATATCCACCTGTACAGATGAGCTAGACTGTTCGCTCTGCAGGTCTGAAATCCTATCTTGTCTTGCTTTGGTATTGCGGAAATTATAAAGCCTTTGTTGCATGCTCATAAATGTTCTGATTTTAGTGTTTTGACATTTCGTCAAACACTTTCCCTTCTATCCAGCTGTTCCAAATTCCCTATAAGACCTCCACAGGATGGCAGGACTTATAGCTCTGATACCACTGTAATGACCCTTACTATAAAGGCCACTGAAACCCTCAAACTGGACTTAGGAATTTTGTCAAACAGTTGGCATGTAACCGAATCAGGCTGCAATATTACTAATTGTTGTACAACGAAACCTCAATATATGATGCCAATAATGTATGAACAACAATTCCAGATTATAACACTACCAATCTAAGAGATAGATGACAATATGAAACTCAATGCAATTCTGATTTTATGACAGCAAATAGAACTGATTACAATGAGAGACTGTCACAACTATGCACTTCTAATACATCAAGCTCTTGATAATGCAATGTTATGACATGAACAATAACCTAGTTCAGATTTGGAATGCAAATGACGAAACTTTTACAACAGTTATTAAGGACTGGAAATAACTATTTATGCAATGACAGTGCTGACTGTTCTAATCCATAACATGCAATATTTTGGCCATCAAAACTTCAGTTTGTGCACCTGGAATAGCTCCAATTTTGCCGGATATGAATGCTGAATTAATGCCACATGAAGACCTCACAATCTGCCCCAAACCAACTCACAAAATTGCTGCTGCTGCCCAATTGACAGGGCCGTACAGGTACGGCTGCTAGATAAAAATATTGCAGCGTTTTTTGTCACTCTAAAAGCAATAAATCTGGGCGCCTAGGGTTGCTGAATAACCCCCTAAAATATGAAATTCATCCGTCAAGCCAATTAGGAGTTATGAGCAAAACCGTGGGTCCAAACCCTGGACTGGCAGTCTGAAAATAATGCACAACTATGTCTACAAACCCTGTTAATCAATCCACAAATGCTAGGGCACAACTGAAACCCTTATTCCAACCAAAGTAAACCCTTATAACTGAATCTCAATGAAGTCCAAATGAGATGGCTGAATTACCAACTCCTCAAATGCAACAATTCAGGTGATATTTCACACCCTCAAAGTCGCCAATCCAAGGGAGTGATTCGTTCCCAAAGATCAAATAATTTGCAGACCCAAGAGACTACAAATTTGCTCCACAATGGAAGAAGTAGAAGAAATCTCAAATCCAAGCATGTCCAAAATGAGAGGCCCAACCCTCTATTTATTCACTTTTCTAAGAAGTTGCTAGAACTTCTAGAAACATCCTTTATAAAATCTCATTATAATGCACTTTTTCTAAAACTTCTAGAAACATCCTTTATAAAATCTCATTATAATGCACTTTTTATAATAAAGTAATTTTATAAAATAAAAAGTGCAACTCAACTTAAAATTATAACATGTAGGCCTCAATAACACATAATAATAAAATATAACCTCTTAACACTTTTTCAAGAGCAAGATATGACCATCTGATCCGCAGAATTGACTCTCTCCACACACCATTTGCCTACGAGAGTTTGGAATAGGCAAAATCCATGATCAATGTCATGTCGAACTAAAGAGGGGACGTTACATAGTGGTTGGATTTAGCCTATTATTGGGTCCTTGTAGGGTAATACTAGTGATTAGAAGACACTGTTGAGAGTTATGGCTCCGCTTGGTGGGACTTACTATTTATAGTAAGTTAATTGATGGTTTCGATGAGTTAGAGGAATTGAATGATGCTCTCAGTTTTTATTTTTGGCTTCTTTGGGTGCCAAGAATCTTGGAGTGTCTATTTTTAGTAAGTCACCTTGTCAAAATCATTCATCGTCTTTCGTCATCATGATTACTCATGTGCTATCAGATATTGATATTGATTTTTCTTCAATCATTTTTTGCAAGACGGGTGTGTTGGTTACCAAAACCATAGATTGGAAATCCATGAGCTTTGCCCATTCTCCGATACGATTGCCCAATCAATTCTAGCCAACGAATGGGAATGACTCCACTTCCTTTGCACTTTAGGCTTCGCTACATCTAGGCTTGTGAACCTTCACCTAAATCCCTAATTATCAGGTTCAAGGCTTTTCTATAGCGAATTAAAGCTTTGGTAGTTTCTTTAGGTTGGCAAAATCTTTAAAACTAGTTCAAGATGAAATTATATGAATGCTTTTAATGTTTTGTTTGTGAAATGAATGTTATTTTAATGGAAGGAATAATATTTATGAATTATGGATATGAGGAATATCGAACTTCAAGAATTCAGACGTTAACTCATTTTCTTAACATAAAATGCAGACCAGTCCCTTGGGCGAATAGAGTCAAACTTCTTTAGATCCTTATGTACAACCTTGAGAGACAATATTATACCATCCACTACTTTATAGGCTAAAACTTCAATTGGCAACACAAATCCTAGTCTAATTGAATTTAATATTTTTGAAAAACCAATTAGACAAAATTTCCATAGACAACATTTCCTATGCAATTTTTGATAATCAAAGATATGCATTGAAATCAACTTTTATACTGTTAGCAGCAATTGATTTAAAATCAATAATGTTAGAGGACAAATCCGAACAAAATATTTAAACTTCAATTTTCAAGAATTCCATAACTACATAAAAATATTTTATCCTCCATATTATTTTCTTTAATATATCTCCTTTATTGCTATCTATAATTGCTTCTGCAAATATATCTTTTTAAGAATGTCTCCTTGCTCAAATGAAAATATTTCCATTTATACTCTATTGAAAGAAGTGTGTGACTTCTCAAATTCAAAAGTCATGTCCCATATAAACAATACTTTATTATCAAACTAAAACCAAATTGGTTTGTAATTATTGCTTATTAATTTTAATTGTCTATGCTTTATATAGTTGTGAGTCCTTTCATGTTTTAGCAATTAGCTTCATCACCTGATCTTCTGCACAAATTTCATAATCCTCTACAAATTTATAAAACTCATCCAAATGCGAAGTGCTGATTCATTCCATTCTCCATGGAACTTTGGTACAAGTTGTGAAAATTTTGGGGATAGCTTGTTAGGTTTATAATCAAACTTGCTGAAATCCAATGGCCTGATGCTATTTGGATTTTGGAATAAAAGGCTTTCTTGAGAATGATTGATGCATTTGAAAAGACTATTTACCATTTCTTTCTGAGTCTTTTCCTCAGCAGAGCTACCAACTAAAACTTTGAATAGAGTCGCCACCTCTTTCGAGGAAAATGTTGATTTGTTGATCTAACTTGGTTCTTGCTTCCAGGCTCCAGCAGAGTGCACTTTGAAAATATGCTTCGTCTGTGAAACTTGAGATTCTGGTAACTTCACAATAGGAATTGCAAGCAACTCTTCCTAGCAAAGTCGCCAATCTGTTGGTATTGAGTTATTGGAATGGGAAGGATAAAATTTCTCAAAATCTTTTGTAAATCAAAGTAGGTAAACTTCCAAAGCATCTCATGGATAGTTCCCTAGTAGAGTTGCCAATCTATTGGTTCCCAAAATCGTAGATTGGAAATCCAAGAGCTTGCCAATTCTCCAATAGGACTTCTCAATCAGTTCTGGCCAATGAATGGGAATAATATGAAACGTATAAAGTTTCTGCGTCTTTGGCTAACTAGACTTCTTAAGAAGTTAAATTCCTTTTGGCTAACATAGAATTGCATATAAAAGGTATTGTTGCAGAATTTACGGGTAATTGATGATATTTAACATAAATATTGTCTCATAGAGTTGTACATAATAATCTTCATAATAATTGACTTTGTTGCCCGAATAAACTAAGGCATTAGCCTTTTAAAATCATTAGAATATAATTATTGGAGTTATTAATTGTAGTCAGAAATCTACATACTCCCTTCTACTCCCTTCTTGGAAGCATCTAATCAATTATTGACAAATATTATACAACACATTCAATCAATTCAAATATTTAACATTCAACTTTATTTCGATCGAGTTTGACGACCTTGCCAATCGGAGAACTCATAAAGTTTAAATTCACTCTATAAAAGTTTTGAACTAGGTGATTAGGTTCGAGGTGAAGGTCTACCCGCCTAGGTGTAGTGGAGCCTGAAGTGCAAGGGAATCAAGGTCAATCTCGTTCGTTGGCCAAAATTGATTGTGGAGTCCTATTGGAGAATTGGCAAGCTCTTGGATTTCCAATCTGTGGTTTTGGGAACCAATAGGGTGAATTATGATTATTATTTAATTAAATACATAGAGGTTGCTATTTTTGCCGGTATTGTATATTAATTGCCTTAGTGTCATAGCTCGTTGGAACCAGGTTGAAGAGTTTTAAATCTTGGGCATAGGGAACAATGACCTCATGTGTCACAATAGAATGATATTGATGAAAAGGTCATTTTGGAGCCAAAGGTAGATAATAAATTATATTATTCAAATATGTGCCTAAGTATAAAGCAATGAGCTTTTATGTGAAAGGTGTATCTAAGAAGATACAAGGCGTTTGGTGTGAAAGGAATTCTTTCTATTGCTTATATTTTTTTTTATTGTGCATTTGATAACTGTGTTTGTAGAAGAGTTTGAAATAAGGGTTTCAACATTGTTGGAGAATTGTGATTTCTTCATCATTTCAGCTCTGTGAGTTTGTGAAACACTGGGTGAATTGTGCTATGTCTGCTGAGTATTGGTCTGAAATTATCTGGGGAATTGAATGGTGCTGTTTTATACCATTCAATCAATTGTTTGGCTGCGGTTTGATAAAACAGCGAAATCAATTATTGTGGTGTTGAATATATTGTACAGTCCTTGCAATCAAATGCCATTTTGTATAGTTTAATAGTGGCTGCGATCTGAATCATTATCTGGGATCTTTTTATAAGGGTCGCGTGGAGGTTTGTACAGGCAACGTTTGAGCTATTAGATGCAGGTTGGGTGGCATAGAAACAACAGCATTAAGTCTTGGACAAACTGCATTCAATTTCAAGAGGCTGCATTAGGTGTTTCCATGGCATGCGTTTCATCTAGAGGGCCGTTCTTGATTGTATAGGCCAACATTGCATTTTAACATCAGTTCCAGGTGGCTGGAGGTCATTAGGAAACATCAACAGTATATTCTGAGCATTCCCAGGTTCATCAAATTTTCACAATTAAATTAAGTGTTATTTCATGTCAAGTGTTTGCTAAAATGCTTCTTGTCTCTATGCGTAGATTTACATGTGAAAATTCTGATATATGCATTTGAAATGATCAAGAGTAATCACCATTGCCTCTTGTTCTATGTTTAGTCATTGTTGAGTTATTTTGCAACCATAACATCATTTAAACCCATTTCAAGAAAGCACATACAATCTGAAAGTAAAGGACAGCGAGATAGAGGTTGCATGCAAGATGTTTGACATTTTAAAAGTGAAGCAATTTGATGTTTGTTAGAGTTAGAACCAATAGGGTTCTTACAAGAAATGTTTTAGATGCATGTTAGAACTGATATTTGTTTCAATGTAACACTACTAAAAATTATCAGTGTTTTTCAGAACTGATATTTGTTTCAATTTAACACTACTAAAAATTATCAGTGTTTTTTTCCTTTATTTTGAGAGACAAATATCTTGTACAACATTGGGGAACAATATTATTTTATTTGTCAAAGAGTTACTTGATTGATTAGGATGTCTCCACTACATGCCTTTTCCCTGTGTAGGGGAAACAATATGTGAGGATATGCATATAGAAGATGTTGAGAACTTTGATGAGAATGTTAGAATTAGCTCTGATAGTAATTATGAGATGATTTGGTTTAGTAATATTGATTGTATTTTATGAGCCAGTAGAGAGTGATTATATTCATGACAGTGACCCTAGTCATGTCATAGAACCTTAGGACAAAGATGAAAAGATCAAGGACATTGGCCCTATGTGACTTTTGGTGTATCATCATGTTTTAATAACCTTGCAATTCTATAATAATAAAATTGTTTGAATCTTGAAATTTTATTATGATGGAAACCTATTTTCTTATGTGTTGTTCCCTATAATTTAAAATAACATCGTAATTACTATTATAAAATAGTGTTGAAATTTAAACTTTACAAAGTTTATTAAATAAAATGATTACATAATAAATTTAATAATTAATACTAATATATATTATAAACTTTTACATATCACACACACACATATACACATATTTTAATCACCTATGAGGATTTTAGTATTGCCCACAACCAAGTGAGGCCACAAGAAGGGAGTTCTCATCCCCACCATCAACTCAACAACAAGAGCCTAGATCTGCGAGCATGGTAGCCTAGAAGGGCACGGAGCTTGCCAACACACCGGCCAAGCGAGTCTCTACACAAGCATGAACACTTTTGAAACAACTGACATGAACATTGCGATGGTTCAGAATCAGCCGCCTGGGAATTTAAAGCTTGGTGGCCCCATCCACAATGCCACAACTTAATCATCATACTACAGGATGGAGCCATATCATATTTTTATATTATTTATTAAATTATATAATAATAATTATACAGTCAAACTAGAAACTAATAAAGTATAAAACTGCAAAATTATAAACTAAAATTTCATGTTATTTTGATGTATATATTTATGATTGTTTATGTTTTTTGATTAGAACAAAGTTGGATTCCCCAAGGAAGTAATATATTTTAGTTTTCTGAAAATTTGTTCCTATCAAATGTAAAAACCTAATTTGTCAGTTCAGCTATAGGTACGAGAATCTGGTACATGGGTAATGCAATTTAAAAAAAAATTAAAGAAACATATAGAATCGCAAAATTAGAAAATTTGATAGCTAGGTTAGCCTAAGTTTTTCAGACAAGTATGACAGGGAATAGGGGGACAAGTTCCCAAGATGACAATTTATTTTGCCGATTTTGGGGACGGCTAGGGGATAACTATAACAATAGGAAAATTGAATTATATAGAGAAATTGAAAATATTATTATGAAAAGATGGATAAAGCATGCACTTATACATAATATAACCTTAAAATATAAGAATTAGTGGAATTCATATGCAAAATTTCTGTTACTTTGAGTGTCAAAGTCAAATTTCTTGTAGAAATTAAAGTTCCTTAGGCATTCCCTATCCCTGGGATATTTCCAAGATGGGGACTGCTGGAAAAAATACTGGGACGAGTCCGAGGGTAACATTGTTTGATAGTATGATACTTCATCATCTATCAATGCCAAATGCCAAAGATAAATATTTAATGCCAATTAAATAAATCTTAAAGGCACAATAACATCATTAAATTGACATACTGTTCAAAGCATAGTAACGTGAATCGGAATTGTATCGGAATCGGCATGGCCGAATCGAATCGTGAATCAGGGGTGAATCGCCGGTGAATCGACGATGAATCGGCAAATTTGAAAAAACCCTTTAAATGTAAAGATTTTAACAATTTAAGACTTATTTCATGCACCCTTTATTGAATATAACTTAAAAACACTATAACATCATCAAATAGAATCTAACATACATAAACATGAAACATAAAATCCATCACATACGTAACTATGTTATCATTATGTACTAAAATGTAAATTGTATGCTAGCTGAAGTAAATAAAAATCAAATGATCATAATGATTCAAATCATAGAATCAGTAAGATGAAATCATGAAGATCTATAAGACATCAAATCATAAATGTATGTATAACTCTAAGATGAAGATCCATGAAAGTTTGAAACATATGTCTATCAGTGATTCAGTATCACTATCAATATCTATACAGTGTAAACAAAATATAAAAACAAGGCTCCAGCTCAAGCCTCATCATCCTCATCATCATCCTCTAGCTCTGCTGCAGCCTCAACCTCAGCCTCTGAGTATCCAGTTTGCCTATGAGAAAGGCGTGTAAGGTAGGTCCTAGAGGACCGCCGAGCCATGTCCCCTGCATGGGCAATGGGCTCATGAATAACGTCACTAGGGCCTGCGTCTGTGCGTGCGCGTGTGCGTCTACCAATGCCTGAACGTGCTCTAGCTGCCTCCTCTGTCCTAGCCACAACCTCAACCTCTACATCCACCTGGTCAACCCACGCGCGGTCTTCCTCAGTGAAGACTGGGTCCACGGTCTCTGTGATCCACTCTGATTCTGGATCAATCTCCTCTAGAATGATCGGAGAGGAGTCAGCGCCCAAAATCTGTCTAATCCTAAGACGAAGGTTGTAATGAACAAAGACAAGATCATTCAACCTCTGCACTGTCAACCTTTTTCTCCTCTTCGAGTGGATGTGCTCGAACATGGACCAACTGCGCTCACATCCAGAAGTGCTGCTCGGCTGACTCAGAATGCGGATGGCAATTTTTTGAAGGTTTGGGGTTGTGGCCCCAAACATTTGCGACCATCTATCTGAAATAAGGAAAAAACAAAAACAATTAGTCTCATTTACAAATTACAACTCTAAAATTAATGCATTATATAATCAACTTTAAGTTTAGAATCTAGATTCATGAACATTGAATATATTATTTAATTTTTACCTGGCAGTAGTGTTGTCTAAGCATTTATGGCCATCCTGCCAGAGAAAAGTGGCCCCTCCTTATTGTTGAATTGGTCTAGCTCAACAATTGCAGCAACGCTATTTTCATCGCTACTCAATCTCTGAATCATTGTGTATAAGCAGTGAGAACCTCCGCATCCGCCTTGAACTCAGGACAGAAACGAAATGCCGGATTCAGATAGTAAGCTGCTGCGTGGATGGGTCGATGGAGCTGATTCTGCCATCTCCTATCGATGATGTCCCAAATAGGGCCATACCTCTCCTGCACTCTTGCATATTGGGCTCTGATGGCCTCCTTGGCCCTATCCATGCCCTCATAAATGTAGCCCATAGAGGGCTTCTCCCCATCAGCAGTTCGTAGCAAAGCTACAAGGGGCTCAGTGACCTACATATAAAGTAAAACAAAAAATATGAGTCAAAACTTAAATATAAAATAATATAACTTAAAGTAAAAGCAAAATACTAAAATTTTAAATTGCAATAAATTTACCTTAAGGATTTCTCTAGCGGGTTTCCAAAAACCATCCTCATCAAATATGCAATCCGCCACATCTAACCCTACAGTGGTCGTAGCATAGGAAGAGCAAATCCACTCCTGCCCAACAAACATGCTCCTCAATCCATCCCTTGATGTCAACAAGGATTGCAAGGTGATGAAATTCGAGGCAAACCTCGTGATACCTGGGCGAGCTAACTCCTTGCCTTTTGTGTACTTCCTCATTGTGCTAAGGACAAATGCATGATTATAAATGAATTTGCATATATTTTTTGCCCTTTCCACACATGACTTGACAAACTCAAGTTTGCCAATTTCCTCCAACATGAGGTCAATGCAGTGTGCCGCACAAGGGGACCAAAATATGATGGGGTGCCTCTCCATCAAAAGTTTACCTACAACAATTTTAAGTCAATTAGAAACTCAAATTTCAAAATTCAAATAAATTTATTTTCAAAACTTGCAAAGTTAAAAGTTTACCTGCTGCAACATAATTTGCTGCATTATCCGTCACCAACTGGATCACATTTTGTTCTCCCACCTCTTCTATAACTTCCTCAATAGCCTCACATAAATATGTGGCATTTTTCACATGTGCGGAAGCATCAATGGATTTTATGAACATGGTATATCCTACAAGTAACAAAACAACGAATTATAATATTAAATGGATCATTAACGAATTAGCATTCAACAAATCAAAATTTACAATGTATGTAGGAAAGTAGAATGATCAATCACCTCCACAGGATACAAGAAAATTGAGGAGTGTTCTATTCCTCCTATCGGTCCAACCATCAGTCATGATGGTGCAACCCTTTGCAATCCATTCCTTTCGGTTCTCCTCGAGGTCAACCCTCATGTCCTCTACCATCTCATCCAGGAGGTATCCGCTCAACTCAGCCTCAGTTGGGGCTTTAAATCCCAGACCACAAATAGCAACCGTATCTATCATATTCTGCCAATAAGGAGCCCTGTCACAAATAAAAGTTTAGATGTCAAAGACTCAAATTATAAAACAAGTAGATATAATTAAAGTTTTACTTTTACTTTTAATTTTAGCTTTAAAGAAAACAAAGAAAAAAGAATCAATTACCTTGCTGCAATAAATGGAATGTTGCAAAAGTACCAAAATTTGCATATCTCCTTTCTGGCAGCATTGTGAATCTCCTTGTTCAAACCCATGCCCTCAAGCGTGGGTTGGGAACCAGGAGTAGTGCGGGGCACAAAGTAACTATCCATTCTGTTTTTCCGCACTCTAGGCTGCAATAGGTTGGTGTGGGACTTCATCTCAGTATGTGACCGACTAACACTAGCACTAGCACGAGCAGAAGAACTAGGATAAAAAGGAGGCCTGGAAGAACCCTCTCCAACACAACCTACGGATGCGGAAGCTGATGCAGATGCAGATGTGGATGCGGCTGCGGATGCGGGAACATGGGAGCCAATACCCCTTAACCCTTCAACTTGCATTTTCCTATTTGCTTTGTCTTTTTCAATTTTTTCTAATGCCATTAAGCAAGTGCGTTTTGCCTCAGGAGTTTGGTGAGTGCAAACTGTAACATCATGTCCAGGTATAGCAGCAATGTGGAATTTCAATCTATAAATACCCCCGGAAGTTATTTTTTCTTTACAAAACATGCATTTTGTTTGATATTTGGTTCTTCCAGGAAACTCTTCATTATATTTACAACATTCATCTTTTTTACCCATTGGAATTTGCGAAAAATGAGA
This sequence comes from Cupressus sempervirens, assembly GCA_028749045.1. NCBI lineage: Eukaryota > Viridiplantae > Streptophyta > Pinopsida > Cupressales > Cupressaceae > Cupressus > Cupressus sempervirens. The sequence goes on along the minus strand of CM053791.1, from coordinate 818,972,580 downwards.
GCAAAGGCTGCTGCAATAATTTTTTTTATGTAAAATATCAAAGTTTGAAGCTAATAAAAATTAGAAAATAACAAACCCTAGCTTGCAACTTAGTAAAAATAAAAAGCATTCAAGATTTACACTAAAATTCTTGAAAACTATAGAAATTTAACTAAAAACGCATAATACACTAAAAATTTAACAAAAAATGCATAATACACTAACATGCAAGAAAAAAAAAAAAGCACTTACCTCTTGCAAATGAGTTGAGGAGTGTTGATATTGGCTCCTTAATGCTCCCAAAGCAATTGATGGGCTCCCCAAATGGCCTGCTGATCTCTTTGGTGCTCCTCCTCCTTGCCGGTTGGAAACCTATGGCTTTTCTTTTCTCTTCTTCTCTCTCACTTTTCCTCTCTTCTACTCATGCTTCACAAATAGAAGGCCCTTTAGGGTTATAACAAAGAGAATAGGTCAAAAACAAAGTGAAAAAAACAAGTGATTTTTTTAAAAATTTCAACTTCCCTTTTTACATGCCGCGGGCGATTCATAGCCGATTTTGGCGATTTTTACTTGAATCGCCTGAATCGGCGATTCATGGCCCAAAAATCGGCGATACCGTTTCACGATTCAAAAAAAATCGCGCAAGATGTATTGGGTCGCGGAATCACTGATTCAGGCGATTCTCGTTACTATGGTTCAAAGTCAAAATTGTAGTGTACTTAAAAAATGAAATGGGAGCAAGAGTCTTTCAATTTTAGGTTGTTTGTTTGACTTCTAATGATGACAATGATGTGATGAATTTTTAACTTATTTGAAAAATGTGTAAATGGCTACAACTCAAAGCCAATAAATATAATTGAAGGCACACATCAGTTGAGATGTGTTGTTGACTATGACATACATTTCATTTGATAATTTTGCCAATTTAAAGCCAATAAATAGAGTTGAAGGCATCCATCACTTGAGTTGTTAACTATGGCATACATCTCATTTTATGATTTTTCCAGTTTATTTGAACTCTGTCAAATAGAGTTTTCAGCGCATATATCTCTCCCATGAGTTTTCCCTAATTGTATGGACTTAGGGGTATACATCTCCACCACTAGTTTTCCCAAATTGTATGGACTTTTCGTATTCCACATAAAATTAGGCTTCACATAATTTGTATGTTTTACAATACCCTTAGCACCTTGCTCGGTGTTTTCCTTTGAATTTGCAAAATAGTTCAAACCAGTGGTATTCAAGTATGTTGATTTACACGATAAAGGGTCCATTTGTAGCAGCTCTAGTAGCATTTGGATAGGTCATGGCATTCGCAAGTTTCCCATTGAAAGTTGTGTAATGTTCCCTCTTAGTTGAGCTTAGAGAATAATAAATAAATTAAAATTAAGTTTACAAAATAAAAATAAATAAAAGATGAGCAATTTGAATTATTGAAAACTAAAAGGTCACAAAATAGTTAATTAATTAAATTTTAAATGGTCCTGAGCGTTGTGGGATTAATAATTTATATTTCAGGTGGACTGGGGTACCACGAGAAGTGTTCATTAAGTTGAGACCATGGTAATGAGAGTATTTTGGAATAAAAAATGATTGCCATCCATGAAGAAATATTTTGATGAATTGGAAACCACATACACATTGGTCGACCTAAGGAAAACATAATTGACGATGACAATGTATCAACATCGTGGCTGGAGGTGATCGTTGTTTGATGGTTGAGAGTGCCTGTAAAAGCCTGGAACTGCAGGTGGCTGAACCGTAACTGTGTTAGAGTTTTGCCTTGGAAATTAATGCGCCTAGAAGGTCAGAGAAATAATGCTTGCCAAAAATCTCTTGGATGGTTCTTGTTTTAAAATGCTTCCTTGGACATGGCTTGCAGTTGGACAGTCACATTAATAAACAGCTGAATATATCCATCTAAGGTTTGAAGACTTTGTTGTTGTCTCTTTTTCAAATACCATACTGGGAGAAATCCTTTGATCTACTGTTATTTATCTAACTGAATTTTCTCTGCAACAGAAAGAAGTTCATATAATACTAAGAATATAACTATTGACAATACCAGTACTGAATGATAGCAAATCCAGTTCGTTTTTTTTCTTAATCCTTTTGTGAGAAATCAACAAACTGTTTTGCACAAACACCTTAGAGTTGAAACGTGAAAAATTAGTGAATATCCATTTGAGGGTGTTACAGTGAATAATCTGAAAAGCAATCTTTTCTCTTAAGAATTTAATGATACATTCAACAGTGATCAGCTAGAAGACTTGCAGAAAGAAGAGGAAGTAGGGAATTGAATGATCTGATTGACTTACAATTAGAGTCTGTGATTTTTTTGTTGATCTTCTTTCTGAATTAGAAGAGTTAGATTCATATCTATCTAAGGTTGATCAATCAGATTGAAGGCATCTTAATTGGGCTTTGCATCCCTCAATGCTCGTTTTGGTTCGGTTGAAGTTTATGGAACATCCATGTGAAGATGTGAGACTAATAGTTGCTTCTTGAATTAGTGAAATCATAAGAATAATAGCTCCTGTTGCACCTTATAATGATAGCATATTGGAAAGAGTTCTACAACTGATTGGGGACAGCCTATGTGGAATACAGGAGGTCAAAGGCCCTACCTTTGGTAAGAGGGCTAAGACCTAGGAACTTATGGAAAAAGTCAGATTTGTTATCGTGATGTTGGATCACAGATGTGAAAGAATGATTTCTTAAATGTTTCAATGTTTCTTAAGTCATATACACGCAAACAGGGATATCCAATCTCCATTTCCATACATCTACAACATATCATTCATGTGGCTGCTAGCCAATACCCTTTCTTGCTTGTGTCTGCTTGGACTTGTATCTATCTTGGCCTATAGATTCGAGGAAGCCATCCAACTGTCGGAGATACAAGTCCACCATCAGACTAAAAAAGGAGAGTCGGGTGTCATTTTAAGCTCACTGCTAATTAGATAGGAAGGTTTTTTATAAAAAGATTGATTGATCCTACGCAAAGGCAATCAACATGGAAGTCAAAGGGATTGCCATGTGATCAAGCCAATGGACATTGCAGGGGGAATATATCGTTTGGCCTCAAATATACTTTGTAGGATATATTAGATTATATTTACATCGGTCTACCTTCCCAACCTATGTGAAGACATCAGTGCCGAGCTTGACAAGCAATAGCATCGTACAAAGTCATTCCTTGTTAGTGGCCAAATAAAGGTATTGGGATTTCCTATCTAGAAGATGGACAAACCATGTCGATGGGAAAATTCCAATGATCATACTGACGTGCTAAAAGTGCATCATACACTTACCTCAAGTGAAGGAAGAGAAAATAACCACTGCAGCATCTAACACTATATAGTGGATGACCAAATTGGATGGACTAGACAGAGGGTATTGTCGGCAAAAGAAGATACCATTTTCTCATCTTATATCTCTTTTGAAAGATAGGCTAATCTATAAACCACCAAAATAAAATATAGAGCAAACATCACATCCCTGACCAGGTCTATATACATTCAAGTATTACAATGCGGAGGGAATAATGTACAACTACTAATGAGATATCAGTGACTGAACTAGAGGAACACATGATTAGAAAATTTCAGCGAATGTGATGCCAAGAAGGCATTTGGAAAGCATAAGCAAGGAAGTCCAAATTACATAGCAGAAGCATCGAGCATTAAGGAGGAAATAATATTGATACAGCGGTGACATGGATCATGCATGGGCCAACATAACTGATCTTTCATTAAAGAGATTTGAAGGGTAGAGTGCATCGGGATGGAAGTGTAAATAATGTGGGATATAGCAACAAATTGATATAAAGTGGTCTTCAAGAGGAATAAATTTTTACAAAGTCTGTCATAAATTATTGAAGTCGATAATTTATTGAAGGAAAGATATATATTTTCAGATGGATGTTAAGTGAGCCTCAATTGGGTTCATATAATATGACGGATAAATGTATGGAATTGAAACGCACTCTCATCAGAGAGAATGAAACAATGAGACAATACAACAACATTTGACCCAACAAAAGACATAGAAGGTCATGCATATCACAGTCAGCATAGGGGACTCATCACTATTTGGTGGCTCACTTGTGTTATAATCGAGTTGCCATTCTCAAATAAGTCTGCAAGTAATCATGTATCTCAGCACTAGAATTAGATAGAAGTTCATGCCTATGAACGGAAAAGAAAGATAGGAAAAACTAAGTATATATATTATAAAATGATTGAACGATGATCAAAGGATCGTTTCATAGTGATAAAATAGACCATGGTCATAGACAGTAGTTTGGACAGTACATGAAGATGGGAGTTTAAGACTAGAGAAGTCCCAACTATTACTATCCTAGAATATAGAGGGAATTTTTAGCGGAGCTATGGGTCAGTTGCATTAGATTGATAATATTGAGTTTGAAGAACTATCTTATAGTTGGTTAGATAACAATATATCTTCTAAGGAGTAATAAGATATATGTGTGTCCCAAATAGAGGAGTGAGATTATCTAATGCAAGTATTAAGTAATGAGGTGGCACGATAAAATAACTATAGATTATGTTTGGGAGCAAAGTATAAAGTGTAATTTGAAATAGAAAGCCCTTCGTAACTTGAAAAAAGCCTGCCAAGTGTTCGACAAAAATGCTCTAAAGAATAAATGATAAGTTCTAATCATTGTATCCACCCAAATGTTGACCAACTGCCTACCATATGCAATTGTGGAAACAATGTGGCTATGTACTGACTCTGCTCAAATCTCACTTCAAAATGCTGATTGGAGGCTTAAGGAATTTTCATCAAACAACTCACATGCAAGGGTCATATGACTGATATTACTTTTCAGTTTGCTAAAATGACTCTTTTCTTCAATTTGCATCAATGAGAATGCTTACAAGAAGACTCTAGATTGTCCAAACAATGACCTAATATGAATATGCAACTTATTTTGACAATATTCAATGCATATATGTGACTGAAACTACTTGCAATATGCAGCTACAGCAACTAGTAATTATGAGAAACACTTTGGATGCAACCTAAGATGACATTTATGCACTTACAGCCAAGTGGTATTTTAACAAACATTTGATATGCATAATTGCAAAATTATTTATGCCAAAAAAGAGAACCTATAGCCAATTGACATTTTGACAAACAATTGGCATGCAAACTAATAAGTTGATCATGAATGGCAACAACATATTCAGTTACAATAGTAGTTGACCAACAACTTATATCTCCTTCGCAATAAAATGTCTACTACAATGATGCTATGAATTGGTCAAGACTCTTGGCTTACAATTGTTTGACAATAGTGCCAAATTTGATTTTCTGAGGATTCACTTATAGCAGCAATTAAAATGCCTATGATGACAATGCAAACTACTTAGTGAATGCAAGAAGAACTTGGTAATGATGACGCCCAATGTTGTTGATGAAGGAACAATAAAAGTCCAATGTGATAGGGACCTTCCAAGCTCAAATCGAAATACTCAAGTTGCTGCCCCTGTTCTTGCCTGGCAAAAGTTTAGATAATTAATTGCAGCACCAAACGCCTTCCAATTTACCCCTAAAACAATTGTCTCAATGATAGGAAATGAATGCAACAATATACAGAATGATTGGCCTCCTCCATCAAAAGGTATGCGCAAAAACATGAGACTCACATAGGCTGATCAACTTCCATGACAGCAGATTATGAAGGTCTATAATAATCCTGCTCAATAACATAATCAATCTCAGCAATACATCAGTTGCTGAAGTAACTTCTCCATCAAATGCAACAATACATCAGCTGTTGCAAGTACAATAATACATCAACTATTACATCAGTTGCTGAAGTAACTTCTCCATCAAATGCAACAATACATCAGCTGTTGCAAGTACAGTAATACATCAACTATTGTACTCAAATAATCTCCACCGTGAAGCACAAGATTGAACTTTTGGAGTAAAGCTCACAATCAGCAATAATTCGGCTGATATCTCACAGCCTCAAAATTGCATAACCAATGAGGGTTTTCGTCCCCACAGATCCTCTAATGGCTGAAACCCTAGCTGGCTTCTTCACCAAATAATCACATCAAACAATCATCAATTCCTGGATGATGAGAATGAGGCCCATGATGTTTATTTATACTTTTTCCTCGAGAGGTTGGCCCAAAATCTAGAAGCTTCCAGAAATTATTTTATTTTTATTAAGTGACTTTATGATATATTATTTTATCTAAGTCACTTTATTAAATTAATTAAATATAAAGTTACCTTTTAATATTTATTTATTTGATAACTTTATAAATAATTAACTTAATACCATTTATTTATTTAATTAAAAATAATTAATTAGTCATCCTCATAAAATATTCATTATTTTGGACAACTTAATTAATTAAATTAATTAAATCAAATTACCTCCAAAACAGTGACATTACAGGCTAAGTATGCAAAGCAGTTGATTTAATACCTCTAGTGAAGTAGTAATTGTTCCTTTAATGTTGTGGCAATGAAGTGTTTGTTCAAATGTCTGTCATGAAGCTTAAATGTTCCATAATGAAATTAGATCGAAATTATTAAACATTCTTACAATTGATAGAAAACCAAAGACCGAGTATAAATCAAAAGATAAAAGAAGCCTTGTGTAATTGAATTAAAAGTAATCAATTCTTATCAAAGGACATTGCAAAGGATTATACAAGATCTATTGCTATTAACACCGTTGTAGAGATGAGTAGAAATTGATTGATTGTCTCTCATTGGACTTGATAGTGACTCAAAACTCTATTAAATAGAATGAGTGAGAATTTCACATTTTGGGGGGGAATAAAAATCAATGTTCCATTCCCACTTAAATTATCTTTTGAGAAGAGATGTTCTATTATCTAATGTCTATGGACCCTCATGTATAGATAAGTATTCTTAATGTTTACATGTATCTACTCATTGTAGTCTCTTTCCTACTTGTAATTCTATACATATTATAAGAGTTATTTGCCTTGATCTTTTCCTTTATGCCTGAGGATTTTCTCGCAGGAGGTTTGGTACTTTGCACATGCTATCAAATATTGTGTAGAGTCAATATTATGATAGCAGCTCTAAAGAAGCTGTGATCTAGAATTCATTATTCATCTAATGATCAAGCATGATAAAGTGAGGTTCGTGAAGCAAACATCTTTGATGGTTTAGACTAAAAGTATTCTTATACATTAAGAGGGAGTCTAACACTTACTCAAAGACAACATAGGAGCTAAGAAGATTGATATTCAAAGGAAGTCTATAATATCCCTTATGAATATAGTAAAAACATTTAATATTAATTTTTATTTATTAGTTTAGTTCAATGAACTAATAAAAATTAATTAATATTAAATAAACAAATCTCAAAATGATTAACATAACAATCATTTAATTATGAAGCAGTTATATGGAAGTTCATGAGAACTTACCAGAATATGACAATTTAAATATTGGTTGTGTGCATTGGAGAAAGGCATTGAAGATAAATTAAAGATTGTAGAAAAGCAATAAGATCAGTTCCTTTTGTCATAATCATTCTGACCTAGTGGAAGCATGAAGCGAATAATTGTATTTGAGAAGTTCATCGAAGGAATAGACTAAGGATTAATAAAGCATTGTTGGAAGGTTCATAACAACTATCAAAAGAAGATAATTAATATCTCCGATCAAGTTTATATAGTCAATCAAACTAATAGGAGTCATGCCCCTCAATATGGTCTACGTGGGAGACTATACTATTTGACCCGACAACAATCGTGTGTGTGAGGAAGCACAAACCACCGTTTGTCTCTATCGGGTGCTATTACCTTTGTCTATAGCGGCAAGAGAAGTCCCATATGATGACGTGTCAATAGGAATTGAAAGTGGTCAGAAATAGTCCGAGCCTTCATTTATTCCTAGTGACGAATGTTTGTAATGGTGAAAGAAAGAGTCGGGAATTATAATCAATTGGTGGTCTGAGTGTGAAAAGTGATTGGTGGTCCGAGTGTGACGTGTGAATACTTAGAAATCTTCAGTGGGAAGGTCAAAGAGTGACGTTCGAATACTCAGGTTACTTCAGGTGCATATTTCCTTATAATTCAGTTTGTAGCAAATTGTTGATGAGACTTATATTGCCAAATAAAAATCAGATTATATTATATTTGGGTGTCTATATCAATTTCATGGGAATCAATTAAGATATTCAATTCAACAACTGTAATATTTGATTGGATTCTTTACAAACTTTTCTTCAAATGTTTGTAATACATGTGTGTGACTGCATGATTTTGATGGGTCTACCCTTGTGTACATCATGAGGGAGCAATGACTTATCACCAGAAAGTCGGAAGATCGATATCAGATTAAGAGGAAGTTCGACAGGCATCCTTAGGTGAAGAGAGCTCTAAGGGAGTAACTAGAGGACTTGACTTCCCAGGATTGTTGTTCAGAGGGAGAAATTTGAAGTGTGATCTCTTATCTATAAGGGAAAAGTTTGAAGTGAAATTCCTTGTAATGCATTCTTCTTTGTGTGAGAGAATTGAGGTGAAAGTGCTTGTACCACCCTCTGACTTGGTTCATGGTGATTACTATTTCGCATATGATATGTAATGAAAGGTGACAATCTTTCATTGACATATATAAACAGAAGGTAACCGTTATAAGGTGACGATCTTATAAATGGTAGATTTGTTATCATGATAGACTTCATTAAATTGTTGTCTTGGATTGCCAGATATTATGATACTTGTCATGATAGAGCTCATGACATAGTGATTTCTAGTTATCTGATCGACTTCGTTAAGTTGTTGTCCCAGAGTGCCATAAATCAAAGAACTCATATCCTACTAGGATATATCATATTCTTTTGGTAGGCATCAAGGATTCGGTGCCAGTGCACATCCCAAAAGAATATAAGTATGACAAACATCATATGATTGACATTTCCTATTGAATCATACTTCTGATTATATTGAAAGATAATATCTAAGTTGATGGATATATATTGATATGCCATTCCAAAAAAATAAAAAAATCACATTGAGATGATATCTCTCCATATGCTTGAGAGCATAATGTGTTCGATAAATTCTCCCTAGCTAAGAGGGAATGTTGAAGTTGTAGCTTCAGTTGAATTAATTCGATCTGAGATACATTGTTGTTATTGATAAATCATCATTTCTTATATATACTTATTCATGTTATATAAATAAATAAATATATTATATTATACATAATACATACATACATACATACATATATATATAAACGTATCAGTATCAGAGTTTCAGGGATTAGCCTATTATTGTGATCCTCATGGGCTAATTATTGTGGATAGAGGGTCTTTTGAGGCAATGACTTGGCTTGAGAGGGTGTTATCTTCTCCAGAATTCAGAATGCTATGGGTTGGTCTTCGCTTGGCTCAAATTGGACTTCGTTTGAGCTTAGTTTTGTGTATTTACTATTTGTGGTAAGTTGGTGTTGATCGAGATGGACCCTTTCTATTTTTGGAAAGTGCATTTGGTCACAGGGAGAAATAATAGGTATGACTCGTATTTTAGATTACATATTTAAATGGTGAGTATTTTGGGAGTTATTATATTTTTAGTGGCCAAATTATTATTAAATAATTAAATGGCTTATTCTAAAATTACAATTCAACTTTATATTTTCACTTAAGTTGAGGGATGAGTTATCATTAGAAAGAGCCATTTATTAATTATTTATGCCAAGTGAAAGAATTTAGAAAAAGCTTCTAATTAATGTTGTGTGGTGAAGCTTCTTGAGTGAAGTTACATTTTGGAAACAAAAGGGAATCTGAAGGATATAAATACAAGCCCATTTGTTGAGAAAAGCATGCTTGAATATTTCTTTTCTTTTGTTGTCTTTGTGGCTTTTCTAAGGTTTTCATTGTCAAATCCCTTGCTGAGGTATAAGGGTTCGATCTGAGGTTTTTGCTCCATTGTTGAAGTATGGTGGAGATTGGTTTCTTGTGAATCCTGAGATTTTCATGGTGGCTTCTCGTACTGTATTTGCTATGGCCGAGGAGCGATTGTTGGTTTTAATAATTCAGTGTCTTTTCTTACTGTATTGACTGTGGCTGAGAGGGCAATTCTATCTTGGAGAGTTTGGTAATTTATATCTTTGATTTCTGGTAATTTCTGATTTAGATTTCTCAAGGCTGAATATTTGTGGTTTTGTTGATGATAAAATCTTTATGTGATTGCAAGTGGGAATGTAATAACCCTGTTTTGGATATGGCTTATCCAAATTAATTTTATCACATCTATTTCTTTATCAAATCATAAGTGTGGCATTTTGTCAAATAGTTTGCAAACAGACTCTCTAGTAGTGTGGTTGAGAAAAGCAAATATATATTAATGATCTTTTGAAATTTCGGATAAGTAGAGAATGGAGTGGTATAACAACCCAATAGCAGTGACAACTTTATTTTTTCCTATTTTGCAATAACCACTCAGCTACTGATTTTCAGATTAATGAAAGAGCATTAGAACAAACAAATCACTGAACCTGATTTGTTGGGATAAAGTTCGATTTGACCCTCAATATTACTGTTTGTAGATTAGAAAACAATAATTTCATAGCTTCTTGCCCATTTGTAGATGCCTAAATTGCAGACCCGACCCTTAGAAACCAAATCGCAGGTTCATGTATGATGCATGCCAATCCTCACAATCACACCTGTAGCTGATAAATCAAGGTCCACGCCAAGAGTAATAAATCGCAGGCCCAAAGATTTATCACACAGCTCAATAGAATGGCTTGTAGACTTCATACAACAAATTGCATGCAATGTATGTGCACCTTCCTATTAAAATAACCTTCATGTTTCCTTTTAATGCTCACTATTGTATCTTATTATATCTCTGTAAATATTAGAATGTTTCTAATATTTAGTATAGTCTAGAATAGAATGTTTCTATTCTATTCGACTCTCCTCTTTGTATATATAGATCAGTTTGATCTCTGATTAATTCAAATTTTCTGCCATTTACATTTGTAACATGGTATCAGAGCTATTGCTTCAAATGGTTTTGAATAGTTTATAATTTCTTTCGAAATTATCTGCTCTAAATTTCGAAATTATTTCTGCCATTTTCTCTACAACCCGTCTAGGGTTTCTGTTCTGAGAAATCTGAAATTCATTCTGCAAATCCCGAGTTCACGTTTTTTAAATCGCAGGTTTCTTTGGCTCACGTCTGATCTTCTACAAATCGCGGGTTTCTACCGTCGTTTTTCTGCAACTCGCCGTTTTTTTGCAACTCGGCATTTTGTGTGAGTGAAAACGTGTTCAATCCGCCCTTATCTGCCTGGATCCGTCTATCTCAAATCCGCTTGTTCCAAAATTTGCCTATATCTGCCATTTTTCCTGCAAATCTGACCTTCGAAGTTGCCGACTAGGTTTTTGCTCGAAACCCTAGTTTTTTGACCTCCAAAAATTTTCTGATCACATATTCTTGGTGGGTTTTTTGAAATCTCAAATGGGTCTTCATCAGATTTTTGTGGGTGCCTCGTTTTTTGTGCCTCGATTTTCAAGCCAGCGGATCCGAATTCCGACAACACTTTATTTTTGGGTTTTTCGAGCTCTTTTCTGGGTACTCCAATTTTTCTGGGTCTTTCATTTTCTCACCTCGAAGTTTGTGCCATTTGAAATATTCACATATTATAAGCATCTGTATCAGCAGCATCAGAAGTCAGACTCAATTAAACAGTACGCCAATGCTACCCAACACTCAGAGCACAAAGAATCTATCTACCATGCCTTTATGGCCAGCATACCTGCAAATCATGTGAAATCTTCTCCCTGGTACATCGATTCTGGTGCCTCCCGACATTTCACTCATAGGCGTGATTGGTTTGTTGAATTCACTCCCTATTCTGACTCAGTAATCTTTGGAGGCGGTGAAGAATACAATATTGTCGGCAAGGGCAATGTTCAGATTCAGACTGGAGGAAGAAAACTCATGTTTCTCAATGTATGTTATGTTCCTGGCATGAAACATAATCTTCTGTCTGTTAGTCAGATTATAAAGCACTCCCCTCAGTTGGATGTCGTTTTCAGTGGAAATAAGTGTTCGATTATTGATCGTGCTTCTTGCACTACCCTTGCTTCCAGTCTTGAGGATCATGGTATTTATAGGCTTGTAGATTCAGGCGATTCCCTTAAGCATGCCTTCATCGCTGAATCATCCGCTCTCAGCAGTCTCTGGCATCAGCGATACGGTCATCTGAACATTCAATATCTAGCACAACTTGCTTGAGATAATTTAGTCCATGGCCTACCTAATATTCAGACCCAGAACCATCGCGTTTGCGGAGCTTGCCAAGCAGGGAAGCAACATAGGACACCATTTAAGAATGGTGAAACATGGTGGGCATACAGAGTACTCCAGCTAGTCCATGTTGATGATTGTGGTCCTATGAATACTCCTTCTATTACTGGGAACAAGTATTTTTTACTCTTTGTGGATGATTTCAGTCGCAAAATGTGGGTATATTTTCTTAAGCAAAAATCAGATGCCTTTCTTGTATTTCAGCAGTTTAAAGCTCTAGTAGAAAAAGAGTCTGGTTCCTCCATCCGTACTCTTAGGACTGATAATGGGAGGGAATTCTGTTCTTCTGCTTTCTCTGCCTTCTGTACTACTCATGGCATTAGACGTCAGTTCACCACACCTCACACCCCTCAGCAAAATGGTGTTGTAGAGCGTCGAAACCGTACCATTACAGAAATGGCTAGGGCTATGCTAGAACATAGAAATGTTCTCAGAAAATATTGGGCAGAAGCAGTATCAACAACTGTCTACCTTCTTAACCGGTCACCCACCCTTGCAGTTAATCATAAGACTCCTGAGGAAGCTTGGTCTGGTCGCAAACCTAGGATCAACCATTTGAAAGTTTTTGGCTCTCTGGCATATGTATGGATTCCTGATGCCAAACGCACTAAGTTGGATTCCAAAAGCCAGAAACTTATGTTTACAGGATACAATCACACACATAAGGCCTACAGACTGATTGATGTAAATACTGATCGTTTAATCTTCAATCGTGATGTTGTGTTTGATGAGGAATTTGGACCATTTCCGCTCTCTGACTCCACACCACATTCTGAGATTCAGTCTTCAACAATCTCTGACTTAGGTTCTTCTATTTTATATGAGTCATCTGATGCTACTGATACACCACCTCAGTCACTTCCAGATAATACAACTCCTGCTCCTGCTTCTCCTCCAGCTATTCCGACAACATCTGATATTAGCTCCTCGACTCTTCGGCCAAAATGGTGGGCTCAAACGCTTAGTGATCTTCGTCCTGATGAACTCATTGAGGGTAGAACCTCCAGAAATAAGAGCCTTCAGCACAACACAGTTAATATAGCTCTTATGGCCAACATCCACAGTATCCCTGAGCCCCAGATATATGCAGAGGCCAAAGGAATTCCAGAATGGGAACAAGCAATGGATTCTGAGCTTCAGAGTCTTCAAAAGAACCACACTTGGGTTCTTTCAGATCTTCCTCCTGGGAAGAAACCCATTAGCTGTAAATGGGTCTATAAGGTCAAGTACCATGCAGATGGTACCTTGGACAAATACAAAGCTAGACTTGTTGCTCGAGGATTCACCCAGCGCGAAGGCATTGATTATGAGGAGACATTTGCACCGACAGCCAAAATGAGCACTATTCGCATTCTTCTTGCAATTGCAGCTCAGTATGGTTGGAAAGTTCATCAGATGGATGTGAAGAGCGCCTTTCTCAATGGTGAATTACAGGAAGAAGTCTACATGACGCAGCCCCCAGGTTTTAAGGTTGCTGGTTCAAAACACAAAGTATGTAGACTCCAGAAGGCCCTCTATGGTCTTAAACAGGCCCCTAGGGCTTGGTACATAAAGATTGATCATTACTTGGTTACTCAAAGATTTCAGCGTAGTCCGTCAGACAGTAATCTGTTTATTAAACACTCTGGTAATGATATTCTTTTTCTTGTTGTCTATGTGGATGATTTGATCATTACTGGAAATTCAGAACATTTGACTTCAGAAATCAAACAGGATCTATGCAGAACTTTTGATATGACAGATCTCGGATTGCTTCATTATTGTTTAGGTATTGAGGTTTGGCAGACTAACAACAACATTTTTTTTTCTCAGTCCAAGTATGCCAGAAGTTTGCTTGATAGGTTTCGAATGCAGGATTGCAAATCTGCCTCCACTCCTATGGAGACTGGTCTGAAATTGTCCGCACAATCTGTTTCTCCTCCTGTAGATGAAACACTCTTCAGGCAGCTAGTAGGTAGTCTCATCTACCTTACTACTACTAGACCTGATCTCAGTTTTGCAGTCAGCTACATCTCACGGTTCATGACAAACCCCAAGACTGATCATTGGATTGTAGCGAAACGTGTGTTACGCTATGTACATGGTACTTCAGATTATGGTCTTCTTTACACAAGGAGTACTACTTCTTAGCTTAGTGGATTCATTGATTCCGATTGGGCCGGCTCAGTTGATGATAGGAAATCTACTTTTGGCTATGTGTTTAGTATCAGATCTGCAGCAGTTACTTGGACCAGTAAGAAGCAACAGGCACATGCACTCTCCTCTATAGAAGCAGAATATAGAGGAGCTGTCAAGGCAGCTTGTGAAGCAGTTTGGCTCCGGCAGATGCTTGCAGATATGCATATTCCTCAAGTAGGTCCGACTTCTTTGTTTTCAAACAATCAGGGCGTACTCAAACTTGCTAAGAACCCAGTGTTTCATGAACGAACCAAACACATCGAGCTTCATTGCCATTACATCCGACAATTAGTAGAAGATGGATCTATTCAGTTACGCTATGTTCCTACCTCAGAGCAATCAACAGATATTTTCACTAAACCCCTTGGTCCTGACAAGTTTGTTAAATTCAGGGGATCTATTGGTGTAGTAAATAGATTGAGCATTAAGGGGGGGTATTAAAATAACCTTCATGTTTCCTTTTAATGCTCACTATTGTATCTTATTATATCTCTGTAAATATTAGAATGTTTCTAATATTTAGTATAGTCTAGAATAGAATGTTTCTATTCTATTTGACTCTCCTCTTTGTATATATAGATCAGTTTGATCTCTGATTAATTCAAATTTTCTGCCATTTACATTTGTAACACTTCCAACCTCCAGACTTGACATCGCAAGCCTCTAGAATGAAGCTTCGAAATGACAAATGTAATAACCAGCAAATAATTCAATGGGAGACACTCAACAATTCCCAGGTTGACAACTCAAAGTCTCCTTCAATCTGCAGTAATTAATGCTATCAATCTTCTTCAATCACAAAGACTTCTAACCACAAAAAACACAGCCAACGGAAGTCCTCTTAAATTAGATTGCGGACAATTCAACTCACTTTACCTCAGCAGTGGTTGAATGCACTTCTCAGAACTCCAGATTGCAGCTCTTCTTAAACATAGGTATCACAGAAGAAGAGGGAAGAGCAAATTATTTACCTTAGCATAATTTGCATACACCAACTCAGAATTCTCAGAATTATAATTCCAATCTCCCAGACACAGATAATCACAGATAGGAGATTTAACCAATGAAATCACTATACATCAGTAGTGACTTCAAGCAATCTTCAGAAACTTAGAAACCCTTATACTTCAGCAAGGGCTCATAAATTCAGAACTCGAGAAAAAGGCACAAAGGCAACAAAAAAAAAAATGTATTCAAGCATGCTTTTTTCAACAAATGGGCTTGTATTTATAACCTCCAAATTCCTTTTGTTGCCAAAATGTAACTTCACTCAAGAAGCTTCACCACACAACATTAGTTAGAAGCTTTCTTTAGATTCTCTCACTGCACTTGGCTTAACTAATTAATAAATGACACTTTCCAATGATAACTCCACTCTCAACTAAAGTGAAATTATAAAGTTAAATTATAACTTTATAATAAGCCATTTAATAATTAATAATAATTTGGCCACTAAAAACATAATAACTCTCAAAATACTCATCATTTAAATATGCCATCTGAAATAGGAGTCATACCTATTACTTCTCCATGTGACCAAATGCACTTTTCAAAAATAGAAGGGGTCCATCTTGATCAACACCAACTTAACACAAATAGTAAGTACACAAAACTAAGCCCAAACGGAGTCTAATTTGAGCCAAATGAAGACCAACCTGTAGCTTACTGAAATGTGGAGAAGATAAGACCCTCCCACGCCAAGTCACTAACACAGAAGACCCTTTATCCACAATAATTAGCCTACGAGGATCACAGTAATAGGCTAATCCCTAAAATCCTGATATTCACATCACAATTTGACTAGCTGTGGAAATCATCTCCTACTTATCAATTGATGAGCTTAAGGGGCTTTCTAATGAATGGTTCATAAGGCACAACACTTGGTGAAGGTTTTGCAAATGGGGTTGCAAGCTTTGGGTTTAACTGTGGAGGAAACTCCGTAGTTAAGCGCGCTCAGGCTGGAGTAGTACTGGGATGGGTGACCTCCCGGGAAGTCCCGGTGCTTCACCCCTGTGAGCATCACCTAGATCCAATGAGTGCTAAGTGTTCTATTTATTCTCATGAGAGATGGATTCATGTTGAATCACTACTCATGAAACATGGGTCATCGAGTTTGACTCAAAAATCACACAGTTAAAATCCTGATATTCACATCACAATTTGACTAGCTGTGGAAATCATCTCCTACTTATCAATTGATGAGCTTAAGGGGCTTTCTAATGAATGGTTCATAAGGCACAACACTTGGTGAAGGTTTTGCAAATGGGGTTGCAAGCTTTGGGTTTAACTGTGGAGGAAACTCCGTAGTTAAGCGCGCTCAGGCTGGAGTAGTACTGGGATGGGTGACCTCCCGGGAAGTCCCGGTGCTTCACCCCTGTGAGCATCACCTAGATCCAATGAGTGCTAAGTGTTCTATTTATTCTCATGAGAGATGGATTCATGTTGAATCACTACTCATGAAACATGGGTCATCGAGTTTGACTCAAAAATCACACAGTTAAAATCCTGATATTCACATCACAATTTGACTAGCTGTGGAAATCATCTCCTACTTATCAATTGATGAGCTTAAGGGGCTTTCTAATGAATGGTTCATAAGGCACAACACTTGGTGAAGGTTTTGCAAATGGGGTTGCAAGCTTTGGGTTTAACTGTGGAGGAAACTCCGTAGTTAAGCGCGCTCAGGCTGGAGTAGTACTGGGATGGGTGACCTCCCGGGAAGTCCCGGTGCTTCACCTATGTGAGCATCACCTAGATCCAATGAGTGCTAAGTGTTCTATTTATTCTCATGAGAGATGGATTCATGTTGAATCACTACTCATGAAACATGGGTCATCGAGTTTGACTCAAAAATCACACAGTTAAAATCCTGATATTCACATCACAATAATCCCTAAAACTCTGATACTGACAAAAATGGGGACATTACAGGGAATTGTCTGAAGCATACTAAGGTAATGAATAAATTCAGAACCTATTGTGGGCCATTTGTTGTTTCAGATTTAAATGTGCAAATTCACATGGCAGATTTATATACTAGTGCTTGATATTTATTCGAGCAATGTATAAGGCCAAGGTTAACTGAATTTGTGAACAATTGTTGCATTTTCCGACCCCGTGGTTTGGCATTTTAAATACCATATTAATTGGGTTGTTTGCCAAGTGTTTATTGAAATGTCAAATGTTTGAATAAGTGGTATTGCTAGAAGCATAACCGAACAGGGTTATTATATATATATATATATATATAAAATACAAATTGTTATTGTTAATATATTAATTAAATGATGATTAAACCTTAGAGACATGAGACATGTCTCCTCTCATATTTATATGAGATTCAAATCTGCAATCGGAA
The DNA here is from genome assembly GCA_028749045.1 of Cupressus sempervirens. Taxonomy (NCBI): domain Eukaryota; kingdom Viridiplantae; phylum Streptophyta; class Pinopsida; order Cupressales; family Cupressaceae; genus Cupressus; species Cupressus sempervirens. The sequence continues at coordinate 818,954,706 of CM053791.1, read as the reverse complement.
CACATCAATTACAATGGCCATGTTAGTACATTTGCAAAAAACGATCCATGTTACAAAACACATACAGTCTCTCCTATGGCTTATGAGCTCTAACTGAAACTTTCAAGGAGCATGACTGAAAAAACGAGCTAATATCAGTGGGCATACAAGTTGCATGGTCTGCAAAGATGAGCAAGAACCAAATGAGAAGAGCAGATGTGTTTCACATGCCAACAAACTTGGATACAATATCTACTGCATTCAGTGGATACAATATCTACTGCAAACTGTTTTTCCGTCAATATGCAATTCCACTTGTAGAATAGCAGCAAATAATACTACAGTTATTAAAATTTCTTGTCCATAGATCAATTAAAATACCGTGAATGCTATGTTGACCTTCAAAGTAATTGTATTTATCCATTACCAACTTCTCATTGCCATCCTGTTCACTTTGTCACATGTTCCATATAAATTGGACTACAATTCTTATTTGTAGTTTCTACTTGCCCATTGCTTGGGTGGTTTGTGGTTTAATTATTATGCTTTTTCTTCAAGATTGCTATTATATAGTCAATGACTTGTGCACTCCAAAATGTGAATCTTATTTTTTCTTGTATAAGATTTGGCATACTTATTAAAGAACTGTCTAATAATGTCTTGGATTTGAACCATTTGGATATGTGTACACCTGAAACCAACTAAAGTCAAACTTCCCCTTTTATTGAATGAATATTGGAATGAATTGACAAATTCATGGCCCTATCTTTTGAATAGCTCTTGTAATCATATTAGTCATAGGGCTTGAAATGTTTTGTTTTGAGAATTGGCTGTTTTTTGTGGCTTAACATACAGTAGAATATCAGTTCTATTGGGGTTCCCATATTACTATTTAGCATGGCTTCTTCCTTTCAATATATTCTTTTGTAATAAATAGATGTATATATCATTTTGTTTAGGGCTTACCTGTTTGGGTTAATCACTTTCTTATTTTGTTCTTCTGTTTGAATTTTGTATAAAGGAATAGTTTTGAGTCGTTTTGGCACTCAGCTTAGTTTATGCACATTTAAGTCCCATTTACCTACTATGGTCATTTTCTGTGATGCAAATAGTTTTTCTTTTGTGTACAAAAGCTTTAGATGATAGATAATTGTTCTTTGTTTTGCTCATTGGTGTTTCAAACTTGACCCTTACACATGTGAATGGTTACTAGGGAGCAGAGATGTACAGAACCAGATCCGTGACTGCGAAGAAGAAAAAGAAATTAAATAGGCAGCAGACAGATATTATTCGAGAAGATGAAAGAGACACTAGAAAGGAGCTTGAAATTGGAGAGTAGGGTTTATAAATGCAATTTAGAAGTTTATTTTGAAACAAACAAAGCTAGATCAACTTTGACCCTTAAGAGTTGAGAATATAGACATTTACTGCAGTCCAGAAGGCTATAGTTAATTGGATCTTATCCAAATATTTATTTTTTCTTCTATGACTTGCATCCTTCCCTGATGTTCTTTGTTGGAGATCCAAATTTATTTATAAACATGCTCCAATTCATTTGGAGTCGAGGGAACCTTCATCAATTATGTTTATATGCATTGTGCTAGAGTAGATTTTATGATGTTTACTTTTATAATTAGAGGTGCCCAATAATAGTTTCCAATACAAGTTGATGTTTTGATTGCTTATGATTTCATGGGGTAGAGAGGCCTGTTCTCTTTATTTCTCATAGTTATATCATATGAAATGTCAATTTTTTGTCTACAGTGTTGCCTTTTGGAAATCAACTTAATGATCAAAGATTTAGAGTTTTATATTTTTCAAATTCAGGTTATATTTTAGACTTGAGAATTTGAGATATTTCAAAGTTAAATTAGGCCTTTTCTATCTGGGTTTACCAACAATGAAGATGACCATAGATTATAATCATGATTCTGAAATATACAAGAAGTTGCTTCACTGCATCTGGTTCCTTACTTTGATTGTTCTGTATGTTTGCAGGTAAATTGCTGGAGCTGTTGGATGTGTCTTCTGATGCAACTGTTCTTCCCACCACATATGGAGAATTAAGACCACCATTAGGAATGCATCGTTTGAAGGTACAAATTTTATGCATTACAAATGAACCTTCAAGTGTTCTTACTCAAGTACGGGGATGCATCCCCTGCCCTAAAACCAGGTGTCCCTGTCCCCTAGCCATTTCGGTCTCTGATGCCTGCCCAACCCTTTGAAATGCCATAAAATATCCTCTACAGTTGGGGGATGGCTAGTTGTCCCCAAAATGGATAGGGGACATTTCCTGGCATTGGAAAACAAAAAATAATATTTTTTCTTAAAAGGCTGTTTGCTTCTATACCTTGGCATGAGAATGAAAACAATATATTAAAATTTTAAATATATGGGAATCAAAACATCTATTCTAATTGTGAACACCCCACATTGCAGTAGTAAGTTGTGAGTCTATCAACTGTGAGGTATTGGGTTCATGTCTACTCGAGCCCATTGTTGATAACGGTTTTGGCCCATTACTAATAAGAAAATAGCTATTCCAATTTCAAATGTATTAGAATTAAACTACGTTGCCAGTTCAGATTCAAATTTAGAGTCGATCTCAAAATTTGGGTTCGAAATTCATTCAAAATTTTCTTGGGGTACCTTTAGGTTCGTCTGTACAAAAACAAATATTTTGTGTGTGTGTGTGTGCGCGCGCGCAACAACAAATTAGTCCATACACCACTATGCTAATAGTAAAGCAACATAGCAAACTACACCATCTTATCTATGTTTTAGTTTAATAGGATATTAGTTGCATCATTTAGCCATACATACAACATGATACGCTTACTTGGTCACATGCATGGAACATATTTCCATATCAAGGAGATAGCTTGAGAATGAAAGGAATCATTAAAAGAGAAGTATAGTTATCTGAATTTTTATTTTGCATTGGTTAGAGGATTTCTAACCAAGCTACAGGAAAAGTTAAGATTCAAATAGCCTTGGATTCAAAGATATCATAGCCTTTTTATAGAAATCCCTCTATAATTGTCATTTTGGATTTCATCTATTGGCAATTTGGTTTTCCTCTATAAGCAAGCTTTATTTTTCATTCACAAATACACAAATGAAGTATAAACCATCATTTTTGGCCTTTTTAGTGATTCCTTTTATGGTTGGGAGGGTCTAATAGACCAAATTAGGCAAATTTTTGTTTTTTAAAAGTCAATTAATTTTGTTTTGAGACCAAATTTGGGTCGAGTTCAGCTTCTAGGCAGCAATTTTGATGTAGGTTCATCTTGGGTACTTTGGCAATCTTGCATCAACCAAAAAAACATTTCCTTTTATTGTTCCTATTTGTTGTTTGAGGAATGGCCATTGTTGTTCGTGTTTTCTCTTTTTGTGCACTTGGCTCCTTAATGTGAACCTATCGTGGATCCTGTACCTAAGCTCGCAGAAACTAATTCCATCATTTGTGGGAGCTATACTTCTCTTTGTTCGAAGCATGCTTGTTTCCTAGCAGCTTGAGTAATGTGCAGGTTTGGCTTCAACGAGGTATTCTGTGGCATCAAGGCTTTCTATGGCCATGGGAATCCGTGGAAGTTGATTTGCTAGATTGCAAGGTCGCTGATTTCTTCTTTGGGGTAGGATCTATGTTTTGTAATAATTTTCCTTTCAAGATGACTTGTGGTCTTGCTGGCTATATAATTAGAAATCTCGAATTAGGAAAACTAGAATGAAGTTGGATAGAAGGAAAATAACAAGGATTTGGCTTTGTAAGCTCGAGCTCATAAGCTTGAGTTGTCAAATGAACACATGGAGCAAATAGAAGCTTTGAAGCATTGAAGGAAAAAGTCATAGAATTACTTGGGCTTGCTTTACCTGATTTTAACAAACAAGCTAATTGTGATGCTAGTGAGAATGCCATTGGCACTGTTTTGAGTCAAGAAGGTAAGCCTATAGCTTTCTATAGTGTGAAATTGAATGATGCTAAGAGAAAATATTTAGTCTATGATCAAGAGTTTTATGCAATTATTAAAGCTTTGAAGAATTGGAGACATTATTTGATGCCTAGAGAATTTGTGTTGTACATTGATCATAAAGCTTTACAGTATTTGGGAATTCGGAATAAGTTGAATTTGAGACATATGAAATGAGTTGAATACATGCAAAACTTTTCTTTTTTGTTGAAACATAAGAGTGGACAGTCAAATAAGGTAGCAGATGCATTGAGTAGAAGAAGTTTGTTGATAGAGATGAGAGTATAAGTGCTTGGATTTGAAGATTTGAAGAACTTGTATGAGAGCGACCTTGATTATGCAAACCCTTGGAAAGTTTGTAAGAATCACATGACAAATGAGCAAGATAAGTGGGTTGATTATTTCATTCAGGAAGATATGTTGTTTAAAGGAATCTAGTTGTGTATACTAAGAGGATCTATGTGAGATAATATCATTAAAGAGAAACATAGTGGAGGACTTGCATGGCATTTTGGGATTGATAAGACAATTAAGTTGATAGCAGAGAGATACTTTTAGCTACAGTTGTATAAAGATGTTCAGAAAATGCTGTAGAGTTGCAGAATTTGTCAAGTAGTTAAAAGAAATAGTTAGGATGTTGGATTGTATAAACCTTTGCTTGTTTCTTGCAAACTTTGGGAAGATATTAGTATGGATTTTGTTCTTGGGCTACCTAGAACTTAGAGTAGACAGGTAATGATTCTATCTTTGTAGTGGTTGACTGATTTTCTAAAATGACACATTTTGTACCTTGTAGGAAGATATTAGGTGCAGTACACATAGTAGACTTATTTTTTAGAGAGATTGTGAGATTACATGGATTACATAAGACTATTGTCTTAGATAGATATACTAAGTTTATTGGTTATTTTTGGAGAACACTTTGGAAGAAGTTGAATACTAAGATTAAGTTTAGTTCTACATTTCATCCACAAACTGCTGGACAACTTGAAGTTGTAAACAAAAGTTTAGGTAACCTTTTGAGATGTTTGATTGGAGATAAGCTTTCTAATTGGGACTTGGTTTTTGCACTAGCAGAGTTTGTATATAATAATTCAGTAAACATAAGTACTAAGAAGACCCCTTTTGAGATTGTGAATGGCATGAGTTCTAGAGGAACTACTAAGTTGAATTTAAATTCTGAATAATAGTGCTGAAGGAGAGGAATTTGTGGATTTTATGAAGAATTTGCATGAAGAAGTGAAGAATAATCTACATGACAACTAACCAAGGATATAAAGAAAAAGAAGATAAGAAAAGAAGACAAAATTTTTGAGGTTGGAGATGAGGTAATGACACACTTGTTGAAGAACATATTTCCAATTGGTATATACAGTAAGTTGAAAATGAAGAAGTTGGGCCTTGTAAAATCTTGAAGACATGACAGTGGTAATGCCTTTGAAGTTGAATTGCCTAAGGATATGGATATTTCACCGATGTTAAATATTTCAGATATCTTTCAGTACTATGAATCTAATGAAGAGACAGTTGATAAACTTGATTATCCTAAGAAGATAGAGGGAATTGATAAAATTTTGGATACCAGAGTAAGTAAAAGCACCAGAGGAAAGGATTACAAAAAATACTTGGTTCAGTGGTAGAATAAACCTGTTGAAGACAATTCTTGGATATCTCAAGCTGAGTTGGATCTTTAAGATACCTTTTAGATCATCAGGGCTTCCTGATGTGGACATCAATCCTTAACTACCCCAGGTGTCTGATGCAGGAGCATCTTGGGTTCTTTGACAATCTTGCATCAACCAAAAAAAGCTTTTCTTTTATTGTTCTTGTTTTCTGTTCGTGTTTTCTCTTTCCATGCAGTTGGCTCCTTAATGTGGACCTATCATGGATCTTGTACCTAAGCTCACAGAAACTAATTCCATCATTTGCAAGAGCTATCCTTCTTTGTTCAGAGGGTGCTTGTTTTTTGGCAACTCAAGTAACGTGCAAGTTTGGCTTGGACGAGGTTTTTTGTGGCATCAAGGCTTTCTGCAGCCTTGGGAATCTCTTCTTGGATCATGTGTGGACTTACCTTTGTCCTTGCGGAAGTTAATTTGCTAGATTGCAAGGCCTCTAATTTCTCCTTTGGGGTAGAACGTATATTTTGTAATAATTTGCCTCACAGGCTTATTTGTGGTCTTGCTGGCTATATAATTAAGAATCTAGGATTAGGAAAAGTAGAATGAAGTTGTATAAAGAAAATAACAAGGATTTGGCTCTGTAAGCTCAAGCTCTTAAGCTCACATATTGTAATTGGATTGTATATGACTGCAACCAAGTAGGCCCTATGCTTGACATGTTGAAGGAAGATTGTCTCATCATATCTGCATTGATTTCTTTATAATTTCTTGTGATTTCTCCTATACATTGGTTTCTGTGTGTAACTCTAGCAAGGGCAGCTTGGGAGTGGATATTCTTTCCTCCTGGCTTGTGTCAAATTTCTTCCAAATTTGCTCAAAATTTTGCCTAGGTTATTTTGACAAAATCTGCAGCGAATTTATGGCTCTATAGGTGAAATCGACAAGGATCAGGCTTTTCAAAATCGAACCAAACTTTGAGGGTTGCTGAAGAGAATCTTGTAAGTTAGGAATTAAATATAGCCAATGAAATACATAAATAGAAGTTACATATGTTTAATCTTTAGAGTCATGCCAAGTCCAAGTCTCAATACTATGCTTGAAAACTTTCATTCTTGAGTTTTGAAATAAAAAAGATGCACTATTATATTCTTTTGTATGATTGTACTTTATTTTCTTTGAATATGATTACTATTTGGCATTGACCACAGTGGCTTCCATTGGATGACCCACTTCTGCCAAACAGGGATAGTAACTCAGATGGTTTTGAGTCTCTGGATATTGATTGCCAAATTGTTTATTGTACAAGGTAAATGGATACTTATCGCATGTAGTACAGTAAGATATAACACAAAACACATACTTTATTCATATATGCAATATGCACTGCAATGGTTACAATATGATTATGATGATGATCAATAGTCCCTTCCAAACGGTATACATATACTTTCCCAAAGGGGTGACTCAACAGTCACGCACCCTTTCAAATACAATTCTACCCATCGGCTACAATATAGATTTTACTGACAACATCATCGCTCCCAAAAAGTAAAGTCATCTCTGTAGGACAAAATAGAGACAACCCTTATAACAAAACTCAAGTTACAACCAAAACAATTAATTACATCATTGTTTAAACACTAAGAAGAGGGATGCATCCCTGGTATAGTAGCCGTCTGTGCCCTAAGCTTGTTCAACTCTGCTCGTAGCTTATGCACTTGGTCCTTCTGTACTTTCAATTCCGCTTCAACCTCCATTTGAAGCTCCAAAGCTGACTGCATCATCGTAACAATCTCTCCTAGCTTTCTCTCTCATCTGCCACCCACTCCTCTACTGCTAACTGTTCGTTCTCTGTTGCCAACTGTGTCTTCTCTGTTGGCAATTGTTTGTAATATCCCTTTTCGGATATTTATTGAAACCCTTGATATAAAACTTACAAATTTAAAACTGAACAATGAACCAATATTTGATATAAATTCCAGAACATTAATCGATTTGTAACCAATAGATTTGCATACAAGAAAACTTACAAAAGTTCGTTTTAATTCCTCCAATATTTAGAAGTACATATATAAACTAGCAATTAACACAAATAGCCACCAAATAATGTTACTGTATCATACAACATCAATACAATAACATGCAACAATCTAAGAAAATCCAATTTTATAAGCATCAATAATAGTTAGATTGGCAAATGTAGACAAAACCTGTAAGAAGGTTAGGTTTGCGTCTAAATGCTTCTTCAAGGGTTTGCGTCCTCAAAGAGATAACCAGTCACTGTTTCTAGCTCCTAGATTAATATTTGTTTTTAAATATTATAATTTTCATAACTCCCCATGCAAAGCCTATTGTACCTTTATCACTTTTCCCACTGTGATGCCCGCCCTTTTAGGCAATGTGGTATAAAACACCTTTTTTGTCCTTTAGTCACTTAAGTGAACATAATACTTTTTAAAAATAAAGTGACAAGTTAAATGGACTTTTAAAGTCACTTAGTCAGTAAACCATATAATCATTAGGCATCAAAATAACTGACCAAATGAACTCGGATAAGCACGTGTAATAGCTCGTGGGAAAGCTCTTGGCGAGACACCTCCAAACCAACATTGAGATACCAAGAATTTTGAGCTCTGTTTACTTACTAAAAATAGTAAGCATCCGGACAACCTGCCAAAATTGCTCTAATGGGGCTTGACACTAGAAATGTCTAGGTCAAATCTCGAATTGAACCCCATAAAGAACTTTTTCGCCCTCGAAACCTAGGCGAAGTGACTTGACAACACAGAATTATAATTTCCCAAAAAAAGGGGACATTACAAAGCCTCCCTTCTCAAAGATTGCTTGCCCTCAAGCAATCCGCTCATACCCACAAAAATCAAATGCCAGGATCCCATACTCACCTTGAGAAAGATGTTCTACTCCTCAACCAATGTACCACAACATGCATCTTCCCAAACTCAGAATGGTGAAATAGTACAATAGGGATCAATGTGCCAAATAATTGAATGCCAAGATTCCAAGTCTCACCATAAAGGGACACCAACTACCATGTGCTATTGCTCTGTGTGCGAATACCCTCAGTCAGAATGAATGCCACACTCCATGAGTGACCTTGCAAGTCTCTACTGTCAAGTGAAGATGGGAGCTCAACAATATATGAATATTCATCCCAAGATGATAGCAACCAAACTCTCCACCTAGCTCCCCGATAAAAGGCAATACGTAGGGATGCTCCGCTTGGATCCCAAATGAAAACTCGTATGCTGTCTGAGATACCACTGACCAACTCCTGTAATACATGTATCACTGTACCACTCTTGTAATATCAGTACCGATGACAATGACAGATTCGGCCAATCCGACTCCACCACCATCATATCACCCTAGTGAAAACGGAGTAATCCTAATCTCTGGAACTTTAATGTGTCAGAAGGCTGAAACACACAGATCATAATCTTTTGATTGTGTAACAACACAACATAATCCACCAAATGTAAGATACTATTAACAACTGGATCCCCGATCTCCCAATCATCATGATCCTGGGTAAAGGAAAGAGTGGTTGTTGAATCACCAACATCATGAATGCTTACACTGTCTTCAATATACTTTTGAATAAAAAATGTAGACACCTCATGTGGAACGTAGGGTAATGTATGTTCTCCCCACACATCTGCAATTAACTCATTGACCCTTGAAGGCCCAATAGAATCAGCGAAAATACTACTAACATACACAGGCAAAACATTGATAGTTGGAATAATACCAACAAGTAAAATCACCACTCAACAAGTAGGCCGAGGCCATCTCATAAGAGCTGGGTGATAAATCTTTGGGTAAGCTGAAAAATCCCTTAGAACATGCTAAGGATAAATCTGAACTTCCTACTCCACCATAAGTACCCTCACTTATGTCAAAGTCTTCATAAAAGGAAGGTTCACCATTAATTGAAATCTTTGAATTATCCTCACTTGTTGTATCACTAACCATGTGCTCATGTGAAAATGCACAACTGCTGTCACAAAAATCAGAATTTTCAGACTCATCAACTTGCTGGTCCATAGAATTTTTCTCATCATGGAAAGTCTCAGACGGGGAACACGTGATTGAATTACATTGTTTGCCTTCACATCAACCCACTTTATGAATTCCTTCAATGATTTGTGTGATTTCTTGTGCCCGTGAACCATGGTTATTTTCTTCATGCGTGGCTGCTCCACTCATTTGATTGTCAGCTTTGTGGATGGAGTAATGTGTTAAGCTCAATTGAAGGCATAGGTCATCTACCTCACTCTCCTCGTCCTTTCCAAATTTAATTGCTAGATTTCTATCCATTAATAGTTGCAAGTAATCATATTTTATCATTTTCAAAGTTTCAAAAATAATACGCATGAGATTCTCAATCAATTTGGAAGAATCATCCATCCTTGTCAACACTTGGACAAGCTTGTCCTCTTTTACCAAAAGCATATCCAATAAGTCAAAGAGTGATAATGGTTTTTGATCATCTCTTTCGAACACAAGTGGGCTGTTCTCCATAGAATTTTTAGATTTTTCATCACCTAGGGGGGCAACATTTTTAGATATGTCCTCTAGTCAACTTGTGCTAGATCATTTATCTTGCCAACATTGCGGTCCATTTGCTCCTCAAAATTTGACATAATTTCCAGCCTAGTTTCACCATAAAATTTATCCAAGTTAATTTCCATGTCACCAAATAAGATGCTGGTGTTTTCCATGTCTAGATAAGATGGGGAGTTGCCAACGTTGGCAGTTTGGTCAACTCTTCTACATGGGCCATCAACATGCTCATAAAAAGGACTAGTGTAAACAACTCTATAAGATACTTCTATCTCCCAATTACCTATTAGTATACTTGTGCCATTATTAGTATTTTGCATATTATCATGCGAAGGTTGCTCTTCCCTTTTAGTACTACTATCAAGTTGATTGATATCTTCCCAATGCAAATTTCTGTAATTGTCCTCTACAAGGAGATCTTGAGCCAAATTATAGCATTTGTTTCTTATCATATCTATTTTGTTTTGCAGCTCTAGTTGAAAGTCCACATAATCAATGAAAGGAAATTCTTTTTTAAGCTTTGACGGGAACTTGTTATAATCATCGTACAGTCTCCTTACTTTAGTTTTACATTCAAAAGGATCTTTGACTTGCCCATCATGGATGTACCTTGAATTCTTATTTTTTCGAAGGTCTATTATAGCCATGTTTTGTGTCTTCAACAACTTCCTTTCTTTCTATACTTGTTTTGAATGACTGATCAAGATCTGCTTGTATTGTTGCTTCTATGAAGTCCTTTCACAATCAGCAGCATTCTGCACATTTCTCCATGAGGTAGTAGATGGTTTTGGATTCACTGCTTGAAAAGGCCTTTCAAAACCATCCTTGAAATTAAAACTCTCCCAATGAAAACTTGCTTTCTTAGCTATTTCTATCATTAGGCTCAATTTTGCATTGTTAGTTGGAGGTCCACTTGAAGATTCTCTATAATCTGTTGGTTCACACTAACTCTCTGAGTTACACCATTGCATATGCGTTCTGCCATTACAATGATTATGCACTGCTGTGTATTAAATAGCTACTAAACTGGCACCTGCGAATAACTTGCATTGAGATAAGACCTTGCAAAATATAGATGGCACCGTCCAACTTCTTGAATCTACTTCCAACTCAATGCCAATCACTGTATCTAGAATTATAGATCTTACACTCACTGGTACGAGTTCATTTGACTTGAATGCCAACTTTGCTCCAATTGCAGATATTGCACTATTGTCAAGTCGTTTGACCACCTGGAGTTAGTCACTGGTACTGATCTGCCTTTGTGATTTGATGTTGGGATGCTACCGCGGCATGTATTCACAATGTTTAAATGGTAATCTAGGACCACCTTCCCTTGATGTTGAACAGTAGATAATGCTACTTCCAACTACTCGGATTTGTGTTTTCTTGTTGCAAATGATGGGATCCTCGTGCTCAACAAGTCTTTAGCTGCAGACCCAACACCACCAGTTCTGAGAGTTTCGTCTGTTTCCAGTTGCTCTTGTGAAAGTTCACGACTTTTATGTGCTATACTCTTTGAAGTCTCAGGCAATTGGCAACCAACAATGCTACCCAAAATACTATTCCAACAAACACTTGCATACCCTTCACCGTTGGAGATGTTTGTTCACGTATTTCTTGTGAGGTGAATCTTGAATACTGCTCATCTTATTCCCTTATACACGGGTTCCATTGTTACAAATGTGATATTGGGAGAGGTGCTGAAAGGTTTTAACAATTCTAACCCACGTAATGTATTAATACTAAGGCAATCTTTCTACTGTAGGGAAAAGGTTCAGAACTTCATATACCCCGAGGTCGTTAGATGATAATGGCCTTCCTTTGCAACATATATTAATCACGTGTTGAACTTTGGTAACTTGTGAGTGCAATGACTGGTGTTATCTATCTGCGACTACAATAGTTGGCGTGAGGAGAGTCTAATTTGTGTCAGTTCACTGCATAAGTTCATGCCTTTCTGCAACCCGTGGTTTTTTGGTGAAGCTGCCATAGATGCTTGAAAACCAATGCGTTTTGATATCACTAGGTCGTCTAGACTCTACAACATTTCAAATATTGCTATGTACGCTGTGAGATAGTTTACAGTTGCCGTGTAGATGAAAACGGGCTCCCTTCTACTTTGTGTATGCCATGTGGTGGACTGTGGTGAACCTTGCGAATGAACTCGGACTTCCTTCTCACCTACGTTTGTTGGAGGACGGTGTTCCTATGGTTATGCCTTGATTCCCAATGTGTTTGCCTACCTTGGGAGATGTGTCCGCAACCTTATTGTGTTCTGAAACTTCTCTGTCTCCTACATTCTTCTTGCTGTCACGTTACCTCTTGATTATTTCCAAAACTTACAAGTGTATGATTCCTCCACTCAAACTCAATATGATGTTTGGAAACTATAATTTTGCATGCCTTATAAATTCGACAGTAACATCTTCTAAGTTGTGCACATAAAGCACTTATTGTATAGAGCTAAGTTATTGTGATTCGGAATCCCAATGTCCGTACTTGAAAAATCTGAGAAACAATCTGCAAAAACAACAATAATCTGCTCTTGGATACTATGCTGCCTCCGATTTGTTCATAATCACAAAATTCCCAACAGGATGGCAGGTTCAGAGCTCTGATACCACTGTAATATCGCTTTCCAGATATTTATTGAAACCCTCGATATAAAACTTACAAATTTAAAACTGTACAGTGAATCAATATTTGATATAAATTCCAGAACTTTAATCGATTTGTAACCAGCAGATTTGCATACAAGAAAATTTAGAAAAGTTTGTTTGAATTCCTCCAATATTTAGAAGTACATATATAAACCAACAATTAACACAAATAGCCGCCAAATACGTTATTGTATCATACAACAACAATACAATAACACGCAACAATCCAAGAAAATCCAATCTTATAAACAACAATAATAGTTAGATTGGCAAATGTAGATAAAATTTGTAAGAAGGCTAGGTTTGCGTCCAACCTCCAAATGCTTCTTCAAAGGTTTGTGTCCTCAAAGAGATAACTAGTCACTGTTTCCAGCTCCTAGATTAATATTTGTTTTTAAATATTATAATCTTCATAACTCCCCATGTGGAGCCTGTTGTACCTTTATCAATTTTCCCAATGTGATGCACGCCCTTTTAGGCAATGTGGGATAAAACACCTTTTTTATCCTTTAGTCACTTAAGTGAACATAATACCTTTTTAAAATAAAGTGACAAGTTAAATGAACTTTTAAAGTCACTTAGTCAATAAACCATATAATCATCAGACATCAAAATAATTGATCAAATGAACTCGGATAAGCACGTGCAATAGCTCGTTGGAAAGCTCTCGGTGAGATGCTTCCAAACCAACACTAAGATACCAATAATTGTGAGCTTTGTTTACTTACTAAAAATAGTAAGCATCCGGACAACCTGCCAAAACTGCTCTGGTGGGGCTTGAATTGAACTCTGTAAAGAACTTTTTCGCCCCCGAAACTTAGGCGAAGTGAGCCGACAACATAGAATTCTAATGTCCTAGAAAAAGGGGACATTACATTGTTCCTTCTCCGTTGCCAACTTCTAGGTACGCTAAGCCAAGTGTCACTCTACTGCCTCCAACTGGATGGTCAGCTCCTCCCGAGCTCTCTCTGCATCCACCAAGACAACCTCATGTAGTATAGTCTCAGTTAGGTTTGAAACCAACAAACACAGCAAAATATGATGAGGGGATGAGTCAGACCAAAATTGCGCAAGCGAAATAGGGAAGATCTTTCACGTTCCAAATGGTGAAACAAAACAAAATTTCAACTGTAATTCACAGGTACAATAAAGTAATTCAGGTCACATGAGAAATGCATCCACCTTGGAGGAGAACTTGTGAGGTACACAAGAAGTGCGACACGATAACACACCTACGACAAAAATAAAAGATGGGACTGCGATACACATAAATCGATCAGGACCTCAAATACAAATATCATCATTTATTTTATTTAACACAGGGACATTACACTTTAGAACATAGTTTCTACTCTTTTATAGTATGACATGTTCAAAATTTGCAGAATCTAATGTGATGGGCCCAACAAATATTTATAAAATGCTTCCTAGTTTTTGAATACCAAATTCTTGAGAGGGCACACAGCAGGAGCATATACCAAGTAAATGCTACTATTTAACACTTTATGAATACTTAGATTTTGTGAGGGTCAGGTGAGAGCATACAAAGGACAAATATAAATTACATGAACAAAATCTCCTCAAATATGCTGGAGCTGGATGTTAATATTCAAAAAAGCCATGGAACATCTCAAATAGGCAATATGCAAATATGAATAAAATCTGCCACCATAATGTTACTGCACCAAATGCAAATATTTGCTGGAAAAGAAAAATAAACATAAGCTTTCAACACAAATACAACCTCTAGTTTAGATTTACCCTTAAGAAACCATATTGGTTTTGCTCCTTTATCTCCATAAAACCAAAGGGTTTTTGTTCTGACATTCAAATCCAAGGGTTTGTCTTATGAAGTCTGGTTCACATGCTTGGGAACCTGTTTTGGCTAGGGTTCAAACAGGTTCTGGGTTCAGGTTGAGTTCACCCGTGGGTTCAAACCTAGGCAAGCTGGTTTGTTTGGGTCGAACATAGGTTGAACCAAAGAAGACCCAAGCAAACTAAGTGCAAATCAGGTACATTTTTATTGAGAAACATTGTATAAATTAGTGCAAAAAGCAATTATTATAGAATTTGAATAAGATCTTTAATATTACAAAACAAAATTTGCTGAAGTTCAAATATTAATAACATCAAATCTTCCTAGCACTTAAGATTTCTTGCAGTGAAATTTTTATATCCAATTGCTGATAATGACCCCTGTCTGTTTAATTGAAAGCTCTCTATAGTGATAAATCATATTTTAAACGTTAAACAATATTTGTAAGAACCCTATTGGTCCTAGCCCTGTTCAATTGGCAATTTGGCACTGCTAAAAGATGTTTTTGCAAATTTGTATTTTTTTGTGTTTTGTGTTTTATGTTTGTTTTGTGCTTTTTCAATATACAAGAAGAATGCATAAAAAACAACTATTGCGGAACAATGCACACACATTTCAATTTTCATCGACTGTCCCTTTTTGATTGAAATACAATTACAATTATTAAAATTGAGAGATGAATTGTCAATATTGAAGAAACTTGACATGGATTGCATTGTTGAATTATTATTCCAAATTGCTTTGCAGCAGGCCACGATGGAAGAAGTCCAGCTAGGAGGCTATGTTTATGATTGAATTATTGTTTCTAACCTGACACGAGCCATCCAAAACTATTGGCATCACCCTCTCAAATTCACGTGGCTTCTCTACAGGGGTGCAGCTGCTTTAATGAGTCCCAGATGCTGAACCTAGAGGCCGCGATTTGACTCTTTTCTGTTCCTTTATCCTCTGCAAATAATCTGCATAAAATCTCCGATAGAAACCAACAAATTCTTCACCATTTGTCACAACCATGGCCTCTAAATGGAACCATAGCTAATTGCAAAATTTCATTAGATCTTTCACCAATTGAAAATTCTGAAAAACCAGTTGAAAGTGCTAAAAAACCAGAATGGTTCACAATTCTCTAAGAAAATGCTAAAACCCTTGGGCAAACTCCATAGACTTATCGAAACAAGAAACTTCATCAATCAACATGAGGGATTGACTTCCTCTTTTCAGCTTTTGTATTTCCTCGATGACAAATCGATCCATGAGGCTTCATAAATATGAGCCATTAATTGCTTAAAGGCATTTGTTTTTGATGCAGAGAGACATTATGATAAATTAATTGAGTCCTTGAACTTTGGCGCCAACTCTCGTAATATGATTAATATTCATTAATGATGCCTTTGATCTCCATTCACTCAATAGTCTTTATAATTGCCTTCTAAATACTTCAAACCAAATCCAACTTGCTTTTGAGATGTTTTTAATGTTAAGTTTGTGGATCTCTGATAGACAAAACAATTACAATAATAATAACTGCAGAGAATGTCCTTACTTGAATAGTTCCAGTGCTGAAAGTATGTTCTCCTTTATAGCTTTGCCAGTGATTACAATCTGTCCTCCTTCGACTGTATATTGAAATGAATGGAAGTAATATATATTTGATGTGAATTTATCTGCAAAGTAAGCTGTTAAACAATATCTATACTCTGATTGCAGGTACTGGAAATGCTGTGAATTGATTTCCTTTGCTGCGATCAGAGTGGCATGTTAATATAAAGGCAAGAGTACATGACTCCGAAGAGTCATGACTCTACGTGGCCCCAAGGCCACGTAAAGGCATGCCTCTTCGGAGGCATGTCATTTCATAACCAAACAAAATTACGTGCTTAATTACAAGCCCAACGATCATGAGTCTGATAACATATAATGAGGCATGATCAATATATATCTGCCGATAAAAATATGGAGCCCAATCACAGTATATTAAATGGCTGCTGATAATCAAATTCAATATATACACTACTATATATATATATATAAAATTAATACTTATATACATGTAGTTAATATAATCAGCAGCAATTTAATTCACTTATCAGTATATCAAATAATCCATGTTTTACTTCTTCTAATGCTAAAACATTAACATTTAAAACATCAAATATAGGTTCTTTTTAGTGTTCCACGTTGACTCAGAAAAATTAATAAATAGTCCCTCTCATTATAACATTCATTTAATGCACTTATAAGTAGAATAATACCTCCATAATATATTTTTATTATTTTAGTGGTCAATATTGTAAATCTTGTAAATATTAGAACGCTTCTAATTTTGTACATATTCTTTCATTATCAAAATGTTTCTAATAATCACAATCATTTTGTGATAGAAACATCCTATTTGTAATCTATAAATGATTATCTTGCTTATTCATTAATGCATCCAATATTTTACCAATTATAGCGAAATATGTTATAAGAGGTTATTTCTTCAAAAAAATTATACTGTTGTTTTGAAATTATTCTTTCTTTAATTTTTTTGAAAATAAATATCAAGTGTTAAAGAAACCCATTTACCGGATTAGAGGAAAAACTTGTTAGAGGCGCTTCTTTATTGGACGATTTGGTAAAATACAATATTACGTTTTTACTTCCATTCTCATTTATAGGTCTCCAATGAGTGGTTTCTTTTGCAATATTAGGGTGGTTTTTCTTCTTGGAAGTCGACAATTTTAGCTACAACAGGGTTCGATGCCATTTTGTAACTTGGAATGGCTCATTTTTTTCCAAATGATGTATCTGCTTTTCCTTAGTGCTTCAATCCTTTCATTTCTATGCCATTCTCTCACAACCACCCAACAACTCATTGTGGTTCCTAGGTTCTGTGACCATTACTATGGTCTTTTTTTGTTAAAAAACTCCTTTATATTGCGATGGGAGTTTTTCTTCATTAGATGACACTTTCTGTGGTTTATTTTTGCTGTCATTCATCCTCTTTGTGTTTCATCTATATACAACAATCTTCATCACTTCCGTGCCCTTCAGATTGCTTTTCTTTTCTTTTTTCAACCTTAATGACAACCGACTAGGGTTTTGCCAAAATTTTCATGTTTATGGTTGGTCTCACTTGTTGATCACATACTTTTGGTAGTTTTCGTGACTACTATTTTGGGTGTCTCAAAGTTTGGTGGGTCTTCCAAATTTTTTGCCTTGGGATTTGTGCTCAAATGTATAGTGTTCTATTTCAAATTAGTGCTTGTTTTATGCATCGCTCTTATTCAAACCATGGTATTCATGGGTCAATTGTGTTTTGCGTTGATATTTGTGCCCCCATTCGGTCAACCTACTTTGACCTTAGTTCTCTTGAATGGCATCTCTAACACATTCTGCTTGAAGACATTCATAAATTCAAGGACAAAACCTACAACACTTGGAAGCAACATATGATGAAGATATTTGACTACATATGTCTTGACAATTCTTTTTTGGCAAGAGTAATAATCTTGAGCAATATGGCAAAAGAGTAGGATAAATTTGATGAGCACAATCAAGACACTATTTTGATCAACCTTTTAATCATTGAGGATCAGCTCCTATAGGTTCTGTTATGAGGTTTTGACACCATTGCCCCAAAATTTTGAGGACCCCCTTTTTTCGGTTGCCTTGGCAAGTTTTTCCGATTTGAAAATTCTAGACTTTGGATGCCTTTGGGCCAAGAGGGATGTGGTTGGATTTATTTTTTCACCTGGTGCGAAACTTGATTTTTCGAAACATGTAATTTTATCCTTAGGCCAAACGAATTTCAAAAAACAACATTTTTCAATAGTTAAAACAATATTCGGTAGGATAAATTTGTAAATTTTTGGACTTAGACGGATTTTTGAAAATTTGAAATAATTGTCTAAGCTTGAACATTTTCAAAATGAATTTTTTAGATTTAGTCATTTTAGAAAATCTTGAATTTTTTGGTGAAAAGAGAAAATTTTGATAGTGAAATTAAAATTGGAAAATCGATTTTGAATGCTAGAGAAATGATTTATTTTGGTTAAAAATTAAAATTGCATTGCAAAATTGAAAGTGGATTAAATTGCAAAATCTCATTAAATTGGTTGAAATATTGCTTAGGAGATTTTTAAATGTTGAAAGAAATTGGTAAATTAAAATTGAAAATCGATTTTAGCTTTGCTAAATTCGATTTTAATGATATTTAAATTGCTAAAACGTTTTTAAATAAATTTTTTGGCATCTCCTAATCTTTCGTTGTTTTATTTTGCAATTTTTGATCACAACTGGCAATTAAATGGGCTAATTTCACTTTGAGCTAAGTAATTTTAGCATGAGATTTAAATCTGGGCCATTAATAAAGATGCTAATTTAATTTTGCTTTCCTCTAGGGCAAGTCGGCCAGCTTGGAGGGACATGAAAATTTTGGTATAAGAGGGGCTCCCCCCTCTCTCATCTCCTCATTCCATCTTCCTCCTCATGTGTTGAGCGATTTTTCTATAGAAGGGCAGCTTGCAGACTTGGGTGATTTTTTTGAGTAGATTTTCCTTGCTTGGCAGCATTTTTCTTCTTCTATCTTGGGTGAATTTCTGCCCTAGGTCAGATTTGAAATTTTCTTGCTTAGGTGATTTTTCTTGGGGTCTGATTTTCTTTCCAAAGGCTGCAATTTCAATTTCCAAATTTGGGCGATTTTGTTGGTGAAGAGGCTATGTGATCCAAAGGTTTGATTTTGGCAAGTATGTGGGCGATTTCAAGGAGACAAAATTCTGACTTTTGCTAGGGCATCATTATTTGCAAGGAGGCTTGACATTTTCAAAATCTGATCCAAATTTGAAGAGGGCCTGGTTATTGGTAAAGACAAAATTAAAGTAAAATTCTATTCATTTTAGAGGTGAAGATTGGTTAAAGGCGGATTCCACTTCTTGTTTTTGCTTGGTTTCGTTTCCCTTATATTCTTCGTGCATTCATCATCCACCACTTCATCATCCCATTGATAGGTTAAAGTTTGGAGAGATAAGTGTCGATTTCATGATAGGACACTTGGCGAGGCAGAAATAAGCTAGACCACCCTAGGTTGAAGTTGGGAGATATAAGTGTAGTCCATCCTAAGGTAACGAAGAGGTAGAAATAAGTGGTAGTCCCACCTCTAGGTTAGCGTAGAGATAGGATTTGGAGAGGCAGAAATGAGCTAGATTCCACTGATAGAAAGAAGGTTGGAGATTGATGAGTGTAGTCCATATCATTTAGAACGAAGGGGTAGAAATAAGTGTTTAGGATGGTGGATGTTAGTGCAAACAAGAACTCAAAGGAAATGAATACCAAAAAAGACAAGAAAGACATGATGCCTAAGACCATTTTCTTCTTGAAAGTGAGGCGAATAAGTGATACCAATATCGGTACAGTGAACATGATACAGTTAAAGGACAGATTGAAGGAAGGACAATCCCCCATGGCAAAGAAGATCTACAAGAGCAGAATTGTACACGCGACAACTTTCCCTCCTACCTTGCCTTGTCCGAAATTGGCAATAGAGTGTGCATCCCAATTTGATATTGTTACTAAATGCATCATTTTATATGAAGGGAAGAGAGTGTTGGCCAACATCGACATACAAGTGGTCGAAGAAGCATTTAATATTCCCCAGTATAAAAACATGATAGTGGTAATGATGGATCAGATGGCTAAGTTATTTTTGGATAATCAGGAGGCCTACTTCATTCATCTAAAGCAGAATTGGTTACACAAAGGCAAGAAGGGAGTCACCAGGTCATCAAGGCTCAGCAAGTCAGACTTCAAATCAAAGTATGACGATCTCATCGTACTTCTCAGTTGGATCATGGGCTTAGCTCAAGGTATGCAATTCAAGAACTGGATGTATTGTTTTATTGATGAAATTGAAAATGGAAAGAGAAGATTTGATTGGGCTAGGATTATAAACAAGAATTTAGAGTTGCAACTTGGGAAAGTGCAAAATCAAAAGCAATTCTATATGGGGTCCTACCTCTTTTATTTAATTTAGAGGCAGTGAAAATTGAAGAGTGAATTTCAAGGAAGAGAAAATTTGGAGGAAGTGATTTGAAAATATTTGAGGCTAGAGACCAAAGGGATAATTCAAGTGGACAAGAGGAGAACGTTAATGAGACAGAATTCGGATCAAGATTAGATGAGTTGGGGAAGCTTGCCATCAAGAAACATTTGGGCACCCTTGCCTTCCTCAATGCCTTTATCAGATATGCAAAGGAATATGAGAAGGATCATAAGAAGACACTGCAAGCATCAAGCAACATTATGAATTCAACTGAGTTCAAGATGAAGCATACACTTTGCCCTCCCATGAAGGAAGTCAACGACAAGCTAGCCAAGTTCATTACTTTGTCTAAAAAGATGAAAGAAAGGGGTAGATCTATATTAGAAGATCATTTGATGTAAGCCCAAGTGGCAAATTCTCCTTCTTCTTGGGTAGTATAGGTGTTTGATTTTGATTGGCTACCATTTTGGTGCCTTCTCATTGGTTGCCACTTTTCCTTTTTTTCATTGGTCCATTGATGAGGTGGCGTCTTCTCATTGGCCAATGGGGTGGCCACCCTAATTAGGGTTTCTAGGATCCAATTTGGATTGTTGGTTTTGCCTCTTAATCTCTACTGTTGGTTGTAATTTTGGGCCTCTATATAAGGCCATTTGCTCTCATTTGTAAAGGGTCGGAGAAAATTGTTGCTAAAATAATACCAAGATTGCCTCTCTTTATCATTGTTGTGACTTGCATGGTGATTAAGAATATTTGGTGTTATTGCATGGTTTCTGTCAGCCGACTGGATAGTCGTCGGTGTTTCTGTAGCCGACGGGATGATTGTTTTCGGTGTTTTGTATTTTGTAGCCGACAGGTAAATAGTTTGTAGCGAACATAATGTTTGTGGCGGACGGACTCCTTCGGGAAGGTTCGGCGGATAGTATTTATATCCCGTTTGGGATCATTGTAAAGCATCTTTTATCATTCATCTTATGAAGCATAATGTAATGTCTGGCATATGCGAATATAATTCTGCTATTCTGTTCCATTGTCTGTATGTGTTGATTTCTTTATGAGTACGGTAAACATTTGGCGCTGTTGCCGGGGATCGAACCCGGGTCACCCGCGTGACAGGCGGGAATATTTACCACTATACTACAATGACCCGTTGCTTAGTCTAAGACAGAGCCGTTGAGCCTCACCATCGACCCCAAGACGTGGAGGAGCTCTCTCGACTGAATCTGTAGTTTTTTACGTCTGCATATTTGGGCATGTTTAGGGACGGGTATATCCTATTTTAAAAAATAGTTCAGCAAAGCAGTTGGCTCCGAGAAACATAGGCGTAACGAGGTTATGCGTTCTGCATCTTCCGCAGACATTTTTCTTCCGTCCGAGGATATCTTGCTCCCCACGGATGTTTGTCTTCCTGTGGATGTTTTCCTAATTCCACGTGATTAGGTGGATTGTCTTCGTGCCTTGTCTTGGTACTCCTGCCACTAGCTGCTGGAGATTTCTTTAGAGGTTACCCGGTGTGGGAGGTGTGCTTGTGGCTTGGCGATTGGTCTTCCCCGCGGCATGAGATTCTTATTGTTCTGGCATGGTTATATGAAGTAGCGAATATAGATCAGCAGAAGGAAGCAGTCAGAAGAGGAGCAAAAGAGCAGCTTTACAACAAAAAAAAAAAAAAACAAAAAAAAACGACGACAGATTCAAATTGTTCAGAATGAGTTACAGATGATGTCAAAGGGAAGGGGATGCATCAGTGGTTGCAAGAAAGAGGCAGAAAATGATAGAAATGGTGTGTTCCATGCATTTCTGTGTGGGTTGCGAAGTGCTAATTTGGTCTTGGCGAATATCAGTCGTGGGAGTCTGACCAGTTGAGAAGAGTTGAAGTTGCTGCAGGCATGGACTTTCTGTGTACCAGAGGCACTGGGAGTAGGTGTTGGCCGGGAGGCTATCTTGGTGGATGCATAGAGAGCTCGAGAGGAGCTAATCATCTAGTTGGAGGCAGTGTAGCGACACTTGGCTCAAGGTACGGAAGAATTGAAAACAAAGAAAGCAACATAGTTGGCTATCAAGGTCAGCTTCATTAAGGAGGCAGTGTTGTGTTAGCAGAGGCTACAGGCACAGGACGAAAGTGATAGTGATGTGTCAGAAGCAGATTTATCTTGTTGTAATTAGTCCGTTAATGTATTTTGTTTGTTAATTTGTCTCAGATATTTTGTTAGTCGTCAGAAGACGACTTTTCTTTTTGGGGGGGGATGGTGTCAGCCGACTGGATAGTCGTCGGTGTTTCTGTAGATGACGGGATGATTGTCGTCGGTGTTTTGTATTTTGTAGCCGACAGGTAAATAGTTTGTAGCGGACATAATGTTTGTGGCCGACGGACTCCTTCGTGAAGGTTCGGCGGATAGTATTTATATCTCGTCTGGGATCATTGTAAAGCATCTTCTATCATTCATCTTATGAAGCATAATGTAATGTCTGGCATATGCGAATATAATTCTGCTATTCTGTTCCATTGTCTGTATGCATTGATTTCTTTACCAGTACGGTAAACAATTTCTACTTCCAATAGTTAAAGTTAGATTCCTTTAAAGTTGTTAAAGTAGATTTCATTTCAAGAAAGTTGTTAAGAGTAAGAGTAGATGGATAGTTGCATGGTGATATTAGTGAATGTTTGATAGGGATCTATAAACTAGGCCACTAGCATCCTAGCGGCTCTTTAGGAAGCCTTGCGGGGTAAAGTAGTCTTTTTCCCTTGAATTTCATTGTATCTATGGAGGTAGAGCCGCCGGTTAGCTTTCATTAGATTCGATCCCCGTCCATTTACTAATCTTTCCATTCATAGGAGTAGGAGTGGAGTAGTGTGTAGCTTAGTATTTGGAGTTTTGAGGAAAGAAGTTAGGAGAAGCATCATTGGTAAACAAACCCCCACCATCACCACCATCTACATTATTTGGCATTTGTATATTTTACAAACCCATCACCATCACCATCACACCCAAAAACCAAGTCATCCTTGAATGAACAACGTAAGGTTGCCTATGTGATTACCAACAAATCACATCGATAACTGCATTAGTATCCATAGGTGTAAGGAACATTGGAGTTGTTCTCATGTCTTCATGAGTATTAACTTTTCAAGAGAGGAATTGAGTGTTTGATATCCCATATCAAGTGTTCAATTGCTATATGTTATGTAGTGGTAAAACATTGACATCAATAGGTTCCTATTTAAATTTTCATGCATCTCAAAGGTTTGGATGAAATCTTTGATAAGAGTTGTGCATTCTTGAAGAAAATGCCGTTTCACAATCATGATGGATGATTAAGTGTCCCTGCAGGACCATCTCAATAAAACTAAGGACATTTGAGATCAATTAGAAGCCATTGGACCCAAAATGGAAGAAGCCATGGTGGTGATCACCCTGAAGTGTCTCCTGTCTTCTTATACGCACTTTGTTGAAACTCTTAATGCTGCTTCCATACATTTTGATGTTTTGTATTCTGATCTCTACATAATGCTTCAATAAGATTGTCAAAAGCCACAATTCAACAGTGGTACTAGCTCATCTTCAAACACACAAGCCTTCTCAGCTAACTTCATTCATAAGGATACAGACAACTTTTTGTTCTCTTAGTCTTCTAAATAAAATCCCCCTGCTCAATCATTAGAAGACCCGAAGAAAAAAATATTCAGTGCAACTACTATAATAAGTTTGGTAATTTGAAATTAGAATGATGTAAATGGTTAGCTGCTCAAGCCAAGCAATTTTGGTTCACAACCTAGATTGCATGTTGCGTAGCACACTGAGTAGGGTGAGTCTTCCTTTTACGTCTTCATGGCTAAAAGACCTATAGATCATGTAAAATCCTCTGCCTTGTATATTGGTTCAAGTGCCTCCTACTACTTCACTCGTTGGGATCTCAACCATTCTCAGATTCAGTCATTTCTGGAGGAGAGGAAGAGTTCACCGTTGTTGGAAAAGGCAATATACAAATTCGCTTTGGAGGAAGGAAATATATTTCCTTTGTGCCCTATGTTCTAGGAATTGAACTCAAACTTTTCTCAATTAGTCAAATTCTAATACATTCCCCTTTAGTTCACATTATTGTAGTATCGTTGCTCGAGAGACTTAGTCTATTGCCATCGGTATTTAGGATTGTGGTCTTTTCATACTTATTGACTCTGGTGATTCTTAGGAGCTTGCTATGGCAGCCCAGTGGTCCTCTATTAGTACACTCCAGCATCAATGGTCTGATGCTGTTAGCCCTCTCATCTGGACGCCATCTGGCAGTTGTTGAAATGGGCATTCTTGGGACTGTGCTAACGGACACGATTGTAGACAAAGGATCCGGTGTCAATGTGCTGCCAGAGGATACTTGGAAAAAGTTGGGACAGCCGACATTGTGGCCACCTACCTTCCAATTGTTAACAGCCGATCAACATGGAATCTAGCCATTGGGAGTACTCACAGTGCAACCAGTGATGATTGGAACACAACCGTTCCTGTTGGACTTTGTCGTGATCCCACTGAAGCGGAGAGGATACGATGCTATTCTGGGTCGGGGGTGGTTGATACAAGCCAAAGCAAAACACGATTGGAAGAAAAATACTTTATCACTTGAAAGCAAAGGCCAGAAATATGTCATCGATCTACACACTCAAATGGTTGGAGACGAAGCTCTATCGTTGGATTCTGAAGGAGAAGAGGATGAGAGGAGGCAGAGTATGGAACCCAATTAGGAGGGAGTCCTACGATTGGAAGGAGATGATGATCTCGATTCAGTAAATGATCTTTACCACTGGCAGATAGAGGATTACGAGGTCTTTCCAAGTTGTAATATGCTAAGGATCGACGAAGGTAAGAAAGGAGGAAATGAATGTCCAAAGGAACACAGAGAAGCCAACGGAGGAAATGAATGTCTGAAGGAACATGGAGAAGCCGAAGGAGGAAATGAATGTTCGAAACAACACAGAGAAGCCGAAGAAGGAAACGCGGCTATGACTGAAGCTGAAGGAAAGAACATACAATACGAACTCGAAAGGAGGAAAGATTCCACTGTACGACCGCGCGAGAAGAAAGTATTACGTCGAACCACAGATATAGTAGAAAGGTGCCAGCAGCAAGGAAGACACATCATACGGTCCGCACAGGAAACAAAGCGGAAGGGTTTAATAAAAGTTGCAGCAGCATGGAGTGGACGTGTTATTGACGGCCAGAAGGGGTAATTGATGGAGTCCATGGTACGGAGCTTTGGGAACAAACTGGGCGATATGGAAAACTTGAGGGAGAGATCGTGTAGCTTAAATAAGCCTTGACGATTACAGGCACAATGGGCCACGGAGGTAAGGCGGAACAGGCGCAAGCTGTGGCATGATAAGCACCTGAAACTGAACAGGTTCCAACCAAGTCAGTGGGTGTTGGAATATGACAGAAGGAATAAATTTAAACCAGGTAAATTCAAAGTTAGATGGGCTGGGCCGTACCAAATTCAGGAGGTAGGCGACAATGGAGCAATAAAATTGTGGACTGTGGATGGACAAGAAGTGCCACAGGCAGTGAACGAGTCGAGGCTAAAGATGTACCATGCTAGGAAGACTCCGTCGTCGCAGAATGAATTCCGAACGACTCCTTTGTCATTGTAGAACGACGAAGTTGGGATGGAAAATTGAGTCTGCTGTTCTGAATTTGAAAAAAAAAAAAAAGAAAAAAAAATTGAAAAAAAAGAAAAAAAAAAAGTGTGAGAAAGTCATTGTACGGCTTTTAAAGCTGCACCGTACGGCCTCTAAGTTACCTGAGCATGCACCGTATAGTCTATCGTACGGCGTACAAATATTGGAGAATATTATTGGTGACTTACAAATCACCGTACGGATTATGGGGAGTTCTCTTCACCATATGGATTTTGCAGGGAGGAATGTCTTTGCTGTACGGATTTCGAAGTTATCTAAAAGATGCAGCTTGGCACCGTACGGCAAATTGGGGTCTCCTGAAGGACATCGTACGGATGTGAAGGATAGATTCATATAGTTGGTCGTACGGATTTTGAAGAAGACATGGAATCCCAGTTTTGGCATACGAATTTCCTTCCCAGTTTGTCGTACGGATTTAAAGAATATTGTTTGGCTTACGGATTTGAACAATATGGTACCTGATCACCACCGTACGGATTTAAAAAGTTAAGTGTTCCACCGTACCAACTTTCAAGTAGGGTTAAGATATTTCAATTCTCATCATTGATGCGTTCGTACGGCGATATATCTGAGGTGTCCATACGGCAAGTTTTTGGAAGGATATTTGATGCGTTTGTACAATGATCTTATCAAATAAGCACCGTACGACTTCTTCTAAAAGTCTGATGTTCGTACGGACCTTGCAGTTAAGAGCAGCAAAAATGTATATCTCTGAATGCAACCGTACGACTAGTAGCAATATTTGATTTTGACTAGTGTACGGCCATGGGAGTGTAGCATATGAGCAGAAAGAAGCAGTCAGAAAGGAAGGGCAGAAGAAAGCAGTCAGAAGGGAAAGGAGCTACTAAAAAAAAAAAAAAAAACATTGACAAATCAAGAATGCTCAGAATGAGTATTAGATGATGCCATAGGGAAGGGGAAGCACCAGTGGTTGCCAGAAAGAGTGTGGTATTAGGAGAAATTGCGGATATCAGTCGTGAGAGTCTGACCAATTGAGAAGACTTGGGAGCTGCTACAGGCATGGAGTGTCTGTGTACCAGAGGCACTGAGAGTAGGTGTTGGTCGTGAGGCTGTCTTGGTGGATGCGTAGAGAGCTCGGGAGGAGCTGATCATCCAGTTGGAGGCAGTGCAGCGACACTTGGCTCAGGGTACCGAGGAGTTGGAAGTAGAGAAAGCAGCACAGATGGCTATCAAGGTCAGCTTGAGGAGTTAGTATTGTGTTAGCAAAGGCTATAGACGCAACGGGATGAATGTGAAAGTGATGTGGCAGATCAATATTGTTGTATTAGTTGGTTGAGTTTTGTTTTGTAGTCGTCAAGAGACGACTTTTCTTTTTGGGGGGGATGAATTCGTCGGTAAAAATTGTGTATCATCCGATGGGTCCCTTTGGAAAGGTTCTTGTATGTAGCCGATGGGTCCCTTCGGAAAGGTTCTTGTTATGTAGCCGACGGACCCCTTCGGGAAGGTTCTTCGGAAAGTATTTATACACCCTTCGGGATTATTGTAAAGGATCATTCAAGCATAATGTACTGTTTGGCATATGCGAATAATAATAAGAAGTTTTGCTATTCATATCTATTGTCTGTGCGTTGATTTCTTTAACTAGTACGGTAAACAAGGTTGTAAGCCTATAATCAAGCATCTCGATTTGTTTTGGATCCAATGCTTTTTTTTTAATCGTTGATGCTAAACACACCAAGTTAGATGCTAAGAGCTAGAAACTCATGCTAATCGGCTATAGTGAAAATCAAAAAGCCTTTCGACTAGTTGACGTCGAGACAAATTGTCTCATCTTCAATTTGTTACAAGCTAGGGTTGCCATTGCACCAAAAGATCGACTTGTTAATGCCCGATACAACCATTAGACTTATAGATACAGGAGGTGGTTAAGCCATGTCAGGAATCTTGAAGGGGAACGTTGGCGATTAGTCCAACAATCCCTCCCTTAGTGTTAGCTGAGGAAATTCGAACTTGTGACCAGTCTTTGGTACCACTTTTTACAAGCTAGGGTTGTTGTTGTACCAAAATATTGACCTGTTAATGCCCGATACGACCATTAGACTTATAGAACATACGAGGCGGTTAAGCCATGTCACGAATCTCGAAGGGGAATGTTGACGGTTACTCCAACACAATTGTAATGTGGTTTTTGATGACGAATGAGGGCTATTTCAACTCTCTCCTCCAATCATTAATTTTGATGATTAGTCTCTCAAAGCTCTCAAATACTGGTCTAGGTTTTGGTCGCCAAGACTCTCCTTGAGCCTCCACATGAAAAGATATCTACAGAAGTGGTGTCTCTCCTACGTCCACACTGCCTGCCTCTCTATCCACAATGCCATGATCCCTCTCCAATTCAAGCTCTCTCACAGGCGAAGATCCAACCTCCAAATTTTCAATGTCAGTGGGTGGGGGTAATTGTTGTCATGGTGAACATACTATAGGCCTCATAGGTTTGATGGGCAAGAGGTGTAATTGATTCAGCCAACTATCCATGTTCTGTTCCAATGTAGTCCCCATACTAACCAACATATCCACCACCTCGTCCCTAGGCATGTCCTCACCTGCATACTTTGGTACAGTTACCACCTCCATCTCTGCTACCTCATCAACTTGCAACAACTTACCTACCTGCTCACCATCGGTACCTCTAATTGATTGTTTACCTTCAACTTCTTTTGCCACTGCCTCTAATACTGCTTGTAGTGGCTCAGATGCTAGCACTGGGACTAGTGTGCTCAAGCTCATCAACGTTATCACCTGACCAAATGCTGGCATGGGGATCATGGTCATCAGTCCTGTATTGGGGGTTGTCGAATGAGTCAAGTGGGCCTTCAAAAGTAGTAGTGGAGCAAAAAGAACCATGCCACCACCAACTTGTGTGTATGCGGCCGCTGAATTCACTGCTTCTACCTCCACAACCTGTCTATCACTAAACTCTCTCAAGCTCTCACTATTCTCCTCCCTTCCTCTGTTAATGTCTCCCTCTGAATGAGTTTGAAACTACCTAGCTCTTTTGCTTCTGTCCCACTGGTGCAATACCAATATCCAAATGTCTCCAATAAAATCTCAGAGGCTCGCTAGGTGCTAAGGTATTCTCTGGATTCACTTATAAGTCGCTAGGCAGAATCTGCACTAAGGTAGAATCCAAGAACAGGCTAATAGCCTAATGTGGCATATAGAATGCCCTGTGCTAAAGGGTGAGAGACTCGTACATCCGTTCTGCCAGTAGGGATGCCCAATAATACACCAGACTGATTCAATTCAGTTCATGAGAAAAAACTGTAGAAGGGCAATATCCAATGATCTACTCGAATCCGTAAGCCTATTTTTCACCACATCCATAAGACAGCGCCAGCCTCCTCGTGCAGTAAATGAATCAGTTCCTTTGCCTTCAATCTATGAATCGCTGTCCCTAACATAATCTCAGGTGCTGATTTGTTCTTTAATAAAGTTGCTGTTTATTTTTGAGGAAGTTGGCCTTAGATAGTGACAGAAGTTCGGCTACTATTTTAATGAAATGTACTGTAATTCTGATGAGTCAATCATCATATCAATTTGAGTTTCACTTATAAATCAATGTTTTGGATAACAAACAAATCTGCCAGTATCGTTAACCTGAATCACTCGTTTATGTTGTTTCCTTGTAATTCTTCTATGATTGCAATTCTCAGATCGCTGCATGTTAACAATAGTAAGTTGCTTTATTGATGTTGGGTAAAATCATTGTTTCTGTCAAATCAGATAATATTTTGTTCTTATTAACGAATTACTTCTTGCAGTAGTATACTCTTGCTTGCCACCACCTTCAGGTGATTTGCTTTCTGCATGTATTTCGCATGTGTTGGAGTCTGTCATATAGTCTTCTCTGGTCAAACAAATCTAATAGGTTGTATCTGTCTTAACACTGAATATTATGGTCAGTTCAGCATGATACATGTTCATTTATGAATATTATCAATTCAGCTTCACAGAAGGACTCCACTTTATGTGTCAATAGAACAACAATACTATCTTTAAAGCACTTCTGATGCATTAATAAATAGATGGCTTGCTTTATGAGCATCTAAAGAATCATGCCATCAAGAAGGTAAACAACTACACTTAGATATGTTGCTGCTTTTGATCCCTTAGTTGATGCGTCATCTGAAGAGCTGCATTTCCCTCATCAACCATTATTTGTAAACATTTTTATCATGATTCCTTTGACATCAATGACACTACTGACAAAAATGATCTTGCTTATTTATCTTGACATTAATGACAATGACTCTTTTCTTCTTTTATGTCAATGGCAACTTGTCTGTGACATTGTCTTGATTCTTTTACCTTCTTGACATTAATGAAAATATTTTTAGCACAGAAGTATTATCCTTATAATTTATCTCTTCCAAGGAAAACAATTGGTTGTAGGTTGCATCATATGTAGTTATTGAGTAATTGGTGCATTCAGTTAACTGTATCTTTTTATCTCATTTCATGCATGCCGTTTGCAGATAGTGGAATTCATTGCAGTTTTGCTGAGAAACGGAAATGAAGTTGCCCGTCAGGGGTTGGTTTGTTTGGGTGCCATTCAAATGGTCATCAAACTTTTTTTCGAGTATGTTATTTTATGTTGATACTACTAATACAATGAAACTTTTGCATTAATGCACGATTCAAGCCCTGCAGAAGACTAATCCTATTGCTTGTTACAGCTATCCATTCAACAATGCTTTGCATCACTATGTGGAGAGTGTTATAAGCTCATGCCTTGAAAGTAACAGCTCTGTTCTTCTTGATCACCTTTTCCAAGATTGTGACTTGATTGGGAAACTGTTGGAAGCTGATGAAATGCCTTTTCTTATTGACGAGCCCATTAAGGTATTTTACTGTGTAAAATTGAGATGAAAAACCTTTATTTATATTTCAGTTCTCGAGTATTATTTAATGCTGTTGGTTAAATGTACTGACCTCTAGTTTCGACCTTTTTCTGGAGGTTTTACATCATTTGTTCATTGTCTGATAGAAGGAGGAAACCCTTTAGGGAGCACTTCTATTAGCATATGTTATGTTTTGATGTATTTTTTGCATTTTGAATTTCATCAGCATACTGCACCTACTTGTGGTAGATCTCCACCAAAGAGAGGAAACTTGGGACATATCACACGTATTGCAAACAGGCTTTGTCATCTTGGGAATGGCAACATCCATATACATGCCTGTTTGCAGGTAAATTTTTTGCCTATATGAAATTCTGTTTTGTCTATGCACATAGGATTCTGATACTGGTGTTGTGTGCTTGCATGACAAACATCATAAATGGTATTTGGAATTTGTCATATGTAGTTTTTTAATTTTGTTGTAGCAACTCAAGATCTAAATCTTGTGCAGTTTAAATTTGGTTTTACTTGTATGTTGATTTTTTTGGGTTCAGCTATAAGCAACAGACCAGGAAACCCCAAAATCTATGACCTTCTATTTCAGACAATTGAAAAATGACTAATTCGATATTCATTATGTTTCAGCATGTGGATATTGAATTGTTATTTATAAAATGGGCCATGATTTGAATGTCTGTATATCATAAGTTTCAAGCATATTGATCAAATGCTTGTTTAGCACGAGTATGCTGATTGATAGATACATAGGTTGTATATAAATAAATAGCTTACAGAATCATGCCATATATTGTAAATTGGGTGAAGTTTAGCTGTAAGAGGCCACCTGTGGTTTTTAGTTTCTGACATTTCATGATTTTTCTCTTTTGCACTTAAAAATTCGATTTGAATTCTATATTGGAAACTTATGTCCACGGAAATTAAATTCAATGTTGGAAACTTATGTCCCCAGATTTTCTGTTTATCCAGCTGCTCCTTCACCAGAATTTTTCCATCATTACCTGGCAAATTTGGGCTATTTGTTCGCCCCAGTACCCGCCCGCCCCCCCCAAGAATCATTTCTGACACACAGAAGTGAGCCAGAGGCAAATGACGTTATCATATTATATTTTGAACATGTAATTATCATACACACGGTGATTAATTGAGCAGAAGGTTATTGATTGATGAATATTCATAGATTGTGCATTATTATTTCTGACACACTGGGTGTATGTATCTGCAATAGGCTACCTATGGGTGTTGAATAATTGGCATCATTCAAGGTGAAATTTAATGCTGGAAACTATGATATGGATCCACCACCCAGCCATCTGTTTCTGTGTGAGAATGGTTCGACAACTGCTAAGGGACTTTGGCCCTATGTTTTTGCTTCCAAAATGTTTTCTAGAGGAAAACAATGGTTATAGGAAATATTTGTAGATGCTGTGTGCAAATTTAGATTTAATAGACTTTGTGACGAAAATCTCTTTGTTATTGAGTGCAACATAAATAATAAAATAGGTAAACATTATATCTGCAAATATGGGATCCTATATTCTTAAAGCAAATCTAGATCTAAACAAATAATAAAATAACACTATGTTGGTGTGAACGGGTACATTGCCTAATTGGTTCCCTTTAGGTCCTACTCTCACCTATTTAGTTTACTTAGGGCATTTAGTTTTGTGTCTTAGTCAGTATTATGTGTAATGTCCCCATTTTTGCTAGCATCAGAGTTTGATGGATTAACCTATTATTGTGATCCTCATAGGCTAATTATTGTGGATAGAGGGTCTTCTGAGGTAGAGGCTCAGTTATGTGAGGGTCCATCTTCTTCGCAATTCATTATGCTCTAGTTTGGTCTTCGTTTGACTCAGATTGGACTTCATTTGGTCTTAGTTTCATGCACCTACTATTTATGGCTAGTCCAATGATGGTTGGGAGGGACCCTTTCTATTTTAGGAAAATACATTTGGTCAGATGGGAAAATAATAAGTGCGACTCTTGTTTTAGATGACATATTTAAAGGATAAGTATTTTGGAAGTTATTATAATTTTGTGTCCAAATTATTATTAAATTGTTGAATGGCATATTATAAAGCTATAATTTAACTTTATAATTTCACTTAAGTTGAAGGTTGAGTCATCATTGGAAGGGGCCATTTATTTATTTAACTCATGGAAGCCTATGCCAAGGAATTTATTAAAGTTTTGGACTAAATGGTTATCATTTTATATTATTACAAATTCAAATATGTAACCAAAAGCAAAGTTTCCATTGAAGTAAAAAGTGTCTGGAAGAAGCTATTGGCCATTGGTTCTCCAAAACTAGGGTGAAAAGGAGGCCTAGTAGAACCCTCTTCAACACAACTTTCAGATGCAAATGTGGGAGCATGTGAGCCAATAACACTTAAATCATCAAGTTGCCTCTTCCTAGTTAAGTTTTTCTTGTTCATGTGTCTCTAAGAGGACATAACAATAATGTTTTGCCTTGGTAGTTTGTTTGGTGCACACAATAATATCATGCCTAGGTATGGCAACAATATGGTATTTGAATCTATTGATGCCACTAAAATTTATATCTTTACAAAAAAACTAAAAATAATTTGATTAGTATTT
The DNA here is from genome assembly GCA_028749045.1 of Cupressus sempervirens. Taxonomy (NCBI): domain Eukaryota; kingdom Viridiplantae; phylum Streptophyta; class Pinopsida; order Cupressales; family Cupressaceae; genus Cupressus; species Cupressus sempervirens. Next base: position 818,920,888 of record CM053791.1, on the reverse strand, counting down.
CTGCTAGGAAAATCCTCAGTATATTTCCAAGCCGGATCCTTTGGAGGCATTGTGAAAAACAAATGTTAAGGCTGGTACAATAAGAAAACTCAAAAGTTTACAAAGTTTTGAAGTTAACTAATTAAAAAACCAGCATATCCTACATTTTTTAAGAAAATTGTAAATACATGTTTACAAACTTGTTCTAAAAACATTGTAGGGTTTGCACTTTGTTACCTAGGGTTTTGGAACCCTAAATAACCTCCTAACTCAACAACCTGAGACATTAAAAACCTTTAAACCTTTAAAATTATTTTCCATTTATATTATTTAATGAATTAATGAATCAAATATCATTCAAGTTAAATGCAAAGTAATTAAATATTAAACCATTGGTAGACCACTCTAATTTCTCATATAATTAATTATATCAAGAGTTAATTATCAATATTAAAATAAAAGACAAAAAAACAAGTGAATTGGTAAGTTGAAGGGGGTAAGATAAATGTGAAAGAATTTAAAATAATTAATTCTTTAAAAGAATTAATTATCATTGTAACATTGGGCGTTTGTAGAAAAACCTGTACGAAGATAAATTCTTGGGGAATGGGCGAGATTGGAAAAAGGAATAATTAATTCTTAAACAAAATTAATTGTTATTGCAATGTGTCTTAAAAGATAAAAGATTTGTGAAAGGGAGTTATGGTAGTTGAGAAACTACTTGGGTGGGATTTCTTTAATAGGTAGGAAATTTTATTGTAACGGGATTCTTCTCCCATTTCATAGGTCTGCTTTTTTGAAGGAAAGGGAAGACAGTTTTAGGTTTTCAAATTTGTAACGAGAAAGGGTTCATCTCTCCATAGACACGAAGACAGAAATACTTTTGTTTTAAGGTTCTGCACTTTGAATTTTGAATATAGTATTTCCTGAATTAGCAGCAAATTTAAATAAAATTCTATAGTTTTATGTGCTAAAACTTCCTGAAGTAGATACTAATATCTGCTTCATAGTAATTTACATTCTTAAGAATGCCTGTTATGTGTGAAAGTTAAGTTATATTTGTTGTGTATTCTGGACTTATTTGCTTTGAATCTTGAAGGTTTTGGGAGGTGGAATTCATATTATTCTTCTGTTTATCCACATTTTTTTAACATTCAATCATGTGGATGATATTGATTGTTAAAATTAAGTGGTTTTTCAGTATTCACATTTATCTTGTATTCATGAGATTACTTAAGCTTTTCAATATTTTCAGCAAAATACTCATTGGGAAGATTTTCCCTCAACAGAGGACTCAATGATTATCTTTTCATAAAAGGTTCGCTGCACCTTACATAACACAACAAATTTTCAAGCAGAGAATTCCTTATTTGTAATTAGGAATTCAATCTATTAGTCTACAGACTTTTCAAAGTTTTAAATCTTGGGAAAAACTATTCAATAACAGTTTTTGGCGACTCCGCTGGGGAAGAAAGCGAAGTTCCAGTACTTTCCTTTTCTTAGATATTTGAAGGTACCTCCCCGAGAATGGAGGTTGGCAACTGTAATTGATTGTGGTGAAAGAATTCTAGTGTTATGGCTTTGGTTGTAGCCCAGCCGTGAGGGGCTCATATTGGGCCGTTTGCTTTATCTCAATACTTAGCCTTGTTGGGTGGATATTTTGCAACCAACAATTTTGGGTAAAATCCAGTTGCAAAATAGGATGACTAGCCACAGCGTGTGATACAGAGTCTCTCCTACCTTAAAGGGAAGGCTCACCCTTCTCATCGTTCCTTGGATCAACTCAAGGTAAGTAAGAAGTCGAGGGATTTTATAAAATGGGTGTTACCAATATCCTTTCTTCTTATCTTTCAAGAAAGAATCCACTTACTCATAGAGCGAGTAATGGGCAGGGTGAATCTCTAACTACACTTCTATCAAGAGTTGTAAACAGTGATACCGATAAACCTTTACTAACTCAAAGGCTAGCTAAAAATGTACCAGTTTGGCTCTAAGTTAGGTCATACTTCTATATGGAAAAACTTTACAATTAGGGCACAAAGACTCCTAAAAGTAAGAATACTTAACTATTTTGCGAATTAAGAAGAAAATAGAAGCTACAAGCAAAGCTTCTAGTTATACACTTTCACAAATGGCTTCAATTGCTTCTTAACTCTTTTCTATTCAATTCATGAGATACAATTACCAATAACACAAGATAACATGAATCAAAGACAACTTGGATGAATTATAGACAAAGCTTACAATTCACACAAATAACAATCTCACTTAATCAAAGTTAAGTCTCAAATGCTCCTTTGTATTCACATTCTCTCAAAATAGTGCTTACACAAACCAAGTTTTGCTAACACAATTTCTCCAGAGCTGTCTTGCATAAAGATAATGATGATTTTACAATGAGGGGGTACTCCTTTATATAGGCACAGGAGTTGAGAAAAAGATGGAGGAAAAAGTGGGAGCAACTCAACTAACTTTGACCTAGTCTTACTACAAAAGAAAATAAAGGGTTATATGCAACTGCACATTCAACTCTCATTACATCCTTTTACATACATGTAACTCGCATTACATGTAATTATGTTTTTTCATGTAATGCGTTCTTTACAACTTCTAACATGAAATAAAAACAAAACAACAATCTTAGAGATTGTTTCTCAGTGCCTTGAATTTGACAATGATGTCACGCATTGTGGGAAGATCAACAATTTCCATGGTTTTCGATATTGCTTCTACTCTCACTGCATTTGCATATGCTGATTGCACAACTTTGGAATTTTTTGCTATAGTATCTAACAAGTGTTTTGTCAAGGATTTATACAAAACAAACTTGTTCATTGTATGTGAACCAAAATCTTCAAAATCTACATCAGCATTGATTTTGTTGGTATATTCTGAATTTACTATCTCTACTGCTCTAAGATTACTAGATTCATTAGTAACATGACATCCCATCTGTTCCAAATCACAACACTTGTTTCGACTACTTGACAATCTCCAAAGGCCACCTACAATTTTGTGATCAGCTTCTTTAATGTCTCCTTGTAACCAATGAGCCTTTGAAATTTGAAGAACATTTCACATTACGGAAGAATGTCACATGAAACCAAGGCATCCAATACGATTTTCACCATTTCATCCCAATCATCAAGGATTTCTTTCAAGTTATCTGCTTCTTGAGTCAAAGAAGAAATTAAGTTTTGCTCCTTTTCATTCATCTCTTTGACATGCCTAAGAACTGCAAATGTCTCTGTGATGGCTCAAACTCTTTCAAAAATGATTTCTTGTATCCAAGACTTGGCAACTTCAATCAGCCTTCTCTCTTTAGACGTTTGAGACATAACAACAACACTCTGAGAAGATTGTTTCTGGATAACCTCATTCAAATGAAAGATCTCCTGTTTCAGTCGATTCTTCTTCTCCCAAAGCTCATGGTTGCTTTTTGATACATTGGCCAATGCATCTTGAGCATCTTGCAAACAACCCAAACGTGATTGCTTTCCAACTTCAACCTTAGTAAACTTGTAGTCAGAACAAGTAAGTTCCTCAATAGGTTTATCTACCAAGGGCTCAACAACCTCAACAAATTTGGTTTTATCAAAATCAACCAAAATTCCGGAAACAATCTTATCTTTCAAAGATTTGGATTTAGTTTTCTTAACAGGAAGATTGTCAGGAGGAACAACCATTTTCTTTCTCTTTGTTGTTATTTTACTCAACCATGCAAGCAGGCTGAAACTTTCATCTACAGAAGCAGACACAGTGGAGACCATTGGCATTGATCTAGATTGTATATTTGTAGTGACTGAGCAAGATTCAGTGTGTACCGTTGAAGGCATAGGAACATGTTGAGAAGACTCCGTCATGAAAAGTTCAAATCCTATCAAAGATGTATCAAGTTGAGAAACTTTACCATTGGTAAGAGTCGCAAAATCTTCAAGCACATTTTCTAAGTGATCATATTGTTCATGTGTAGGGATGCGAGGAGTAGCAAAAGAAATAGGAAGAGCCATGATATTAACCTCCGAGACTGGAATGGAAGGAGTGAAAACAGTGGAAAATGAACTCACATCATCATCAACCTCATGCAAATAGGGTTCTTCATGTATAGAAGACGTACAGGCTTGTGCAGGCTTTGGAGGAGATATAATTGTGATTTCCCCTTCTTCATCTAAATCTCCCTTATTAGATTCTGTTTCTAATTCTTCTTCTGATTTTGCTAGTGACTTTTTAATTGGCTCAGGAACTTGAGATGATTTTGTTCCTTTTTTGCCCTTTATTTTGAATTTGAGGGAACCCTTGGCATCAGAAGATGAGGCACCATGTTTCCCTGTAATCTCCAGTTGTGATTTCTTGCCAAGAGGATCAAAACTTCCACAATCCAAGCCCATTTTAGGATTGACTCTGTTAAGGCCTTTACTTTTCAACCATTTGTTAGTGTTTACTAGGATGGATTGAAATCCGTCCATGATAGATGTACCTTCCTTTTGTTGTCATTGGATGGAAAAGAGAATTTCTTATCAAAGCTAGCTTGATGAAACTCTGGATCAAGAATGTCGCCATTATCTTCAACTTGGAAATCTTTTCATGTTAAGATTAATTATCTGCTACAAGGTTAATCTGCAATAATCCATCATCATGCTGTCAAGTTTTGTCCTCGTATCTATCCAGAGGTCTTCGATGCGATGAACATGAGTGTAGGCTCTTTTCATCTGAGAATTCATCTCTGGATAGTCAAAATCAAACCTAGCCTTGAACTTCTTCAAAGTAATCAATTGCAACACTACTTCCATATTCTTTGCTTTAGGCACAGAAATGATTGAGTAATTGCCAATAGCCAAAGGCTTAGTTGAGGTAATGCCAAAACTAGGCCTATGTGAAGCATGTTGATCACTCTGCACGTCCATGAGTTGTCTAGCTAACTCCATCAGGATGATTTGATCTGTAGCATATGTAGGTAAGGTATATAACTATACCTTAAAATATCCAACTCTCAAGTATGTGAAAGTAGAAAACCAAAGAAAAGTACAATCGTATTGGTTCACCTTCTCCCATGCTGCATTAGATGCTCTTTTGATAGTCAACTGCTAATCAAACAAGCACCGAAAATGTCCGAAGAAGGCCTCTTGGACTCTTCTGTAGTGGAATTTACTATTTGCCAAAGTGATTTGGTCATAGTAATCCCAAATAAGAACTTGAAGACGATCTCCTTTGGTAGAAAGACCAGAGAAAGATCCCATGGCAGCAGCAATGTAAACTAGATAAATTCATGTAGAAGGGTACTGATATTCCCACATTGCATATTTGTTGGCAAAGTGCAATACTGATGAGTTCTCCCCAAAAGATGTGTTCTTTATTCTCCATAATTTGAAACATGAACTTATACATCCATGACTCAAAATTAGTAGAATCTTTAAGGCCACAAATCTAACTGAGAAGGATGATGAGATCCTTATACTTTCGTTTAAAATTTGACCGATGAATGGTCTTTGTCCATTTGGAGAAATTGCTTCTTTTTATTGTCTAACAAGTAAAGGTTGACATACTTTTGATAATTACTCTTTTACTCATTCCAACTGGCCAATGATGATCCTTTAGTCAAATCAACACATTTTGATTTATGCGGAACTTTGAAGATTTGTTCTATAACCTCAGGATTTAGGCTAATGATAACCTTGCTGTCAGCATTTTTGATAGTTTTTGTCTTAGAAGTAAACTGCCGTGCACATCCATAAATGAAGTCTAGTTCTATAGCTGCCATAGGAAACGTAGATACCAAGTGAATTTTGTTTCTTCTAATGCGCTTCATTTCATGATTAGCCAGAGCTTCAACTCTTTGTAGAAAATCAGCCATGTTCACATGACCAATCCTCATGTCTAACACGTTATCCAAAATAGATATGACAGAAGGAGCTGCATGAGCCAATTCTTTATCGTATTGATATTTCATTTTGCCTTTGGATTTGGATGGCAAGGACATGTTTGTGTTTGCACTGTAACACAAAAATCCCAAAACATAAATACATCATCAGAAGGAATCTCCATACAAGTGAATTCAGAATCAGCAGTGAAGATTTGAAAATGGATTGAAGACTTCACAACTTCGTCAAAATGACTTAAAAGAGAAAACATATGCATATGCAATGGAATGGAAAGCGAAATGGAATGAAATGAAAGAGAGAAAATGGAAGATGAAATGAAATGGAATGGAATGAGAATGCGTGAAGGTGAAACGCATGAGAATGCATGCAAATGAAAATTGCTGATTTCAAAATTGACTTAGCGTTTTCAAGGCATTATTGCATGAAAAATGAATACATGTAAATGCAACATGTAACGGGAGATGGAGGGTGAAATGAGATGTGAATGTGGGTGAAAAATACACTTTACATGTATGTGCGAATGAAGGTCAAAATGGAAAGCTTGGAAAGATGCGGAAACATGTATTTGCTCATGGAAGTGCAAATGCATATGAAGAGATGGAAATGGAAAATGGAAATGAGATAATGAGTTTTCTAGTCACTTTTGGTGAAAAGGAGAAGTCAAAGCACGTGAGAAGTGAAAATGACATCTTTTTGACTTTTCAAAATATGACTTTTAATCAAAATCAAACCTTTTTGATGCAATTACACGTAAGACATTTCGTGTATTCGTGTCATGCAAGTGGAAGTGAAAAGTGAGATGGGTGAAAATGGAAGTGAAAAATGGGATTACATGCATATGCAGATGGCAAATGAGATGGAAAACATGTAATCGCATTTCGTTGAATGAGAGATGAAGTGTTAAATCCATTCTTAATCCATTTAGCATGTTAAATCCATTCTTAATGCAAGGAAACTCATTGCCAAGTAAAAATGCCTTCAATGGAGAAGATTTCATGCAAATCCACCAAGTAAATCTCTCACAATGAGCAAAATCGGGTTCTTGGGGAGCAAATGCATGCATCCATTCAAAATCGAACTTTAAAATCGAACTTTTTGGAGGACACAACATATTTTAATACAAAATTGGACCTTTTTGGGTGCATAGCATGTTTTAAAATATGCAAGTCATCAAACTTGAACCTTTTTGGGCCACTTGCATATTTTAAGTTACATCTCACTTTTTAGTGCAAAGACATGAAAACTTCATTTTTGATGCAATTACATAAAAAAGGTCCACTTATGATGAACTTTTGATGTAATGACATCAAAAAGGTTCACCAAAGTGAACTTTATATGCAATGGCATGTAAAAAGTCCACTTTTGATGGATTTTATATGTTATTGCATATAAAATGTCCACTTATGAAGACTTTAAGTGATTTAATTCACTTAAAATTATAAAAATGTTACAAAATTGGTCATAAACAATATTTATTTATCATATTATGAAATATAATACATAAACATCATTTTAAAGTAGCATTTAAAGAAGCATTTATTTTTTGTAATGACCCTGCTCAAATCTGACCTTAAAATGTTGATTGAAGGCTTGAAGAATTTCGTCAAACACTTCACATACAAGGGTCATATGACTGATATAACATTTCAGTTTGCTTTAATGACTCTTTTCTTCAATTAACATCAATGAGAATGTTTACAAATGACTCTAAATTGACTAAACAATGACCTAACATGAATATGCAACTTATTTTGACAACATTAAATGCACATATGTGACTGAAACTACTTGCAATATGCAGCTACAGCAACTAGTAATTATGACAAACACTTTGGATGCAACCTAAGATGACATTTATGCACTTACAGCCAAGTGGTATTTTAACAAACATTTGGTATGCATAATTATAACATTATTTATACTAAAAAAGAGAACTTACAGCCAATTGAAATTTTGACAAACAATTGGCATGCAAACTAATAAGTTGATCATGAATGGCAATAACATATTCAATTACAATAGTAGTTGACCAACAACTTATATCTCCTTTGCAATAAAATGTCTACTACAATGATGCTATGAATTGGTCAAGACTCTTGGCTTACAATTGTTTGAGAATAGTGCCAAATTTGATTTTCTGAGTATTCGCGTATAGCAGCAATTAAAATGCCTATGATAACAATGCAAACTACTTAGTGAATGCAAGAGGAACCTGGTAATGATGACACCCAATGTTGTTGATGAAGAAACAATAAAAGTCCAATGTGATAGGCACCTTCCAAGCTCAAATCGAAATACTCAAGCTGCTGCCCCTGTTCTTGCCTGGCAAAAGTTTAGATAATTAATTGCAGCACCAAATGCCTTCCAATTTGCCCCTAAAATGATTGTCTCGACGATAGTAATTGAATGCAGCAATACCCAGAATGATTGGCCTCCTCAATCGAAAGGTATGAGCAAAAACATGAGACTCACATAAGCTAATCAACCTCCATGACAGCAGATCATGAAGGTTTGTAATGATCCTACTCAATAATATAATCATTCTCAGCAAATACATCAGCCGCTGAAGTAACTTCTTCATCAAATGCAACAATACATCAGCTGTTGCAAGTACAATTATACATCAACTATTGTACTCAAATAATCTCCACCGTGAAGCAAAAGATTGGACTTTTGAAGTAAAGCGTATAATCAACAATAATTCAGCTGGTATCTCACAGCCTCAAAATTGCATAACCAATGAGGGTTTTCGTCCCCAAAGATCCTCCAATGGCTGAAACCCTAATTGGCTTCTCCACCAAATAATCACATCAAACAATCATCATTTTTTGGATGATGAGAATGAGGCCCATGATGTCTATTTATACTTTTTCCTCAAGAGGTTGGCCCAAAATCTAGAAGCTTCCAGAAATTATTTTATTTTTATTAAGCGACTATGATATATTATTTTATTTAAGTCACTTTATTAAATTAATTAAATATAAAGTTTCCTTTTAATATTTATTTATTTGATAACTTTATAAATAATTAACTTAATACCACTTTTTAAATTTAATTAAAATAATCAATTAGTCATCCTCATAAAATAATCATTATTTTGGACAACTTAATTAATTAGATTAATTAAATCAAACTACCTCTAAAATGGGGACATTACAGTCCGCCCCTCTTGAAATTGCTTGACCTCAAGCAATTCACCACCTGGATCCCACAAGAAGAACTGCATAATGTTCCTGTCATCACCAAACAACGCCTGTGAAGAAATCATCAGCATCAATAGTACAAAAATCAGGAACTGAGAAACTGCACTCAACACCCAAACAACTGACATCACTGACAAAATCATCAGAAGACCAACTGTAGATGCCAATAGAAGGAACCACTCTGCGGAACTCAAACCAATTGAAACATCGACTCTGTCAAAACTCAAGTCCCTATCTAACTGACACTCACACCCAATTGCACTATGGATATGACAACAGCCATAGATACCTGAGTCACTGCCACCAAATCCAATCTCTAAGAAACTGTCCAAGGTGTGTTGATACTGCAGGCTGTGTAACTTGCAACTGCCATTTCCACCTGCAAAAGATGGTGCCAATCCATTCCATAATGGATGGTAAGAAATTGGAGCCGATCTACACGTGTGTGAAATCAAATCTTCTATCTCTAGGTGAAAAGAAAAATGATGAGCATACCCCACCGTATAATGCCGGTAGGAACCCCCAAACTTCGCTACTGGCTCATCATCACTGAATTGGGAATCAACAGATGACTCCAATCTCTGACTCCGAGTGGCTATAGGTTGGATAGGACCCTGTGCAATCCGCTCAACAAACCCCACCTCAAAATCCCTGTGAGGTAGCATAGTCGAAAGGATCACTATAATCTCCCCAACCAATCTACGAATAACATTAGTACCTCGGATGAGAACACCTTCTGACACTTTATGCGAGTCCAGACGAACACCTGCACTATCCAGCAAATACTCCATGAACGGTTCAATGCAGTAAAAATTGTAAGAGGAAGCATCAACATACTCCCTCGCACACCACAACTGATCCCTCTGTAAGGTGGCACGACCAACTGTACCCCACTGTCATCTGTGTGAGAAGAATTAATCTGGGGACTCGACTCTACTGGTATCCCAAACTCATCGGGACCATGTACTCTCAAATCCTGAACATGTGTGTCAGCGCCAACAACATGTTCCTCAGTAACAACTGCAGGAGCGTACTCACCACCAACCACCTCAATATACAAATGAACTGGGTCTGGGGTTGGTGTAGACCGCAAATGCTCCAACTCCACGATCACCTCCTCTAGCTGAAATTGCAACTCCTGTAGATCTCGCTGTGTGTCCTCCAAAGCCTCAGTAGTCACTGTGAACTCCTAGGTAAGCTCACTCACCTCCTCACGATCCAAGAGTGCCTCATAGGCTGTACTGCCCCACTCAACCAGGTGATCATGGTCAGCTACCAACTGTAAGTAATCATGTCTCAAAACCCTAACAGCTTCATGCAAGGCATGAACCTCTGCCAAAGAAAGGTAACCACTGCTGGACTCATTTGTCATAGAAGCACCCCAACCAATAACAGCCAACAACTGACGAGCAGTATCAAAATGCTCAAGAGCAGTAGTGATATCTCTCTCGCCAACTCTCAACTGGCCGATCACATGGTGACTCTGCACGATGGGCCTCCTATGAACCGTCTCGAATACGCTGTCCACACTATGAGAGAAAGCTGAATCAAACGAACTCCCCTCAAGATCACCAACGCTGAGTGTACTTACATCTGAGTACACCTCCACACTCTGAATGCAAGCATCAAACTCATCCTTATCTAACTTCGAAGAAGCTGTTGCTGAAACTATCTCATCATCACAATCTCCAGCTCCCTCGTCCTCTGCAACTAACGAAGAGTCCAGATCTTGACAAATATCATTAGGGGTCATTGACAAAGTAACTCCCTCAACTGACAAGGTTGCCCTGGCTAAAACAAACTCCTGCCACTCAGACTCTACCTCATCCTCATCTATGGGTTCTGGCAACACTGAATCAAGGAACCCATCTCTACCAACTATCGACGCTAAATCTATGCCCAAAGTCAGAAATAAAAATCCAAATACACTACAACACTCATTATCTGGAATGCTAGTGTATATATCCTCTAACTGCATCTCGTCTATCGACTCTGACCACGTACACAGCTCGATGTCGACCTGTGGATAAGCTATACTATAGCATGGAGTGTCATTAGACAAAACATCTATAACACTCCCATCTTGTCGTCACTAGAAATCTCCATGCTCACATCCTCAACACAAAAATATAACATTGTCTCCTGTACCGAACCCATACTGCGACTGCTATCATAAATATCAAAACTGTCAGAGTTCAAACTCTCCTCAGTCATCACTCAATATCATACAGGGGGCATCCTCACCAATGCAACTCACAGCATCCTTGAAAGTGTCTTCAGATGTGTCCATACTAACAACTCTCACATCACCTTCAGGTATCTCAATTGCAGACACGAATCATTGTACACATGACTCATTGTCAACCTGTACACCAACAATGTTGGAGCCCTAACTGAAATCAAGTGTCCCCTCTGTAATACTCTGATCACCAAGTACACCACTGGGAGACTCCATAGAAGCCTTGGGCCTATCTGAGGAAGCCATTGCCTCTTGAACTGGAGCCACGCTACTGAAGCTGACATAGACATCCCCAATGACAATTTCCTCTGAAGAAGAATTTGAATGATCAGCGATGACTATAGCATCAACTGCCTCTATAGAACTCACAGTAACTGCTCTGGGAGCCTCAACCCGGTGATGCTCGACACTACTGTCCTCCAGTGGCACAAAAACATCCACCGAGTCTGGTGCAACAAAACTATCATCAGCACTACGGATGGTAATGGCAGGTGTTGAACTAGATAATGGTACATCAACATCACAATCAGCAAATGGGGAAAACTCAAGTCTTCTCCCTGCGAACCCGATTTCGGCCTACTAAAAGTAGAAGTAAAATATCTCGCTGCCCCGTCAACTGTAGCCGGATCCGAAAATCTCTTTGCAAGTCGTTGCTGATGCAATCTTAATTTCTCGACACTTTCCACCAAATCATCCAACTTTGTTCTCTTCCCTCTACTACTTTGTTGACTTCCCGAACTCGACCTCTTGTATCTGTCCATGGCTGGGAAATAGAAATACTAATATCTCTGATAATAATCTCATACAAATAATGAAATCAATTCCTAGACGATGGCAAGATCAGAGCTCTGATACCACTGTAATAACCCTGCTCAAATCTAACCTTAAAATGCTGATTGAAGGCTCGAAGAATTTCCTCAAACACTTCACATACAAGGGTCATATGATTGATATAACATTTCAGTTTTCTTTAATGACTCTTTTCTTCAATTAGCATCAATGAGAATGTTTAGAAATGACTCTAAATTGACTAAACAATGACCTTAACATGAATATGCAACTTATTTTGACAATATTCAATGCATATATGTGACTGAAACTACTTGCAATATGCAGTTACAACAACTAGTAATTATGACAAACACTTTGGATGCAACCTAAGATGACATTTATGCATTTACAGCCAAGTGGTATTTTTAGAAACATTTGGTATGGATAATTATATCATTATTTATGCCAAAAAAGAGAACCTACAGCCAATTGACATTTTGACAAACAATTGACATGCAAACTAATAAGTTGATCATGAATGGCAATAATATATTCAATTACAATAGTAGTTGACCAACAACTTATATCTCCTTCTTCGCAATAAAATGTCTACTACAATGATGCTATGAATTGGTCAAGACTCTTGGCTTACAATTGTTTGACAATAGTGCCAAATTTGATTTTCTGAGTATTCACTTATAGCAGCAATTAAAATGCCTATGATGACAATGCAAACTACTTAGTGAATGCAAGAAGAACCTGGTAATAATGACGCCCAATGTTGTTGATGAAGAAACAATAAAAATCCAATGTGAAAGGCACCTTCCAAGCTCAAATTGAAATACTCAAGCTCCTTCCCTTGTTCTTGCCTAGCAAAAGTTTAGATAATTAATTGCAGCACCAAACGCCTTCCAATTTGCCCCTAAAACGATTGTCTCGACGATAGGAATTGAGTGCAACAATACCCTGAATGATTGGCCTCCTCAATCGAAAGGTATGAGCAAAAACAGGAGACTCACATAGGTTGATCAACCTCCATGACAATAGATCATGAAGGTCTGTAATGATCTTGCTCAATAACATAATCAATCTTAGCAATACATCAGCTACTGAAGTAACTTTTCCATCAAATGCAACAATACATCAGCTGTTGCAAGTACAATAATACATCAACTATTGTACTCAAATAATCTCCACCGTGAAGCACAAGATTGGACTTCTGAAGTAAAGCCCACAATCATCAATAATTCAGCTGATATCTCACTGCCTCAAAATTGCGTAACCAATGAGGGTTTTCGTCCCCAAAGATCCTCCAATGACTGAAACCCTAGCTGGCTTCTCCACCAAATAATCACATCAAACAATCATCAGTCTCTAGATGATGAGAATGAGGCCCACGATGTCTATCTATACTTTTTCCTCAAGAGGTTGGCCCAAAATCTAGAAGCTTCCAGAAATTATTTTATTTTTATTAAGAGACTTTATGATATATTATTTATTTAAGTCACTTTATTAAATTAATTAAATATAAAGTTACCTTTTAATATTTATTATTTGATAACTTTATAAATAATTAACGTAATACCACTTTTTAAATTGAATTAAAATAATCAATTAGTCATCCTCATAAAATAATCATTATTTTGGACAACTTAATTAATTAGATTAATTAAATCAAACTACCTCTAAAATGGGAACATTACATTTTTAAAACCAAAAATTAAAATGAAACTATATAGTCATATGGCTACTTTAAGTGAAAAATTAAAAAAAAACTCAACTTAAAATTATAATATAAAGTGCACTATAGTCACTTTAAGTTATAAATTTAAAGTAAAAGTAACTTAAAAACATAACAAAAAGTGAATATAATGTTGTATTTTTCAGAAAGTGAATGTCAAATTGAATTTATAACATCATATTTTTAATTCGTGCTGTTGCACGTAAAATGTCCACTTTTGAGGCACTAAAACGGGCATAACTCTTGACTGACAACTCCGATTGACCTCTAGGTTAGACCGAATCGAAGGAAAAAATGAAAGGCATGACATGAGCAAAACCAAAGAACTAAAAACAAACACAAACTCAAAAGCAAAGAAGGGACTGTGAAGGCTTCAAAAATCAAACAAAGGCTCGATAGAAAGCAAAATGAAAAAGACTTACGAAGGCCTTTAGTAAAACAATTTGATATTTGAATTGAAATGGATCAATCCATCAATATTAAACAATTAAATATCAAATTCAAGCTTAGAGAAACGCGCAACTAGCTTGGGAAAGTTTCGTTCTGTTACTAACATTTTGTGATGACAAAATGCAAGACAGCAAGCCTTACCTAAAAGTTCAATAGAATATCTCTCGAAGTTTTCCGGCAATGCAAATCAAGACCCTGATGATCACATTAAAGCAACTACAATCGCCTGTGGTATTCTTGGTGTGCAGGAAGAGAACATATTTGTTAGATTGTTTGCAGGGAGTGCTACTGGTTGGTTTCAAATTTGCATAATGATTGTATCACTTGCTGGAGTGATCTCGAGGTAAAATTTCTCCAAAGATTTAAGCCCGTAGTTGATGTTGCTGAGTTATTATTAAATTTCTTTCAAATTCAATAAAAGGAGATTGAACCTATGAGAGATTTTGTAGATAGGTTCAATAGGTGTGCTGGTAAAATTCTACAAAATAGCCCACCAAATGAAAGTAATCAACTGTGGGTTTTCATTGCTGCTTTACAAACTGAAATCAAGTTTTTATTAAAGCGTCAGAAAGTGCAAACATTGCAAGATGCACAAAGGGAGGCTATTGGTTTAGATGATGACATGATTCTAAGTGGAATGAAGTGTAAAGAAATTGCACAAGCAAGAATTTGTCTTTATGAACAGAAAAATTTTCCGACAATAAGACCTAACAGAAAAGGCTCATTCTCAATGTAGTAAAATCAGCACCCCCTACCTCTTTTTGTCAAAGTCTAATAGTTTTCAATGATGAAGATCTCCTAATCCCTCCTGTGATTGAAAACACTTCCTATAGTGCAGCTGGAGCCTACCATCTACATGTTGATTATGATGATGAATATGCCTCATAGTCAACTGACTCAACGATTGGCCTTGATATACCTCCCATTGAACAAAGCCTGGAGGGTGAAAGATCAAATGAAAACTTATTAGGAGATTTTCCAATTGCAGAATTTGATTCTTTTATATTTGGGACTTCTAATGATATTTCACCAAATGATGTTGTTTGGGAAGGTATGAAGGACCAACATATGCAAGAAAAGATTGATGACGAATACTCTTCTAAAAGTATGGCTGATCACACAATGCAATGTCTATCAGCATGCTTGGATGGCTCTTCCTATGAGCATGAAGTTGATTATGAATTATTCTTGTTTGATCTCTTGGAGACTAATGAAGCATTACTGCAGCCTAAAGCACCAAATGATTGCCAAGAAGCAGAAAAGGACTTATGCATTTTCAGCCCCTTGTAGATCTTTTCCCCTCTCTTCCTTTGGAAGAATCAGTGCAGCAAATTACAATGGAAAAATCACATGAGCAATCCAGAAATATAAGGACTCAAGGTATGGAAAAAGTAGTTGACATTCTATCTATCTTTTTAAACGATAATATTTATTTGAAAAATGTGGAAGAAAATCTTGAATCTATATTTATTTTCCCTCCTCTGCATTTGTTTTCCATACATGAATTAAAAATCACATTGGCCATGTTGCTCACTTGCGTGCAAAACATTCTTCCATTCTACCACGAATTGATTCGGGAAGGTTCATGTTTTTGTCAGCCTGTAAATGGTCACATTTAGTTTTTAAGGTTTTCCCCTCTCCATTGTAAATAATCCCTTTCGCAAATTTTTGGCTTGGTTGTTTCTGTTTTGTTTAGTTTGTTGTTTCAATAAAAGCTTTGTCATCTTTGAGCCCACCTCCTTTCCTTGAGGTAATCAATATTTTGAGGAGTTCCAAGAAATAAAGACCCTTTTTATTGATTGGCAACATCATGCACTCATCTATCTTCATTATCTAAAGTTGCCAACACCCGATGGATCTTTTCATTAAAGAGCGCAAATATATTTCTTTTCTTTTCAAAAGAACTTTCAAACATTGATGCCCCCAGATTCCAGCTATTTTCAATTGCATTTCAAAGAGTTATGGTTTTCAAAAAAAAAAAAGGATTCATGGTGGACAGCCTATATGATGGAGCTACATTTACCTTTTTGAAGTTGGTGAATATGTGGAGCCTTCATTAATATTAATATTCAAGAGTGTTGTTCAATATATTGCACACATAATAGTTTGACTCCCCTACAAGGCTAAATGTGCGGATAGATATTTGGTGCTAGACTATGGTCAAAAAATCAATTGTTTGGAAAAAGGAGTATTTCTATTGGTTGGAGACTTGAAAGCATTCTATATAAAATCATGAATCATATCTCACCTACAATTGCTATCCTGCCTTTTCATATGAGGGTATATGACAGTAGGTTAGAGCAAAAAATATAGAGCAACATCCTTCTTTATCGGGTATTTGGGACTGTAGCCTGTATAGAGTTAAAGACATTTGGAAATTGTGGTAATAAGATGTCATTAAAGTGCAATGTGGAGACTATTAATCTAGTCATTTCAAATGCACAAGCAATACTTTTGAAGCAAGCCTTTCTGCTGAAGGTACTTTGATGCTTAAAATATATCAAGTTTCTAAAGCTTCGAAAGACAAGCTATTGACTCAGTTTGCATAGATAACAAGGGTACTAGGATTGAAAATCTTGAAGAGTGTTTCCGTGAGATCTTTTTTCCATTTAGAGAAACAGTATGAAAATGTGAAGAGATTTATCTCTTTGCAGGAGAATCCAACAAGCAGTTTGCTTCTGAGCCAAAATAATAAGCAAAATGCAATGACATAACTCTTGGTTTACCAGATAAGGGAAATTGCAATAGCCCATGCTTTCAATGAAGACATTTCTTTAGTTTTCAATGAAGATGTTGCAAGAATAAACAAAGATTTATAATGAAGGGGATGTGCCTCTCTACATCAATAGATGGTGCTGCATTAGAGCCTGAGGAACCAGTGATCACTCCAAATGCAAAGAGACCTTAGTAGGCTAGCAAGTTGGGAAGATGCAATTCCAAAACTAATGGTGTGGACTGAAGTCACAGATTAAGGAGGCTCCTTTTGAAAGAATTATAGATTCTTCTCAAATATCTGTGGACGCTATGCAATCATAGATGGCTAATTTTGAAACATATTTGTAATTTTGAAATGAAATGTCACAAAATGGAGCTTGAAATTAAAAAAAATGGTAACATCTTCTGAGAACTCCATCAATTCAGACAACTAGAAGGCATTGGCACATGCATATTCTCACCAGTCATCAAATTATACAACCAAACCTACTCATTTGATTATTGAAGAGCCTCGACCAAAGCATAGGCGAGGTTGACAGCGATGGTTCAAGCTGCTCACAAGAGGAAGATCTCAGACCCATATCTTGTTTTCAAAGGTCAGCTTTCCGTAACGCCACTAATTAATCATGAAACATCACAATAAAATGTGTTAACCCTAATTAGGGTTGAGATGTGATGGCTAGAAGATAAGACAAGTCGTTTGGAAATGATATTTGCTACTATAGTCACCTCATGTTCATCAATTTTGCCCATTAGCAAACAAATCAAAGCACGCCTTGTTGAAGTGCATAGGATGGTGCACATGGTTGAAATGGTATAATCAATAACATGATTAGTACCATTGAACACAAAGATGTAAAATGCATCTATATGCTACCAAATCAAGGAATCAATCTTGCGGTCAGCATATTGTAATAATATTGGACATTGCTCCAGATTTTGCTAATGTTCCCGTCATATATTTTTGGGCGATTGAATTAAGGCTAGACCAGTAGGTTCTATTTCTAAAGTGCAATGTCCAAAAAGGGTTGTTGGATCTAGATAAGGACATAGTGAAATAACAATGTGTCAAGAACTTCAAGATGGTGCTCTTCTCCTTGCCGTGATCTCTCCTTTACAAATTGGGACTATGATAGCGGTTTAAAATATTGTGCTTTTAGAGGCTGTGATGGAGAGGAATACATTGACCATTTCCTCGATACTTGAGAGACATGGGATATTGTAATGCTGCATGCCTTCAAATTGTGATGTTCACACCAGAAAGGACTATATCAAATTGAATTTCAATTGTAGAATCAATCTCCAGCTAGCTCTAGAAGCTTTTGGTTGCTCAGTTGGGAGAAAGTGAAGTGGCTCCACAAGTAGAAAACTTGTCTAAACCACCATAGTCAAAGATATAATTTAGCAAGAAAGGTGATAAAGAAGTCCTAGAGTTGGAAAGAGGAAAACATGGTAAAAGAATTAACTTGTTTTCAAATGGAATCAGATGGGAAATAATTTGTTTTTAGTCGGTGCTTGTGCTTCAACAAATTTAGGGTGATGAACTCAATCTAGAATCCACTTTATGAGAAATTTTGCAGCAAGACCACGTAGCATCATTGAATACATTGTCCGCGCTCTCAAATGCTAATAGCATGGAGGAGCCTAGTGAGACAGTGTTGCGAGCATTATTGTAATTATGGGAGACCCAAATTTTGGTCTGTGTTGTGGATGATTATCAATTGATGGAGTTTTAGCAGTTCAGGAAGCCAGAGATATTGGTAAGAATTTTATTGCAATATTCATTGAAAAGGTACAGGTTAAGGTTCACATTGATTAGCGACTCTACAACCCAATGGATGAAGCACTGAAGTGAGAGTCAAAGATTTTGGAGTTCTGTTACCTAATGCAGCCCCCAGAGAGAGCCACTATTATGTAGGGTTTTGGAACCCTAAATATTTCCCCTCTTAACTCAACAACATGAGAGATTAGAAACCTTTAAAACTTAAAAATTATTTTGCATTTATATTATTTAATTCTTTAATGAATTAAATATCATTCAAGTTAAATGCAAAGTAATTAAATATTAAACCATTGGTAGACCACTCTAATTTCGCATATAATTAATTCTATCAAGAGTTAATTATCAATATTGAAATTTAAAAAAAGAAAAAAAAAAGTGAATTGGTAAGTTGAAGGGGGTAAGATAAATGTGAAAGAATTTATAATAATAAATTCTTTAAAATAATTGATTATCATTGTAACATGAGGCATTTGTAGAAAACTTGTATGAAGAGAAATTCTTGGGGAATGGGCTAGATTGGAAAAATGTATAATTAATTCTTAAATAGAATTAATTGTTATTGTAATGTGTCTTAAAAGATCAAAGATTTGTGAAAGGGAGTTATGGTAGTTGAGAAACTACTCAGGTAGGATTTCTTTAAAAGGTAAGAAATTTTATTGTAACGGGATTCTTCTCCCATTTCATAGGTCTGCACTTCTGAAGGAAAGGGAAGACAGTTTTAGGTTTTCAAATTTGTAACGAGAAAGGGTTCATCTCTCCATAGACACTAAGACAGAAATACTTTTGTTTTAAGGTTTTGCACTTTGAATTTTGAATACAGTATTTCCTGAATTAGCTGCAAATTTAAATAAAATTCTATAGTTTTATGTGCTGAAACTTTCTAAAGTAGATGCTAATATCTGCTTCACAGTAATTTACATTCTTAAGAATGCCCATTATGTGTGAAAGTTAAGTTATATTTGTTGTGTATTCTGGCCTTATTTGCTTTGAATCTTGAAGGTTGTGGGAGGTGGAATTCATATTATTCCTTTGTTTATCCACATTTTTTTAACATTTAATCATGTGGATGATACTGATTGTTAAATTTAAGTGGTTTTTCAGTATTCACATTTATCTTGTATTCATGAGATGATTTAAGCTTTTCAGTATTTTCAACAAAATACACATTGGGAAGATTTTCCCTCAACATAGGACTCAATGATTATCTTTTCATAAAAGGTTCGCTGCACCTTACATAACACATAGCAAAATTTCAAGCAGAGAATTCCTTATCTGTAATTAGGAATTCAATCTGTTAATCTACAGACTTTTCTCTTATTCAAAAGTTTTAAATCTTGGGAAGAACTGTCCACTAACACACTTCACACTTTGCTATTATTCTACTTCTCTTATGCAATTTAATAAAAACATTCAAGATTTACAAATTAAAACTAAAAAATTTTACAAACAACGAAAACTACATTTACATACAAAATAAAACCAACACAATCTGCAAGGTTTAACACTTACCTCTTGCAAATGAGTTGAAAAGTGTTGCTATTGACTTCTTAATGCTCCCAATGCAAGCCTATGGCCTCTTCAAATTGATTTGTGGTCTCTTTGATGCTCTTCTTCTCTACTGGTTGAAAACCTATGGCTTCTCTTTTTTCTTCCTTGCTCTCACTTTTCCTCTATTCTTCCCATACCAAGCAATTAGAAAGCCTTTTAGGGTTATACATAAAAAATGCAAAAAAAAAAAACAATAAAGAAATGTGTAATAACCCTGACTGGTTATAGTAAGATAAATGCTAAATTCTTCCACCAATTAGTAGTTTTACATTTCCTCAAAGACTTTGCAAGCATGCTCTAACCAGTTAAGCTAGATGATATGAGGGAATCACATTGTTTTGTTATCAATTTCATATCTCTTTGTGTTTCAAATATATAAAAAAATTATTTGAAACAAGTCCATATATAAATGTGAAACGAGTGCAAGCTAGAATAAACTCTGAAATAATTGAAATACTGGGTTCACTAATTCTGCATTTACAATGTTCAATATTCATGGGTTTGACATTTTGTCAAATACTTCGCAGGCCAGTTCAAATAAGATAAGTTATTTCAAACTTATCAATGTCCAAAACATTAAATGGTTGTTTCTTGCAAGGCAAACTTAAGATGGAATATTTTGCTAATAAGTACACTAATGTCAGGATTGATTGCATTACACTTAACCCTCAAAACATAAATATATATTCAAGGTTTGCATCCAACTATTGCTCTTCACTGAAAATGAGCTCATACACAGGGGATTCAGTTTGGGAATTTCTATTGCAAATTATAAACATGAACCTGTTATTTGCTCCCAAATTAACAGTAGAAATTTATAGCTTCAAGCGAATAACTGATAACTAAATGCAGATTTTATTCACTGTTTCAGGCATATATGAAAATGACAATTGTAACAATAAATTGGGAACCTGTTATACATGAGTCAATTCTCCTGCTAGGCAGTTGATTGCACATTGAATTTCTTCACTTGACCTGATCGCAGGACTTGGAGATGTTTGTTGGCTCTCCAAATTGATCGGTATCACCAAATATGCAGACACTGCTCACACAAAGAATTGCAGGCCACTAAGAATTGGTTACTGAGGTGTAATGTGATTGTGCAGGCCCGTAAACTCCAATGCCGGGCTTGCATACACACCCATGGCCCCTAAAAACTGATTGCAGCCCACTCTCAACAAATCGCAAGGCCTCAATAGGTGACGCCCAGCCTGCAGATTAAGAATGCCACCTGTGGTTTGGGCAATGGTGCTTGTAGCATCAGATCTCTGCCTCCCAGATAGTAATCATCAGCCACAATATCCAGATCGAGCCTCTTCAAATGTAGTTACAAGTTGGGAAGAATTCTTCAGTAAATTGTCTTCACAAATCTTCACAATTATCTCCAGCGAACCAATCTCCTTAGATATAGGCAATACAATAGGAGAGAAATATAATTTAGATCAAACAATTCACAATACCTCAGCTGTGAATTGCCAAGCACTTCTCAGAATCTCAGTCTCAACTCTTATACTTCAGCAAAGGCAACAAAATTCAGAACCTCAAAAAAACCACGACGGCAACAAAAGAAAATAAATATTCAAGCGTATGCCTTTCCTTTCACAATGAGCCTATATTTATAATCTCCAAAAACCACTTGTTTTTAAAACGAAATCCACTCAAGAAGCTTCACCAACACAACATTAGTTAGAAGCTTCCATTAGACTCTTTTAATGAATAACAATTCTTTGCTCTTTTGTATTTAATATTGGACTTGGCTTATAACTAATTAAATAAATGACCCCCCCAATGATGACTCAACTCTCAACTTAAGTGAAATTATAAAGTTAAATAATAACTTTATAATAAGCCATTTAATGATTTAATAATAATTTGGTCACTAAAAATATAATAACTTCCAAAATACACATCATTTACTTATGTCGTTTGAAATAGGAGTCACACTTGTTATTTCTTCATTTGATCAAATACACATTCCAAAGATAGAAAGGGTCCATCTCAATCAACAACCGATTTACCACAAATAGTAAGTACACAAAACTAAGTCCAAACAAAGTCCAATCTGAGCCAAATGAAGACCAACTTGTAACTTATTGAATTGTGGAGAAGACAAGACCCTCCCCAGCCAAGCCATTGCCTTAGAAGACCCTCTGTCTAATATAATTAGCCTACGGGGATCACAATAATAGGCTAATCTCTTAGACTCTGATGCTCACAAAAGTGGGGACATTACAAAGTCATCGAGAGGAAATGAGATCGGGTGTTTTGTTGCAGGTTGACCGAGCCAAGAGCTTAGCTGAGAGCTCATATTTGATGACGGAAGTTGGAAAGACCATGGAGATTCAATTGTGTTTCATGTCGAGAGGACTGCGATGAAAATAATATTATTGTCATCGATCAAACATAAAACAAACTTTCTTGCCAATCTGGTTTGGAGGAGTCAAGCATATGCAAGCAAAGATACGGAGAACCTATTGACAAGATCTGTTGAAGTTCGATCAAACTTGAGAGATCAAAGACGAGCTCGGGTCGAAGGGAGGGGTAGTGTAATGTCCCTTTTTGGGGACATTGGAAATATTCAAGGGGACATCTTTATAATATTAAAATTGACTATGAGAGCTAAGACTTTATTTATTAAAGGTCAAATTAATATTCCAAGTTGGCAAAAGATGACAAGGAAAGATTAGATGAAAGGCCAGAAAGGAAGTCGAAGAGTCATAACTATGAGAATAAAAAGGAGAAGAGACCCTTTCTTTGGTATGCTTGATTTACTATTCAGATTTTCAGTTCTCTCTTGTGAGAGTTTTCAGAAAGCTTCAGCTTTCAGCCAGTGTGAGTACGTAGCCCCTCGTGCAGGCAGGCAGTGGACAAAAATCCATTGTCAGGGGAGATATCATTTCAGGTGTCTCGGTTGTGCTTACAAGTTCTTCTCTTTAGTTTCCAATCTAACTATAGAACTGTGTTTAAGATTGGATTTATAGTTGCTGGTTATTGTATTGCTGTTGTATAATACAATAACGTCTTATGAGTTATCTAGAAGTAGCTGGTTATTGTATTGTTGTTATTTAATGCAATAACGTACTTCAGAATTATGGAAAGGTTATTGGTTTAGTACTTGGTTTGTAATGTATGTTCCTACTTTTGAATCCTTAATATCATTCTGAAAATCAGTTCCAATAAGGAATTAGACGAATTCTATTTGGGTGATTGTTATGAGATTCACATTTACTAGTTATTTATAAGCAACTGGGTATATTTATGATTCTGAGAGTTAACAAAGAGGGAAAAGGATGGTTCGGAATAGTAAAATACTGGTCATCTTAATACCATGCTGGTAAATCTTATAGCCTTGCTAGTACGGGTCATTACAGGTAGTGGGGGGCGTGGGATATTTAATCCTACATCCTCCACATTTTGGTGAAAAACACTTTATAATATGGACTCCCCCAAATTTAAACAAAGTGTTGAAGGTAGGGTACGTAGGGTTCCTGATCTTGCCTCTGTGTGAAACAATATTGTTTGTCCCCTGTACAATTATAGATTGATCTAGAGGCCAATTTGGCCCAACAACAATATTTTGACCCAAATTTGTAGAATAAGAAAATAATGATGGAATAGGATAGAAAATCTGAAAAAAAAAATTGCAAATATTTTTTTAATTAAAACTCAAATCCATATTGCCAATGTGCAAATTAGATTCTACAGGGTCCGATTTGCTAAACAAATTTGTCTCATATTTGACTTTTGCCCAACATAGGCAAATTTATAGTCAAAATTTATGGAAACGACCACACGGATGCAATGGTGAGGTCTGATGTTGATCCCAGATCTGAATTATAGCCCTCCAAAAGATGAAGCAAAATGCTCTCCAATGGCTATGCAATGAACAGTCCTATGGCTCTTATACCATGTAAGAATTTTCCTCAAGCTCTAATACCATGTAAGAATTTGTCTAAGGAAATGAATGTAATGCCAAGATCTAGAAGCTCAAAAAATAGCACAAATAAGAGAGACAATGATAATCAAATGAGAATCTCAATAATGATCAAATGAGAATGGATAAGATGCCCAATGATATTCAAATGTGTACAATATAGATGTGCGTGAATGTATAGGCAATGCATGATAACAAGGAGATATGCAAGTGACAAGCTATCAACTAGACAAGGTGTAATCACACATTCAATGAAGGTGGAGCATCCTTTATTGTGTAACAACGTATTTGCAACGAGAGGATGATAATTTGATACGAACACAAAGGTGAATCTCACAAACAAAGAGGTGTGAGACAAAAACTAAGTGCAAGTGGATTTCTCCTACACCACCGGCTAAAGTAAAATGCAAACTCCTATGCATCTCAATGACAACTAATATGCAAATGCATTATGCTAAGTAAACTTAAGCAAAGTGAAATTATTTAAGTTTAACTACGTCAATTGATTAATATTGTATTTCTTGATTAAAACAATTAGTAATTAGTAATTAGTAATTATGTATTAACTAGTAAAAAATCTAGACTTGTTGAATTCAGAGCCCATTTTGATTGCATTTGTTTTTAACATTTAATTATTCACATATTTTGTGGCAGATGTCTATAGGTTTTTATCATATGGGTTGTCATCACCGTGTCTTCTCCTTGAAGAAACCTAATTCAAATGTTCATTTTTATGATTACTACTGTTTAATTTAATATAACTAAGCAATATATAAAATTCTTTTTTGAGTATGTGCAAGCTTTTCCCACTCATTTCATACTCTTTTCGGTTTGTACTTTATTTTCTAATTTTATGGTAATTTGCCCAGCAATTACAATCGATTTACTTGCAGTGTACATAATAATCCATAATATCCTCAATAAACTTCATTGGTTTGATCCAGTAACAATGACAAAAAATAACTTGCTTTGAATTGGAAAGCAGTTGATATTTCCTTAACCTTGTTGAGCTATTTTGATGTTTTGATACACAGTGATTTGACTGTCTGCTCTCAAAGAATATCTTGGGGTGTTAATAGGTGCTAATAGATGATTGGTTGTTTGTTTTAATTTTTTCTGGTGTGGATGTTTGGCCAGGCACATCCCAAGTGGAGCATGTGGAAAATGACCACTCTTCAAAGTCGTAATACAGTGGAGAGTGTATTTCAATGGGCATGTGGGTAGGTGTTTTCTTTTGAAGTTATAAATTGCCTAGAGTCTTTTGAGAATTGTTTTCCAAAAGTTGAAAATTAGATGATACCTACAGGTATCCTCATTTAAAATTCTGTACATCATCACCATATAGTTTTTAACATGGCAATAATCAGTCCTGTGATGTCACATTGCACCACTGACCGGGTAGCTTGTTCTGAACTTCATTTCGATTGGAGAAAACTTATATGTTTAGCATTCAGCTTGAGGAGTTTCACAAATTTTGCTGTTGATGTTCTTAGAATGCATAAATGGACCTAAAGAAATATTAATACACACGTACATAAATTTTACATTTGCCAACACAGAACAAAATATTTTCTTTATTGATGAAAATAAATTACTTGAAGCAGAGTGAAAAGAAGTGAACATATTTTGAATTATTGCTCATGCAAAGTTATACACCTAGAAGATCACTCATGATATTGGCCTTCTAATGTGGATGGAGCATGCCCTTGCATGGTATAGGATAACACAGTGAGGGGAATGCTGATGAGAGTCAAAGTTGACCATCTGCACTATTACTTCTTTGATTATAGATTGGTATGTGCATTAAGCAGGTCAAGCTGGTGAGGCAACAGCCAGGGGGCCTCATCCTCATACATCATAACAGACATAGCCAACACAAAAATCTCCACCATGAAAGTCAAACATTGGATTGGTTGCCTGTCATCTGGCAAGCTAGCCATTGTACTATGCATCCATACACTATTTGCATTCCCATTGATACTTTCTTGCAAACATGAAAATTATACTCATAAATATCTGTGTTGGAAATGTATTGCATCCTGAAACTAGAAGTAAAAAATGTCACATTCATTTCTCCCCGTCTCCAACATGTTGAATTATGTATCTTTACTATTGATCTATAATTGAGCTCGTAGTTTCTCTACTGGTTTTCTTTTGAAAAAGTGAGGAACTTTCATGCCCACTTCTTTGTGGAAACTATATCCCCAGTTGACCAAGGATAATGTTCTTGTTTGTGAGATTATGTTACTTCTTGTTCAATGTCAGTTCATAGTATAGTTACAAAACTTTCTTAGATTCACCGAGACTTACTGATTCCTGAGGAAGTAGGTTGAAATTTGGCTCGGGGACTTGAGACCCAAGTGCCCATTTGGTTTTGGTGAGTCGTGACACATAGACTCAGCCTGGTCAATGAAAGTCAAGTTCAAAAAAAAAAATGCTTAAACATAAAAGCTAAAGTCTACTTTTATACTCGCGTCACATGTAATTGTCTATACTTGTGTATGTGATTAAAATAACTTCTGTTTGATTACTTTATTGTGTTTTTGAAGTTAATTTTTTGAAGGGCCCATAAAACAGGTTTTAAATTCTTAAAACTCTCTATATTTTATGGTTTTACTTTTTTTCAATTTGTGTAGTCTTGGCCAATTTGGTTGCCAAGTCCAAGTCCAGGTCAAAACACAGCTCGCTGAGTTTGAGGCTTGTAATGCTGGTTTATACCTCTGAATTTTGTATTGTTACTGTAGTTTTGATTTCCACATGATTGTTCTTCAACTATAATATGGCTGTTGACACCTCTGAATTATATAAGATCATTGAAATTTCATTACATTAGTGTGTCGTGCTTCTGGGTAAACTTCATTTGCATCTCAAAAGATATAAATAATATTATAATATGCAATATTCAATTATCCAATATCGGGATGACAGAGCTGTAGAAGAAAATTGGAGAAAACTGTAGACCAAGACAAGATTAAGAAGGGGGGTGAGGAGCGAGGAGTAGGAAAGGATTGCATAAAGCTCCAAGATGGCAGATAAGATAAGATAAATTTATTAATGTCCAACAAGAGACCATGAAGGTCTAAGGGACTGGAAAGAGTACAACAAGGCTGTAAAAGAATTGATCTCTGATAGAGATCTGTTGTAATAATATTGCAGCCTTGAAATGCTTGAACATATATATATATATATTTCAGTCTGATACATATATATATATATGTCCTGCTGTGTATAATCTCCAAATATATAGTATAGATCAGAATTTATGAATGCTGACCTAAAGATAGACTTGACTGTCTTAATATGTTTAAATGCTGATGAGATCAAATGATGCTGAGATCAAATATTACCTTGTTATTGATATCGATCTGCGACCGCACGACTAAGTATAAGTACTTGAGATCATGTCCCTACGTGGACATGACTACTCATGAGTAATTACCATTGTTGACCTTGATTAGCATTTGGCAGATTTTCACAATATAAACAATAGGAGCCCGGTGGAATATATGGATCATTATTAATATGAATTAACTCTTATTAAATAATATAAAATAGTGGAAGTATATGTGAGTGTGTATATATATATAAAATATTCACAAATATATATATTGATAATGTGTACTTCACTTATACTGAAGCTACAGTTGGCAAGCTAGGAGCAAGAGCACCAAACGGTGTCCGCAGAAAGAGCAAGCAAGAAAGAAAAAGAACAAGGAAAAAAGCTAAATACTCCTCACAAATGAGAAGTTTTCCAGAACTCAAGGATATGATTTTGGGGTGAGGGTGTGTCTTGGGAAGCCGCTGGTGATAGGGTGACGCTATCGAGTGTGTCCTCTGCGAGGTCTCATAGATCTGGTGTGACTTGAGGGAGGGCCGAGGGACTGCTTTATCCCTTGGGCAGGAGATGCTGGAGTGGAGGAGGAGGCATGAGTGGATCAAAAGATACAAAAATGAAAGAAAACAAAGTAAAGAGAAAATGAAATAGGACGAGCAAAGAAAGAGAGTAGAAACTAAGAAATTGAGACAAAAGAAATACAATAAAAATGAAAAGAGAAAAGAGGAAAAGTAGGACCTAAAGATTTAAAAAATAACTACAAAAGATACAAGAAAAAAAATTGGAAGAGAAACCAAAAAATAAACACAAACAAGGGACTAAAAGAGAAAAAATCACCTTGAATCTAATGTCCACAATCTCTTTACATGTTTTTATTACTTCAGATTTTTTATGGTTTGTCATACATGAGAAACACACTTTTCCGTAACATAAGCTCATCTGAGTGCAATTTCAAAATCCATATTTTATTTTCTGACACTTAGAACTAATTCTTAAGATTGGTCTGGAGTTGACTTAAGCAAGGTGACATTCATTTTCTAGTGCGCACCATCTGACTTTCAAATTTCATCAACAAAAAGTAGTCTCCTAAAATCTGCAAAGTAATGCTGCACCTAACTACTGATGGTTAGTTTGTAATGAAAATGTTTATCGATCCCTGATAGAGATTAGTAGTGTATTTTAATTATCAGTAATACAGATCTGATATATATAATTCAGTACTAATTTATCAGACTGAATGTGTGTGTATGTGTGTGTGTGTGTATATGAAAACAGTATTATATTTACTACCTCACAATATGTCTTCAGAAGTATTAATGTTGAGATGACTTCAAGTAAGAGTAGATCACTGCTGGAGAACAGAGCACTGCCAAGCATATTGGTATCTGTCTCAGCAGCAACCCTTGACTATATATACGTTAGAGTTCATGTCCCCGTAGGGACATGACTCTATGTGGCCAATGGTGATGCAGTGCAAGGTAGGAGAATCCCCAAAGGAGATGTCCTAGCCCTCAACAAATAACCACACAGTGGAAATACAACAAGAATGCAAGATCTGATATCAAACCACAACTCTTTAATCATAAAATAACTGTTACATGCAATGTGCCGGGCTGTAAGGCCTTCCCAATTACGGCCAAATACAAAGCAAGTAATAGTTTTGCAAGATCCCTCAAGATCCAATCTAAACCCTAGCTAGTCTAGATCCACACTTTGGTAGAAACCTCCAAGGAAGATCTCAATTTGTGTTCGCAAGCCCACCAAGCAATCTCCTTGTTTTCCAAGCCGCAGCTACCATCTCTTCTCAAACTTTATCCAAGACCCAAGTGTAAACTGCCTCACATTTGGCATTCTGTCCACACACTCTGAAAAATTCTCTCGCTCAACTACTCCATCTTCCATGCTCTTATCCAAGCTGGATGATTAATCACAATTTTGTTGTAAATTGTCTCACATTCGGTCCTCTGTCCACAAACTCGAAAAAAAAATCGCTCTTCAGCTACTCTCCACACTCACTCCTTTGAATGAATAATGATAAGACAAGGCCCTCTACTTATACCTAACCAAGCCACAAGTTGGCCACTAGCAAGTTACATTAAATAAACTCTCAAGCCACAAGTCGGGCTAGCAAGTTAAATTAAATAAACCCTCTAGCCACAAGTTACATTTAATAATGCTACCTATTAAATGCCTCTTCCCTCTTTTCTCAAATTTTTTTTTATTTTTTAATTTTTTCTTCTAATTTTCGTCACTCTCTCTCCATTTAAATTTTTTTTTTTTTTCTGAAAAAAGCAAAACAAAAATATTTCCCCTTATATTTTCTAATGCAAGATGCTCCTGCATCAGACTCCTTAGGTAGATAGAAAAGTGTGCCCCACACTTTGATGCCAAAAGAAAGATCTACAACCATCTTTATCTTCACCAAAGGTTTCCACTCCATCAGGGACAAGAAAACCAACATGCAAATCATCCACATCTGCATCACTCTGTCAAAGACTAGAATCTCAACCATCCACTCAGCATGCTCATTCTCAGGAACAAACTGAACATAATGCTTCATCAACAAACCCTCATCTACATCAATAACTAGTGAATCCACACCAACAACAACAAACTCCATATCAGCAACAATATGTAGATCTCCATCAATACATTCCAAACTCTCAACACCAACCATCTCATTGCTCATAACAAGATGCTCTGCAACATACAAGTCACCATTAACAAAAACCAGATCATCCACGACTGAGTGTTCCGCAATCTCCATGTCAGACTTAACCAACTAATCATGAAAACCAATCTCCATCCCAACATCAACAAGGTTAGGAATATCCTTAGCAATAACCTCAAGTTGCTCAGCAAGTTTTGTATTAGACTCCACAAACTGATCAACAAAATCAACCTCTTCCACCTTGATCTTGTGATGCCATCTTTTCTCTCGAACAAGTCTTCTAACCGGCCAGAAAACTCTCTTCCAGATCGATAGACTCCAACTCCAATAGCATACAACTTCCCTCTTCCCTTTCTCAACTCTTTTAGAAAAAGAAGCATCCACCCGAGCTATTGTCTCATTAATCCTTCGCTCCACTATGTCACGGAGATTCTCAATCATCCCAGGGTCCAATCCTCTCGGAGCCATTTTTCGAGAGCTTTGCAGACCCTCTACAATAAATCACCAACAGATCAATCTTCTTGAACAAGATCAACCTTCCATCTTCGCAACCATAGATCCATTTGCATGTCCTCCCAAGGTCTTGGTGCAAACTGCCTCAGCTTCGGCTATCTGTCTACATGCTCAGGAACAACCTTCACTCTGATACCACTTGACACAGTGCAAGGCAGGAGAATCCCCAAATGAGATGTCCTAGCCCCTAGCAAATAACCACACAGTGGAAATACAACAACAATGCAAGATCTAATATCAAATTACAACTCTTTATTCATAAAATAATTGTTACATGCAATTTTACGGGCTGTAAGGTCTTCCTGGTAACGGCCAAATACGAAGCAAGTAATAGTTTTGCAAGATCCCTCAAGATCCAATCTAAACCCTAGCTAGTCCAGATCCACACATCAGTAGAAATCTCTAAGGAAGATCTCAACTTGTGCTCGCAAGCCCACCAAGCAATCTCCTTGTTTTCCAAGCCGCAACTGCTAGCTCTTCTCAAACCTTATCTAAGATCCAAGTGTAAATTGCCTCACATTCAACACTCTGTACACACACATTGAAAATCTTCTCTTGCTTAGCTACTCCATCTTTGATGCTCTTATCCAAGTTGGATGATTAATCACAACCCTGTTGTAAATTGCCTCACATTCGACGCTCTGTCCATAGACTCGGGAAAAAAATCGCTCTTCAGCTATGCTCCACACTCACTCCTCTAAATGAATAATGACAAGACAAGGCCATCTACTTATACCAAACCAAGCCACAAGTCAGCCACTAGCAAGTTATATTAAATAAACCCTCAAGCCACAAGTCGGGCTAGCAAGTTAAATTAAATAAACCCTCTAGCCACAAGTTACATTTAATAATCCCACCTATTAAATGCCTTTTCCCTCTTTTCTCCAATTTTATTTATTTATTTATTATTTTTCTTCTAATTTTCGCCACTCCATTTTTTTTAAATAATTTTTTTTGAAAAAAAATAGCCAAAAACATTTCCCCTTTTATTTTCTAATACAAGACTCTCCTGCATCAAATGGCCACATAGGGTCGGGTCATGTCCCTACATGGACTATAAACCCAAACACATCCTTAATTTTGCCAACGGTTGCTTAAATATTTCAAGACCGATAACATGAGGAAATTCAGTAGACATTAAGGGATTATATATATATATATATATATATATATATATATGAGAGAGAGAATCATAAATTCATATACTTAACATAATGTGTACTTCACTTCTACTAAAACTACACTTTAAAAGTCCCTCTTAGCGAGGGAGAAGTAAGACACCAAAGTTTCTCAAGTCTCTTGGTATGGGCACTGGTATCAACTTCAATGATACCTATTAGGAGAATAGGTTATCTGATTTCTGATACTTCGATACAGTGATCTCTGGCACTCCGAGACAACAACTTAATGAAGTTTGATCATAATACATTCATTATCATGACTTCCGATTATTTGGAACAACAATATAATCTTGTCATGATAATAGGTCTACCATTTGTAAGATTGTCACCTTACAATGGTTACCTTTTGTTTATGTATGTCAATGAAAGATCATCGCCTTTCATTACATATCGTATGTAACTATGAAATAGTAACATTTTAATCAAGAATGAATATACATATATATTGCAGAACTGAGATCTGACTCCAATGTTTACAATCATAATTTAATCATTCCAAGTTTACCTCTAAAATATTCCAATTTGGGCTTAGAAAGAGGTTTAGTAAGTACATCAGTAGTCTATTCATTTGTACTTAGTTTTCTAGCTTGAAAACATCTTGATCTACCATATCTCTAACTTAATGATAAGGAATTTTGATATGCTTACATCGATTGTGAAAAACTGGATTCATAGATAGCTTGATGCAGCTTTGATTATCACACTGGATGACTGTAGGCTTCAAGGGTATTCCGAACAATCCAACTAGCAATTTTCTTAACCACACTACTTCTCTAGCTCCCATGGAAGAAGCTATATATTCTGCCTCAATGGAGCTCAAGGCAATTGATGATTGTTTTCTGCTAAACCAAGAGATCATTGCTGAACTAAGATTGAAACAACATCATGTAGTACTCTTACGATTAGTAGAGCTGCTTGCCCAATCAGAATTTGAATATCCATGAAGATTAATCTCAACTTGATCATATTTGAGGCCCAGAGCAATTATACCACATAAGTATCGTAAAATGTGCTCGATTGCCATGAGATGGATCTTCTTCAGCTCACACATGAATTGACTTAAGGCATTGGTTGCGTAATAGATATTAGGATGAATGTTGACCAAGTAGATTAGTGATCCAATAATTTGCTAGTAGTAAGTGGGTTGGTGGGTTCAGATTCAAATCCATCATTCTTCATTTTGTGTAGGTTTGCTTCCATAGGCGTAGTTAAGGGTTTGCAATCCATCATCCCAAACTTAGTCAAATTGTCAACAGTGTATTTTCCTTGATTTAGAAAGATAT
Source organism: Cupressus sempervirens (assembly GCA_028749045.1). NCBI lineage: Eukaryota > Viridiplantae > Streptophyta > Pinopsida > Cupressales > Cupressaceae > Cupressus > Cupressus sempervirens. Next base: position 818,887,664 of record CM053791.1, on the reverse strand, counting down.
AGTTCTTTTGCCACACTTCTAAGCCTAGAAAGTAATGAAGAAGTCCGAGATCTTTCATGTCAAATTCTGTTGCCAGATCCTGTTTTCATTTTGCTATAAGATCTTCTTCACCTGTTATTAGTAAATCTTCAACATACGATACAAGAATAATCATATCATCATTAACTGATCTTCACTTGTTTTTGCCTAAAGCACATCTTTTGCAAGTTCCCGAATGATCAGGTTTTAAACGAAGTAGCCCAGTTACTATTTTTCCTATGGATGGTAATGCACGAAAATGAAGATGATCAAGTCTTCTATGCCAGATTTCATTAGTATTTGAGATTTCATGATTTAGTGCAAGATTTTGATTGTTACAAAGTTTGTATAAGCTTCCATCTTTAAATCCGATGGTTATTGCATTCTTAGTGTTGGAGTTCTTGGGCCATGATAGTACTTTATCTTCTTGGAATGCGATTTGATACCCTTGGTCTACAAGTCCAGAGATAGAAATCAAGTTTCTTTTTATGCCAAGTACAAACAATACATTCTTTAGTTGAAGTGTGATCCCTATTTTCAGTTTTATTGAACATGATTCAATATCTTTAACCGAATATGTAGAATTACCCCCAATAGTTACTTTTTTAGAGGAATATCCTCAAAACTTTTGAATTTGTCTTTAAAACCTATTATATGATGAGATGCTCCACTGCCTATTATCCATGTATTTTTGTTGGAGTTGAGTTCACTTGAGAGAGCTAAGTAAAATGCAAAGTTTTCATCCTTTTCATCTTTGACTACCACTAGGGCTGCTTGAATTTTATTCCGTTCTGGATAGACGTTATGGGTATGACCAAATTTGTCACATTTGAAGCATATTACTTTTGACCAATCTCTTTTCTTGTATGTTTTGTTAATTTTCTTTCTTTTTCGTTTGAATTTACCTTTCTTTCCCTTATTGTTGGTATTGGCTTGGAGGGCTTGAATATCTCCCTCTTGATTTAGACTTATTCCTCTTGAAATTAATCTTGACTCTTCTTGAGTACATTCGTTTTTTAGTTGCTCAAATTTTGGAAGTTCAAGTCGAGAGCTTAGTCCACGAACAAAAGTTTCCCAAGACAAGGGTAATCATTTTAGTGCTATGATACAAAGTTCTTTGTCATCCACTAGATTTCCAATAGTCGCAAGTTGATTTGTTAACTCTGAGATTCTTAAAAAATAAGATGTAATGGACTCTCCATTGTTCATTTTGATGTATAGTAGTTATTGCTTCAATGTCAACAGTCTATTGATATTCTTAATTTCGAATGTATTCTTAATAGTGGTGAACATCTTGTAAGCTGTTTTTAGACTTGATATTTAGGGAGAATGTGATCTTTGACGAAATCCATAATGATTTTCATAACTTTGTCTTTTCCAAGTTGTTTTGTCTGGATCATTCTCAGGCATAGACTTATTTCCCATTATGTACCCTTCTAATTCCATTTCTCTCAGTATGATCATTACTCGTATCTTCCATGATGCGAAATTGGAGGCCCCTTCAAGTTTGTCTTCTGGTCTTACGTGTTAATGTTTTGTAGCTTCGGTCTGATAAAGTCTAGTGAATATATGTATTTATATTTAATATATATGAGTTGTACATAAATATATACATATACATGTATATATATACCACAATCATGGCAATGCAATTACAGTTACAGCGATCCTATTACTCCAACAAGGTATCAAAGCCACGGCACAAATGTGAAAGGTGGAAGAATAAAATATACGGAGACTTATTTTTATCTATTCCAGATTTATAAACATTTATGTTAATTCATATTTTAAAAGAGTAGTCTCTTTGGCCATATGAAGATCTATTGATACTAGGAGAAGTCAACAAATAGCGCATCAACCAGACTAGCCTAAGGCGATATATACACAAAAATGATTTTGGCAGGAATTTATGGATTTTGAGATACAAAGAGAGCGAACGAAATCCTGAACAATGGATTAAGTGGATAACATTATTACTGATGCAAAGAACGACAAAAGAAGAAAAGCATAATGGAAACCACTAAATATAATTGTGCCATCACAAAATCTCTTGTGCAATTTTTTTTCGTGGTTTATTGGTCCAATTGTCTTGGGACTGCGTTGTCAAAAATACAATGGTAGTAGGTTTGTGTCCTGCCAATTGTTCCTCTCACCATTTATTATCATTGATTTACAGGATAAATAAATACATTTTAATGAGTCTTTTGGGAGAGGTGAATATTGACAAGTGGCTTTGGCGCAAATTAAAAATTAATCGTTCAATAATTGTCTCAAAATAACCTTTTTTTGTTGGTGATCTCTTCAATAACCATTTCCCTCACTATTTTGTCAGGAAAAAGGGTAGATGGGAAGAAGCAATGGATAATTTTGGTGAATGGAAGGATGTGGACTTGGACGAGTCCAACCTTGTGAAGGCATTGTAGGCTTCACAGTCCCCCCTACACAATCTACACAACAAACAACCTGAAATATAATCTACTATGGGTATGATCAGTCAACAATAAGAAAAGAGTATTTAAACAATAAAAGCCATCCAACATTAAGATCCCTGTGAATGATAATAAGAAAATAAGGAAATAAGTGAGCCAACGGGTGAATAAGTAAAAAAGTGTTGAAGAAAGTGAAATTGGAGGGACGACCAAATAAGGTTTTGAGAGTCAACCCACACAAGTATAAATGTAGGTATTATAGGTAATGCTCGTTTTCATGAATATACATTTCTATGTTTAATATTATACATTTGTATATATATAACATTGTGAATGCATAAATATTTATTAGAGAAATGATTAATATTTTATGATATGAATATAATATTTTTTAAGAAAGTATTTATGAAAGTTTCAAATATGAAGGTTTAGTCTACAACAATTGATATCTTGTGAAATCAATTAAATTTTTAATGTTCTTATAATTTTTGAGAATGATTATTAAAGGTATTATTATTATTATTATAAGAATTATGTGCCTAGATCTTTTCCTCTAAGAATGTTATTGTAGGATAAGAGAGATCGATTTCAGATTCAGAGGGAGATTGAGATTCAAAAGGATCTTGACATTTCAATAGATGCAACTTTGAAAGAGAGGGAGTAAATAGAGGATATGGTTTTGTCAACCTTCAGTGATCTCGATCATATTGGATTCAGAGGGAGTCAACCATGTTGTGATGGATTCTTCAGTGATCAATAAATTGTAGCAGTCAAGAGAATTGTGATTCATGTATATACCTTGTGACTGTGATTTTAATGGGCCTACCCACTATGTACATCATGAAGAAGTGACGACTTCCAAATGATGTCACTTGTATTTGCAAAAGTTATTGTAAGGTGACGATCTTATGGTAACTTGTATTATGAGATCAAACAAATTGAGTATATGGTGAATGTTTTTGCATCTCAACATTTTGGAAGGCCATTACTCAAAGAGTATTTGGTGAATATCATTGATATTCTGGGAGGCCAATACTCTTGATATCAAACCTTATTTTGAGTACTTGGTGAATATCACTGATATTCTGGGAGGCCAATACTCTTATATCAGATGTGATATCAAACCTTATTTTGTTGAGTACTTGGTGAATATCATTGATATTTTGGGAGACCAATACTCTTGATATTAGATGTGATATCAAAACCTTTTGAGTACTTGGTGAATCTCATTGATATTCTGGGAGGCCAATACTCTTGATATCAGATGTGATATCAAACCTTATTTTAGTACTTGGTGAATCACATGTTGATATTCTGGAAAACCAATACTTGTGATATCAAATGGTGGAAAACTTTTGAGATATCTTTAAAATTTGTCATTCCTAATATTACCAATGGTGTAATATCTCTCTTGTGTTTATCCTCCCTAGCTAAGAGGGAGTGTTAATGTTTTGTAGCTTCAGTCTGATAAACTCTAGTATATATATATATATATATATATATATATATATATATATATATATATATACCAAAAACATGGCATTACAATTACACTTGCAGCAATCCTGTTACTCCAACATTACGTGATTCACCATAGTTCCAGATTGAAGATAGTTTAATAGATTTAAATCTGTATAAGGCTGACTGTGAATCTCTATCAGTTTGGCTCTGATACCATAAAAAAGTTTATCAATCCCTGATAGAGATTAGTAGTGTATTTTAATTATCAGTAATTCAGATCTGATATATATATATATGAAAACAGTATTATATTTACTACCTTGCAATATGTATTCAGAAATATTAATATTGAGATGACTTCAAGTAAGAGTAGATCGCTGCTGGAGAACAAAGCACTGCCGAGGTTATTGGTATCTGTCTCAGCAGCAACCTTTCATGTCCCTACGTGGACTATGAGCCCAAACACATCCTTAATTTTGCCAATGGTTGCATAAATATTTCAAGCCCGATAACATGACGAAATTTGATAGACATTAAGGGATTATATATATATATATATATATATATTAGAGAATCATAAATTCATATACTCAACATAATGTGTACTTCACTTCTACTGAAGCTACACTTTAACATGGAATTCTGATAAATTGTGGAATTTATCTTGACATGATTCGCCTTTGATGCTGATTTATTTGGCATGATTGTATCTCCTTTGAGCTATGCACTTGTTTATATGACTCATCTTCTCCAAGCTACCTTCTTCCTCCTACATGACCCATGACTTACATTATTTAATGTAGTTCATTTCCTCTGCTGATGTGCATTTTTGAACTACTCAGAATACTTGAGATACCTCTACCTTATACCATCCTTTTATTGTTGAATCTCTTCTGTTTAAACCTGGGATCTTGATTTGAGATACCTCTACCTTATACCAGCCCGAAACTTTAGCCGAGTACAAAAATCAGACAATCCTTATTTTTTTAACTAAACCTGCTGTCAAGCATCTCATTTTCTTCCAAGTCTTTTATTAGTGGAGAACCTGCTCTGCTGAATTTATCACTCCTTCAGTTGGGAGTTGATTATTTTCTTCTTTCAAGTGCTTATGTGTCGATGCCTTTTTCTAATTTGGTCCTTTAGATCAATATTGACTTTCACATGATATTTCGTAGTATAGAGGTATGCCCCAAAGTAAGAACTGCCTTTCATGCCATTGGTAATAGACATCCAAGTGATGCTAATCAGAGGACAGTTTGCACCATTGTAATCGGTAAAAAAAATCTTATTAAATGCCTTTGCATAGCCACTTATATTATTTATGTAGTCAAATTGCCAATGGTTTCTGCCTGGCTTTGAATGGCATTCAACTAATGTTTCCTTCATGAGTTAAGCTATTTTCTTATATACCTGCTCCAAGGAAATCTTTAGGAAATTAAGTACAATTAATGCTATAGGATCAACTTCCCTGTGCTATACGGTAAACTGCTACACTATCAATGCAATCATATAAAGATAAAGAAAGATTATACTGGATTTGATTGTATGAGAATAACACAATTGATGCTGCCAAGGCCAGTGCTTGCTTACAATGAATATAGATTTGAGAGAACTGCTCATAAATCAGCAGCCTTACTAATGATGAAAATTCCGTTTAGAGACTGCAACTGTTGTTGGCTTGGCCAAAACAATTGGTAACTTATCATACATATTTGTTGGCATACTCTTCACAGCTGACACTGAACTAACAAGATAAGTTGTCCTCACAAGAATGAACAAAATTTAAGCAGTTACATTGATTAGATGTACTAGGGATCAAATTTTCAGATGCTACTCTGAAGAGGCTGTTTTGTTTTTAGAAAAATGTCATGTTTATTTTGTCTGCACTTTCTTTACTAGTTTGACTTTTGGAAACTTTCTGAATATCCTTTTTTTATTAACTGCCATTTATTCACACTATAGTTGATAGCTCTTTCAAAGCATCTCTGGTTTGATTAAACTATTTTTACCCTCTTTCTATAATATTGAATGATTTCAGTTCGCTTTTTTTTTTAAAACCATACACTTGTGCATTTGTGATATGCATGATGCATATGAAGACTGAGCACTCAAGATTTTGACAAATATCTACCTGAATCCTGTCTTTGGGTAAAATCTCTATCCAACTACGTAACCTTTGTACTTCCATTTAAACCCAGATGTTTCCATTCATTTTTTAAAACTAAATGGGATGCGTGTTTGTGTGTCTAATCCTTTTTGTATGAGATTAAATTCTATACTTCCCTATATTGGTATATCTTCATGTTTTCTAAAGAGTCTTAATATGACTGCAGCCGTCCCAGTACAATCCAAGAGAGGAATTTGGACAGTGATGATGATGAATTTCGTGACAGGGATTATGATGTATCAGCAATGGCAAATAATTTAACTGAAGCTTTTCGTAATGGCATGTTTGAGAGTGAGGGTGTTAGAGAGGTAGTCTTTCTCTATATTATCAAATTAGCTTCTGCCATGTTTTTGTATTGTCTTGTCAATTAGTTTTTATTAATTGAAAATTACATCATTCCACCATCATTGGATTGGTCATGAAAAAGCTACAAAATTTTATTTCTCTTAATGAGCCCTACCCATGCAGGTTCATGGAACCAGTGGCAGAGGTGATGAGGTAACAGCTATGATGGCTATAATTATTCCTTTGTGATTCTCATATTCTGGAGAGTATAAAATAATCTGGCGAGATTCTTTTTTCTTTCTGTTTTTTTGTTCCTCAAGGGTGCCGCAGGGTTTTGAATTCAAAATGCAGTTGAGGCCAGAGTTTTGTCATTGAAGTAACATAAGCTGTCTATATATTTTAATGACCCACACATTAAGTATTTCTGGTGTCCTATTCTAGCTGGAGCATTTTGGCTTTACAAATTAATTTTCAACTGATGAATTTTTTACCATCACGGTGAGCTGATGTTTCAGGATGTCTTTTTTGAGGATGAGTCCCCGGAGGTACTGTCTTCTCTCTGCTTGGCCGAACAAGATAGGTAAGCTTTGAATCATCTGTCAGTGTGTCATGCATTTAGGGAATTGGGAAATTGTTAATTACATCTAGGGTTTAATTTAGTTAAGAACGAAAAGGAATATTTCACACAAATATTTGTAGCTATTTGCTATATTTTGTGGGATGGAATCAACATTTTTCAGTTACTATATTTTTCCCTGGCACCTTTTCTATTCTGAGGGTAGTTATATAATAAACTCTCTGCCACTTCTATTTATTCATGGTCCTTGGAATTGCTTGCAGTACTCAGTTGAAAGAAACAATGTTTACAAATTCTCACTGGTTTGCATTTGAAGATGAGGAGTCCAAGGAAACATCAACAACATTTCTGGTTTCCTCACCTGTAAGGATGGATGATAATCAACTAAACATCATGATGAACCCAACTACCAGTGGCAATAGTAGTGGAAGTGATGATGAGGTTGTGGTAGGGGAAGATGAGTTAATTGATACTGCAACTTCCAATGATTCCTCATTAGCAACTGCCTTTGATGCCAATCTTTGTAGTGATTTGCCGCAGACTACAAATTCTATTGAGGACCTTTCATCAGAGCTGGAGAAGGTTGGTATCTCAGACAATTCATCAATTACTCAGTGTGAAAGTAATAATATGGACACATCTTCTGCCAAGAGTCCGGACTGGGTGGAATGGACAGAGTTTCAAGATGTTGAATGTACTTCTGGAAGAAATAATTCCAGTGAGAGTAATCCTTCAGAACTGGACATGGGAAATGCTGCACAAACAGGAGATCAAGGCACAACCATTGAAATGGATACTGAATCTATTAGAGAATCATTAGATGAAGCTTCTAGTCTGGTACATAAAGACGGGTCAGAAGCAGATGAATTGAGGAGTAGAATGGGATTACCATTATTTGTTGAAAATGTGGAATTTGTAGGAGTGGAGGTATAGTGTACAAGGGCCTTGACCTTGTGGTGAAAGAAACTGGAAAAGTTGTCCCAGTTAAATTGAGTTGTGCCGGTTTCCCTATTGTCATTTTACATAAATAAATACATTGGTAAAGAATATGTATGATATAAAGCTATGAATTACTGGTGTCATGGCAATGAATTAGCAGTGTGATGATACTGAATATCCAGCTTGCCCAGTTTGGATATTAACAAGATTCGGGCAGAACTCTGGCAGCAAGCCTATGTCCTCTGTATGAAACTCTTCTTTGTATGTCAGGCACTTTATTGCCTCTGGCAATAAATTGCTGTAAGGATCTCCTACAAATCAATATAGGTGGTGTTGTCTTCAATTTATCAATTTTTTTAAATTTGCAATGCCCTTTCATTGCTTTCATTTTGCAAGCAATCATTATGACCTTTGTAACTGCATCAGTTGTCTAACTGAACTTATTCCTTTATTGTTTTGGTATTATGCTGGTCATCAAATTTGTCTTGGAGTGCTATTTTTTGGAATATTGGAGTTCAACATGAAGCATAATGCCGCTTACAGAAAAATATTTATTTACCTATGCATAAGGTTGTCGTGTTTTTTTATGTTTGAAAATTTGAAAGGGATACACAGATTTGAATTACTGAATTTTAATTTTTGTTTTCCTATTCCGATAGGTTTTTTCTTATCTATTATTTTCTTTCATGTTTTATAAAAGACTATCACCTGCCATCAGATTTAAGGCATGGGATGAGCGCAATATGTAGTTTATTGTATCATTAATCATCATCCCACTTAGAAATCATGCCCAAGTGGTATTTACCTTTTCAAATTTCACCTTAGTCTGCATCTAGAGATTTACGCCTATCTTTGTACAGGTAGACCCAAATCATTAAAATGTGTCTTGAACTCAGATCATGAGCATGATAGTTCCTCTGCCGTTGTCCTCAACCATGGGTTTATTCATCAGATGTTAGAATGCATGGTGGATGCCCTCTGTGATACTTTTATTTTCTCTTCTATTAACATGGATGTAACTGGATATCTGACTAGCAAGTCTGCATTTGTCTCCACTTTTGTGTGTTTATCATTCTTGAAATTTGGTGAGGTGTTGGGATCCAAACAACACAGTTTGAGTTATACTCTTGGTTGAACCCAAAAGTACCATACATATGAGAAGCCTGGCTAGGGGCTAATAATTGTTGTTTGGGAGTATTTATTACTCAAACTAGAGTTTGTTTTATGTAAACCTTTTGTGAGATTACATCATCATGTTGTTTAATTGGTTATCGCCAATAAAACATCATGAGGACCCCAACTAAACATTGAGAGCCTATTGTCATTGTTTGTAGCATAGCTGGAAAACTCGGACTCACCTCAGACTTGGCAGCACAAAATATTGGACTCGGACTCATAAACAACTTGCGAAGGATGCGGCAAAAGTAATAAAAGTAGTTTTGCAGAAAAAAAGAAGAAATTAATGCATTTGTAGAACATAAGAGCCATAATTGAAACATTAAACTGGTCATATGATCGCCAAACACTCAATATTTGAGATCTCATAGTTTTAATAGCAGCACGAGTTTATAAATGTTTACAAAATTTGCATATAATAATATGTCCAAATGTGAAAAATGGCAACCTAACTAGTAGGCGCTGAGGTATTTAAGTGAGGAGTTGATTCTTCTTCAAGATACAAGTCCCCATCTTTGTCCTCCATTTCAATGGTATCATCCAATGTTGCTTCTTTTGCCACTCTTGTCTCTAATTCTGCATGATTTTCAGTGAGGACATCATCACCATCATTTTGTTTAGTGATGGTCCAATCACCACATAGATCAATTTCGTTGATGTCAATGGACTCGTGTGAAACACTCCCCACCTTTCTGGAGTGAAAGTGAAGGTTGTACTGAATGAAGACAAGATCATTGAATCTCTTGTAGGTCAACTTATATCTCTTCTTCATTTGAATGTTCTCAAATAAACTTCAATTCTGTTCACACCCAAAAGCACTACATGGTTGGAACAAAATATGAATGGGCTATCATTTGCAGATTAGGTGTGTCAACACATTATTGTCCCACCATAAATCTATTAAAAACATTTAGAATTTTAGAATTGAGTAAAAAATGTAATAATCATTATCAAGCTTTTGATTTTTCTTGTAAACATTGAACTTTTTTTTTTTTGCCCAATTGTTTTTCTCGTCAATTGCTTCTTGTGAAGAGAAGAGTCTCTCCTCTGCAGCGTTTTAGATCTTGATTAGTGAATATTTCAAAGTTCATAAATAAGGGGAGCTAAACTCAACAATGAACATTTCCAAATTCATAAATAAGATATAGAAAATATCAAATCTCACCTCCAATTCATCATGATCCATGTCTCTCAAGTCGCAGTTAGGTGTGATCTTGTTAATGCTTGTAACAACACCTACCATGAGCTCCTTGTCAGACTTGAATGAATCATAGAAGTAGAATTGCAAGTGCAAGATGTAGGCCAATGCATGTATTAGTTGGTGGAGTTAGTTTGTCAGCCTAGGATCAATGATGTGCCAAAGGATTTCATATTCTCTTGAGTTCCTATCATAATAATGTGAAATGTCCACTCTATACCTATCACCTAAAAAGTGAAAACAAATTCTAAACCTATCATAAATGAAACCCATTGGCATGTCATCTGCATCCACTATAGAAAGAACCTCTACCAAAGGTTATCACCTAAAAAAATGAAAACAAATTCTAAATAATAACAAAATTAAACCATTAAATAAATAATCTTGAATGGGCAGTTTGTGCCTATTGTATTGTATTGGGGGGATTGAGGAGATCGATTTGATGACCAACTAGACTCTTGTATAATGTTTATATTTGCGTTTGTTACTTATCTTGATCGACTCATTTCCAATTTTGTCAAGCCCATCATAAAACCTATAACCTTAGATCTTTTAGAGTGTCTGGAACCCAACCAAGCATCAAACACAATCATTTACTAAAAATGAAGAATGCCACCAACTCTATGAATGTATTGCAATGTGTGGAAATGGCTATGAAATCGTCACCTGTGCATAAGGTCCCTGCCATTTGTGTGTTTTCTCATCAAAGAGAGGACCCAAGTATGGTTGTAGATGAAAATTGGTGACACTTTTAGCATCTTCAACCACCCTTTTCACACATCCAATATTCTCAATCTCCTCTAATAACATGTCTGAGTAATGTGTAGCACAAGAACTCCATGTAATTGTGGCATGCCTCTCTATGGCATTCGACTTGTAGCTACATATGCAGTTGCATTGTCTATGATAATTTGCTTAGCATTCTCAACTCTAGCTCCTTGGATCCTCCCATCTAGTAAATTAAGCAAAGTCTCAACATTTTGTATTTCATTTGAGGCATCGATGGACTTCAGGAATATTGTGGTACCATTATAAGCCGCCAAGAAGTTGAGGATATTCCTATTTTGTCCATTTGTCCATCCATTGGATAAGATGATGCATCCTTTTGTCCTCCAAAATTATTTGATCATCAACCACAACCTCTGTATTTTCCACGGATTGCTTTAGCAATGACCCATTGAAGTCTTTAGTTGTTAGGGATTTTAACCCCCTTTCCTGCACATGTAAATGCAATAAATAAACCTTCTCAATATGGATTGCTCGCTACATTAAATGACAAATTGTTGTAGTACCAAAAAATTGTTGCTTCTATTCTTGCTTGGTCATGTTTTCCTTTATTCCATCTAGTATCTTTAAGTGAAGGTTGTGCTTCTGAAACTGTGTGCAACAAAAACCTTTGGGCTTGATGCAAGAGGAGTTTGAGTATCACTAGCCTCAATCTCATTGTCAAGAATAGATGAATTTAGTTGATGGATGCTTGGACTTCCAAGAGCACGACCAAGGGGAGCCAAAGTGAACACATTTAGATTCATTATAGTTGCTATGGCTTCTTTTGTTTTGGCCTTTCTTGTTTTTGCATTTCATATTGAACAACAAGGGCCTTCATGTGTCTGATAATATTTGGAGTTGTTTTTGGACAACCATTTATATTTTGTCTAGATATTTGTGTCTATTTTGTATGTTGACTCCAACTGTCACCATTTTGCCACATTTTGTAAAAATCACCGCTCCCTTTTTATTTCTCGGTATCCCAATCTTCCATACTTCCATGCTTCATCTATCTTTTCTTGATTTTTCTTGACCTTGGGGCTGCCCTTGAGATGAACTCAACATTGTTGTTTTAACATGGAAATAAATAAAAAGATCTGTAAGGCTTTGCTGATAATCAACAAAAAATTGACAAAGAATTACTTGAAAATAAATTAAATAATAGTACTAAAAAATGAATGGAAAAAAAATGCACATATCCCCTTGTTTTCAAGATTTTTAAATTTATAATAGATGGAAATTCAAACATTACAACCCTGTTTGGAGCAATCACAAATAAGAAATGTGAAAAAAAACAAAAAAAAGTTTCAAACGTGACTAGATGTTTTGACTTCGTGTCAAGAGTCCCATTAACGACAACGACTACCGAACCAATTTGTTTGAAATGGCTGGGTATGCCCCATGGATGCCCCATTCGCCATGCATTTCACCATACTTTGCAATTACTGTTTGATGAGAAATGTAGTGGACTAACAATAGTGAATTAACTACCAATTATTTTTATGTCAGATTTTAAAATATGGAGTAATTCTTTTAATTTCAATTTTTTTATATTTAAATTAGTTTTAAGTATAATTTGATGTAAATTTCTAATATAAAAATATATTTGTATGCTTTGAAATAATTTATTAATTGATTTGTTATGTATCAACTTAGTAAAAAATACTTTAAATAATTTCTATTCATCTCAAACTTTTGTATACTTAATATTATTTTTTAATTTTAATTTTAACTATTATTTAAATTAGTTCTAATGCACCTAAAACAATATGTTATTAAAATGATTTATTTTAATTAATTAATTATTTCTTCTGAACGGGCACTGGTAGGAAAGAACAGAGTAAAAAAACCTCCAGTCTTACCTGGGACCGAAGTCCTATATTGTACAAAATAAATAGGGCATACCCCACTTTACATCATCTCATTTATTTTACATAAAAGTGTTTTAGTCAATATATTTCCTTGAGACAATGAGAAACAAGGTGAATCTAGCCTACAACTACGAATTTCCTTTCTAGATTGCAATATTTGGTTGGAAACTGCATTAAAAACACTACTCACTTCCAAATAAGTTAGAGGTCAGCTTATAAGATCATATAAATAACCAAGTCTGAAATATCCATACTTTTTGATGATTAAAAGTAATCTATAATTCTAAGTGTTAATTGATCTAACATGTCTTTTAAGGGAACATTTTCAATTATAATTTACATGTTTCTATTGTTTGAAGGTCTAAGAATTTACTCCCTTGATACTTCTGCTTTTTCTAAGATGATGTAGATCAATTCGTGATCACAAGAATTGATCAAAATTAGGTGAGGAAGGATGAAACATAAGTTCCTTTCTTCCTTGATTTGCAGGAAATCATTTGCCAATATTATTAACACCTCCTGATGCCAAAACTAACAATTTTGATTCCTAACCTTTTTGTTTACTGACCTTGAAATTAATTTGGCTACTTGTCGATTGATGTTTTTGTTTGATGGTAAAATATTCTACCTTAAATTTGTTAAAAACCAGTCTTCATTCTTAAATTTCTAAGACATTATGACTATCCAATGTTTAATTTATAAGTTTGGATTTAACTTTTGCATATAGAATAGACAATAGAATTCTATTCTAATCCCTTTTAAGGTGCAAAATATAACATTTATTTCCGTCCTTACTCTGTTTCGAAATACTTCCAGTAGAGATAACAACATTCATTATGCTTTATCAAAGATCTACCAAAAGGATATTGAAAACAAGAGAGCAAATAGTGACAATAATAACATAGATACTGATATATTAAAAGTACTATTGTCTTAACTATTATTATTTTTAAATTAAAACCATTTATTATTATTATTATTTTTCATTACATTTTTGAATCTTTCAAAGTCTTGATTAATAACTATAAATTCTTCTCCATCTGCCCCTTTGTTTGCTACAAGGGGCAAATGCTCCATAGTTTATACATGTCGACATTCACATATATGTATAGATATTTATGTGTGTGTGTGTGTGTGTATATACACATACATACATAGATATCTAAAAGTTATGAAGATGTTATATTTGTTAGTATCCTTATTATCTGAATTATCCGTTAGGGCTAATTTAGCTAATAAGAATGAGAATTACATTATCCAGTTTTGGTTAAGACAGTTATTCAATTTTTGGTTAAAGTACTTATAATTATAGATTAAGATGTTTTCATTGTCAACACCCTTATTTGCTAGCTAATCTGCCTCTTTATTACCTTTCCAGAAAATATGTAGAATCTGAATATCTTCGAAGAGGTCTAGGAGATTTAGAACTTCTTATAGTTTCGAATTTAAAATCCAATTTAGTGTCTCCCTTTTTCTAATGGCATTTAGGACAATCTGTGAATCTTCTTCAATGATAAGTTTTGAGATATCTAGATTTAGGCAAATTTGGAGACCTTCTTGAAGGGCTTCTAGTTCAACGAAGTTGTTAGTGGTTAATACTATAGATTTAGCCCTTTTAGCAATCCAATTGCCAAACTCATTATTAATGATGCATCCTATTCCAATAGTACTAGGATTGCCTCTTGAGGCTCCATCAAAATTTAATTTGGTCCAACCACTAGGTGGTGGAATCCATCTACATTTTTCCCTTGCCTCTTTATTCTTTTTTTAATAAATAAGCGAGGGATTAATTATGTTTTTCCAACTCTTTTTCACTAGACCATCCCATTCTTTATAAAAATGATCCTTCCTCTTTTTGGATTTTCCTAAGGTGAGAGTTTAAGGTTTGAACAATACTGGCCTTGATTTTGTTAGTAATCTCAAATGTAGTCATATCCTGATCGTGAAATATTCTTCTGTTCATTTCTTTCCATACTTCCCAAACAAGGATAGATGGGAAAATATTCCAAAGTTTTCCATAGATACAACTACTCCTATCAGTTGGCCAACCCCTAAGAAGATCATTCAAAGATTCTGGCAAAGGAGTGGTCCAGCCCTGCATATGTCTAAGCCAATCCCAACAATATTGTGTATATGGACATTTATATAAGAGATGATTAGTATCTTCACTATCATGCTTACATGCCCATCTTTTTGAGTCTGCCAGCAATTAAAATCCTATTCTAGGAGGCAATCCATAGAAAGAAGTCTGCCTTTGGTAGACAAGAAGAGTCCCAACAAAGTTTAAGGGGGATATTCACTTCTTCCCACCTTTGGGAATGAGTGATTATTCTATACCCATTTTTAACGTTATATCTGTCATCTTTGGATGCTACCCATATGAGTTTTTCATTTCTCACTAACTGCTTTCTTTTCATCTTATGGATGATTTTTTCGTAAACCTTTTTTACTGCTGGTTCCAAGTCAATATTATCCAAATTTTTCCATTCCCAACTTATACTTCCATTAATATCTTTTTAAGTTTTATAATTGTTGACCTTACACCCCCAGAGTTTGACTAATTGCTCTTTAAGGATAGTTGGGATACCCATGCTATCTATTGGGGGATGACCATCCCACGAATCCTCCCAGAAGAGAGCTTCATCACCATTACCAACATCCCACATGAGATATTTACTAATCAGGGCTCTACTTTTTACTATAAAATTCTAGCTTTCGAGTCCTTTAGGAAGGGTCCTCATTCTAAACAAGGAGTAGGGATCTGTTGCATTTAGATATTTGTTATACAGAATTTTTGCCCTTTTTTTCCCTTTCTAAAAATAGTCACCATGTCAGTTTAGCCCCTAATGCTTCATTTTGCCAGCTTAAGTTTTTGATACCTGGGCCTCCTAATTCCTTTGGTTTACATAGGTTTTCCCATTTTACAAGAATATTTATTATATTTTATTAATAATATAAACTAGTTAAATTATATATATAGTTAGTGAACAAAGTTTTTCCTTTTACAGTTGTCTTTAGAGAAAGAAAAACTACTTCACAACAACTGAGTTCTTCAATTCAACTCTCTATGTTTAGAGGCACAACTCCCTCCTAAAATAATATAGCAATAGATTCCTTTGTTTTAAAAGAATAAATTGAAATATGCTCTTTTAACCAAAATGAACTGAAGGCATTCAAAAACACTTTTATATAAAGATGTAAACGTATTGCTAGATTAAAAAATTAATTTGATAAATAAGTCAGAAGACTTCTAAAATAAGAAATTACATGAACTGATCAAACTTGATGAACATAATTTATTCATGTGTCATTCACCAAATAAAAAAAAACTCAATTGTCATAGCCAAGATTACATTCCACATGAAACCAATCCAAGCCATTGAAAACCATAAGAATTCAGATAAATGATAACACAATGAGAGAAACTGACTGATTCGTTAGTGTTTTCTATTATTTTATTCAAAACATCACCACAAAAAGATATATTCACCAATAGAGTTTAAGACTAACTATGTCTACTAACTATGTCTAAAATGTATCAAAAGAGTTGACTCTGCTAACAATAGTAAAACTAGTACATATAGCCACGCATGGCTTCCAAATCCAGTTTTTAAAACTAACTCCATATGGGGTTACCAACCACCAAAGTTTAAAATGATCAACATAAACAACTACTTAGCAAAAATAAACTATTGGCCAGCAGCCCCTAATCCCTATCTAACTACTAGTCATGTTGGTGGGATCAACTTGATGTTCCTGATTCACAGGGATCCCTCTACCAACCTCTTTCCATTCCTTGTGCATCGACATGAACTCAATGAGTTCCTTCTGTTGAGGTACACCTAGCTCCTCCAACCTTAACTATCACATGGTTATTATCCTGTGAGCATGTTCCAACTTCTTAAACTGAGCTACCAAACAATTATTACATATGATCATCATGGAGTCTACTCGGGTTGTAGTTGTGAAATTCTTAGCTGAGAGCCCCTTAGCCTCTTTCATGGAATTCAATTTGTCCTAGCAGGTTGATCCAATGTCTTTCAAGTCCTTATCTAGAGTGTCCTCATTCTCCATGATACTGACATTAATGCACTTGATGTCATTACTCAGAATTTGTTTCAGGCATTCCAATTCTTTCAATAGCTTAGAGCATTCATCCAAACATTGTTGGATCACTACATTCCTCCATTCCAAGTCTACTCTAGATATAAACAAGAAGTCAATGTCTATGTTGATTTTTGATTTCTCCATCAAAAACTTATCTAACCCATACTCTTGAATCTCAATGATATGGATGATAAGTTCATCTCATTTCTCCTTCTCTCCTTCTCAAACATTTACCTTCGACTCCAGACCAGTAATCACCTTATCAACCTTTGGCTTTATTTCAATAAAGTGACAAATATAGTTAACTTCATGGGAGATTATAGAATCAATCTATTCATCAAATGCACAGGAGAATAATCTTTCCCTTTTTACAAGTTCGATGAAATTCTGATTAGCTAGAAGGTAACGTCAACCATAGAGATAACATTGGACAATGTTTTAGCATCATGATTCTGCAACACATGAATATATTCAGTCATCAGTCACATAAACTATTTTAACTATTTTTTATCCTTCCAATCTTTCCATATTCTATTTGCAACTCTTGCATTTTCAACGTTGAAGATTTTCATGTCAGTAGCTCTAGATGCGAGTCATAGGACAATCTTCTCCACAATATAATCTTGAGGCATAATATTATCAAGATCCTTATCTGTTGCAGGCTTATACACTTCTGCTACCCAATGCCTTGTTTTCTCATCCACCTCTAGTAGGGTCTCTATTTTAGGCTTCTTGCTCTTAGGCATTTTTCCTAGGAATTTTCTCACCATATCCTCTATGGAGACAATCATCGGAACAACACTTCTCTTCTTACTATTTGATAAATCAAACCAGTTTGGTGTAGAGGAACCACTCTTAGGCAAAGGAGTTTGAAAAATAGGGGAATTTCCAATAGCTAGTGAACTGAGAGTGTTAGCTCCATCTCCAAATTGTTGATTGATTTGATCCATGGACCCGATTGAACTTTCAACAGTTGTCTCAGCGACAAGTTCAACCTCAATTAGCTCCTTATCAGTGTTAACTGTGATAGCTTGTTGAGCCTTCTTCCTTTGGCTATGTGAACGAGTCCACCTAGCTGGATGTAGAAGTTGAACTATACTTTGAACAATAAGTTCAACTTCAAGTTTAGGATTCAAATCACCTGTAGAAGAATATGTGATGACTTTATCAATATGGCAAATAGGCAATGCTAAGCTAGAACTAGTAGAACTCTTTTGAAGTTTTGATCAACTTGCCCCAACTTTCACTTCCTTTTATCTGCCAACCAACTTTTGGTTCTATCAATAATGGGAAGAGTTCTAGTTTACAAATCATCTTCCTCTGGTAAATCCTAGTCTAGCTTAGGTATGGGAAAAGCTTTAATTTGTTCTACATAAAATGGATCCACCACTTTTTCATTTTCACACTCTTCAATATCAGTAACATCTATTTGCAACTTGAACTCTTTGATTTGCTTCAAGGTGAACCTAGACCACCATCTCGTCCCAACTTCATAATTATCTTCACAATCAGCCCATAAATCATCTATCTGTGGCATATGAGTGAAGGAGGGCACAACTCAAATTGAGACTATGCAAATCCTTTTCTATCAAATTTAGACCGAGCATAGTAGGATGTCAAGTTCACTATTTTCAATTCAGTGTCTAGACCAAGAGCATCCTAGATGCTCTTGCACTGTTAATGTCCAAGTTCAATTGGAAAGGTGTAACTAGAACCCTTCCTAGCCTTACAATCTTTGTCCACCTCTGATACTTGCCTGCAAACTTCTATCAACACATAGCGATCCAAACAATATCTAGGTAACTTCAAGGGCTTACATTTGTATCTGCTGACCCTTACATATGTGAATTTGGGGAACTGGGCAAGAAGCTACTATAAATGGTAATGAGTAAATTTTCCTCCTTAGTTAACCTTTTGTTTTCCTTACCTTGAAGTTCAAATACCAGCTTGGCAAGGAAGGTGTCTTGTACTCTCCTAAAATCCTTTGGATTCTTTTCTTTTTGTAATGAAGGATATTATTCATAGATCGACATATTGGGTGTGTGCACCAAGTTGGTGTCCAAATACCCATAGTGACACAACCATAAAACCCTCCACTCACTGTTCTTGTTCAACAACCATTACCGCCTATAAACCCTCCACGCATACCATCACATCATTTAAATACTACATAAGAGGACTTCATAAACTACCTTACACAAAATAGTGTTGACATTACCCAAATGGTCAATAGGTTGTGGTCATCTACACTTTCTCACCACTCAACCCTAGCGAATACACTTGAACAAATGCCCCAAAATGTCAATGAGATATCTAGGGGGTTATGAAATGGGGTTCATGGAGGGATAAGTGTCATGCATTTTATGCCGATGGATTATCATATAAGCAAGTGAAATATAAGGACATAAAGAAAGATACTATATGTGCTCTTTTCACTGATCCTATATCTGGAAACTCCCTATTACACACAACCAAAATGTTTCCTATTCATTGGTGCACTCATACTAGGATGAGATCATGTTTTTGGTATAGGCAATATATGGGATTTGACCTACCACCATGTAATAATTATTAGGTTCCTCTATATTTTTTGAGAAATTTATACTATGAGTTCATCCTTGGCAAGAATCTAAATTACTTTGACATCTATGAGTTCAAGGGTAGAGGGAGAGGCTCTATACAGGATAGAGCTAGTACCACAACATGAAAAACCATGCCTCATGTTTTTCTCCCAACAATTGTAAACGATTCTATTGATTTATAGGCTCTTCATATAGTTGCATCATTGACATATGTCATTATTAAGCATGACTCACAATTAGGTGGTATTCCTTCACCTACAACACCTTGACCATCATCAGATGCACCTTTAGGGTCATCATAGCCTACAATAGCTCCATCATCATCACCTATGGCACCTCAAACATCATCATATGTGCCTTTAGGATCATCACATCCTATGGAAGCTCCATCATCATTACCTCCACCACCACTGTCATTCCTGCTTGTGCCACATGCATCATCATAAGGTGCATCATTATAGCCTTCAGGCTCTAATCAAAATTTTTGTTTTAGTTGTCAGCACATGTGTGATGGGATGTATAGTGAGGCAAATTAGGATGGAGTTTCATCTCATCCATGTGCATATTGAGGGAAAACGTGTTATGCATATAGAGGCAGGGATTTCACGCTCACAAATGATTTGATGATGATGGCCTTTGGTTGATAGGAAACATAGGTTTTTTTAATTTGAGTTTTGACATTATAATTTAAACACCTAAATATTGTAAAAGTAAATATTTTATTATTTATAGAGCACTTTGGATTAATACGTGAACAATGTGCAATACAGGGTACAACAAGTGGTACAAGAACACCACAAAGTACTTGTTTTGCTAGAGGTGTGAGGCTAGAAGCAAGAACACTCGACACAAAAAAATTTAAATATTCTTAAAAGTACAATAATACATTGGCTTTAAAATATTGTTTCTTAATTGGTATGACACTACCAACACAAAGCTCCCTAAATATTGTTTCTTAATTATTTTACAATGAACACCCAGTCTCTAACAAGTTTTATAAGGAAGCCAATAGAATATCCATGCCCAAGTTAAGTTGACAAGTGATGTCATCTAATTACATCATGTGAATTTGTTAGCACATTGAAACTTTTACATCTCTCACACCCATCATTCCTCTTCCATGTCTCATAACTATCATCCCTCTTTTATCCAACCCACTTATAGATCCTCCTCCATTTCCTACCATTATTTAAACCCCTCTTATAAATCTTCTTCTATCTCCTACTCATTGAAACCCTCCCATTCATCAAATCCATCCAATTCCCATCCACATCTCTTGCTCCTAGCATTACCCAAACCCCATCTAGTGAACCTCATGAGTCCATCCTCCATATACCCATCCCCATCAAAGAACCTATCAACCTCCATATCACATAGGGTGTCTTTCAGGAGTGTGGAGATCATGAATTTTCACTTGTATTTCTTAACAAGGTGCCAAAATTTCATTTGCATCTCTCTTTTCCTTCCTGATCTCTTTGTTTTAGTTTAGGCCTTGTAGCCTTTTTGAGCCCCAAATTTTCCTATATTTCAACTATCCTCCCAATCTCGTCCTTCTTATGTCTTCTTGCCTTCCGATGATCTTCTTGTTGTTATTGTGCCTTCTTTCCATTTACAACATTATATCATATTTATAAAAATACTCTACTATTTTATAGGGCTTGTCGAGGGATGAAATTTCTCAAGTTGATGATGTCACATTTTCTATCATTAACTTTGGCCTTGACAGCTATGTGGTATCATAACTTGCACACCTATCAAGTTTACAATTTGAGTTTAACTCATGATGTGTCTTATTGATTCCTCTTATATTATATTTGTTTCTTCTTTAGGGTACTCCATATAGCTCGAGATATGGAGGAAAGGGAAGGAAATAAGCAAGAACACCAAACAAAAAAAGGTATTAAATGCAAGTCAAGTTAATATTTTGAAATTTATTATGAATGAATTTATATACATCTACTCAATATTGATGAATACGTGTTGACTTGTTTGTTGAATATATGTAGAAACAACTAAGTTTTGTAGAGTTTATGAAAGCACCTGAGACTATTGATGTTGAGGCAATGGAAGAGGTAGTATTTCATATTTTCCTTCTCTTAAATTTTAGTTTATCATATGCATTTGTTCTATATACATATTAAATAGTTTTATTTACAAATGAGTACATGTTTTTTTTTCTTCAGTTGTATAGAAATTATCAACAATTTTGGCTTATTGACATGTGCTATTTATCTTTACCTATTACAACACTCTTTGAGACTTTGTAAAAATCCTTTTCCATTTCATTTTGTTAGGAGTCCCGAGCGTCAAAGATGGGGTCAAACACAATAGAGGCCACAAGCATGCATGTAGATTCTTAGTTGAAGCCCTCTTTTAATCTCAATTTATGCTGACTCTGCAATTCTAACATTTTATCACTTACCATATTGGTTGTGCCTCATACCAACACTAATTCTTCAGTGGTTGTGCCTCTTTCTAGTACAAGAGATCCAACTAAGGCTACAGTACATTTTTTTTTTACTCTATTTGGAATCCCTAATGCCACTCTATAAGGCTAACATTTTATCACTTACCATATAGGTCATGCCTCATACCAACACTGATTCATCAATGGTTGTGCCTCCTACTAGCACGAAAGATCCAACTCAGGTTGGAGTGTGTATTTATTTTTTACTCTATTTGGAATCCCTAATGTCACTCTATAATTCTAACATTTTATATCTTACCATACAAGTTGTGTCTCATACCAATACTGATTCATCAGTGTTTGTGCCTCCTGCTAGCACGAGAGATCCAACTCAAGATGTAGTACATATATATATATATATATATATATATATATATATATTTTACTCTATTTTGAATCCCTAATGTCACTCTATAACTCTTCATTTTATCTCTTACCATACATTTTGTGCCTCATACTAGCACTGATTCATCAGTGGTTGTGCCTCCCATGAGCACTAATTCTTTGGTAGTTGTGTCTCCCATCATCACTCTACCTCATCATTTTTTTAGGAGTCCCACCCATTGACAAAGGAGCACATTACCATTAGCATTTAGTGCAACTATGGGACAAAAAGGATGAGGTAATGAACACATCAACTATCTACAATTTAGAACCCAATTTCTAGTTATTTTCATATTACTTATAGATAAGATATTTGATATATTATTGTTATTTTTCCTCTGTAGACCCCTGGCAAGCCACATACTGCATCAAAGAGGCCCAATTTTGATGATCCATCGCAGTCATAGATATTTACAGTGATATACATATGCAGTTCTGGCCATTACATGACATTAAAATATATTCAACTTTTGTATTATATATATTCAAGATTTGTATTGTGCACATTCGACATTTCTATTGTACACATTCAGCATTTGTATTCATTCGACTTTTGTATTATACTGATGAGACATAATATCTTTTTGTAACTATGTGATTGATATGATACAATATATTGTTCACTATTCTATACAAAAAATGTAACATGTTTATCAAATTCATTATAACATGTAAGCAAACTCATGTCACTTATTTTGATGTAATAAGACATGAACATTAAAAATATGTCATGATTTTTTTATTTGTGTCAAAATTGTATCTCGATAGTGCTCAAAGACCCTTAGGGATGCTTCCATTCAATGTGGTCGATACTGTCAGAGGGACGTTGTGGTTGAAATGAGGTTGGACCTAGCCTAAACTTGGCCAACCAAAGCTAAAGGGGTAGACGATTTGATCCTAGGAGCAATGGTTTTAAATATACACAACCTCGGTAATTTGCGACACTACAAATTTTGGCATTAGGTGAGAAAGGGATGCCAAATCCAAACAAAGTCAAATCTCTAAAAAATGAGATAGGTTATTATAGGCCTAGAATCACTTGACAGTTTGTCAATACCTTGCACAAGCTTAGAGATACGCCTCCTCAAAGATCACATCCTGATGGTGCTTAGAGACCCTTAGGAACACTTTTGTTAAGTGTGGTCAATGGTATCTGAGGGATGTTGTGGCTGAAATGAGGTTGGTCCTAGCCTAGACTTGGCCAACTGAAGCTAACAAAGAAAATGATTTGATCCTAGGACCAACAATTTGAAATTTACACAACCTTGTTCATTCGAACCACACAACACTGTAACTTTTGGCATTAGGTGAGGAAGGGATGCCAAATCCAAACAAGGTTGAATCTCTTGAAACTAAGATAGGTTGTTTTAGGCCTTAAAAATGTGATTTTGTAACACTTGAAAGTTCATCAATACCTTGCACAATATTAGAGAAATGCCTACTCAAAGATCATAGTTTGATGGTGCTTAGAGACCCTTAGGGACATTTTTGTTCAGTGTAGTTGATAGCATCCAAGGGACATTGTGGCTAAAATGAGGTTGGTCATAGCCTAAACTTGACCAACAAGAGCTAATGGAGTAGATGATTCGATCCCAAGACCATCAGTTTGAAATATACACAACCTTGCTCATTTGAACTAAGTAACACTACAACTTTTGGCATTAGGTGAGAAAGGGATGCCAAATCCAATCAAAGTCAAATATCTTAAAATAGAGATAGGTTTTTGTAGGCCTAGAAAACATGATCATGTAACACCTAACAATTCATCAATGCCTTGCATGAGCTCAGAGATATCTGAGAAAGAAGGATTGAGGGGCATACACCATGAGAAAGCATTATTGGAGGGTATAAAGTTGATGCAAGGGTATACCAGCAAGTGATATGCATTAACAAGGGGTAAATTTTTGAGTTGATGTTGATTATATATGTTGAATTGAAGGTGTACATTGAAAGAATCAGTTTTGAAAGTGATTGGAGAGTGAATTTGTAGAAGGCCCTAGTTTTAAGGAAAAAATGGTGAGGATTTGATGGTTGGGAATGTAAAAAAGGACAAGGGGACTTTAAACCTACTAAATCTATGGTTTTGACACCTAATTAGGTATTGTAGAAAGTTGGTGACTTAGGGTTTAAGGATAAAGAGTAGTTTTTTTTGTAAAAGTGGCATATTTTAAGCCTAAAAAGGGGTGTCATAGTGTGACAACAAGGACACAATCCAAATCAACCCTATCCAAGATTTTCATATGTTATAGAGAAGCCAAATGGGTATCGAAAGCTATAATTTATTTTCCTAATGTTTTGGGAAAGTTGGGAGAAAAATGCAAGAGGACAGCCATCTAGGTGTCATTAGGTATTTCCCTTATAAATCCATATAAATTGAAGATAATTGAATTTTTTTTTTAAGGAGAGTTATCATAAAACCCATGAAAAATAGTTCAAGAGAAAAATCAATAACCATAACAATAAATTCAATGCACAAATTTATAACAATAATGCACAAAATTTATCTCTTATCAATTTTATATACAAAATTTGGCATCTAAATATGCACTTGTTATATCTCATATCAAAATTTTATAAATTTTGTTGGAATTACAATAGGAAAAGTAAGCTCTAGGGGGGGGGGGGGGGGGGGGACGTTGTTGAATCAATGCTTCAAACTTTTGCCCATAAAATCATTCACCTCACATCCATCTCTTAATTCAACAAGTAAACTGAAATACCATATTATGCATGTACATCTAAAGCATGTAAATAAGTAAATATTTACACATATATGACATAAGATATGATTACCTAGAAACCCTCCAATGAGAAGGTAAAACTAGGGTGGGGATGACACCCACAAATCATCACTACTACAGTAATAAAGTGTATCCAATGAAGTTTACAATGTTTGATCATGAAACATGATCTACCATGTGAAAGGTATGCATGTGAAAGGTATGCATGTGAAAGGCTTACAAAGACTATTAGGTCTCAACCTGTTAAAGGATTTTAAAACCCTATTAGAAGTGTGTCTGATTAGAGGACTTCAACTCACAATTAAGTAAGTACCTTGTTAGAGGATTTCAACACAACCTGTTAGGACTACTCTGTTAAGAGATTTAACTAATTCACCTATTACAATGTCTCAGCAATGATCCTTTGGTTAGCACTCTATTTCTTGATGTTAGACCACCTCTATGATGTGTACTTGATCCTTTCTAATCTGATGTATCTTTGTTGTCCTCTGATTCCTTTCCTTGGTTCTCTATTGCACTTGAATCACTCAGCACATACTATCTGCTCAACATCTGAGTGACTCAGCACTTGAGTGGCTCGACACTCACTATTTACTTGGCATGCTCTATCATGTATGTTATGCTCGACATATATTACTTGTTCGGCTTGAACTAAGTAAATGACTTATAATGACTTAAGTGTATAGACACTCACTTATCAAAACCAATCTGAGATCAACAATCTCCCCCTTTGACATGAGTGTCAAAAACACTTGGTCATGCATTAATGATCTTATCCTTATGAGCATAACTTAGATATCTAATATCTATTCGGCTTCTATTCAAAATTTTAAAATATCAAAATTTTGCAATACATGACTTATCAGTCATACCTCAAAATTTCATAACTCCCCTTGAGTTGATTGTTCTATTCTATACTCTATATCTAAACCAAAATCTTTCTCCTACTGAGTAGATTTGCATAAGATGAGTTGATACTTTGTTTCTGTCTATTTGTCTCTATCATATTCTTTCTCATTTCTTGTCCTCTTACTCCCCCTTTGCTCTTACTCCCCCTTTGTTGTTACTCCCACTTTTTGACACTTATGTCAAAGGGTTATACACTAATGGTGTGTTTGTCCAAAAATGATTTGTGGACCTCTAGTATAATCTTTAGAGTTGCATCCCAATTATCGCAAGCTACCTCTAGTGACTTGATTTGGATGGTCACCTCAGCAGAAAGGTGTACTAAGCCTTCAAGTGTAGAAAGATGAGGATCTTTCTTCATGAGAGTTTTAGCATAGACTAGTTCCTTTTGTAGTATCTCCATCTATGGAGTCAATGTAGACTGGATGCATATCAATTTAGCCCTGATGTTGGCTTCATCTACATGTAATGCTACTAACTGACTTTGGGATTGTAGGAGGGTGCTGAAGTGTTTCTCACTTTGGGCTGGAGACTTTGGTAGGGTTATACCAAATGTTTGCATAATTCCCTCCAAGTTTAGGATATGACTCCTAACTTCCCTTTTGAATAATGTAGTATTATTCAATTTGGTATACAAAGAGAAAATATTATCTAGTACCTTCTTCACACTATCTATTTTGGTTCCTAATTCAACCTATGACTGTGCAATAGCACTTGATATCTTTTCATTAACTTTATTTTGAAACTTTCTCTCAGACCATTCAAGTAATTTGACATTTGTATATAGGTCTATGTCATTGAACTTCTCCACCATGTTGGTTAATTGCTTAATTATTGGTTTATTTTCCTCTAGAGCTGGCAAACTGAATGCATCAAGAAAAATCTCTTTTATATCAATCAAGGCTTGTCTCTGCCTATGCTCCCTTCTAAGCAATTCTTGATTTTTCTTCTTTGCTAGAGTCTCTTGAAGAATGCCCATCTGCTCAATTGTGATGGTTGCAAGATCAAATTTAGGCAACACAATCACTTCATCTAAGCTGACACCACCATATGATGTTACCTCATTTTCCTTAGATGTGTTTAGACTTGGCCTTGAGGATTGTAATGGTGTAGCTTCTATGCTCGACCTTTGAAGAGCTTGACTAGGAGGAGTAGCAAAAATTGGTAATATTACCAGTGCTTGTATTGCTAATTGTTCCTTTGGCTTTGTTGTCAAACTTGATTCTTGAGTCTTGTCCTTCTCTTTCTCTATATTACCAGTAACACCTTAATTTTGTGATGTAGGTGTAGGAGTGACATCTTGACCTATTTGAGATTGAGCTTCATCTTGCTCTACTATTGTAATCTCATCTTTTTGCTTACTAGATGTTTCAACTTTTTCATTTTCCTTTGGAGGTTTATCTCTGATGACTAGAGCACTTTGTACTATTGTATTATCGGTAGAAATTGCTCGCTCCTTTCTGTGATACCACAACAGGTAATGGTGGTTATACCATGGTAGATTGGGGAAGGGGTTTAGATATTTCTGGTGTTTTTGTTTCCTCCCATGCATATGCCTTATCTGACTTCTCAATTTCATCAACACTTACTAGGACAAGATTCTCACAAAGTTTGGCCTGGGTAGTGGATTTAACCAGTATTTTCTTCAAGTCATCCTCTATGATGGGATTGATGTTCTGAGCAATAGTCCCAAAAAAATCCTTAACCTTAATAGTGTCAATAATTGCACTTGTCTCTTGTTGAGGACTAACACTTGACACTTGTGTATCTGGTACACTTTGTTATGTTTGTTGCTCATCTATAGCTAGTGTTTGGTGTCTATGTTCATGTTCATGCCTTCCTCAACTATATTTTGTTCAGTGTCTTTTTCTTTTTCTTCTTCTTTTTCCTGACCTACTTTAATATGTGTTTGCACAACTTCCTCAAATGTTGACAATCCATATGTCAACTTCCATATTTGTTTAGACTTTTGGACAACATCTTCAATTTCATTCTATAATATACTAAATGCCCTATACTTTGGAAAAAATCTTCTAGTATATCTCTTAACGGATTTTTCCATTGTGGCCTTACTCATTTATGACATTACCTATGCAAGTTTTGTCTCTCTTATTTGTCTTTCAGTATCTAGACAATAATGCCACTTCTACTCAACTCTATCATATAAACTTTTGGGTATGGAGTTGGCAAGTTCAAGAGGAGCCTTTTTAAATGTTTCCATCATGGCATATACTGCCTCTTCAACTTGATTCTTTTCAATCTTCTCAATATTGTCAAACTCAATGTGAGAGAATCCAAACAAATCATCATTATTTCTAATATTCTCACATAGATTATCTAAATCTGAAGAAGAACTATGACTTACCACTTGAAACTGGTTGTTGTCATCAAATTTAGTCTTCTCTTCATCAAATTCAACTAGGAAAACATATTTTCTCCTTTGTCTCTTCTAAGACTCTTCATCCTTGCTAGCTTGATTAGCTTTCTTTTCCTTTAGCTTGGCTACTTCCTTAGCCTTTTGTACAGTGGCCCTTGTTGTAGGTATTGTAGGCTTAGGCTGAGTAGGTTTTGCAACCTTCTTTGGTTTTCTCACTGCTTGTGCTTTAGCTTTTATTTTCTTCATTTCAGTAGTTGTAGGTGCTTCACTGGCTTCTTCTCCCTTGACACCTTCTATAATTTCTACTTTCTCTTCTTGTTGGTCTTCTCCTTGACCTTGGGTTAAGGGATATGGTGCTTGGACATGTGCATTATCTTCTTCTTCTTCTACCCTTTCACAAAATTTCTCTTTCAGTTTCTTCACCATCTTATTCTTCTTCCTAATGACTAAAACAGTCTTCAAGTCCATGGTGATTTTTTACTTAGCCACATCATAGTTCCCAAAAGTTGTAGCCTCCTTGTCCACTTCTTTTGCAAGTAATTGTTTGATTGCTATAGAGGCTTCATCAATATTGATTTCATATCCAAATGGTCTTAACCATCTAACTCTAGGAATTGTTTCCTTGAAATATGTAAAGTCAGTGTCAACTAGGAAGCAAACATCATCAAAATGCTTCTCCACTAGTGAAACTAGTATCCTCAATTTTTTCTTCATTTTTTGCTCAAAGTCTTCAAAGTATCTTGTCATAACTGACTCAAAATTATCACCTAGTTGCTCAATGAATTCACCTATTTGCATTGCAATAAGTCTATTTGCCTTTCATGCAACTTTACCAAATGTAGGCAATGTATTATGTCCATAAAAGAACATACACACAAGAATATATCCAAATTTGCATTGTGCACTTTTGGTCTTCCTGATGGATCCCGAATTCTTAGTCAATTCTTGCAACTATAGCTCGACAAGATCATAGGTATGATCTTTCTTCACTATCTTGTATCCCAAGTCAACTACAATACATGATATATTTTTGAGTCTGTTGGATTGATAGAACTTGTCTACTATAATCCTTACTACAAAAGAAATTAAGGAATCTCTTATTGTATTTATTTTCATCCCTCGTTTATTCCATATAGCCCCTGTATTCTATTCAATTACCTCTTTTGCTTCACTTCTCATTGTCTTGGGCCGATCCAAGGTTGGATACGCTGTAATGCTATTTACAATCTTCTTGGTGATTTTCATCGATCCATTCTCTAACCATACAAAATTGTCATGTATTCTACTCAAAGCTATCTTAATCCATTCAGTCTTGAAGATGTTGGGGAAATCTTGGGCATGGGTTAACCCTTTCTTCTCAATAATTTTGTATTCCTCCTTCAACACTATTTTCATACAATTTCCCATATGTCTCCCTAATCTCCATGTCTCCTCTACTTCCTACCTTACATGTATAATAGCATCTAACATCCTAAATCGTTAAAACTTGTTGTGGTATCATTGACAATGCAACAGATTGGTCTTGTTTATAAGCTTTGTCTAGAATAGCTTTAAAATTTGGTTGTTTAATCTCATTTATTATCAATTGCACATTCAAAAGTTTCTTTCCCTCTACAACCTTGGCTACTAAAGAATAAGACGCCATTTCCTAAAACTAGGTTTTGCAAAAACTTAAATGGCATATCTTAGCACTGGATAAATACCTTTTCAATCCTATTGAGATGTTGTCAAATAGTTGTTTAATCTATTTACGAATGCTCAGAACAATTTCTCTAGTTCACATTTAGCTCTTTGTGATCTTCTCTGAATTTCAATGATGTCAAATGAGAAGAAATTGATCAAATAGCCCTTAAAACATTGCATTTAATGCTGAATTCTTACACAACTATAAGCTTGGCTTCAACAAAATTTCTGGCTTACTCGGCATCCATGTAATTTTCCATATGCTTGACAACCACTATGAGCTCAGTCAACACTAACAACTTTGATAGCTCGGCATCAACTAATATTTTACTTGGCAACCATGGTGAAACTTTCCATGCTCAACAGTAACATGAAAACTAACAAAACTTAAAGATTTTTTCTAGGTTATAATCAATACTTTGCATCTTTATTCATGCATATATAATCTTTTCAAAACTAAATCCTTGAAATTGATGTATACTATACCCTTTTAAATATCAGTCCCACATACCTCTTGATTGCTTAATTTGAGAAGGTGTGATCACCTGACCCATTGGGTGAAGTGATCCCATCTACACTTGATGTGATGCAATCTTCCTTTCTCTTCCATGTCTTGTTCATTTCATCTCTGACATTCTCAACATCTACCTTTCCTTTACCTTTTTTGAACTCATCGCTCGATGCCTTTGACCTTGTTGGATAATTCCCACTTATGTGACCAATCTTCAAACAACTAAAACATGTGGTTTGACTCAACCATCTTCTACAGTCACTTCTAAAATGTGTTCTTATGCAATTTTCAGCAACATATCCATACTCTTGATAGTAATGACAACTATACCTTGTATTATAATCCCAATTATAAGAGTTGTCATTGTGCTTTGCCTTTGTCTTCTTGTTTGATGACCATTTAGGCTTGGATCTACACTCATATACTCTATGTCCATACTTATTATAGTTATAGTAGTATCCTTCAAATATTTGTGTACTTGTGGTCTTAGTTCTATATTCATGTGTCTAATATCCTTATTTATTGCATTTGTCCCAATGACCCATGAAATTATGCTTAGGATTCTGATTTGTAGTCTTGCTTCTGCAAATGTTAGTAGTATGTCCCAAGTTTCCACAATTATGACAAGTAGGTTTGGATTTTTTACCTTTGTTACTTCTTTCTTCACCATTTTTGGATGATTCTCCTTCTTCAATACTAGTGTATCCCAATCTAGACGTATCACTATTGGATCTAGGGGATATCATCAATTATTCAAAGTACTTGATGGCTTCATTAGGTTTGTTGAAACTGTTAGCAAACTCTTTTTCTCTTTTTAGATCATTTCTCAATTTTTGATTTTGCAATTTCAATGTTGTGATCTCAAGGTT
Source organism: Cupressus sempervirens (assembly GCA_028749045.1). NCBI lineage: Eukaryota > Viridiplantae > Streptophyta > Pinopsida > Cupressales > Cupressaceae > Cupressus > Cupressus sempervirens. Next base: position 818,856,148 of record CM053791.1, on the reverse strand, counting down.
TTTGTATTTTAGCTCATGATTGGCAATCATGACTTGATTCATTGTCTCCCCCAATCTGTTGACCAATGTCCTCTTGTCATCCTCAATCATCACTTTGTCTTCTATGGCTTTCTTTTTATGTTCAATGACCTCACAAAGTAATATTGATTGGACTTCTTGTTCTCTCTTTAGATTTATGACTTCTTCAGTTAGGATTCCATTCTTTTCCATTAGATATATAATTGTTGCATCAAATTCAATGGAGTTTCCATTTGCAAATAATTTAGTAGTGTCAATCTCTTGGTATTGTGTGTCATTCTCTTCAATTAAATTTCCCTTCCTTCTTTTCAATGATCTCTTTAACTCATCTCTTGCTTCATTCAGCTGATGTAGAATGAGTTGTATTTGAATCTTCTGGTTCTCAATAATCTTTCCCAACTTGTAGACTTCCATTTCCAAGATCTTTCCTCAAAGTTGTAAAGCTTTCCCTTTTAGAGAATAAAGCTTTGATACCAATTATTGGAATTACAATAGGAAAAGTAAGCTCTAAGAGGGGAGGTGAAACAGTGCTTCAAACTTTTTTTCCATAAAATCATTCACCTCACATCCATCTCACAACTCAATAAGTAAAAATATCATATTATTCATGTACAGATAAAGCATGCAAATAAGTAAACATTCACACATATATGAGACAAGATATGATTTCCCAGAAACCCTCTAATGAGAAGGTAAAACTAGGGTGGAGTTGACACCCAAAAATCTTCACTACTACAGTAATAAAGTATATCCAATGAAGGTTACAATGTTTGATCATGAAACATGATCTACCATGTGAAAGGTCTTCCATGTTAAAGGCTTACAAATACTATTAAGTCTCACCTTGTTAAAGGATTTTAACACCCTATTAGAAGTGTGCCTAATTAGAAGACTTCAACTCACAATTAAGTAAGTACCTTGTTAGAGGATTTCAACATAGCTTGTTAAGACTACTCTGCTAAGAGATTTAACTGATTCACCTATTAGAATTTCTCACCAATGATCCTTTGGTTATAACTTTGTTGCCTGATGTCAGACCACCTCTATACTAATGTGTACTTGATCCTTTCTAATCATTTGTATCTTTTTTATCCTCTAATTGCTTTCCTCAGTTCTCCTTTAATTAATTCTACAATTTAACTCAATTCACAACTCCTTAGTCACCATGAAAACTTTGTTTGTGCATGAAAACTTCTTCTATTTTCTCCTTCCACACACATATCAAGTTTAGGTTTTGTCCTCCTTAAGAAGACCTAGGTGACTTAGGGTTAGGTATGAATCAACGGTTGTGATTCACCTATATTGCCACTTAAACCTTCCTTTTTTCTAATTGGATGCATGTAATAAATAGGGATTCACTTTAAGATTCATCTTTATCAACAAATATCGTAAAATGATCCTTAAGTCAGCTCAAAAATAGTTTACATAGTAGTTTGTGCCAATACAAACAACTATGTCAAAACTATATTCCTCAACATCTGAAGTCCCTGGTGCTTGGCACTAACTGTAACTTCAATGTTGTCATTCAAAATCAGAATGACTTGGCATGAACTACTTGCTTAACACTTGAATCACTCGACACATACTATTTTCTTGGCATCTGAGTGACTCGGCACTTGAGTGGCTCGATACTCATTGTTTACTTGGCATGCTTTATCTTGTATGTTATGCTCAGCATATATTACTTGTTCAGCATGAACTAAGTAAATGACTTATAATGACTTAAGTGTATAGACACTCACTTGTCAAAACTAGTCTAAGATCAACACATGTTACATGCCTTCTCTTTTTTATATACAAAATCTAGAATCTACATTTGCACATCACTGTAAAGTTGCAACATTTTTCATAACATATTTATAATATTTTAAAAATTATTCTACCATATGTATAATGATTCATCTATATAGCACACAATAAATCAAGAGAACCTTTTGGATCAGCTCTAACCCTTATTGTATCAAGTATTGCCTCATGATCAAATTCATGTACTTTCCACAACTTCTTGTTAAGAGACCTACCACGATATGGTATCAATTAAATATCTACTACAACAATAAAGTTAGAGTAATGAAGAATATGCTTGTGTGTCTGAAAATCCTCAAATAACTATGTGCTAGAATTCTTGATAGGGTAGCTACATTTAATTGCAAAGATAATTTAAAGTCAAAATTGATACATTATACATGATAAATTGACTTAAAGATATCTTCATGGTAGGGGACAAAATATACTACCTTCTAAGCCATGTCCATGTCACAATGACAAATCCTATTGGATATTCAATATCCTCACCATTAATGACTATAGCTATCAGTTTCTTTTTGGCCTCAATCTAATGACATATAAAGTAATTTGTTCCTTCATCATTATTATCATATGCAATAATCGCATATACATGAACTACATTATATAGAAGGATAAGTAAATGCCAAAATTGAAAGTAATCTATTTTAACCAAGTATTAAATTGATAACTTAGTACATGGTTCAACTAGGTTAGATACATGCTCAAAATTTGTTGATGCTTCAATCTGGTTGAGTTATAGCACTTTAGGAATTTGATATGAATAAATTGGATGCAAAGGTCTACAAGACCATTAGTCAACCCACTCTTTTGATTCACATTCATTCCATAAATGATACATACAACAGGAGCAAAAACATACAATATTCTTAATATGAATAGCTAGTGGCATTACATTTAAACTTTGAAATGAATGCATCTCACTTGATCATGTAAGTGTACAACAATCTTGCAAATTTTCAATTTTAGGTTCACATATCAACCAAAATAATCTAGAAACTATAGACTTACCTATATTAACTGGTACCATCTTAGAATTCCACCATTGGATAATTGTCTCAACATTTTCTAATATTGTGCCACCTTCGTAATTTAATTCCTCTCTACTAAGGCTCCTTTCACACATGCTCCAACACCATCATGTTCTCCCTTTCCATGTCCTACCTCAGTGAAATTCTTGAAATGTTGCACTCCACTTGTCACATGCATCTTACTCAATCAATAAAACATCCTTGCATTCTTGAATTGTGTGGTGCAATTGTGTATCTTACATCTTTTTCCCTCAAATTGTCATAGAAAAATCTAAAATATCCTTGTGCAAACTCTAATGAATGAGTTTTATCATCATTGATATAGAAGTGATACTCTCTTAATACCTTTCTATCCTCCTCTATGCTATCATGTGCATGAATAAATGCTATGTGTATAAAATTGGCACTTGTATAGAGTTGTAATACATTGGCTCCACTTCATTTTGAGGTTTTAGTGTATAGTTTTCAGCAAAGTCAAAAAGTGATACAATCGTACCCAAGGGAAAACTATCCTTACACAACTTGAATTTCTCATCTAACCATCTAGCTCTATTGTATGACCTATGTACTCATGAACTATTTTTTCTTGAAACAATTTCATAAAATAAGCTACACATACATCACTTTTACTAATTCACATCTCTTCAATTCTTTTTCATCTTTAACACCATATATAACTAACTTGTACTTTTCAAGAGAAACTAGTGTCTTACCAATTTAATGTGTGCTATCTAGACGTAGGCATCTATGCAAATTTTGGAAAACACCACATTGAGGGCAAAAACCTTTCAAACGCATGGTCTTATAATAGATGCACCCATCATCTTGTTTACATAGTACACTTGAAATAAATTCTCCTAGTGACTTAGGAGGTAATTATAGATCACATTCCTACAATAGGTCATTAGTATGAAAAGTACAATGTATATAATGATAAACATCATAATGCATAGAAAACTCAACATGAACCCTACAACATGTAGTGCATGTATGATTTATCTTAACATAGAATGGTTTTTTCGTCTCAAAAAACCTTTGGCTGATTTTAATTTGAGGAAATATTTGAGGAAACATTTCATAAAATTATGTTTGATTCATATCCAAAAAATATTTTTCATGTGGCTTACGGTTTATTTTTCCAATTCATACTTTGACACATCTTTTTGGTTTGGTGAAGCCCTTGTGTTGTCACACCAAAAGTCTTTAAAAAAATAATGTTATTAGTGCATCAACAATAACTTTATCCTTACGTGGGAGTCTACCTTGGAATAACCAAAAAGAAGTCTCATTAGAATTCTCAATTTCTCTCGCCTCACTAAGGCTTTGACTAACATTGCTTTAGTTGCCCTTAATTATTTACTTTTTTTTCTTATCATACAAGACTTTTCCATTTATTTTCCCATTATGGTTGATGTGAGGACCCGTTGACTTGTATTAGCATCTTTACTATGTTCTTTTGAACCAATGGATTGATATGCATCAAAGAGATTTCTAACAATTCTTCTTTCACTACTATTTTCAAGTGTTCTTAACCCCAAAGTTATCATTGTCTCTAAATTTTAGATTTTTAAACATTTTCAACAAGTTGGCATCTTCCACTTTGGTATAATTTTTCAAACTAGTTATTCCAAATATTTTGAACAATTCTTCTACAATTCCTTTATGACATTTTATCATGCATTGGCTTTAAAATATTTGCATCAATGTCAATTAGAAACTTTGGTTTCTTACGAATTATTATAGGAGATATTGATGTACATGCAAGCTCTATATTTTCATTACTTACATTATATGCATTCATCATTTTAATTGGGGTATGTTGAAATTTTTTGTTTATCAAATAAGGTGCATTTGTGACATCAATATCAATAGGTAGATTTTCATCACTTACAGTGTAGGAATTTGATGATGTACCTTCACGTAATCTCCTCATACACTCCCTTGTTTGTTCATTTACTGCCTCTCATTTTTCAATCGTTCCTCTCTTGTTCTTTCCCATGATTGCAGATGCAAATTACCCTACAAATAATAACATGAATAAAATACACAATAAAATACAAAACTAAACAAATTTACATCATTATTTTATGCTCAACCACAAGATACAAACATAAACTAACATGTGGACACAAGAAAATAGAACAAATTCATTATTTCCAAGAAAATTACCCTATAAACAATAACATGAATAAAATATACAATCAAATACAAAATAAAATGAAATTGCATGATTATTTTATGCTCGATCACAAGATACTAACATAAAATAAGATGTTGGCACATGAAAATAGATAAAATTTAGCATTCCTAAGCACAAAAAATCCTAATACTTGCATACCTGGTACAAAAATACATGTGAAACAACATAATAATTGATGACATGCTATTTTATTTATAATTTTCAATAACTATATTAGGTTATGTATTACTTCTACCCAAAGTAGATTGAGAGAGATTAGGGGATAGTATAAAAAGAGTGAGAGAGAATGGAGAGAATAAGAGGGGGGGGGGGGGGGGGGATAGGAGAGAGGGGGGGGGGATAAGATAAAGATAGAGAATGAGGGAGTGATGGAGAGAGAGAGAGAGAGAGAGAGAGAGAGAGAGAGAGAGAGAGAGAGAGAGAGAGAGAGAGAGAGAGGATAGGATAAAGAGAGAATGAGGGACTAGGGGGAGAGAGAGAGGGGGGGGGTCAAAAACATGAAATAGAGTGATTAAAATATAAAATAAAAGGAGAAGGTGACATACATTATGGAGAGAGAGAGAGAGATTTTAGGGGTTAGTGAGAGATGGGGGGCTTAGGGGTTACTCAAAGAGAGACAATGCTTTACAATAAAAAATTAGAGAGAGAGTGAGGTTAGGATTTAGTGAGAGAGATATCTTATAATTTATTTAGTGAGTGAGTGAGTGCATATGTGTGTGAGAGAGAGAGAGATAATCACAAATATGTTAGCATTCGTGTTTACCTATTGATTGCATATTTGGAAAACAATTACTACCTGTTTTAGACTATGCTTAATTTAAACTAATGGAATTTTGTTTTGATGTCATATGATTTATTTATCTATATCATTTTGTAAAGCTCTTCAATATCTTTCCAATTCATTTTGAATGGAGTCAATTAGACTATGTATGTGAAAGTTATGGCCTCTGGAGTAAAGTCTACTTTTAGTTCTTCAAAACTTGATAGGGTTTTGGATGTATTTTTTTAGTTTCGTAACCTGATTGGGTAATGGCTTGGTGATGGCCTAGGGAAACAACCCAAAGGCTTGAATTTTTGTTTCCATATATTTGTTTCCTTTATACATTTTTCATCTTCTACGATGAATTCTCGTCTTCTCCTTCTTCAAGTTTGTTAATGGCGAAGTGGGTTATCTCTAAAATAAGCATCATAGTCTTACACATCTTCTTAGCTTTCTAACCATTTTTTTTTCTATTTTTAGACATTATTAACATTGTAAACTTTAATTACTTTTACCAATGCCTTAACATTCCTCATAGACATATGTCTACCATTTTTTTATTACTTTTGAAATACTTAACCAAATTTAAAATAAATTACATCTTATTGTTCTACATTTGATTCTACACACTTTTTTAAAAAAAGTTTCCATTTTTTATTATTTTGATGCAAGTTATGCTCAAGACATGAACATGTACCAAAATTTCAGGATGTAGTAAGTCCAATAATTCACAAAAAATAAAATACTCATGAGAAAATTATGAAAAATTACAAAACTTCTAGATATGAATCTTATATATCATCCTATCAAAGGGATTTGAAAATACTAAATATAATTAGTTCTTTTGTGTTGCACACAAAAAAAACTATGTTATGTTTTCTAAAAAGAGGAAGAACTATTTTTTTTGTGCATGGGTTTTGACCCACCTAATCTTATTTATTCTTAAAAAAATCTAGTAGTTTAGAAAGTATATTCAAATTAGTACCAATTTATATGTTTTACATATCTTTTTATTATGAATGGATGACCCTCAAATGTCTCATCCAAGTTCAAGTTTACCTAATTTTAGAAAAAGGTGTCCACTTATATCCCCCTTTTTGTACATCATCTTGGTGCATTTACCCTACTGTCAACCCATAGATGATGTGGAAAACCCTCTCATTCCATAGAACATGCTAGAATGTAGAACAAGTAAGTAGACATATAAAAACCAGAAATCACAAACACTTGTGAAAGCTCCTCATGCAACTCGTCCACTATGAATTCAACCCAATTAATATATTTTCCTTCACTTAGAATGGTTTGGATGAAAAAGTACATCAAATTTTCCCAGAAAAAAGCATTCTTGTTTCCTTTTATCCTATTCAAGAGGGTGATTATATCTTTAACCTATGGGATCATGTACTCACACATAAGGGGACATGGAAGATGAGAACTATCCTTTTCCTATTTGAGCAACTAGTTTCTAGAAATGACATTATTAAAATCATTGACATTGGTGGTGAACTAAGAGTAGGATAGACTAATGGTCCAATCTCGATACACTTCACAAGGTGGAATTCTCAAGGCACCTATTACTGTGACCCTACTCACATATGTCAAGATTTCACTAGTATGTGTCTTTACACACCTTTTTGTAGCATCATACTTATCCCTACATTCTAAAACAAGCTCCAAATAAAGGATGGATTTTAGAAAACTTGGCCTAGCCTGTACTGACCCACTCATGGAAACTTTTTTTAACAATTGATTAAGGTTTAGGCTTTGACAACCTCAACACCACTTTCCCAATCTCCTCATTTTCAAGGAAGGTATCTCCCAATTTAGGTAAGAAGTTATTTAAGGTGGTAAATTTATTTTCTTTGGGCAGTTTGGGGTGAAAGGAACCATGTAAGAACTACATATTTTCAAATTTTCCTACAAAGAAAAGATGAAAAGAAAAGAATGACTCGAAGCTTACTTCATTGTTAAATGGGAATAAAAAATAGCTTATGAGAGGGAAAATGGTACTCACCAAAGAAAATGCATGAAAATACCTTGCTAAAAAGTACTAAGTTGTAAACTCCTTGTATCTCCAGAGGAAAACCAAAATTCTTTTCTCATACAATTATGGAAGAATGATCAAAGGAGAAACTCTTAACTGTCTAGACTTAGAGATCATGTCGTGGACAGATAGGGAAAGTACCAATTTGACAAGGTGCCTTAATCATTAATGAGTGCCTCTTAACTTCACACATACCAAATCTTATTCTACCATCATTCACACCAATTAGCATTAAATGTTTCTTTTTGACCTTTTTTGAGAAAGAATTATAAAATTCCATACCATCACCTGTGTCTCCACATGTCACCAATGGGACGAATTTTAGACTCATGAACTTTGAACTCTTGAACTATGGATTATGATTCAAAGTTCAAGTTTAACAATATTCAAAATATGGGATATGATGCTCAGAGACTGACTCAACATAATAGAAATATTTCCTCATACCAAAATTTGAACTTGAACCACAAATGGTTCAAAGTTCAACTTCAAAGAAGAGCATCAAAATTTGATAGACATCACAGGCCTTGTTGGGGTTTCATAAACATGCAAACCAAACTCTTGAACTATGAACCTTTGAATAAGTGGTTTAAGAGTTCCAGTTCAAGGTTCAGATTCAAGGTTGGGATCAATGCAAGGCTAAAATGTGACCAAGACATCTTGAATTGGGCAAAGTTTCTTTGAACCTTAAACCTTTTCGTACAAAGTGTGACACAAACTTTATGAAAAAAAAAACAAGGGCATAAAAAGGATAATCTAAAAATATGGTAACATACATATGTACATACATACATACACTACAACATTTGGTATTGTTTTGTGATGGAAAACTATCACCCTACTGACATCCAATTGTAGCCTTAGCGACATACTCACTCGTTAGCTCCTATCATACTTATGCTATCACAAATTTTGATGGTGAGAGAATCTGTCATAATTGTGATGGTGAGGGAATCCATCGTAATTGTGATGGTAGACACTATCGTAACTTGGGAGGGACAAGAGTTCATGTTCAAGACATTGCAATTATGATAGTACACCGTCATAATTAAGATGGTTGAAACTTTGACTCTATCATCATAATTTTGATGTATATGCGACAACTATGTTGTTAAAGTAATGGTTATCTATCAAAGCATGTCATTATAGTTATGACACTTTTGTGATAGTTGTGCTATGCAAGGGACAGATAGTCATCAAAAATTGTCATCACCTTCAAGGTGGGTCCATCATAATTATAATGGCTACTTGAATTATTAAAAAAAAAAAAATTGTCCACTGGCATATATAGGTGTTGAAGTGCACATGGGAGATGGTCCTTGGAGACAAACAAGAGCAGGAGAGGATGAGCTTCAACCATGGGTAGTGTGGTCATATGAAAATCATACAAATTCATTTTCCAAAAGGGAAGGAGGGGTGCAAATTGTTGCTAGAGTTTATGATTTCTCATGAACTCTATTGTGTGTAGAAGTTATCGACTGGAGGGATAAAAAGGAAGGTCACCGCTCATAAATCAATAGTCCTAATTAGGGAGGTCGGGAAGCTAGTTGTGAACCATTAATTTCTTGTGTCTGTACATAAGGTTGGTGGTGTAGTGTATGGAAAGGTTTTGGACAATGAGGTAGCTACTTTGAGGTAGGGAGCTATAGTTGCAAGGGTGGACATGTCCTTGTTGGAAGAGAGTTCAAGTGGAGCTAGTTCTAGTGCTACTGTATCTGTAGTGGAGCCAAATGTTGGGAAAGAATTTCCCAGTTTCTCCAAAGAGGAGGTTGCAAAATCTACAAATATATGAGTTGATGCTTAGTGTTATGTCTATGGTGTTTTAGGGATATATTTGGTTTAGGTTGTTATGCAAGGAGACTATATCCATAATGTCTTTTACTTTGATTTTTTGTTTTTTAAGGAAGACTTTACATAGGTTGCAAGGATTATGTGGTCCTTAAGACGAACTCCCTCCTCATCATAATCTCATGTTCAATGCATATCTAATATTTTAAACCAGCCACATTATCAGTAGTAACTAGATTAAGGCAATATAAACATATATTAAAAAGTTTATAGTTATATGCCTTAGATCAAAAAATTATTAATTAAGGGGACATTACAAGCACTCAACCTGAGATAATAGTTCAAGGGCTTAAATCACATATTTTAGATAGGGAACTTAAACATTTAGCATCATAAGCACTTCCACTAAAATAGACCCGACTAGATTAAAAAAGGTATTTTGGAATTGTTGCTTCTCTTGAAGATACAATGCTACCATAAAATAGAGTTCATCAACTATTTTGAAAATAAATAAAGACCATAAGACAGGTCCAAATGCATATCAACTTCATCATTGGTTTGTCCCAATACAATATTTTGAAGAGAATCAATTCATTGTCTTCTTTATTTGGTTAAAACACTAATTTTATTCATACCTAATACTTGTAGAGGATATGAAATACACATATAGCTTGATAACAATAGTAGAGTGAAAAAAACCAATGGATATGGATTAGTTACAATTGACCTTTCTAGTATGAATTATAAACACATGGTCAACTCCTAGATATGTAACAAAAATATGATGCAAGTAGTACTTTGATTTGTAGGACAATATTGCTAAGAGTTATATGCTACAACAATGTAGCAGTACAAGATATAAATAGTCCAAGCAAAGATAATAAAATTCCAACATATATAGTTTGAAGGTATTAGCAAACTAAAAAATCCAATGGACATGGATTAGTTACAACAGATCTCTCTAGTATGAATTCTAAAAGTGTATCCAACTATTGGATAAGCCAAGAAAATATGGTGTAAGTTCTCTAAGTAGTGGGGAAATATGCCATTTTCACTATGCCAAAATGTTGTAGTGATACAAGATATAAATAGTCCAAGTTAAGATGAGAGAGTTCAACCATATGTTTTGAAATTAAAACTCAAATAGTCTACCAATATTGACCACACTAAACATCAGCCTCTTATTACATTTTATTGAAATGAAAATCACATTGATCTTAATCTATATAATCAAACACCATTACATGAAAACAATAAGTTACATTCAAACAATAGGGACTAATGTTGCAAATTGGGTACATTATCTTGCTGATGTACTCAAAAGGAAATATGGTGATCTAATGTTCAACAAATATTTTTCAAGCCTATACTGTTGATAGAATAGGTTTGATCATACATCCATTTCAAAAATAAAGAGCTAGGAGTGGGATACATCAACACTGGGAAAATCATAATCAAATTAGCATACAAGTAGATCACAACATCTAGAAAATGGAGGAAAATGAACCTTAGTCTATGTGTTTCCCTATAGTGATTGATCACAAAGAATAAAAATAATAGAGGTAAGAAATATCATTACCAACAATGGTAAAGAAACAATTAAAAGTATCAACATTGTTGTAGTGTAAAGAAAGAGCACTTTATATCATTCAAGCTGATAGAGTTGCATAAAAGGTTAAAAAATCAAAATAGGATCAAGCAATGACATGTTGATAATGAACTTTTCATCTATTCACTTAAACAAAAGTAAGCAAGTCGATTTATTCCATTCATTATCCACCATGATGATTGAAGTATGGGGAGGCATAGATCAAAAATACATATGCATCTGGAGGTTTAAAAAAGGTTTTCTTGTTGACATCATGCCAATTTCTCTTATAACCATAGCAGGGAGCATGGAAGAGATGCATAGATCAATGATGGATGTTTGATAAGCATATGTTGCATGTATGAAAATAATCTAAATTTATTTAAATTTGAGGCATTGTTTTCATTTTGAAGATTCTTTTGAATGAATGGAATTGGTTGTGGTATTCAAATTCTCAGACTTGGTTGTGGTGTTCCAATAGTTGAACATTGAGTGTAATATCTATTTTATACATTTTAAGAGTGACTTATATTTAGGTCCTGTGGTAAGAATTTATAAAGAACTCTTAAGTATGACCTATACTTAGGATTAGTGGTAGTGCATTGAATACAACTATAATATCTTTTTAAATTATGGCCAACGCATTCTTTGGTATGGCCAAAATATGTATGATTAGATGCATATATAAATAAAGAAAACCTTTTTGTATCTAAAATATAGTATAGTATAAGATTTTTTGGAGTGATATGAGAGAGCTATTGAACATCTAGTGGTCCCAAAACATGAGGTGATCCAAACTCCCCAATCTACTCATTTATCGAATTCATTGCTCAATCCACTCACCTGATCACACAAAAAGTGTGTGAATTTTTCAATTAATATCCATCATCTACATCATTTCCCAAGATGTGTGCATCAAATAGTCAAAATTCTTCTTCTTTGAGAGGTCATGGACTTGAAAGTTAGGGAAAACACATGATGATTATATCCAACCTAAAAGATCTTTAGATTGAGAGGGATGGGTAGGGAGTGTTTTTGTCCAAGAATCAGTCTTTTGACGGGGTACGCTGATAGGAAAAAAAAGTGCAAGTTTATATATGATGGTTGAATCTTTTTTGTTTATAAAAATTTTCCTAACATCATGAAAATTTAGTTTACTATAGACATCATGAGGCCTTGATAGGATCAAAATCATCTAGGACAATGATTCTCTTGCTCAAAAACCATAATTGCAAATGGATAGAGATGAAGGATGAAGGTTGATTAAGTTAATTATTCAAATATTAGTAGAAAAAGAGATGCATTTCCATTCCATGCAATAGTTGGTTGTCTTCTTTTAGGTTGCTACTTATTTGGTGGTTGCATCCTTAGCTACCCCCAGTCTATGCAAGATAAAAACCATCCATTTGAGGTGGGATTTATTTTCTAGTTGTAGATTCAAAAGGAGTTCTAAGAATATTAAAAGAAGGATGCTTTCAAAGAGGATTCATTCAACATTCTACACAAAAATTCCTAATTAGATACCCCATTTTAAGCACTTATGGTCAAATGCCCAAATATAACATAATATGGAACCTTAAGACATAATAGTTGTTGTCCTATGGTTACGCATAATTTTTTAGTCCAAATAAGGTAAGGTTGGTGTTATGCATTATTTACCCACTTAGAATCATAAATATGGGTATCATAATAATAAACATGGTTATCATGTCTTGATTAAAGCGTAAAATAAGTGTTTCCATTTTTAGATATACATAACATAGACCAAATAAAAAAGTTATTTGACTATCCAAATCAATGAGTTTCAACATGTCAATCCCCCTGACAAAGATAATAGTCGTATTTTTACTTCCATAAATCTTGTTCACGTGAAATTTTATGGCACTTGTGCACTTATCTGTGGTTCTACAACATTTGGGACATTTTTCTAGTTGATTTTCCTTACATGATTATTTTAGTGATGTTGAAGTTTGTGTTGACCCAATCAATGTATAGTCTAATTTTGAGAATTTATGAAAGCAAGAGGTTGATCCTAATCTTTCTCTTATTTATTTTTTCTTAGTTTTTATTTAGAAGTGATTGAATTAGACAAATAAGTCTATTGGATTAAAATTTTGTCCCTATAGATAGAAATATCAATAGTAAAACAAAGTGTATTATAAAGTGCAACTAAACATAAAATTATATTATTTCATAACTATCAAATAGTTATTAGCATATTGCTTTAATTCCATTTAAATAATCTAGTTTAATTAATTTGATCTTCTTTTTTTTTAAAAATTATAAAATATGGTGATTTATATATATTTTTTGTATAATTTGATGTGCTAATACTTGAAGGATTAACTATCAAGCTATAATCATTGCATTATATATTTATATATTTATATGTACATGTAGCCTATACAAATAAGATATGCATCTAACTAAAGCTGAAACATAACCTTGGCTAGCAATGAAGAAGGATCTAAGACATTGTTTATCAAGAAATCATGTGAGAAAGGTGAATATAAAAGAATTCATGGGGAGAAAGAAGTCGTGTGAGAAAGGTGAATATAAAGGAATTCCTAGGAGGAAAAAACACCCCAAAGACATTTATGAGAGAAAAGGGGCATAAAATCACATGAAAGAAATAGAAGTAGGAGGGAGTGAAATACAACCACCACTAAAAAATGAAAAATTTATCACTTCCAATTAGAACATATAATCTAATGTTTTATATAAATCGAGTCTATATATAAATAGGCTTGTGTACAATTTTCTCAACCACACATGTCATCAACAAAGTTAGTTTTAATACTCAGTGATCTTCAAACATAGGCACCTCAACAAACTAAAGCTTAAAGGTATGATAGAAGTATCCAATCTAAGAATATATTTGTTACAATCTGAAAAATGTGACAACAAAACCATATATTGGTGGAAACATTTAACCAAATTTAGTAATTCATTTAGTGATCATATCTTATAGCCAATAATCACCTTATCAAACATAAGAAAAGGTATATTGACATTTAAAACAATATCTCCCATGTGGTTTTCAGTCAATAAGATCCTACTATAAATGTGTGTGTGTGTGTGTGTGTGTGTGTGTGTGTGTGTGTGTGTGTGTAATTAGCATATCATTTTTTATTGAATGGGTGTGGAATGGGACATAAGAGGAAAACCACACAGAATAGTGTTGTTGGTCTTATTCGCTAAAATGCTTACCAAACTTTGTTAATGAAAAACCAAGGGAACTTACTTGAACTAAAGAGGTAAAGGAAGTAAATATCATGAACTGATGTTAACAGTGGTGGGTTGTACTCATGTTGTGATGGTTAAGTTTTTGAGTTATTATCCTTGCCATCAAGGTCCAAATCTAATGGGGATGAGGTCCCCCATTTGTGGCCTCACTGGTTTATAGCTCCAGGTCAAAGTTTTTACCCCTCTTTAAAAAAAAATTAGTGGTGGGTTGTATTGGGGATTTTATCATATATTGAAGAGAAGAAGAACAAAAAAACATGCCCTAGAAGAAGTTGCACATCCAAGCCCGACCCTGATCTCCCATTCCTCCAAAACTCAAAAAACTCGATTAAGTAGGATTTAAAGTTGTTTACAAGGGCCTTTCACCTAATCAGAGATAGATCAAAGTAAGGAAATTGCAAGGAATTAATCAAGTTACATGCTATTCCAAGTCACCAACATTGGTAAATGATGGTGATCAGACAAAGGCTGTTGAATCCAATTGTTTTTTTTAATGTTTGATTCATATTTTTCCCCAAGCGAGGGATCTTGTTTAGATACAAAGAAAAGAAGTAGAGAAGATGAAAATTATCTATGTGGATACGTATTTCCATACACAAGGCCATCCTAAGATTGCCCTAAGTTTTAGCTGTGACTCAAACCCCCGACCTGTAAGACATTATCTATTCTAACAAAAATATCTGACACATCTCTGTTTTGATACACAATAGATGGAAAAAAGGTGCAGTCAAAGATCTTTTGGATATTCACAAATTTGCTAATATTTAAATTTGTCACTCCATCCACTGCCAGTGCCTTCACAAAAATACAATGAAAGCAAATGTTTTGTTGCAAGAATTCCTTTACTCATACAAAAGCAAATGCATTTTTAAGAAAAGAAGACCTAATAGGAATGTGGTCTCATGGAATGTGATTTACCTAGCTTGATTATAAGGTTAATGCTAGTAAATATACATGTTTAATCAACTCTACTTTTCCCTTGGCAGGGGTGAAATGAAATTGGAAAAGAGAATCGACCTAGCTCCTCTTCGAGCATGCAACTAGATTTGGGAAAATGACAAATGACCATTATTTTTCTTTTCTTTATTCTATAGTCATGTGGGTGTTGCAATAATAGTGGCCTTGTCAGTATTGTGACAATGTTGGAGACACTTGCAAAAAAAAATGAAAATCAAACACAAATTACACTTGTTACAAATTTCTATTGAAATTTGACCCCAAATGTTGTTGTGATATATACATACACACACACACACACACACACACACACATATTCTCCTAGGTAATTTAATAAGTGGACATTCATTATAAAAGTGTGATGTCTATCATACAATCTAGAGAAAGTGCATCTTGTTGGCTCATTATACAATTGGAAGTACTACGCTAAGCTATACCCAACTAGAAAATTCTAGTGATGGGCACAAAAAATTAATATCACACTCAGTATATTAAGAAATAGAGGGAAACTGGTGGGCTTTATAGGAGATAAATTTGTGTGTGTGTGTGTGTGTGTGTGTGTGTGTGTGTGTGTGTGTGTGTGTGTGTGTGTGAGAGAGAGAGAGAGAGAGAGAGAGAGAGAGAGAGAGAGAGAGAGAGAGAGAGAGAGTGTGTGTGTGTGGGACCTATATATATCACATTTTTCATCACACTGCCATTGTCATTGTGTTTCTCATGAATATACTTTTGGTTTTGTAAAAAAAATGTTCTTTTTTGGGTATAATTTTGCATGAATGAAAAGTGAAACCAACTCTTCCAAAACATATTTGCATAAAAAAAAGTTTCTTTGTTCATGGTAGTAAAAATGATGAGGTGATGAACCATTCTTCCTCTTCTCCTACATGACTAATTCTTATGTGCATAAATTCTCCTCAAAGCTTCTATGACATGACTAATTCTTATATGCATAAATGTAATGGTGCTTTGAAGGTTTTTCTATTATTTCTAATGTGAATGATGTTTTGAAATTGCATGTCACTCTTTCTTTTTTATCTATTTGGAGTGAAAGGATTGTCCTTTCATAATAAGTCTTGGAGTATTCCCCATTTTTTTTTTGTCTTCCTCTTAAAATAAATAATTATCTTGTGGTCCCATGGAAGGGGGCTTCATAAAAATAGAGTTGGAGTTATTTTTGACATGGTGGTTTTGGTATTTTTCTATTATTGTTGATGCCAATGTTTTATATTTGTATGCCACAAGTTCTTTTTCATCTATTTTGGAGTGAAAGGAATGTCCTTTCACAACAAGTATTGTATTATTCTCTATTTAGTTTTATAGTTCCCCTAAAAATAATAATAAGGTTGGAATCCCATGGAAGGGGGCTTCCTAAAGAAGTTTCTTTGTTAATGGTGGTGAAAAGGAGGAGGTGGTGAACCATTCTTCCTTGCAACTTCTCCTAAATGAGCAATGCTTATATTCATAAACATGATGGTGGTTTGAAGGTTTTGTCATGAAATCAAGATTGGAGAAGTCCCCAAGAGGATATATCCAATCTTGCAGCTAGAAAAACCATTGTGGAAATAATAAAACAAAGGCATGATAGCACCGGCTAATAAAGAAATAGGAATTTCAATTATCATTAAGATGGCCTTTTAATGAAGATTATAGATTTAGGGCATAAGTCATCTTATGTTCCATGCATACGAGCCTGATTATTTACAAAATTATTTACTAGTCTACCAACTATCTTAGTTGTACTCCCTCTTTTTTTTTAAAGGACTATTACTCTATATATATTCAAGATTGCTAGCCATAAGTTAGCTTATCTAATCAACAATCTCCAAGATAAATGAAACATATTACAACATATAGGTCAATACCCATATCCATTAGAACACTCTCAAATAGATATATCATGACATGTGAGACGATGTGTATACCATCTTAGAACAATGCAAAAATTAGTATCCGTTGTCTATAAAATTATATGTTAATATTTGTTAATGTGTCTGAAGGGTAGTTTGGGGTGTTTGTGATGTTTGGTAATTGTTGTCAACATACGATTAAGATATAGATTGTTGACACATAATGGTTTTTTCATTTATGAAAAATATATGAGGAACGTATAAGGAAAGGCATTATCGATATACAAGAGGAACTGAGTCAAAATAAAATTTTATTGGAATACAGTTGGAATTATCAATATAATAAGGAAGTTATTATAATATTGGATACATGTATCTAATAAAGAAAGGTTTTCATATCAGCTAACAATAGAGAAATTAAAGTGATAAACTCAACTAGAATCATAAATCTAGATTGCACGAAGGATTTAAAGGATTAAGGTTGATGGTTAAAAGAGATAGATGATGAGAAAAAAATATTCATAGTGATACAAGTGACATAAAACACATAATTGAAGAGAGAACTATAGTGATTGAACATATCTGTCAAGCTTAGAAGAAAGAAATATTAGATCAAGTTATCTTGTAAAAATCCCTACTTATTTTTCTATAAGGTTTCTTAAATCCTTTAACAAGGTAGTCTTTTAAAGGATTGTTAAGTTCATACAAGAACTTTTGTAAATCCTTTAACAAGGTGAATTTTGTATAGGTAAGACAAAATCTCTTCACGAAGTAGTCCTAATAGGTTGAAGATATAATTTTCATTGTATTAGTCACTCCTTACTAGGTGAGTCACTTAGAAGGTGAGAAAGTTGTTAGCCCTAATTTGGGTACCATCATGATAGGAATTTTTCCCTTTAACCAAGGGTTTTTTGCGACACCAAAAATATTGTGCTATGGTTGTATGATTAATTATGTATTTTTGTTATTTATTTTATGCATTTAATTCCAACACATCTATAATATTGAGACAACTATTAGTAAACAAATTTCCAATTGTAACATGTTAAATGTTAATATCTGTCAAATGTATAAGTATTGATTCACCACCCGCTTAGTACATTACCTTTCCAATTAACAAATGGTATCGAAGCTCTATCTCTCTAAGAAGAAGCCTAATATCTTGAGAGTAGATATAGGAACATGGAAATGTATAAAAGGGAAAAGTAATTAGAGGAAGCCATGGATGAAGAAATCTCTTAGAATGTAGATTTAAAGAAAAATTTGAAAGCTTCATTTGCAAAAGAAAAATAATTATCATAACAATTACAAAAAAGTCTTGAAGATCATGAGGAACTCTCTTAGAACAATATAGGTTTGGAAGAAGTTGATTCAATATTCGTTGATCTTATGGAAATTTCACAATCTTGGAGGAAAACTTAGAACAAGCCAAAAAGAAACTTGACAACCAAACCCTAAGGATGATTGAAATACTCAAAAAGATAAAAACTATCGAGGAAGCAAATGAAATACTTGAAACTAATAAGAAAAATATGGAGTGATCAAAGATAAAGACAATGTCATTCTCCAACTACAACAAGAAAACAACACATTAAATGGATGCATGAGTGACACAAATGAAAAGAACAAACATATACTTATTGAAAATGAAAAACTGAGAAAAGAAGTTGAAGATTTGACAAATAAACTGAAGGTTGAAAAAGAAATCAATGATAATATTACAAATTTTTATCTAAGTATGAAGATGGTTTATGAAAAATTAAAAGGTCAAAGAAGATTGGGTGACACAACTAGTATTGGTTATATTGAAAACAACAAATTTAAAATTAGTGAATAATGTTGATTAGTAATAAAGGATCCACTACACAATCAATACACAGAAAAAGAAATTCACTTGTTTCAAATATGGAAAATTTGCTCATACAACAAATGTGTGTTTAAAAAAAATCAGTGAACACTATAAAAGATACACCCTTTAATGACTATTGTTACAATTGCAACAAATTTGGACACAAAGCAAGAGAGTGCAGGTTGAGAACAAACAACACCTCACAAGAAGAGAAATGTTTTGGATAATGTCATACATGAAATATTTTTGGTCAAAATGCTAACCATTACAGATCTAGAACCTCATTGACAAGGAAACCAAGAAGCACAATATGAAACAACTAAGGCTACTTTGGGCATATAGAAAAGAACTATAGATTTATAGACTCAAGACGTAATACAAGATCATGAAGATCAACAAGAATGTTATGTTACATATGTCATAAATATGGACACACAACACATAACTGTAGATACCAACAAGTCAAAGATGGAAATAATAAAGGGAAAGAGGAAATGAAAAATGAACCAATTAGGAACATCATGAATTAGATTTGGGTTACTAAGGAAGATGGGAATACATTCAAAAATAGCTCATCAAACTCAAGTCAAGAAGGTATGTCATCAAACTAAGCAAGTAAGTATTTCTTATGGACTGATGAAGAATTGCTAAATTTACTTTAACCCTTATAAGATGAATAAGATGAACATTAGATTGAGCACTAAATTAATAAACAATTAGTTTTTCTATGTTTAAAAGTAAATCTATTGGCACAGAAGAATGACTATCAGAAGTCAAATTGTACTATCAGTAAAGGGAACCACTATCAAATAAAGAGAGCATATATTGGCAAAAAGGTTACTATTAAAAGAGCATTTGTTTCCCAATTGACTATTGAACACTTTTGAGTTAATAAATACATGGTAAGCTAGTTCATTTGGCACCTTACTTTTCTAAAGCTAACAATTGATAAAAGAAACCTAAAAGAGATAAGATCAATCAATTAGAAATAGAAATCAACAAAATTTTACAAGAAATCAAAAAAAATCTGTGCCCTAGTTACCAAAAGTTGAAGAAAATTTCTACTCATAAAGCTTATTGATTTATTGAAGTTAAACAAAATCTTTTGAGAAAATGGTAGCAACAGTGCAAACGTGAATAGTTGTGAGCATAAATGAAGAACCAAAACCAAGGTTTGAGTTGTTCTCTTTGGAGGCTACAGAAAAAGATGATGCACAAGCCTTGTGTTCCCTACCACCTAGGGTATTATTGATAGAAGATGCGAACACTTCCATTCACAATAACATTTTTGTATTGAGAAATGCAGAGATATGGAAAATGTATAAAGTAGACCTATGTGAAAATGGAGTATTGAAGGATGAATTTAAGTACCTTGAAGCTCAATGTCTTACCCACATGGTTCACATGCTCAAATTCATTAATTGAGTATTGATAAGATATGCTTTAATTCATGTAAATGATGAACCACTATGGATTGATGAGGAGAAACCCATAAATATTACTAAGGAAATCATTCACAAGGTCACAAGATTATTGACACAAGAAAAAGAATGTCCCTTACATGTAAGCAATATGGGTGAGTTGAAGAAAATTATAGAAACTGCCTTAGATAAGAGATATATGTGAACTAACAAAGTCAAGGATATGAGTACACCTTCCACTACAATGATAATTGGATACAAAGTGTACTAGTCCAACCGACCTAACAATGTGCCTAGTAATACAATATGGACTACTCATGAGATAGCTAAGTTAAACAAAGTATGTGATTTATCAAGTATGGTGCTTACCCAACTATCTATGAATATAGAATCATTGAAAAAATCAATTTCATCAAGAAATCAATATGGTTCTTTACTTATGTGCATTTATCTTTATTTTAAGAATTTTTTCCCTAGGTAAAAGTACAAAGTTGTGTCACCTTTCAGGTTGACTTATCAAAACGACCAAATTTTAGTATTTCTATGTAAAAATAATTTGTTTCCAAACATATGACCTAGATAAATTCATTATAGCTAAGTTATATATGATCTCACACTTTTCCAAATCGAAATGTCTATCAAGTGCATGTTTTATACTAGTTTGTAACCAATTACTAAAGAAATGTAATTATTTTAGAAAAATGACGTTTCAATAACTCTTACTATTTTTTATTGTAAATTTTTAATAACATATAAACACCATTTTATAAAGCTCAAAGTGAAGAACATTCTCATATATAGTTTATAGTGTTTTGATAAATATAGTGTATTGTAATTAAAAAATTCTACAAGCATGTATTTTAACACTAAAAAAAATTGATTTTGAGAAAGAAAAAATATTCAATCATATCAAAAATATTTAAAATTTATATGACATTCTAGAGGAGAGTGTCATCTTCTAGAATGTATAATTTTTCTTCTAGTTAGAATAAATTTATTTTTAAAAATGTGGTGGGAGATGAAAACTATTAATTTAAGGTGAGTTGAAATTTTAATCATTATAAAAGAGAAAATATAGGTCTAAAGCCAATTTTTATTTCTGATTGTTCTAGCTAAACATAGTCTAAGATCAACCCGAAATGTTGTCTATAAAAATTAGAAAAATATATCAATTCTTATTCTAAATAATTATTAAAAATTATAATCCTAAACTTCATCCATTTCTATATATTTCATTAGTTTACTTCATTTTCAAATTCTAACTAATAATGCTAGTTTAATGTCATTGAAGATGAATAGTAACACTTTTATTAGCCTTTTCCTTTACAAAAGGGTGACACAGGTTTTTTCTTTTACGGGTTAGAATTAGAAATATTGAATGGGAAGAAAATAGACCCATTATTCATTAAATTAATGATTATTTTAAGTAGTTAGGAGGAGAATCTAGTAAAATTATGTGGGGTTACTTTAAGGAATTCCAACTTGGGATGCAAGATCTCTATATGCTTTTTGGTTGACACTAACTATTACAGGTTACAATTGGTAGAACCCATAATGTCTTGGGTGCCAACACTTAGATACAAGGTCACTAAACAATAAGTTACTAGTTATGTTGATCACATATTATATCTTCCCAAGAATGACATTGTGAAGAGATTTGGCACATATGAAGAAGTGTATAAGATCATTACACTGGAACCAAAGATGTCAAAGAAGGAGAGAGAAAAATAAGTTAAAAGAAAACATGATGAAATGGCTAGTAGTTTATCTATAAAATAAATTAAAAAGGTTATGTCATTATAGCTCTTGGTTATACTAGAGAAGAAAAAAAAAAGTGAAGAAAGTCAAAAGATCCTTCAACCCTACCCTTTGCACAAGAAGTTCAGAAAGAAGATGAAAATGATGAAGATATTGAGATAAGGACTCTAGCCACTGGTACATATTAAAGAGTAATAAAAATTAAAAAGGGGAAGGTATTCAAAAAAATAAAAACACAAGCACCTATCATAGATCAAAGAACTAATAGGAGTTAAACAAGGGCTCTGTCAACCACTAAGAAATTTGAAATTGAATTGGAAAAAGAACTTAGTTCATGGGGTAGAAAGTCAAGAAGGAAAATGTACAAAATCCCTACAAAGCCATAATCATTGGAATAAGATATTATTGAAACTGGATTAGTTGGGAAATGGATCCCACAACCTTTGCTAAGTTACTTGAAAAAGACAAGAAGATGGTTCATGGAAAAATCATCAATCATTTTTGAATGTCCAATAAATATCCTAGAGGTATTGTAGATAATGTTCTTAGAAAATTGTATGAAGCATTTCTAATGAGATGGAACTCTACACATCATATAGAGTTGAGGAGTTCAGGGAAGAAAATACTAAAGGAGATATTGTCTCAATTATCTAAGAATAATATAGAAGTATGCATGGATAGTCACAATAAGGCATTTTAGAGAATACTAAAGGAGATATTGCCACAATAATCTAAGAATTATATAGAAGTCTACATGGATAGTCACAATAAGGCATTTTGGTCAAAGATGCTAACGACTATGATCTTATTTGATGAACATATTTTACAAGTAAATCTTAAGAATGTGTTGCATGAGGAATTGCAAAAAGAATAGGAACAAGTCTATGTAGGGGTGGGTACATCACACATAGATTATATTTTCATTATTAATGAATTGATTGGTAATGCACTTAGTTTATCTGATAAACCATCTGACAAGGAAGAGGTAATTATTGAAGATATAAAAAATAAACCCTGATGATGAAATTAATCAACAAGAAAATTTAACACAAATAGCTACAAGAAAACATGAAGATAAGGTTGACATCATTATTAGTGCAACACAGATAATAGAGAAAGATCAAAAGGATAAGGAGGACCGACAAGAACTTGCATCGGCTAGCACACTGACAATACGTTCTATAGAATTACCAATTCATACTCTATTAGTGACAAAAGAGGTACTCATTGCAATGAATAAACAAGATGAATTTTTGAACCCTCAAGAGAAGAACCTTATATCAACTAATAAATAACACACACCCCTAGTCCAATCATCAACTACATAGACATAAGATACAACAAAGAAACAACAAGTTTGAGACAGAATAAGTAATCAGACATAGAGAACAAGAGACAAGAAAAAAGATACAAATAATTATCAACAAGCTATACAAAGTCAAAGTTTAGGTGAATCTAGTCTAACAACTATCAACATTGTATAGAAGAATGATGAGAGAAAGGATGGAGATGAAGATGATGATAAAGGTAAAAAGAAAGATCACGGTGAAGATAAGAAGCAACTCGATAGCAAGGGAAAAAGAATGTGAGAAATCTAAGAAGAGGAAGATAATGATCCACCTAGTGATGATCTGAAATTTGACATATTGCAACAAATTGTTTTGAAATTGAAAAAGAAAGAGCAAGAGGAATTTGGTTGAGTTTTACAAATCATGACAACGATATATAAAAGAAGATCTATAAGACTCAAGAAGAAAGTCTTGACAAAAATTTTATACTTATTTGAAGATTTAATGGTTGAAGTGACTATGAATAAAGAACACTCCATACCAAAATAGTTGAAAGTATATCTAGATAAAATGGATAAATATGGAATAGACCTAGAAGAGAAATTTTCAAGAAATGTAGCATACAAGGTTGAAGGAAGACCAAATAAAATATTATCATCCAAGATAAAATGTATAAGAAGTAAACTAAAACAAGTTATTGATTCTTTATAGGAATTTTTGATTAAAGAAACATACATTTGTTGGTCCCAACTACAAGTTAGTATATTGGGGGGATGGGGGTGGGGCGGCTTCATTGATATACTAACCAAGTTTGACCTTTTAATTTGAATCACCTATTTACTATTGGAAGCATGAATTATGATGATATTCCTATGGGGAAGTATTGTAGAAACATGATTAGATCATTATCATGATTATATGTTAAATTCATGATTGTGTTTGTCATTGATGTCAACATAGAAATTTTTTGTGGTATATGATAGAAGAATAGCGGTAAAGATCAAGTTAGTATAGATAGATCAATGAGTACTTTTAGTAGCAAGGTTAAAGGGAAATTATACTATGTGTTTAGTATATGAAGGTAACCATAGAAGCATAAGATATTAATTCTAGAAGAAGTTATGCAAGTTTCGATGAAGATTGTTCTAAGATAGAGTTTACATGGGCATGTTTTGGTAAACTTGTTATATCTCTTAGTAGATTTATTATTCTGAGAAGCCGAAGTTAAAGATGTGAAGAAGACATGTTGGTGATGATGTGGCTAAGCTTTCTTGTCTTAATGTTAAGCATATGGAAAGTTATTCAAGCTGCAAGACAAAAGATTAATGTGATCACTAAGTGTAACATATTCTTAATGTGGTCCTATAATAATTAATTAAGAAGGTGTAACAGCTGACTTAGGGAATTTTTTTATGGATTCAGTAAAAAGGAAGGACATTTTAATTTATAATGAATGAAGGATGTATGGATGAAAATGAATAACTAAAGAGCAAAATGCAAAGATAAGCAATGCAGAGTAGAAGTGAAGGAAACTTCATTGTTGAGGTTTTATTGTGTGATCCAAAGTTGGATACATGGATTTGAGGTTTGTGACCTCGTCTACAAGGTCTGAAAGTGATTGTTCTAGTTGATAGGATAGAGAAAAAAAGTAAAAGTATAGTACACACAAATATTCTTCAAGGAATAGTTAAGAGATTAGTTGGATAGTGAGTTTAGTGATCTTGCCCCAGAAGATGTTTGGACAATGGGTCCTTCTATCTTATATAACTCCTAACAAGGTTGAAATCCCCTAATAGGGATTCAAAGTCTCCTAATAGGGACTCATATGTACTAAATGTTGTAATAGACTCCTAATAGGGTCCATCCTCTAACAAAGAATATTTATATTAGTACATCATCTTGTGGGCATCATTCCCACTCGGGTTTTTCCCTCTGATCAAGGGTTTCCCTAGTTAACATATCTAGTGTAATTGTTTATGTGCATCTTGTTATGGTTACTATTTACTTTGGTTGAATGGATAAGATTGTTTAAGGTTGATAAATATTTTAATTATTGGATAACTGATTCACCCCCCGCCCCCCCTCCCCACTCTCAATTATCTTGGTAGACTATTGTTTCTAACAATTAGTATCAGAGCATCAGGTCCTTGAAGATAAAGTTTAACAATTTTGGGAGATCCATGGAAAGCATGTTCAGGAAAGATAGTCTGAAGTTTGATGGAACAAATTATGATAGCTAGAAGGAAAAGGTGAAGACACATCTATTGTGTATCAGTCCAAAATATTGAATCTTGACAAAATCATCAAAGACAATCATTTATAGAAAGGATTTGGAAACTTGTACCGAGGAAGAAAGAGATCTTTTTATGTGTGACATGAGAGCTAGAGAAGCACTATTGTCTACACTTCCTGAAATTGAATATAGTCAAGTAAAGTCACTTGTTACTTCACATTTGATTTGGAAAACTTTGGAAACTAGTTTTGAAGGTGATGAACATTCTAAGAAATTGAGGCTACAAAATTGGATTTGTGCATTTCAAGATGCTAAAATTATGGAAGATGAATCTATAAGAACATATGTAGACAGAATATCAGAAATCACTGTAGATATTAATATGAAAGATATTGAAGACCTTAACACTACCATTTAAGTTAGTAGTTAAAATGATACAATTGTTGATATCTTGTACCAAAGATTTCAAAAAGGAAACATTTCTTGTAAGACTTGAAGCAATTGAGAATGAGCTTAGACAGTCTGGAGAATTGACCAAAACAAAAATAGCTTTCAATGCCTTTAATATTTGACCTATTTTATCAAGGAGCACAAGTGCTAGAGGAAACTTTGATAGCAGTAGTAGATCTGATGAGGAAAAAAAGATTGAACAAGGAGTGGCCCTTTTGGTAAAAAGAGAAAAGGATGGGAAGAAAATCTTTAAATGTTGGACTTGCAATGAATTTGGTCATTATGCATCTAAGTTTCCTAAAAGAGAGAAAAGGTATAAAGGAAATTTCAAACCTAGAAGAGATAGAGAGTGTTTGTATGCAAATTAAGAAGATGAATCTTATGAACAACTAGTAAGTTCTAGTGATGATGAAATAGGGTTTGTAGAAATCAAAGAAGATAGTTGAAAGAAAGTAGCTTTTGTATCACATATTGAAAAGAAATCTAAATGGATAATTGATAGTGGTTATTTACATCATATGATTGCTGATATGAACAAGTTTGTTGACTTCAAAATTCATGGTGGAGGTATTGTCAGAGTTGGAAACAATGCAGCATGCCATGTTAAAGGTATTGGATCTATAACTCTTGATGGTAAAAATAGAACTAGGGATGTATATTTTGTTAGTGGTTCAAAGCACAATCGTCTAAGTGTTGTACAACTAGTGGATAAAGGTTATTAGTTGTAGTTTATAGAAAAGACATGCATGATCAGAGACAAAGATGGAAAGGTAATTAGAATAGGAATTGGATCTAGAGGTAATATATTTCAGTTGAATCTTACTAAAATGACATGTTTAGTTTCAAAGGTATATGACAGTTGGTTATGGCATAAGAGATTTTTTCATATGAACTTTGATAGAATTGTGAAGACGAGTAGTACATTTGTAGTTAGAGATTTGCCAAACATTATAAAAGCTACTAACACAATTTGTAAGGAATGTGTTTTGGCAAAGCATAATAGAACTTCTTTTCCTTGCAAGAAGTTTGCTACTACATAAAATTCAAAGATTGTACACATAGATCTTAGTGGTCCTATGAAGACTAAAAGATTCTATGGTAAAAGGTATTTCATGATTTTAGTTTATGACTTTTCTAGAATGATGTGGGTTACATTTCTTAAAGAAAAATCTAAGTCATTTGATAAGTTCAAGATATTCAAGAATAGACTTGAGAATGAATCAGGCATGAATATTAAATGTTTAAGATCAGATAGAGGAAGATAGTTTACTTCCAATGAGTTTAACATCTTTTGTGAAGCTAATGGAATCAAAAGACAATTATTAGCTCTGAGAACCCCTAAATAGAATGGTATAGTATAGAGAAGAAACATATCAGTAACAGAAGCAACAAGAGTTATGTTTGTTGATAATGATGTATCCAAGATGTTTTGGAGAGAAGTTGTGAATACAACAGTCTATGCAATGAAAAAAGTGCAAGTCAAGAAAGATGCAAACAAGACCCCTTATGAATTGTGGTTTGATCACTCACCTACAATTAAGTATTTCAAAAATTTTGGCAATATGTGTTATATCAAAAGAGATGATGATATTGGTAAATTTGATGCTAGAAGTGATGAAGGTATGTTTCTTGGTTATTCATTGAAAAGGAAGGCCTATAGAATTTATAATCTGAGAACTAAGACCATTATGCAAAGTGAAAATGTAAGAATTGATGAGAAATTTAGGATACAAGAAAGAATAGTTGATTATAATTCAGATGATGATGTTGTTACTAAACCAAGAAATGATGAAGTATTCCTTGAGACTAATAATAATTTGTAGAATGAAGGAGAGGTAAGATAGGAACAAAGCTCAAAAAATTTAGCTGAGCTAAGAGTTGAGATAACAACTCCTACTTTGGGTTAGAATATGACAAAGAATCATCCACTCGAGTAGATCATCAGAAGTAGAGATAAAGGTGTGATGACAAAAAGTAGACTCAATTAAGGAACTATGTTTGATATCTCAAGTTGAACCTAAGAATGCAGATGAAGCATGTAAAGATGTGTATTGGAAGTAAGCTATGAAAGAGGAATTGGATTAGATAGTAAAGAATGAGACATGGGAATTGATCCCCAGACCAGTAGACAAGAATGTGATAGGAACTAAATGGGTATTCAGGAACAAGATGTGTGAACAAGGAAAATTTGTAAGGAGCAAGGTAATATTGGTATGCAAAGGTTACTCATAGAAAGAAGGAATAGAGTATGATGAGACCTATGCTCCTGTGGCAAGAATAGAAGCATTAAGGTTATTCTTAACATATACAACATATAATAAATTCAAAGTATATCAGATGGATCTCAAGTCAACATTTCTAAATGGAGAACTTGAAGAAGAGGTATAGATTGAATAGCCTGAAGGTTGTCCTTTAATAGATGACAAGGAAATAGTATGTAGATTGAAGAAAGAATTTTATGGCTTGAAGCAAGCACCCATAACCTAGTATGCAAGTTTAGATAAGCATTTGACAAAGCTTGGATATAGCAAAGGTATGGTAGATACAAATCTCTGTTGGAAAGAAATTGATGGTGGATTAATGATTTTTTGTAATATTTGTTAGTGATATCATATTTGGAGGAAATGATGATGAAAGTGACAAGTTTGCAAAAGAAATGAAGAAGGAATTTGAAATGAGTATGATAGGAGAAATGAAATATTTTATATGATTACATATTGTGTAGGATAAAGAAGGAATCTTTATTTCTCAAACTAAGTATTTGAAGGATTTACTAAAAAGGTTTAGTTTGGAAACATGTAAACCCATTGGAACACCTATGGTAACTAGACACAAGTTATCTATAAAGGATGAGACACCTACTATTGAGTAGAAGAAGTAGATCTGTGATCAGAGTTTTGCAATATCTGACTCACACAAGGCCGGATATAGAAAATGCAGTTGGAATTGTTACAAGATTCTAAGCTAATCCTAGAGAAGCACATTATGCAACAGTCAAAAAGACATTTAGATACCTAAAAAGAACACCATAGTTTGGATTATGGTATGATAAATCTAATGATTTCACTCTATGTGCTTATATTGATGTTTATTGGGTAGGTAGTATGGATGATAGAAAGAGCACCAGTGGTGGAGCCTTCTTTCTTGGAGGAAGATTAGTTTCTTGGCTAAGAAGTAAAATTTGTTACAGTAGCAAACAATTGTAATTAAGTTGTTTGGATGAAGTATATGCTAAAGGATATAAGGATAGAGTTCAGTGAACTTGCTATCATACATTATGAAAACACAAGCATAGTAAATGTCTAAGAATTCAATGTTGCATTCTAAGACCAAGCACACCTCTATCAAGTATCACATGTTGAGAGAGAAAGTTGTAGAAAAAGAAATTAGATTGGAGTATGTGAGCAGTAAAGAGAAGATTGCAAATATTTTCACTAAGCATCTTCCTAAAGAGACTTTTGAGTATTTACAAGGTATGCTAGGGTTTATGCCCCTTCTTACATCAAAGTAGAAGATGCAAGAATACATCAGTCTAGTGTAAAAAAGAACTATTGTTTGTCTCGACTGAATGTTGATGCTTCATGTATAGGGGAGTATCTATGATTGATAGAGTCATTTAGGACTCTTTGTTGGATGTTGTTTTGAACAGTGTCTTTGGACACTTGAGCTAGTCAAAAATAGTTGTTGTAGAGTTTGATGGTTGTTGAAACCTTTGACATTAATGTCAATGGGGGAGAAGTTCAGCATGAAAAAAATTTGAGTACATTGAAGGGAGAAGAAAATAGTTTGGGAGAAGTACAACATGGGAAAATGATTAATGAATAGGATTTGAAAAGAAAGGTTAACAGTCTTTTGCAGTTGGTATTCTTGGAACAAGATGTTTTTCATCTATGTTTCCATTAATGCCAAAGGGGGAGATTGTTGGAAGCATGAATTCTAATGATATTCCTATGATGGAGTATTTTAGAAACATTATTAGGTCATTATCATAATGATATGTTACATTCATGATTGTGTTTTTCATTGATGTCAACATAGCAATTTTCTGTGGTATCTGACAAAAGAATAATGGTAAAGATCAAGTTGGGACAGATAGATTGTTGAGTACTTTTAGTAGTAAGGTTAAAGGGAGATTATAATATGTGTCTAGTATACAAAGGTAACCTTAGAAGTATGTTTCTAGTATACAAAGGTAACCTTGGAAGCATAAGATATTAAGTCTAGAAGAAGTTATGCAAGTTTCAGTGAAGACTATTCTAAGATAGAGTTTTCAGAGGCATGCTTTAGTAAACTTTCTATATCTCTTAGCAAATTTATTATTCTGAGAAGCCAAAGTTAAAGATGTGAAGAAGACATGTTAGTGTTGATGTGGCTAAACTCTCTCATCATAATGTTATGCGTACAAAAAGTTATTCAAGTTGCAAGGAAAAAGATTAATGTTATTTTTAAGTGTAACATGTTCTTAATGTGGTCCTATAATAATTAATTAAGAAGGTGTAATAGCCGACTCAGGAAATTGTTTTATGGATTCAATATAAAGAAAAGACATGTTCTTTTATCGTGAATGAAGGATGTATGGATGAATGAGAATGATAAAAGATTAGAATGCAAAGATAAGCTCAATGCAGAGCGAAAGTGAAGGAAACTTCATTGCCAAAGTTTTATTGTGTGATCTAAAGTTGGACACTTAGATCTAAGGTTTGTGACCTAGTCTACAAGGTCTGACAGTAATTGATCTGATTGATAAGATAGAGGAAAGAAGTTAAAGTACAGTACACACAATTATTTTGCAAGGAATAGTTGAGAGATCAGTTGGACAATGAGTTTAGTGGTCTTTCCCTAGAAGCTATTTGGATAGTAGGTCCTTCTATCTTCTACAACTCCTAATAGGGTTGGCACAACTCCTAACAGAGTTCGAATCTCCTAACAAGGATTCAAAGTCTCTTAATAGGGACACATATGTACTAAATGTTGTAATAGACTCCTAACAAGGTCCATCCTCTAGCAAGGAATATTTATATTAGTACATCATCTTGTGGGCATCATTCCCACTGGGCTTTTCCCTCTAATCAAGGGTTTCCCTAGTTAACATATCTATTGTAATTGTCTATGTGCATCTTGTTATGGTTACTATTTACTTTGTTTGAATGGATAAAATTGTTTAAGGTTGATAAATGTTTTAATTATTGGATAACTAATTAACCCCCCTCCCAGTTATCTTGGTGGACTATTATTTCTAACATTTACGGGTTAGTACAAGCTATAACTCAACTAGTCAAGGCCAAGTAGAAAACATGTCACATGAAAATTGCAACACATAACATAGTATTAATCTCATGGAAAATTGAATACGGTAAAAACCACGGTGTGTGATTCAATCCTCACAAATTTGCACTCTTCTAAAGTGATCCTAGTCAAGATCTTATCCTAGTTAAAAGATTACAATGGCATAGTGAGTCACCACCCTGTTAGGGAATTTGGATAAGACCTATTAAGATATTTTCCTATTAAGAACAACCTAGTTAAAGGACTTTAGAATACAAATTAATGTGTTACCCTATTAGGGGATTTATAAAAAGAACCTGCTAAGGTCCACCCTCGTCAGGATTTACTATTGTAAAGGTAAGCAAACAATAGGGAAGTGATCTAAAATTATATCTACTAAACTTAGCTTGGTATAGATCTATGGTTGGTTCTCTTGATTAATCTGAAACTATGATATGCCTTCTCTTGGCTCTGCAAACTTCAGACTTTGATCACTAGTGCACTTGGCTCTTCTATCTCTTGCAAATGATGTCCTTATGCTATTTTTTTTTTGGAAACTTCTTCCAAGATTTCCTTAGTACAATAGCTCTTTGAAGTTGACCTCTCTTATCACTCTTTTTCTCCTCTTTGAGATTCCTCTTAGCTTGACTCTCTCTAGCTCTATGGATAATCACTCGACAATCTAACCTTTTATCTTTTTATTCCATCTTCTTTTATACTTCTATTTTAGCTTCACTTGGAAGCCTTAGATTAGAAATTCAAAATTTTAATCCTCACCCTACTACTAGCTAAGCTTCCCATTGCAGTAGCATGTCACTCCTATCAAATATGGCATGTTCATATAGGAGTTACATGTTCCATGTGCATTTTATAATTCATTCTAGTTAGGAAGAATTCAAATTCAAATTCTTCCAGGTGTTCCTCAAACTCTATTCTCATCACCATTAAATGTGATGTAGAGTGCACTCTTACCCTCTACATGATTAGGTAGTAACATGTTTCTTTCTTGATGTTCATCATGATATCCAATCTAAATCTATTTTTTGATATGTTCATTTAACTCTACCACTTCACTAATTGCTATGTATGCAAACTTCATTGAGCATCCTTTATATTAGTATATTACCTTTATATTCACCATACTTGGGCTCCCATATCTTCTTCATCTCATAGTTTCTTATGTGAGTTAGAGTTACACATTTTTGCATCTTACCAGTTGTTCTTTTCTACCTATCACATTTCCTTTGTAAGTGTTGCCAACAATGAAAATACCTTTAATAATGAATTTTACCAGCTAGTTTACTATTTTTTCTTTAAAATTTAGGCCAATAATATCCCCTTTCAACATTGATGGTGACATGTAGTCAATTGGACATACTTGTTCTCTTATTTTCCCTCTTTTATTATCTCCCCTTGAGATAGTGTATTTTCATATGTTTGATCATCTATAGCTTTTCTCAACCTTGTTTCTTGTCTCCTCAACTTCTCCCCTTTTGACAACAACACCAAGGTTGACTATCTAATTATTCTTCTTGTGCTTGATTTCTCCCCCTATGGAGTAGTCCCTCATTCTCATAAATCTTCCTTTAGATTTTTTCACTTCTTGAGTATGAGTTGATGTCCACCTGATCAAGGCTTCATTTTAGGTTGGATAGGGGTAAGCCCCTAACCTTTCTAGTTTCTCCTTTTTTGGTATATATTCCAACCTAACCTCTTTTTCTTGCACCCATTCCCTTAGAAAATGGTACTTGATGGATATATGCTTAGTATTTGAGTGCACAAAAAAGTTTTTGGATATATTGATTGCACTAGTGTTTTCACAGCTAATAACTATGGGTTGCTCCATTTTCTTTTGAATTCCTTCGAGCAGTTGTTTGATCCAAACAACTTGAGTGAAATTCATTTATGCAACAACATATTCTACTTTAGTAGTTGAATGTGATATGAAGTTTTATTTCTTGTTCGTCCATGCTACCAGGTTTCCTCCAAGAAATAATGCACCATTGGTTGTGCTCTTTCTATCATCTATATTCCCCATCCAAACAACAATAGTGAAAACATTAAGTTTTAAAGTACCTTTGCAAGGATATCATAAGTCATGTCTTTAGTATGCTTCAGATATTTTGAGATTCACTTCATAGCTACCATATGTGATTTGTTTGGGTTGGCAAAAAAATCTAGCCACTATTCTAACTGATTGTGCAATGTATGGTTTGTTGTGTACCATATATTGCCATTTACTAATCATGGATCGGTATAATGTATTCTTCACTTTAGGACTTTCATCTTCCTTTGAAAATTTGCAACCATTCACTATGGGGGTACCTATTGGTTTTTCTTCCTCCATGTCAAATGTTTTAAGTACTTCCTTCACATAATTAGTACGTCCAATGAAGATTCCTCCTTTCAACCAGTACAATTGTTTCCAATAAAGAAATGTATCTCTTTGATCATGGAATTTTGAAACTGCTTCTTCACGGATTTTGTAAAATCATTACTCAACTTATCATCCCCTCCAAAGAGGATGTCATCCACAAAGATTTCTACAATTAGCAGACACATTTCTTTTTCTTGTTTCATATATAGATAAGAGTTGTCACTAGTTCCTATAAACCCTATCTTTATCAAGTATTAGTGTGGTCTCTCATACCATGCCCTTGGTGCCTATTTGAGTCCATACATGGATTTTCTTAGTCTACATACTTGATTCTTTCCTTGTTCATTTTTAAATCCCTCAGGTTTCTCTCTGTAGACTTCTTCCTCCAAAACTCCATTTAGGAATGTTGACTTTACATCCATCTAGTATACCTTGAATTTCTTATACACTGTGAATGCTAAGAGTATTCTATCTCCTTCGAGTCTAGCTATCGATGCAAATGTTTCTTCATAGTCTATGTATTCTTCTTATGCATATCCTTTGCAAACAATTCTTTCCTTGTTTTTGACTAGTTATCCTTCTTTGTTCATTTTATTTCTAAACACCCATTTTATTCCACTAACATTCTTGTCATTGAGCCTGGCCACTAAAGTCCATGTGTTGTTCTTTACTATTTGATATACTTCTTCCTCTATGGTCTTTCTCTAGCCTATGTCTTTCAGAGCATTGTCTATTGTTTTTGGCCCTATGTGTGAGAATATGCACACCACCTCTCTCACCTTTCTTCTTGTTATTAACTCCAAATCCTTGTCACCAATAATTTGATGTTAAGTGATGTCTTCTTACATATTTTTCCAACACTAGTTCTCCTCTAGGTACCTTAACTCTCTATTCCTCTTGGCAAGTTTCTACTTCTTGAGTTGGTATAACTTCTTGAACAAGCTCCTCCTGTACCGATATTCTCTCCACTATACTGATTGGTGGAATGTATTCAAATTTCTTGTAGTCTCCTATTTCTTTCTTAAAATCTTCCTCGTTCTTTTCTAAGAATCTATCTACCTTTATATTGGCATATTCTACATTCTTTTTTGTTTGAAGGTTTAGACACCAATAATCTTTTCTCTTGGTAGAGTATGCCAAGAATATACCCTCATCACTCTTAGGTTCAAACTTTTGATGGTATTCATCCCTCTTGATGTAACACTTGTGCTAGTCTAAATATTTGAGTCACCATTGTATAAATCTCTTTTCTGTTTCTCTCTTCAAAGTTAGAATTTTTGAATCTTATAGTCTCATCTCTTTTATGTCTCACCCTACCTAGTGTACCTTTCATGAGTCATATTGATCCCTTCAGAGGCCTTGCGTCATTCTAGGTGTATAGGACTGAATCTATTATGAAATGCCTAAGATCAAGTCTTTTGAACTAGTTCGAACCACTTTGTACCAAAGTTCAAAGGAGTTCAAAATGGTTCCATTGAAAAATTTTGGGCTAACACTTGTTTTTCAAGTGGGAGATACCAAATGAGTAGTGGGTTGCATTCGAACAACTTTGAACTACTTTGTACTAAGGTTCGAAGAGGTTCAAATGAAATCCAACATTTAAAAATGGGGTTGAGATGTAAAATCAATAATTGATACGATAACTACCTTTAAAGTGTGAAATGTGACATCCTAATGATGATGGAAATGTCATCTCGGAATCAATACCCTCAACTATAGATGATGAGTTAGTAGTACAAGTGGAAAAGCCAAATATTTAAATAAAAACTAAATCCAAATTGTCAGAGGAAAATTAATGATGATTGGGACATTTTTCTCAAGTCATCATATAATGAAAGGACATCATAATTTATTGAAGTGTGTATTTTGCATCGAGATTATCTCATCATTAAGGCCCAAGTGTTTAGTGGTACTTTCTAGGTATGAAAATCATTTTAAAACCTAGGCCGAGCTTATTTTAGTTCTAGTCTACAAAATTGAAGCTAAAGCGATGGAAAAAGAAAGGGAAGTGTTTCTAGTTTTCACATATTTGTAGATGAGGGTTCTAAGCTTTTCTTTTTGTTATTTTTATATCATTTTTCTTTAGAAAGAAAGAATTTGGGAAGTGTTTTTCCTTTTTTGGAGTATGAATTCTTTCATGCATTTCATTGGGAATACTTCTAGTCTAGAATGTCAGTGACCTATGATTTATAATACAAATCCAATGGGGGTTGAAATGGAAAAATTGCAAGAGAATTTTTTGGAACAAGCATATATTGAGGGTTGGCTTGAAACCTTGACAAGTGGGCTCCTTAAATTTGTTGTCTTTCCTCATGCCTTACCAAGCCCAAAGTTACTCCAGTATTGTCTTAGCCATTTATTGGTTAATGGTTTGTCCCTCTTTCTA
Source organism: Cupressus sempervirens (assembly GCA_028749045.1). NCBI lineage: Eukaryota > Viridiplantae > Streptophyta > Pinopsida > Cupressales > Cupressaceae > Cupressus > Cupressus sempervirens. The sequence continues at coordinate 818,819,838 of CM053791.1, read as the reverse complement.
ACTTGGCTTTATCTTGACTCTAGACACCCAGAATGTGAGGAAACAAAAGGATGTCACCAACAAATAAGTTAGCGTATGTGTTATATCATTTCCCTCTGAATTATAAGGTACAACTCCATTATATGAAAGATATACTTGGAATGATGTGTTTATGTGATCAAAAGGGTGACTATGGGTATGCTCTTAGCCTGAGAGCAAAAGAGGCTAACTAGATTACTCATAGACATAAGCAACCTAGGTGAGGTTTTAGGTCTAACACTAACTCTACTCCTAAATGCATCTAAGACTATAGGATGTAAGGAGATGTAATGAAAGAAGGATATCTATGGCCCTAAGTGGCTCTCTAACCAATCAAGGTTACCCAGTGGCAAACTCCAAGCACACTTCAATCCTAACTTCACATTACAAATGTAGCATATTATGCAGCTCTAGAAAAGAGTAGAAATACCTATGAAAGATGATCTGCCTCACAATAGGTGTATCATAGTCATGCTCTAGGTCATACTTAGGAATAATATATTCAAACTAAGGACTATTTTTTTCCACTATGAGGTGCATTTAGTCTTGTCAACCTAGGGATGTATACTTGAAATGGTCGGCACAGTATGTGCACTAGGTCTCTTAATGAGTCACTTAAGCTTATGCTATAGGAAAGTAAAATGCAAGGAAAAGAACTTACACTATTGATACAGAAAATAACATGCTTAACTCTATGAATACTAGAAATATAATGAAAGGATAACAAATATTTCAACTCAGTTCATCCACTATAACTATTCTCACATATGTTGCAGGAACATTCACAAAGTGCGATGCTACAGGAAGGAACTTACAACTTCTACTTATGAAACTAAGAATGCTTGGAAATAAATCTATTCTATCCTAATCTAATCCACCTTCCAAGTGGACTCCTTGGTCAGCTTCACTAAACTACTAACACAAGATAGAAGCCAAAAACTATTTCATTAGATTTCAAAAATTCATTGCATAACACAAAACTATAAAAACACAACTGTAAGAGCTAACAGTCTGTCCTCATAAATACTTCTTCTAACTGGCTAAAAACTAACACTTGGGTCAAATTCCTATATATATATGAAATCAACACTTATTCCATAATAGAAAAGTAAATGACCTAGCTTTAAATCTGCAAGAGAGAAAATAGGAGGATAACAACTGAAGGCGAGAAGAAGGAATAATGGCTTAAGGCAGGAATAATAAAGTCTAAACATCTTCTCACCAAAGAATAAATCTAGAGAAGGTAATAAGTCTTCATAGCTCCTTGTTACTCGTTGTCGTGTCTTTTGGAACCGTTGCAACTTTCCTCCATCGTGGCTATTCCTTAGCATTCTCTTATCCTTGAATATTGTCTATGCCTAACTTTTGAATTCCTCCAATCATCTTTCAGTCTTCATTAACATGTTAGTTTCAATATGAAGACATGTTTGCAAATAAATATTTATCAAATTAAATTCAAATATAAGAACACACATTTTGATAACTATATGAAATATTGCATACTATATATAATATTAGCAAAATATGGCATAGTTTCTACCCATAGGTTTATCATAGGTTTGATAAGCATAGGTCCACAAATGTTTTGACAAAGATAAAATAGAGTATCAACAAATTATCTTAAAACTATCATGAAATAAAGGCAAATTTTGTCTCATTATCTGCCCCCTACTAAACTAATGCTTGTCCTCAAGCATTGCACTTCCTTGTTAATGACCTAAACTCTCCAATCTCTATCCTTCATTTTCTATTGCTCTTGAAAGTGTAGTAAAATCCTCTTGTTCTCTCCCACACTTCCCTTCTATGATCTTCTTGAAGCTTGTCGAGTTTATCGGCATTGATGTCATACAAAGGCCACATGAGCATTGGAGGCTGCATGGTTAGGGGACACCACAACTCTAGTCGGGCCTACTTCCCTAACTCTAAATATTTTGGAACCCTATGAAGTGCTACCTCTAGGTTGATGGGACTGTGTGGTTCTAACTTTTTAAGAGATTCGGGAAGTCTAGCCCATCTACTCCTAGCACCAGTCATAGCTCTTTGAAAAGCAAAGTAGGGAAAAAATTTATAATCAGCATAAACCTTAGCTTTGGTAGCAAAGATCCTATCCCTTAATTTTGGATTCTTCTTTCCATAAGTTAATGTGAACCAATCCCTAAGAACTTCATCTAGCATGCTACTCTTTGCTCTTAAAGGCAAGGGTTTTGTCCTTTCCTCATCCCTGTAATTATTCAGCTGCCTATCATAATTTGTTTCATTGGACATCTAGGACATGAGGGATCTTAAGTGTATATCCCCTATGTAAAGCAAGGGATTCCATTGAGTCTCTAAAGGGATAACAAAATTATGAACATATAATTCACAAAGTAAATTCTGCTACCAAGGTGGCAAAGTCTAATATAGTCCATAAAATTCTTGTGCTAATTTGAACTTTGTATTAATATTCTTAAGAATTAACATTAATTGAAACAAAAGAAATTGTTCTTTCAAACAAAGAGCATAAACTCTTGGTGGTGGTCTACAAGTAAGGATCTGATCAGCTAACTTGAGGGCATGGTCCATTCATTGTTATTGGCTTTCTAATTGTTCCTTTAAATCTACAATTTTGTCACCTTGAGATACTATAATATTATTCATCTTTTTCTTCTCTTCTTTCCACAAGGCCTCAGTAAGTAGATGTTGTCCATACAACTAAAAAAGGAGTTTCTATAGTGTGATAGAACCACTGTCTTCTTCATGATCTCTTTTACTCTTTCTCTATTCCTGCCATAAATATTCTACAACACCAATAATCCATGTTGATCTATGGGGAACTAGGGCAATGTTTGGATCAACATACTCAGGAACTGTTTCATCCCTACAGCTGGAAGTACCTGGTAAGTTTTCTGGGGTATCATCTATATTTTCTTTACTTTCATCCCTACATTCCTCAGTACGATTTTTGGAAATGCTTGCAATCTCGGGAAGAGGAGGAGAGTGATCAGAAATAACTTGTATAGGGGATTCCCTAGTGGATGTTTTAGACAAGATGGAATCTTTAGAAACTTTCCCTCTCATCCTAGGGCTTCTCCTTATGGGGGTTTCTTCTTGTATCATAGCCTTTTGCCTACTTTCCCTTTGGGTGTCTCTACTATAGGAGTGGTTGCTGCAAGAATTTTCTTTATTCTCTTTTGTCTTACAATTGTAGGGCTCGGCTCTTCCTTTTCCTGAACAGAGATTTCTTCCTACAATTTTCATTTCCTCTTAGCTCTTCTAGAAGTAGGTTTTGAGGTCTCTTGCACATGTGAAGGCACATTTTCTTAAACAAGGATATTTTCTTGCACATTTTCTTGGGTCTTTTCAGCTTTAGCCTCTTGGGTATTTTGTTTAGTAGGCTCATTAGTAGGGACATTTTCCTCACTAAGCTGTTCACTAGGGGAAACTTGGGGTTGTAGAGTTTTGGCTTGCACAAATTCAGCCCATGTCATGGGAGATACATCCCTAAGTGACCTCTCTATTAAAAACTTGATTAAGGCATGATGAGTAATAGAATTATCTTTTCCTTTATGAGTCTATTTCGCACTAATACAGAGCATATTATACAAGAAATTTGGAATGTTTACTGCAAGATTATGCCTTACACAACTAAGTAATTTGAAATGATGTGCATGCAAGTATGAGAATCTACCTTTGCATGTAAAATACCTAATTATGTGCATGGCTAATTCATTATATGGTGGCAGCAAATGACATTCTCTTGCAACCTTGCTTTGTAATGTCCATTTGAGGATCAAGCAGTCTGGTAAATTAAGCTCTTACTGACATCGCATCATGTGTGCTGGGGTAATGTTCTCCAACTGTAGGAAACCCAATCACTTTATTAATGTGTTCCTCTATTGCAATCACTGTTAAACCCCAAACAAAAACTTCACCCTTGTTGAATGTCCTTGTAAATTTTACGGCTACCTCCTCATCAAATATGATCAAACTCAAGAAATATCCTAGCCATCCACATGCATTAAACCTTCTTACGAATTCTACGTCTGAGAGTAACACAGTGTCTTCCACTGGTTCTCTCTACAATTGTCCACCCATTCTCTTAACACTTCCTCTATTTACTTTGTTTTCCCCCTTTTGAATTCAAGCTTCAAACTGCTTCATTTTTATAGACTCAACTCACACTTCTTTGTTTTAACATGCAATTAATGTCATAACAAATTATTATGTGCAATAATATGACTTTTAATGAAGGTAAATCATGAATATGTGTGAGAATCATCCAAAAATAGGGTTCAAATCACATAAAATTTAAACATAAGTCACATCATAGCTTGACACAGAAAATCATTAAAAAAATAGGGAGTAGAACACCTCACTTATGTACTTATGGAAATTAATTTTTATTTAAGAAAGGAATGTGAAGATTTGGAAAAATCTTTATGGATAAATAGAAATGCCATTGGATATTAGTAACCTTCCCTACCCCCTGCTAAATTTTGACAAGTGTCCACACTTGTCAGACCTAGTATAGGTAAGGGACTGGCATAACATCACCATCATATAAATTATGTAGTATTATATATAATTAACAAAATTTGTGGACTATAAGTGAATGATAATTTGAAAATGTTATACTTGTCATTCTGATTATCACATGTACCTACAAAAAAGGTGGCAAAAGGGATATCATCATCGGCAGCATCCATCAGCATCTCATGGGGTTTATTGAAAACATGAAAAATTGATGACGTGGAAAGTGGATGGATGGGGTGGGTGGGTGGAAGGTAGAGAGATGAGATGGAAAGAAAAAGTGAATAGAAAAGTGAACTTTATGTGAACATAAAGTCTTTATTATGAGCATGCATAAAGAAACTAATGTTGAAGAGTGGCAATCAAAAGGTTGACACCTTCGGCTATAGAAAGAGTTGCTTGATTTGTATTTGAATTCGGCTACTAAAACTGCTACAGGAAGTCTACTTTTGTTTAGGGCCATTCATATAATTTCAATCTATGACCATTGACTAACAGTTTGAAGGGTATCAGATCAATGGTAGTTAGTTGAACAGATCCATTATCAAAGACATGACTAATTTCATATGGTCCCAGCCATCTTATCTGTAGCTTTCCTAGCATATCCTTAAATCTGGAATCATATAATAGTGCCCAGTCACCAACTTGAAATTGTTTATTGATAATATGAGAATCATGCCATTGTTTCCTTTGTTTCTGTATCAGATCTTTATTTCCCAATGCAGCTTTGTGCATCTCATCCAAAGATTTAAAATGCAAGAGACGTTCTCTTTGTTCTACAGGAAGTTCAATATCTAGTGCTAATGTTGTTCTTAGAGTTTTATGTTCAAATTCAATTGGAAGCATTGTTACCTTACCATATAAGAGCTCAAATGGTGTGAATCCTATAGTACTCTTCTAGGTTGTTCTGTAAGCCCAAATAGCTTCTTGTAATCTACTGGTTCAATCCCTATGGTGCAAATGGACTATTTTTGTCAAGATGTTCTCCAACTCATGGTTTGTGACCTCTGCTTTTCCATTAGCTTGATGATGATAAGGATTGGATTTCTGATGCCTAATGTTATATTGTTTCATCAACTCTGAGATCATATTAGAGGTGAATTGTGCACCTTGGTCTGTGACTAGCTCTTTGGGTACACCATAGCGAGTAAAAAAATCTCTTGAGGATGATAAGGATTGGATTTTTGGTGCCTAATTTTATATTGTTTCATCAACTCTGAGATCATATTAGAGGTGAATTGCGCACCTTGGTTTGTGACTAGCTCTTTGGGTACACCATAGCGAGTAAAAAATATCTTCATATAGAAATTTGGCAACTTTTTCATCACAAGAATGCTTCATAGCCTTAACTTCAACCCATTTTGTCAAGTAATCAGTGCACACAAGAATATAAGATTTCCCATTAGATGGAGGATCAATTGGACCAATGAAGTTCATTCCCCATTTGTCAAATGGTGCTAATGTCATCTAAGGATTAAGAGGCATTTCATCTATTGTTGTTGGTTGGCCCATCCTTTGACACTTGTCACACTTCCTTGTATAGTTGATTACATCCTTGTGAAGTGTAGGCAATAACAACCAGTTGTCAATATTTTGAAAGTTGTTCTTTTTGCTGCAAAGTGTCCTCCACATGGTTTATTATGACATACATGTAAAATGTCATATGTCTCATCTTCTCTCACACATCTTCGCATAGCTTGATTAGGTCTAGTGTAGAACAAGAGATTATCTATCCAGGAGAAATAGAAACTTTTCTCTACAAGTAGCTTCTTTTCCTTGTAAGAAAAATGTGCTAGTATTTTATTAGCTACAATGTAGTTAGCAATGTCTACATACCATGGAGTTTGAATAGCAATATAAAATAAATGTTCATCCGAAAATGCATCATCTACCAAAGTAGTGTTAGTATCATCATGATGGATTCTTGATAAATAATCAGCTACAACATTGGCTTTTCTAGGCTTATCAACAATAGCTAAATCAAATTCTTACAAAAATAATAACCATCTTGTTAACCTACCTGTTATAGTAGGTTTGTTCATGAGATATTTAATTGTTGCATGATCAGTATGAACAAATATGGAATAGCTAGTTATGTAATGTCAAAATTTGTTGAGGGCATAAAATACTACTAACAATTCTTTTTCAGTAACAGTGTAGTTTAGCTCTGGTCCATGAAGGCTCTTACTGATATAATAGATTATATTTTCAAGATTTTGTGATTTTTGTGCTAGGATTGCACCTATGGCATAATTAGAGGCATCTGTATATATATGAAAAGCTAAATTCCAATCAGGGCCTTGTAAAATAGGGGTTGTGGTCAGAAGTTTCTTAAGCTGCAGGAAGGCCTCATCACATTCATATGTCCAACTAAATTTAGCTTCTTTTGTGAGTAACTTATACAAGGGACTAGCTATTTTGCTGAAATATTTTATGAAATGTCTATAATATCTAGCATGACCTAGAAAAGATCTTAAATATTTTGACTTTGTAGGTATGGGCAATGTTTGAATTACCTCTATCTTAGCTAGATCCACTTGTATTCCTGTAGCGGATATGAAATGACCAAGTACTATACCTTCCTACATGAGCATGAAACACTTTTCACTATTAAGTGCCAAATTATGTTTTGGACATCTGACCAAAATCTTTTCAAGATTCACCATTTCTTCTTCAAAAGTGATTCCAAATGTTGTGAAGTCATCCATGTAGATTTCCATACAATCATGTGATATATCAGCAAAGATGCTAATAACAGCTCATTGGAATGTTGCAGGAGCATTACATAGACCAAATGGTAAAACAAAGTATGCAAAAGTACCCCATGGACATGTAAATGTGGTTTTGTCTTGATCTTCAGGAGCAATACTGATTTGATTATAAGCACTATACCCATCTAGAAAAGAGAAATACTTCTTTCCAGCTAGTGTGTCCAGAACTTGATCTATGAATGGTAAAGGAAAGTGATCCTTTTTGGTAGCTTTGTTCAACTCTTTGTAATCTACATAAATTCTCCATTTTCCTCCCTTTTTAGGCAATATGACTAGGGTTGAAACCCATCTACTATCAGCTATAGGATAAATAAAACTAGCATCAAGAAATTTTATCAATTCAGTTTTAACCATCTCTCTAAGGCTTGGATTTATCCTTCTCTAGGGTTAATGGAGTGGTAGACAGCCTTCATTGATGTAGATCTTATGAGTGCATAGTGTAGGACTCAACCCTTTCATATCACTATAGTCCCATACAAAGGCCTTTTCATGCCTTTGAACTAATTCTTTTAACTATTCCATTTGTGTGGATGTTAATTTAGGATTAACATGGAGATTATGACCTGTAGTCAATTCAACAGTAGTGGTGGACTCTATCATTGTAGCTTCAAAGATTGGAATTGCTTCTAATTCACAAGGTAAGAGTGGATAAAGAATTTTAGGTTCTTTGAGAAAACTACAATTCTTATCACATTCCTCATATGTGATTAATTCCAACACAGAACTTTTAGATACATCTTTTTCTACCACACAAGTGTTAGTGAGGATACTCTGAAGTATTGAATCTTGCTCTTGCAATTTTAGAAAAGATTATCTATGCAACATCATGAGTTGTACTATAGAGTTTAACTCTTCTTCTTCATCCCCTAAATCTGGCCAAATAGATGTGCTTAAATCTAGTAATGGTTGGGCTAGAGGATATAAATCAAATTTCTTTGTTGCTTAGCCATTTGATATGGTCATATTCCCTAATTTTCAACTTATATTTGCATTAGTTGTGGCTAACCATGGTCTATCTAAGATGACAAGGTAACCAGATAGATTAACTTTGGGGTATAAAATCATGAAGTCTGCAGGATATTCTAGAGAATCTAAGGTTACAACTATGTTTTCTATCATCCCATCAGGAGTAATAGTAGAACTATCTACAAGTTGCAGAATTATTGGTGTAGCCCTTAGTCCTTCTATCCTAAACTTCTTCTTAGTATCCTTGGTCATAACATTTATAGCAGCTTGAAGATCTATTAAAGCATTTTTAACAAACTAACCATCTATACTAACATTCACTACTGGACTTCTTGGATTAGAATATTTTGGTGTAATCAATTTCCCTAGCATGATTTCAACCAATTGTCCCACAACATGGACTATGGTGGGATCCTTTCTCTTCCTTCCAGGTTTCTTCAAGCAAGCTTCCATAATAGCTTTTCGATAAACTAGAACATCTTTAATGGCTTGAAATAGAGGTATTTGGACATGCATGTTTTTCAACTAATCAACAATATTAATGTTGGATACAATTGGTTAATTGAGTGTTGTCTTTGATGTTACACAAATGTCATATCAGTCATCAGACAGAGTCTACCGAGCTCAGAAGGTAAGCATAGTAGTTTACAGAGTCTACCAAGCGTTGCTATATATTACACTGTAAAGATAGCTTCTACCGAGCTAACTTGGTTAACGAAGGAAGTTCAATACTTATCGAGCTCACTCGGTGATCAAAGGAAACTGTGACAGAGTATTTACCGAGCTGGGAAGGTAAGCAAAGAAAAGTTAGTGTTTACCAAGCTGGGAAGGTAAGCGAAGAAAAGTTAGTGTTTACCGGGCTGGGAAGGTAATCGAAGGAAAGTCGGTGTTTACTGAGTTCACTCGATGTCCAAAGGATTTTTGCACAATTCGCAGTGCTTACCAAGCCTCACTTGGTTAACACTAAAGATCATTATGGTACAGTGTTTACTGAGCTGGGTTGGTTAGCGAAGGATTTTGAAAAGTGTGGAATTAAGGCTAAAATTGATTTATGTGATGAATGTAGCCGACTCACGGTATAATTATTAATAATTTTAACTTGTATTTAAGGCGGACTTGATAATTAGAAAGGTATATATGAAGGATCAAGTTGTGAATTCAAGTGTGCATGTATGGATAAGATGTATGTGTGAATTGTGAAGGTGCAAGAGAATTTTTGAAGGATCAGATATCCTTGTGGAGCTACAAAGCTTTTATGTGATCAGAGAGGATCTAGTGAAGCAAAAAAGAGATCTGTATCAGCAAAGATAAGTTGCATTATATTCAGATCATTCATTGTTACTTTCTAACAATTGTAGCCATGATTTCAAATCTCTTAACAGAGTGGGTTTAACAGCCTTATTGTAAATCCTCTAACAAGGTAACAGTTTAGTTGAATTGTTCTAAAGACCTCTAGCAAGGCAACTCCTAACAAGGTGATTAAATCCTCTAACAGGGTCACACCTAACAGTGTGTTCTATAACCTTTAACAGGGTTGGCTCCTAACAGGGCTCACTTCAGAAGAGTGAAAAATAGTAACTAGTTACATTGGTGGTTTTTCCCATATTGGGTTTCCACGTTAAATTTGGTGTCTCTAGTGTTCATGATTGCTGAATTGTTTTGGTTATCAGTTCTTAATAATTATTAGTATTTGTTGCATTATCAAGTTTCAGTAATCTGTAACTAAGATCAAGATTTTAGACATCTAAGGGACTGTGAAATGTTTTTGTGGTAGCTGATTCACCCCCTCCCCCTCTCAGTTACTCCATTCTCATTTCCAACAATTAAAAGTTTATTCCTCTATTTGTTCAGGTTTCTTTTGTATCAACTTTTTTGGAAAAGGAGGTTCTACTACTGGTTGAGCTAGGGTTGACATAGTAACATTGGTTGAGTCAATAGTTTCAAAATCTAAGGGTTTTTATGCTATAGGAGAGTTTGGTATTTCATTTATAAGAGGTAGTTTAGGCACTTGTAAAGTTGTACTAGATCTCAGATGTATATCAGCAACATTTAGGGTGTAAGCAGGATACTGCTGAACAACAACACTATACATGGGTTGATGTGGTTGTTGGCTATTTGGATTTGGCTAAGGTTATGCAGGTAACTATGTTTTCTTTTGAGGTCCAAGATTTGCAGGTGGTGGCATTAGAGCAGGTTGCTAAACTAGAGGTGGTAATTGTGGAGCACCAATATTTTGATTAGGCCATTGTTGAGATCCCCTCCATTGGTTTTTAGACTGCCAATTCCCTTGGGGTGGTTGCCATTGGTTCTACTAGTTTTTCCAATGGTTCTATTGGTTCTACCATTAGTTCTATTGGTTAGGCCAAGGTGGTTGGGAATTCTTAGGCCATTGGGATTGTTGCTGGTTGTTTTGCCTAGCATTGTTCCAATTGGGTTGATTTTGTGGAGGACCTTGGGGATTACAATTTTGCCATTGATTACCATATGAATTTGAATTTTGCAAGGGGTCTTGAGGCATACCTTGATGTTGGGACCATGGTCGACATTGACCAACAAAGAATACTTACTCATCATCTCCATCTATCTTGACGTACTCAGTTGGAAGATGTTGGTTCTCCATTCTTACGACCATTTTACATTGGCAATCCTTCTTCTGCTTCCAGCAATGAGGGCAATATTCAACTAGCTATAACTCAGCTTTGGCTTGCTTCTTCTTTGTAGTCATTGTGTCCAGATGTGTAGCAACATTGTTGATGATGTCTTGTTTGAAATTTGACAATAGGTTAGATATCTCGAGCTTTGAAATGCCTTGACTAATTCCTTTAGCGACTGTGAAATGAGGTCCTCGACCTTTCTTCATGGTTGACCTTGAATATTTTTTATAGATCTTCTTGAGGTCATCCTAGGAAGCTTGATATACATCACCACTAGCCATCAGGTCCAATGCTTCTAAACAATCATCATTCACACCTCTCAGAAAAACTAGCTTTTGTGAATCTTCGGATGTGTGTTGAGGGTTCTTATGTAGTGTATATGAGAAACATGAAACATAGTCTTCCAATGTTTCTTCCTCCTTCTGTGATGTCCTAATATCCTGAAGATATCATCTCCTCTTGAACCAGATGCTTTGCAATATTCTTTATACTTATCTAGAAACAGAGCTTTCATCTCATCCCAACTTCCTACTACATTGGCTCCTAAGCCCATGAACCATCGTACAGCTGATTCTTTCAATGTTTTTGGAAAAAAATTAAGCTTATGAGCATTAGTATTGTAGTCAAAACTACAACAAAGTATATCAAATTCAAGCAAGACAGTATTAGGGTCTTCAGTTGCGAGGCCATAGAACTTTGGAAGAGCAGTGGGAGGTATGTTCTTAAGATTAGCATTGGTTACAAGACTTGGAAAAGGAAATGGAAAATTAGGTTGTGTCATGATTGGAGGTACTAGATTATGAGGTTGCTATTGAAAAGGGACATTGGGTACTAGATGATTAACAATTGGTGGATTTAGAGCAATGTTATCAAGAAAACTGGCCAATACTTTAGTGAAAGGTTGAAGACCGCTTATATCTATTGGTTCAGCTCTTGATGATGATGCTATAGGAAAAGCAAGGCTTGCATCATCAAAATATAACTCAATTTCTTCTTCTTTTTCTTTGTTCAAATTAAAAGACTCCTATGGAAGAAATCTACCATATTCATCTCGTAGTCTTCCTCTTCGATGCATGAAATTAAACTTTTCACACTAGTGAAAGAAAATTCAAACTGGAGATTTCTAAAAAAACTTTATCTAAGAACTATGACTCAAAAATTCTCCTAGCTTGACACCATCCTCAACAACGGTGCCAAAAATGATCTGCCTTACAATAGGTGTATCATAGTCATGCTCTAGGCCATACTTAGGAATAATATATTCAAACTAAGGACTTTTTTTTTCCACTATGAGGTGCATTTAATCTTGTCAACCTAGGGATGTATACTTGAAATGGTCAGCATAGTATGTGCACTAGGTCTCTTAATGAGTCACTTAAGCTTATGTTGTAGGAAAAGTAAAATGCAAAGAAAAGAACTTACACTATTTTTGCAGGAAAATAACACGCTTAACTCTATGAATACTGGAAATACAATGAAAGGATAACAAATATTCCAACTTGGTTCATCCACTGTTGTCACATATGTTGTAGGAACATTCACAAAGTGCTATGCTACAGGAAGGAACTTACAACTTCTATTTATGAAAGTAAGAATGCTTGGAAATAAATCTATTCTATCCTAATCTAATCCACCTTCCAAGTGGGCCCCCTTGGTTAGCTTCACTAAACTACTAACACAAGATAGAAGCCAAAAAGTATTTCATTAGATTTCAAAAATTCATTACATAACACAGAACTATAAAAACACAACTATAAAAATTAACAGTTTGTTCTCATAAACTACTTCTTCTAACTGGCTAAAAATGAACACACTTGGGTCGATTCCTATATATATAGAAAATCAACACTTATTCCATAACAGAAAAGTAAATGACCTAGAATTAAATTTGCAAGAGAGAAAATAGGAGGATAACAACTGAAGGCAGGAACAAGGAATAATGGCTTAAGGTGGGAATAATAAAGTCTGAACATTCATTTGCCAAAGAATAAATGTAGAGAAGGTAATAAGTCTTCATAGCTCCTCCTTACTCACAACCATGTCTTCTGGAACCGTTGCAATTTTCCTCCACCGTGGCTATTCCTTGGTGTTCTCTTCTCCTTGAATGTTGTTGGCACTTAAATTTTGAATTCCTCCGATCATCTTTCAACCTTCATTAATAGGTTAGTTTCAATACAAAGACATGTTTGCAAATAAACATTTATCAAATTAAATTCAAATATAACACACATTTTGATAACTATATGAAATACTGCATACTATATATAATATTAGAAAAAGATGGCATAGTTTCTACCCATAGGTTTATCATAGGTTCGATAAACATAGGTCCACAAATGTTTTGACAAAGATAAAACAAAGTATCAACAAAGTATCTTAAAACTATCATGAAATAAAGGCAAATTTTGGTCTCATCAAAAGATAACAGTCTGACTACTCATACTATTAACACTATACTAATACTCTGATTATCCCAAATACTAATAGCTTCACAAGTACTTGTCCCATAATTCTAGAAAGACTAATTTGCATGCATTTTAGCTTAGCTGAAGGAGACAATGAAACTTGTTGATCCTTTCTATTAACTTAGAAAATTACATATATATGCATGCTTTTAGGGTCCCTAGGCAATTACAAATTCATCAGTTACATTAACAAAGCACTTGAATCACTCAAAAATCCAACAATCATCGATTAGAATTCAATACATCAAATAAAGAAAGCATAAATGATTAGAAACCTCAAAATGATTCATATTCTTCTTTGATCTATTGGTGCCAAATTCATATAATTTGAATCTCAACGATCATAGTAGGTTTAAATCTCTACCATCGATCCTCTATCAATGATCATACTTAAAACATTAAAACCCTTTTTACTTTTTCCCTTTTCACTTCTTTGCAACCATTATTCATTTGATATCTTCACTAGACACGCGAATGTGATCATTGGCTTTCACAGCTTCACAACTATCACTCATTCGATGTCTTCTTCCAATGCAATGATGTGATTAATTGTTTTTTTCTTTTTTATGACCTTAAGCTAAGGTTTACTTAAACTGCTAGTGATGATGTGACTTTAGTCTTTTTGCAGCTTCGCTTCCTTAACTCATGATTTATCTGTAACCCCTATGACCATGTGATCAATGACTTTCACTACTTTTTTGTGCTATCTCTGGGTTTCATTTAACCACCAATGACCATGTGACTATTTATTTTAAAGTTTAACTATTATCACTTTCATTGGGTCACAACTTAGAACTTCTTCTTATAATTTAACCATGCGATGATGAGACCGCTAACTTTCATTGTTTTGCTAGTTAACTTTGGGTTACTTTCTAACTACTCATGACCATGAAATCACACTGTAATTGACAACTTCATTTTGCAAATTTGCAACTCAAGACCTCAAGTTAGATTTAACCAAATGTAGACATGCAATAAGCATCGATCTTAAAGATCTAATGGCTATAATTAAAAAACTTAATTCAATGTTTTATTTGTAGTGCGAGTCCATCTTCCAGCTATGTGCATGGTGGTAGACAAGTGGTGTTATTTCATTAGCTAGAGAGTTTGATGACTACAGAATATGATGAGCCCATCTGAGCATGTGTCATTTTGTTTTCTTTATCACAAATTTGTACCCTTAATTTTATTTTGACTAGAATAGGGTGCAATCTAGCAATGACTATTAAATTGACCATCTTGCATCTTTGTTGCAGTTTAAGGCTTAACATTTCTTTATCTTGTGGTGTTGTGATCACTTCACCTTTAACTACTTTTGCTCAATCACTAACATAATGCCTCTAATTCACTTAAACCATGTGACAAAGCAAATGAAGAAATTTAAGCATTCAGTAATCATATTCGCTAGGTCATAACTTAAAATGTCTTGAATTCTTATTTGTTGGCAACCTCACAAAAACTATTCACCTCAACTTTTATTGTCTTTTGTACTGTTGCTATGGTTTATTCCTTAGCATTTTCTCAAACTACGATAATGTGAAAAGGTTTAATTCTATTATTTTTCTCCATCATTTCCTTAACTCTGGATTACCTCTAACCACCAATAAATATGTGATTGTTCAATATTTGAATGCTCTAGTTACTTTTCACAGCTTCACTACATTAACTATTGGTTATCCTTAATCACTTGTGAATGTGTGGCGAGCATTGATCTTTTAGATCTGATGGCTAGGAAGATACATCTCTAAGGACCATTATAATTTCATCTCAAAATGTCATCTATCAATCTAGTCCTCATCTGATGATCTAAATTTAATCTCTGAGCCATTTGACTTGTCAACTTTGCAACGTAGATGAGTGAATTAAATAAAAGCTATCGATTGGATTTCAAAGAAAGTCAGATCACCTTTGACCAGGTTCTTTCACCATTATTTAAATAGATTGAGCATTCCTAAAAAAAATTGCTTTCTCTTCTACATTTGATTGAAAATATACCTTCATGGGCCGAAACCCATTGAGGAGAAGGCAGGCTAAAATTTCTTGTAGAAGTTTTAATATAAAGATCGAGAATTTGAAATTCATTCTTGAAGGATTGCATTATGTCATGATTGAGTGGAAAATGATCTTTATCAGGTTAGGTACTAAACTTACCCATTAAGGGACATGAATTAAGGATAACCCACCTAGTTCATTAGAAGAAAAGGAAAATTAAGGAAACCTAATAAAGATCTCCTACCTTAAGGAAAACTAGACTTAGACTCATCATAAGAAAATTAGAAGGGTACCACTTTTGACTTGACAACTAAAGTTCATTTGTTTTAATATGGGGAGAAAAAAAGTGGGGGCAATACCATTATGATGTCAAGTCCAAGAGTATAATAAAGAGAAATGGTGATACCCTTCTATCAATTTCTAGGGAGACTATCACATCAATCTTAAAATTACCTAATTCATCCTTTACTAATTTTACTCCTACTCAATCCTTGGTTCAACTTTGAGAGGACCCTCAAAAGAATCGTAATCAAATAGCTAGAAAGAGGATTGAAACCTTCTACATATGAGGTTCAAGGCTCCCAAAGGTGTTAACTAAAGATCATATGAAGCCTCACATTCATGACCTGGTAGTTTTATTGCATAGAGTTAAAGGCTTGGTTGATGCCCTTGTTTTTGAAGAGTGGGTGTTCCACTACATAGATATCATTTTTACTTGTTGAATTGATAGCTAGTTCATTAAGGAATTATCTCAAACATTCACAAACTACCAAGCAAGAATTCTACATGTCCTATTTAAACTATTATCTTGCATGTGTTGTAATCTCATTGAAATTTCTCATGAACCATGGAGCAAAGACATCACAGTGTACCAATATTTCCCTTTGCTAAGAAAAGATAGAGTGTTCAAGGATTTCCAAAACATACATGATGTTTTCTTAGAAATTTTGTACCTCAACCTCACTGAAACCCTAATGCAAATGATGTCCCTAGAAGCCCAAAGTTTTGTCCAAAATTGTGGAAGCTTCTACATAAATTTCCCCAGGTTTACTTACATAAGGATAGGAGGTTTGAGGGGAAACCACTCAGGTTGCCAAGGTATGGACTAGACTATTTTGTTCTTGCTAAAGTTTGTAGACAAATGTTTTTTTTGATCAAGGACAATATCCCTAAAGGAAAATGGGAATTTGTGTTCCCTATTAAACTAGGTTCCCTAGCTTGTAACACTATGATAAATGCCTCAGCAATTAGGAGTGATTTGCTAAACTTAATTTTAGGGTTCTATCATGAAAGAAGGAATTTTAATAACAAGAGCTTTGCAAAACTAGTGCTTGGCTGGAGAGATTGAATGTAGTCACTACCTCATATTGAATACCTATGGGAAGAATGAAATAATGAGCACAATATCATGAAGAGTGATCATGCAAGGCTAACTATTCTCCAAATTAAAGTACTACAGTTGAAACTCAATGCAAAAGGACTCATTGAAGATGGTTCGGATATTATTGAACTCAAGTGAACAAACCCTCCCTCAAATTGATTGGAGTCAAGATGAAAAAGATAATATCAGTATTAGGTCAAGGTTCATACTAGAATGCACTACCAATTTGTTGTAAGGGAAAAAGCACAAACTAACCAATTCAATGCAGATAGAAAAAGCTAAAAGGGGTGTTTCTTTATCACAATCCTCACCTTTTGATGTCCACCTTTTTTAAAATGATGCAAGTAGAATTCCTTCAATCAAGAAGAAAAAGGCGGTTGTCTCGCTCAAACCAACAACCAAGGTACCACCAATCCATCCAACGACTCCTAGAAGGAGATCTAAAACTAAGTCTGTGGCACCAATTCAAATAGCAATTCAAGAACCTAACTTCATGGATTTGGATCTAGATAAATAAGACAACCTTGTACTACCTAAAAATCAAGGGAAGGACATAAAAGTGTCTGACAGCATGAAGTGATTCAGCAAGGCTTCATGATGCCTACTAAATAGGATGAAGGGACAACCACCACAAGTGTTATTCCCCCTTGGCTATCTATCTCAGTAAACAAAAATTATAACCTCAAACCTATATATTTTCCAATCAAAGACATAGTTACTAAGTATGTCGCTCACACTCCTAAAGCCAAAAAGGTGAAGAATAATGCTTGCTTGACCAAAGACCCTACTATAGGGAAGGTGACTATGGAGATAGCCACTTATAAGAAAAAATAATGTGTACATGAAGTGGAGGCTGAAGATTTTGAGGTTACACAAATGGAATTGGAAGTTCTAATCTGAGATACAGTAACCATATGTTTAAGTTCTCAATCGATCACATGCTAAACTAGTCTGAAAATGATACCCAAGAAAAGAGGGAGTTAAAATAGTTAGTTTTTACTATGGCCAGGTATATTGATTCTCTAATAAATGTTGGGGCACTTCTTTTAATCCAGGCTGCCCAATCATTTGATCCTAACTCCTCTAACAACAAGAAACTATCAAAACAAATGAAAAAGGGGAAACTCTTCTTGGGAGTGATGAACACCTAGATAGGAGCTATCATAGAAGAAGGAAATAGGTTTATCCAATAGTTCATTGCTACCTATGCAGAAGGAGAGGTGTTTCTTGGAGAGATCCAAACCCTCATACCGTTGTGGGAAGTTGATGAAAAATAAGGAGTTATTAAGTTCCTTGCTGCAAATCCTATGAAAATTGTGGATCCTTGCATGCTTTATATATTGAAAAGCAATATGAATTAGAAGAATTCCTTGTTCAAAGCTGCCATAGAAGAGGTGTGAGAAATTGAGAATAAAATAAAGGAAATGCAATAAAGGAAATGCATAAAGAAGTTTTGAAAGACATGCAAGTAATTAACCCCACCGATATACTATAGTTTGAGGAGGGCAACACTGATTCAGAGGTTTTGATGAAAAGTTTCCAAGACACTATGATTGAGATTAAAGACAACAATAATCCTAAACCCCAAGGTTTTACTACAGTGGCTAATGTTGAATCCATATTGTACTTGAACTAGGAAACTTGTCCAAATAGCAAAGGAGGATCAAAGAGCTCAAATGGAAAAAGGATGCTTACAGAGAAAAACTATTGAGTTTGAGGAACCCACATTCTCACATTGCTCAAGTGTTTATGAGTGTTTTCAAGAGCTAGAAACTAGTCAAGCAAGCCACATCAGGAGAAGATAAACCAGATGAAGCATATTAGTCACATGGTATGTTAGCTTTTGAATTAGTTGTCTTTCTGAAGGCTTTTATTTAAAAGACTATCTTTAGTTAGTTATCATAACTACTTTGTAACCAAGAGAGATGGGTTTTGATGGATGCCTCTCATAATTGATACTATATATTCTAGAGCATAAAACTAGTTAAGGGTTGGATTTTAGATAGAGAAAGTAGTTTGAATAGTAGTTTCAACTAAGACATTTTCTTTGGTTTCTGAAAGGAAAGTTTGGTAATTCAGATGTCGATTTTGAGACTTTAAGCTCGAAGACAAATATATGCATCTATCAATACATAGCATAATTTAAAACTATGTGTTTCAACTTTGATATAATGATTACTTTGAAGATTGTTATATTAGTTACCCTGTGATATTGGTTATTGTTTATCTCAATTTATCATTTTTTTGATGTTTTATTTAATATTTCTGAATTCTCTTTTTTTTTTCATCTTGGGTGATTTGAGAAAACTTTGTGTTTCTTAATTTACTTGAATTCTTTTGTAATTTATGAAAAATTTCCCTCCATATTTAAGAGTATGTGAGAGTTCCTTAAGTACTTCTAGAAAAAATACACATGTATGCACTTTTTAAAATATAAATTCATTGAAAATCTACTAAGAGGGCATTTTACCTCTCAAAATTTAGAGGGAAGTGATTAGTATATGTTTACCCAACTATTGTGAACTTTTATTATTTCCCAAATAGGGGTATAGAGTCGGTTAATTCAAATTCATAAAAGGGAGACAAATCTATTCACCAACTTGCTTCCAAATACCTTGAAGTAGCTGACAGATGGTGTGTGACCAAACCACAATCCATTGGGATTCTTCTTTTTCCTTTTCTTTATCTATACATTGTTCAAGGTGTACACAACTATGCTTAAAAATTCTCTCTAGTATATTTGTGCAACATTGTTTTGGATCACTAATGTTCTTGCACAATCTATGATTGTTATGTTTCTTCTCTCTGTGACCCCATTTTGTTGAGGTATCATAGGACCTGACATTTGTCTTCTAATTTCATGTTCCCCATAGTAAATTTAAAATCCTTGTGAGGAAAACTCACCTACTTGGTCTGATCTTAAGCACTTCAATGCTTTATCAATCTCTCTTTCCACTCTTTCTTTGTAGACCTTGAACATTTGGAACACTTCTAATTTTTCTTTCAGGTAGATAGTCCACATCATTCTAGAAAAATCATCGATAAAAGACATAAAGTATATGTCTCCAGATATGCTCTTCATCCTCATGGGACCACAAGTCAATATAAATTAGATCTAGTACATATTTTGAAGTAAATGACTTACTAGAGAAGCTTGATCTTTCCACTTTTCCTAGCTGACAATCCTCACACATAACATTGCCAAGTTTGGTAATGGTGGGTAAACCCCTTACACACTTCTTCTTTCCTAATTTGAAAATACTTTCAAAATTTACATTACATAACCTTCTATTTCATAGCCAACTATTATCATTCCTAGCTATCATACAAGTATTGTTAGAAATGTTGAGGTAGAAAAGGTTACCTCTGTTTTTCTCTCCTATGGCTAGTAGCTTTCTTATATTGTCAAATATTTTTTTGTAAGACCCTTTGTTGAATTCAAAATTATAACATTTGTCCATTAGTTGATCCATACTTAATTTGTTATATTTCAAAGCTTCTACTATATATACATCTTCACAAGTAATAGATTCATTTAGGGCTACAGTGTCCTCGCCTATCACCGTGCATGTCGAGTTGTTTGAAAACTTCACTATTCCTCCATCATAATATTTGACCTCATGGAACTTTCTCCTGTCACCTGATATGTGGTGTGAGAAACCTCTATCTATTATCTAGTTCTTGTGGATACTTGTGTTGGTTATCAAATCCCTCTCTACCCTTTCTTTTGTAATGGAGACAAAGGATACTTCATCCTCGTCACTTATTGACTCTTCATCAATCACACCTTCTTCAACAATGTAGTATCATTTCTTCTCTTTTTCTTTTGACCACTTCTTTGCTAGAGATTTTCCAATTATTATTTCTCTACATTTTCTTGTCTCCTTTTTCATAGGTTTAAGACATCTAGCATCATAGTGTCCTACCTTTTTGTAGTTAAATAATTTGAAAGGAAGCTTACTTTCATACTTCCCTTTTCCTCTAACCATTATTTTTGCAAATAGAGTCTCCAACTCTTCAATTTCTTCTTCTTCAACATATAGACTTTCTAGCTCCTTCTTGTGTCCACATGTACTTGGATCTCCTTTCTCCCATAGTGTAGTAGTTGGAGTAATCAAGGCTTTGAATGTTGTCTCAACCCTTGGTGGTTGACTATTGTAAAAGTTTCTATGTTCAAACACAGTGAAATTTCCTATCAAGGCATCAAGTGATACATCCATTGTTGGAAATACAATAGGGAAGTAAAATCTAAGAGTGGGGGTGAATCAGAACTTAAAACTTTCAACCTCTAAAACTATTCACCACACATTTATCTCACAATCTATGCATATAAACTGAAATACCAAATTAAGCATATACATCCATAGCATGAAAGTAAAATATTCAACACATGTATGACACAAGATATTTGGTTACCAAAAACCCTCCAAGGAGAAGGCAAAACTAGGGTAGAGATGACACTCACAAATCTTTACTACTATATTAATAAAGTGTATCCAATGAAGGTTACAATGTTTGACCATGAAACGTGATCTACCCTACGAAAGGTCTCCCTTGTTAAAGGCTTACAAGATTGTTAGATATTACCTTGTTAAAGGATTTAAACACCCTACTAAAAGTGTGTCTAGTAAAAGGACTTTAACTTACAATGAAGTATGCACCCTGTTAATGGATTTAAAATAGCTTGTTAAGACTACTCTATTAAGAGATTTAATTGATTCACCTATTAGAATGTCTCAGCAATTCCTGCAGTTAGCACTTTGTTGCTTAATGTCAGATCACCTCTATACTGATGTATACTTGATCCTTTCTAATAAAATATATCTTTGTTGTCCTATGATTCCTTTCCTCTATTCTCCTTTAACTAATTCTGCAATTTAACTCAATTCATAACACATTAATCACCATGAATGTTCTATTTGTGCATGCAAAACTCACTTCAATTCTCATTAGCATTCTTTGAAAGTTTAGGGTTTGTCTTCCTTAAGAAGACTTAGGTGACTTAGGGTTAGGTATGAATCAACGGTAGTGATTCACCCATATTGCTACTTAAACCTTCCCTTTTACTGATTGGATGCATTTAATGCATAGGGATTCACAATTAAGATTTGTACTTATCAACAAAGATCATAAATCAATCCTTAAGTTGGCCCAAAAACATTTACGTAGAATTTTGTGCCATTACAAATAACTATGTCAAAACTATGTAACTCGACACTTGAAGTCCCTAATGCTTAGCATCAACTACAACTTCAATGGTGTCACTCAGCATCTGAGTGATTCAACATGCACTATCTTCTTGTCACTTGAATCACTCAGCACATACTATCTGCTTGGCATCTAAGTGACTTGACACATGAGTGGCTCGACACTCACTATTTACTTGACATGCACTAAATAGCTATTGCTTATGCTCAACATGTACTATTTTTTTGGCATGAACAAAATAAATGACGTAAGTATATTGTCACTCATATGTCAAAACCAATCTGAGATTAACAATCTCCCCTTTGACATGAGTGGAAAAATACTTGAGCATGTATGAATAACCTTTAGCCTTTCAAGCTTAACTCAAATAATATCCATATACATACAAAATGTCAAGACTTCAAAAATTTTCAAAAGCTTATAACTCATCATTCATACCTCAAAATTCAATAACTCCCCTTGAGTTGATTGTGTTGTTTAGTATCTATATGAACTCAAAATTATTTCTCCTATTGAGTAGATTTATATGTACTCTATTTCTATCATATCCCTCAAAAATATTATCTCTGTCATACATCTTATCTCTCCCATACCTTATTTCTCCCCCATTTTGACACTAATGTCAAAGGGTTATACACTTAACAATCTATTTGTCTAAAAATGATTTGTGGACCTCAAGCATGATTTTCAATGTTGCATCCCAGCTATCACAAGCTACCTCCAATGATTTGATCTGGATGGCCAACTCAATAGTAAGGTGAACTAAGCCTTCATAAGTACAAAGATGCATATCTTTCTTCATGAATGTTTCAGCAAAGGCTACTTCCTTGTGTAATATCTCCATATGTAGAGTTAGAATTGACTGGATGCTTATCAGTTTAACCTTGATATTTGCTTCATCTATTTATAACACTACTAAATAACTTTGGGAGTTGAGGAGATTTCTTAAATGTTTCTCACTCTAAGTTGGAGACTTTGGAAGAGTTATACCAGATGACTATATATAACTCTCCAAACTCAAAATATGACTCCTTATTTCTTGTGTGAAGAGTGTGGAATTACACAATTTGGTGTACAAAGATAAGATGTTCTCCATTACCTTCTTCACACTGTCTATTTTGGTTGCTAACCCAACCTTTGACAGTGTAATAACACTTGATATCTTTTCATCAACCTTATATTGGAATTTTCTCTCAGACCACTCTAGTAATTTTACATTTGAATCTAGGTCTGCACATCATTGAGCTTCTCCACTAAGTTGGTTAAATGTTCAATTATTGGCTTGTTTTCCTCTAAAGCCGGTAGACTGAATGTATCAATGAAAATGTCCTTGATATCTTTCAAGGCTTGCTTCTACCTATGCTCTTGTTTGAGTAGTTCTTGATTTTTCTTCTTTGTTAGAGCATCCTATAGTATGCCCATCTACTCAATGTAGACACAAAAATCCTTTAGAAAATAAAGTATTTTTATTTTCTGAAAAATTCTCTGATGACATCATCATTAATTAATTAATTAATTATTTAATTTATTTATTTATTTTTATTCCATTAAATCCCTTTATCTTAATTAAAAATATTTAATCAAGGAATCCCTCCCAAAAATGTTTAAATCTTATTTAAACATTATTTCCCTATTTATTAATTATTTAATTAATAAATTGACCAAAAATCTCAAAATAAATTATTTATTTATTTTTTGACCAAAACATGGACAATTTCCTTAAGACCACTAACCTCTTCCAAAATCTTCTAATCCTTCTTTAATTTCGATTAAAGGCTAATCCCATCATTTCCTAAAATCAATAAGCCATGTCATCTAATCCAACCATGTGAAGTAGTTAGTGATGAAGCTTCCCCATCTATAATATCACCTCCATCTCCCATAGCTATCATCCCCATACCATCCATCAAATTGCTTAAAATCCTTACACTTCCCGCAAGCATCAAAATCCCAACACCTGTCAAATCCCTCCAAATCCTATCCACATCACCTCCAAGCATTTCCCAAATCTCCCTTAATGACCCTTATGCATCCATCTTCTACTCACCCATCTCCACTACCAAATCTCCCATCTATCCATCCGCTACCTTTGAAGAATCCATCCCTTCACCTCCTATCGCACCATCCACTCTAATCCAATCTTATCAAGATCCTGCCCAAAAGCATGTTGACATCCCCCAAAGCATAAACAAAGATATCATCGTACCATGTCTTCCATCCATAGTGCAGTCACCATCCCCTCCATCTCCAAAACCTCAAGCCATACCTCCTCTACTGCAGGATATCTTTTCATCCCATCAGCTAAATCAAGATCCTATCCTACCATCTCCTCCGCTCCATGCTTCCATCTTACCACCTATCCAAGCTATTCCACCATCTATAATCTACCCTCTTGGTTCACTTACATTCATCCATGGTGGCCCCCTCTCAGCAAAAGAATTAAGAACAGAAGCTCCCCATTGCAGTATATTTAATAAAGCACTTCTACCATTTTCTACAAGCAAAAAGTTTCCTCAGCTCATTCAAATGCTCAATCGATGGCATTATCAAGGTCAAGGTTTAGGATCACAAGAGAAAGGAATCAGAAAGCCTATTATTGCACAAAAGAATCTAGGATTTCATGGTCTTGTATATGTATCCAAAGGCTCACCATCTAAAAGTGTTGGTACACACCATCCCCAAACCAAGCCTATCTACAGGCCAACCATGACAGCCTCCCTTCACTCCTTCAAGAAATCTTATGTCATCCCCCCTCTACCATCTTTGCAACCCAAAACAACCTACCATATCCCACCTTCATTCGCTAAATCCATTTTGGTTCCCCATGTCCCAAAATCTACCATCCTCTACATTCCCTCCATTCCTACGCAAGATCAACAAAGGCACATATCAGGGCACATCATCCATCATCATCCCCCTACACACTCTTCCATATCCTCTCCATCTCACAAAGCTTCTCCTAACCATCTTCCCAAAGCTTACCATAGCAATGTGAATGCCAACTTCAAAATGCATAAAGCTAAAAATCCACATCCTAGGCAATCATATGTATGTTCTAAAAGACATACTCCAAAAAGGAAAAATCCAATCAAAGAATGCAAAACAATGTAAAAGCCTATGAAAAGAAAATCCAAAACCATGTGGATCCCAAAGAAAAAAGTTGAAACCCAATTCATAATGGCATCCACCATTGCTAATCCCCCATCCAATGATTTGTATCCCCCATCTCCTAACTCCATCTTGGGTGCCTATATCCCCAAGCGCGCTTCCACAAATCCTCCATCAAGCCTACATCTACCATATATCCCCCATATGCTCTTTTCACACTCGTCCCAACATGTGCCAATGTTGATCCTTCAAGCATCCCCATCTCATGCTCTTTTCTAGCCTTTTCATCCTTCCATCTCCTACCATCAATCCCATCTAATCTGATCTATTGCATAAATCACACGTCCGGTGTACCAACAGCTAGCAACAAAATTGAACATTCCAACAGCCAGTGAAAAATCCCAAAAAAGCCAAAAATAGCTAAAGAAAGAAAAAATCATTCCAGCTAAGTCCAAAGTCAAAAAGTCAAAAAAGAAAAAAGAAAAATAAAGCATCAACTGGTGAAAACTTGGCAATTCAAGTGCCTTGGACAAGTACCATGATGAAAACTTGGCAAACAAGCATCATGCATAATCCAGCCATCCCCAGCTTAGCCTTTCATCCTCATGCTTTTGGTCACATCTTGCCATCCAGCTCCATCTTCCAATTTACCCACCTATCTTTCATCCTCCAAATTTTATCTATCACTACCCACTTATCTTCTGCAACCTCACCCCATCATCCCAACTATCATCCATCTCCCTAGCGCCTTCAACTTTTCCATCCTAGCTTCAATCCTATCATATCCATTGTAAGACCTCCTTCTTCATGTCATCTTCTGATTGGGGGCACTATTTTCCTTGGAGATCTTGTCTTGTCCATCCTCCCTTGTCATTGGTATCTCGCTATAGGCTATCCTCATGCAAATCCAATGTCATCCTCTCATTAGCCATTCACTCTAGCGCCATCTATCAGCTCAGCTACCACCAACCTTAGCATTGTCCCCATCCTTGGTCACACATCTATTATCATCATTGGATGCATCCTACCAAATCCACATCTTCCGCTATCACCTCATCCTTAACTTTGCATCTTGCACCAACATGAGCCATCCCACTATCTTATCATCCGGAGCTCCTGTACAGCTTGTAAATAATCTTGTATCCAATGCTTGTATCATACCTTGTATCATAGCTTGTATATCCAATCTTGTCCAAAACAACTTGTACATTTGTACCATATCTTGGTCCATCAGCTTGTACATCCTCTTTAGCTTAGTACCATTGTATCTATCTAGCTTTCGTGTCAGTTCATCCTTGATCAGCATCTTGCACACATTGCACAAATCTTGGTTAGCTATTCCAATGTATCCTTTAGCTAGATCTCCTATCACCAAAGTGTTATCCTTCTTAGTTCAGCTTGCCAGACGCATCACTCATCCAAATCCACTAGCTTAGGTGCTCTTTGATAGATCCTTGCAGGATATAGCTTTCCTCATATCTGCTCTTGGTCCGTTAGTACCTCGTCCTACCCATCTCATTGGCAAACAGTTCTCTTTTGGATTTTTGCTTTTTTTTTTATTTGGAATCTTCCCTTTTGGGTCTTGAAGTATCTTTTCCAAGCAATCTTTTTGTTCCCTCCTCAAGGTTGCCATGATCTTCCATATCATGGTATGCTGCGAATGGGGCACTCTAAGTGTACAATTTTGATCAAGTCTTTCGTTTGTTTCTTTTTTGCTTGTGGGTTACCCAGTGTCGATTCCACGATGTTTCCTCTGGGCTTCATGTGTGATGTTGGGGCAATCCTAGTGTGTTTGTTCCGAATCAGTCTGTTAGTCCTCTGGATGGTTGGTGACATGGTCTTGATGTTCTTGGTAACCTTGGCAATTAACCAACAATCCTATCGCAAATCTAGTGCTCAAATACATGGTGGTACTTCTCTTTGAAGTATCCCCCTGCTCAAAAAGTTTCAATGGAATCCCTTCATCTCCATTATCCCCATCCATATCCAGCATCTGTCTCTCCTACCCCAGCTTATGCATCAGTATCTCTTTGAATCAATCTTCACTTTTAGCTTTAGGGATCCAAAATCCTAGTCTTAGGGATGCACCAATCCAATCAATCCACCAAGCCTCATCTTTCGAGATCCACAATCCTAGTCCTAGGGATCTCTAAAACCCATCTTCTACCAATCTGACTCTTTGAAATCCTGTTGCATCAGCTTTATAATCCCCTCATCCTTCTCCCTATCCTGGATTCCTTTTTATAGTGCTCTACTCCTTCATCCTCCACCTTCCCTAAAGTCTTAAGCTTGCTTCCTCTTGTGCATCTGATTCTCCTTTATCATTCTCCCATAGTGAGAGTTTGAGCTAATTCAGCCCCTTCTCTTTGCCCATCTGAGTCTCCTTTCTTATCTCAAATTCTTGTATTTTTCAAGAAGTCGTCAAGCCTCATTTTCTCTCCCCGTCACCTTCTTGAGGGGGCATCTCATAGTCTAGTCTCTCCTTCTTATCCAAGACTAGGGCAACTTTGTTGCTAAAACATCTGCCTCATGTCGTTTATATTCAAACTTCTTAGAAATAGTGTTATCTCAACACTATGTCAAAGTGGGGCAAAATGTAGACACCAAAATCCTTTAGAAAATAAAGTATTTTTATTTTTTCAAAAAGTCCCTGATGACATCATTATTTATTAATTAATTAATTATTTAATTTATATATTTATTTTTATGCCATTAAATTCATTTATCTTAATTAAAAATATTTAATTAAGGAATCCCTCCCAAAAAAATTTAAATCTTATTTAAACATTATTTCCTTATTTATTAATTATTTAATTAATAAATTGACCAAAAATCCCAAAATAAATTATTTATTTATTTTTTGCCCAAAACTTGGCCAATTTTCTTAAGACCACTAACCTCTTCCAAAATCTTCTAATCCTTCTTTAATTTTGATTAAAGGCTAATCTCATCATTTCCTACCCCTAATCCCAACTCAAAATATTTAATTAAGATTAAATATTAATCTTCATGTTTATTAAAAATACTTTAATAAATATCTCCTCAACCCAAACCCTTGAAATAAATAAAACTTTATTTATTTCCTAAAAATATTATTTATCCTCATCCTAGGAAGTTCTAGACTCTTCTAGAAAGTCTTCATCCTCATCCAAAGCCTAGACTCTTCTAGAAGATGTCAATCCTTATCTTTGACCCTAATCCTAATCCCCCCCCAAACCTTGTCACATTCCCTAAACATGGGTTAAGACTTGCTAACCCAAGCCAAAGCCAAAAAATATCTCCTCCTTCACCCACCCTCATTAAATTCCATCCACTTGCCCATCTCTAACAAGCCTAATCTAATCTTAACCC
Source organism: Cupressus sempervirens (assembly GCA_028749045.1). Taxonomy (NCBI): domain Eukaryota; kingdom Viridiplantae; phylum Streptophyta; class Pinopsida; order Cupressales; family Cupressaceae; genus Cupressus; species Cupressus sempervirens. The sequence goes on along the minus strand of CM053791.1, from coordinate 818,791,415 downwards.
AAGCCTAATCCAAGCCTTAATCATTTGCACATTCCTAAGTCAAGCTTAAGACTTTCTTAAACCAACCCAAGTCAAAATATCTCAACTCTCTCACAAATATCCCAACCATAAAATTTTATGAAGCCCACAAAGCCATAAATGAATCTTACAAGCCCATTCATTGCTATTACAAGCTATTATGAGGGTCTTTATGAGCTTTGAGCCTCTTTTGTTGACCCCTCAACCCCTCTTGCTCTAACCAATGACCCTGTGACATGTGTCACTCTCTGATTGGCTGTAAGGAAGCACAATCCATGTGCTCTCCTCTCATTCAATCTAAACCTTCCATAAGCTTTCTCCCATCCTTGCATCCTAACCCTTGATACCTCAAGCCCTTTTCCTATTTAAGGAATCCTCTCCCAAGCCATTTTAACACAATCACCCATAGTAACAAAGTAATGCCATTTTGATCATGAAGTAAAGCCATAATGTCATTTTTGAGAAGCCATTTTACATCAAATCCATTAACCCAAGCCAAAATCCATCAAGAACACCATTGAAGCCTTTGGAGAATCGAGCATACATCATATCTAATTATACAAAGCTACTCAAAAAAAGAGCTTCTCATTGAGAGATCCCATTAATGGCTCATATTCTCAATTGAGAGCTCATCTTAGTCTATCTTGAAGTTACATTTATTTATTTTTGTGAAGGAATACTTTTGATTTGATATTTAGTGTTCTTTGCATTACTAATCCTCATATACACTCAATAGTGATAGTTGCAAAATCAAATTTGGGAAACTTAATCACCTCATCCAAGTTCAGTATTGCAAAGGTAAGTAAACAATAAGGAAGTGATATAATAGTATAGCTACTAAACTTAGCTTAGTATAGAACTTTTATTGGCTCTCTTGATCGATCTGCAACTATGATCTACCTTGTTGTGGCTCTATAATCTTTAGGATTTGAACATTGGTGTGCTCGACTCTTCTAGCTCTTGCACACAACACCCTCCCTAGCTTTCCTCAGTACAATAGCTCTTCAAATTTAACCTCTCTTGTCACTCTTTTTCTCCTCTTTGAGATTCTTCTTATCTTCGCTCTCTCTAGGTCAATGGCTAATCCCTTGGAAATCTAACCTTTTCTCTTTTCATTCCATCTTCTTTTATACTTCTCTTTCAGCTTTGCTCAAAAGCCTTAGATTACATATTCAAAAATTTGATTTATTTTCCTACTGCTATCTTAGCTTCCCATTGTAGTAGTGTGTCAATCCTATCAAATGTGGCATGTTCATACAGGAGTCACATATTCCATGTGATATAGTGCAAGGAAGGAGAATCCCAAAAGAAGATGTCCAAGCCCCCAACAAATAATCACACAGTGGAAACAAAACAACAAGCAACAATAATGCAAGATCTGATACCAAATCATAACTCTTTATTTATAAAATAATTGATTGCATGTAATATGTCTGGATGTAATGCCTTCCAAGTTAGGGCCAAATACAAACAACAATTACAATATCAGTTCTATAAGATCCCACAAGATCCAACTTATTATCTCAATCCCAGCTAGTCTAGATCCACAACTAGATAAGAATACCAAGAAGAATCCATACTTGTACCCTAAGGTCCACCAAGTAATCCTCTAGTTCTCAAGTTGTAGCTACTAGCTCTTCAAATTTTGCATCTACCCTTTATCCTCTTTTCCAAGTTGGATGATCCTAATCCCCCCTAACAACTCCACAAAACCCATTACTTATACCCAACTAAGCCACAAGTCATCCCAGTTCATTACAAATTAAATTAAATCCCTTACATTAAATAAATTTTGAGCCACAAGTCGGCCTCCAACACAAATTAAATACCAAGGTCATCTCACACTAGAGATCGAATAGAGACAACTCAACAAAGCTAGAACCAAGAGCTGACCAAGTGTCAAAAACTACCATGTTGAGCAATATAAACCTCCAAGCATAACTGAGCTCCTTCATTAACTGATCTATTTGGTCAACACAACAACCAAACCAACCAAGCTCCCCAGTATATGTCAAGTCCTTCTTCGCAAACTGAGTCCCTTTATTGATCGAGTAACTCAAGAAACATTGCATCCAAGCTACACCAAGCTCCCAGTATGTGTCAAGTTCCCCCAAGCATCACCAAGATCCTTCGATGATCGAGTGCCCCCAAGCCATGTCAAGCTCCTTTGACAACCAAGCATCTCTAGGATCACCAAGTCCATTCATCCATTGAGTTCTCAACCAAGAATTACCAAGAGATGACCAAGCACCTCTTCTTTAACTGAGTACCAATCCAAGCATCCTCCAAAGAAACTACCAAACCTCCTTTCATGAACTCCAAAGCAGCCACTAAGAAAACCCAAGATGCTCCTACATTAGACTCCCTAGGTAAATAGAAAAGTGTGTCCCACACTTTGATGCCCAAAGACAAAACAATAACCATCTTCATCTTCACCAAAATCTTACACTTCAATAGGGACAAGAAAATGCACATCATCCACATCTGCATCCATCTATCAAACACCAAAATCTCCACCATCCAACCAACATGCTCACTCCTAGGAACAAACTGAACATAATGCTTCATTAGAAAACCCTCATCCATAACAACAACTAGTGAATTCACACCAGCAGCAACAAACTCCATGTCAACAATAATATGTAGATCTCCATCAACACATTCCAAACTCACAACACCAACCATCTCATTTATCACAACAAGATGCTCTACAACACACAACTCACCACCAAAAACAACTAGATCATCCATGACCAAGTGCTCTACAATCTCCATGTTAGACCCAACCGATTGATCATGAAAACCAACCTCAACCTTAGCATCAACAAGGTTAGAAACATCCTTAGCAATAACCTCAATTTTCTCCGTAGGTTCTATATCAGACTCCACAAATTGATCAAAAAAATCAACATCTTCCACCTCGACCTTGCTATGCTATTTTTTTTTGCGGATAAGTCTTCTAACTGGCTAGAAAACTCTCTTCTATATTGGTAGACTCCAACTCTATAAACATCTATAGAATTCCTTCCTTGTCCCAGGGTCTAATCCTCTTGGAGTCATCTCCCATGATCTACGTAAGCCCTCTACAAAAAATCCTTCCCACACTCCTTGTGATAAACCCAATTTTTTTTCAAGTCAGATCACAACCTACCACCTCACATGAAAAATCAAGAACCAAACTATAAGTCTAGGGACACAAATCTGCAATCTACAAACTCCTTGTGATCATACCTCAATAAGATCAACCTTCCATCTTTGCATCCATTGATCCATCTACAAGTCTTCTATAATTGCATGTCAAAACCACAATCTACCACCTTGCAACCAAGAGATCTAGGACTCTATATAGAACAAGCCACCACCAAATCAAGATCACCACTAGATCAAGATCAATTCAGATTGAACTCACTCAACCCAAGTCCTAGTGCAAACTATCGCAACTTCAACAATTGGTCTACACAATCAGGAACACCTTCCTCTGATACTACCTAACGTAGTGCAAGGCAAGAGAATCCCCAAAGGAGATTTCAAGCCCCCAAAAAATAACCACACAATAGAAACAAAACAACAAGCAACAATAATGCAAGATCTGATACCAAATCACAACTCTTTATTCATAAAATAATTGACTACATACAATATGCCTGGCTATAAGACCTTCCAGATTAGGGCCAAATATTAAAAAAAATTATAATACCAATGTTGCAAGATCCCATAAGAGCTAACTTAAAATCTTAATCCCAGCTAATCCATATCCACAACTAGATAAGAATACCAAGAAGAATCCACACTTGTACTCTCAAGTCCACCAAGCAATCCTCTAGTTCTCAAGCTACAACTACTAGCTCTTCAAAGTTTGCACCTACACTTCATCCTCTTCTCCAAGTTGGACAATCCTAATCCCCTCTAAAGACTCCACAAAACCCCTTACTTATACCCAACTAAGCCACAAGTCAGCCTCCAACACAAATTAAATATGAAGTTCTGCTCACACTGGAGACCGAACAGAGACAACTCAACAAAGTTAGATTTAAGACTTGATCAAGTGCTAGAAACTACCATACTAAGCATTAGCAACCTCCAAGCATAATTGAGCTCCTTCATCGACCGGGTCATTCAGTCAACACAACAACCAAACTAGCTAAAATCCCTAGTATATGTTGAGTCATTCTTCATAGACTATGTCCCTTCATTGACCAAGTAACTCGGGCAACATTATAGCCAAGCTATACTAAGCCTTCAATGTGTCAAGTTCCCCCAAGCATCACCAAGCTCCTTCGATGACCAAGTGCCCCCAAGCCATGTCAAGCTCCTTTGACAACTAAGCACCTCTAGGACTGCCATGTCCATTCATCCACCTAGTTCTCAACCAAGAACTACCAAGAGATGACAGAATAACCTCTACCAAGTACCTCTTCTTCAACCAAGTACTAGTCCATGAATCCTCCAAAGAAACTACCGAGCCTCCTTCCATGAACTCTAAAGTAGCCACTGAGAAAACCTAATATGCTCCTACATCACTATGTACCTTCAATGATTCACTCTAGTTAGGAAGAATTCAAATTTAAATTCTTCCAGTTGTTCCTTGAACTCTATTCTAATCACCATTAAATACGACACAGAATGCACTCTTACCCTCTACATGACTAGGTAGTCACAAGTTTCTTGCTTGATGTTCATCATAATATCTAGGCTGGATATGCTTTCTAAAATGTTCATTTGATTCTACTTCTTATCTTCTTTTTGTGCATGTGGACTTCACTTAGCACCCTTTATCTAAATGGATCCTCTTTATCTTGCCTTACGTGGGCTCCCATATCTTCTATGAATCAAACTTTCATATGTGAGTTAGAGTTGCACATTGCCATGTCTTACCAGTTGTACTTTTCTACCAGTCTCATTTCCTTCATAAGTGTTTTTAGCAATGAAAACACCTTTAATAATGAAGTCTTTCAGTCTATTTACTAGTCATTCTTCAACACTTAGACCAACAACATGTATGCTACACTATACAATTTTGATGCAAAAATTATTGGTGTACATGATAAAATAAAAAGTCATAACAGAGGTTTGGACTCTACATCAAATATTATGGAATGTTTAATAAATCTACAAGAGTTAGTATCAAGAGAGAAAGAGTTGAAAGTTGAGGAGAGAACAATTTCAAAATTTTTGGAGCTACAAGGAATGATCACACCACACATTAATATTTTCAAATCTAACCTAGTGGAAGAAGAACAAATTGTACAATTGCTAGATGTGTGTATAGTTGAAAGTCTTGAGGAATTTGCATATGATTTACAAAGGCGTATCACTAGTTTGACAACATAAAGGAAACATGGGAAACACTATTGCAAATCTCACGTATAAGGTATACCTCCATTGTAACCAAGTTATAAATTATCTAAGTTTTCATGTATTCAACAAGTTTATCAACATTGATTTCCACAAACAAAAAAGGGGGAGAATAATATACATAGGGGGAGTCAATACACAATAAATAAATGTATAAAAGAGGAGATTAATATACACAAAATATGAGTGTCACAAAATTAACTTTTGGAAAAAAAAATTAAAAATTAAAAATCCATCAATGCCAAAGGGGGAGATTGTTTCGATACAATCAAGATATAGATTCCTGGTACATTATAGGTTTCTCACTGATGTCAAATATATAAGGAACCTATAAGGAAAGACACTATCAACATACAAGGGGAACTATTGACCAGAAGAAAGTGTTATCAGATTACCATATGAATATGGTTGGAACTATCCACATAATAGGGAAGTTATTAGAATAATGGATACAAGTATCAGATAAAGAAAGATTTGCATATAAACTGACAATAAAGAAAGTAAAGTGATGAACCCTATTGTCAAATGTCTAGATTGTAAGAAGGAATAACAAGATTAAGAATGATGATTAAAAGAGACAAATGATGAGAAAAAAATAGATATAGAGACACATGTGACATCAAAAATAGAACTAAAGAGAGAAGCGGAGTGATCAAACAAATTTTTCAAGCTTAGAAGCAAGCAATTTCATATTAAGTTATCTTGTAAGAATCCCTAACCATATTTCTGTGAGTTGTCTTAAATCCTTTGACAAGGTAGTCTTTGAAAGGACTATTAAGTTCATATAGGAACTTTTGTAAATCCTTTTACAGGGTGAATGTCATATAAAATATCTTAACAAATTAGTCCTAATAGGTTAAAGATAAAATTTTCACTGTACTAGCCACTCCTTACTGGGTGAGTCACTTAAAAGTGACAATATTGTAAGCCCTAACTAGCAATATTTTTCTACTACAGAAAAGAAGTTGTGGGTACCATCCCCACTATAGTTTTTCCCTTTGATGAAGGGTTTTCTACAAAACCAAAAATCATGTGTTATGGTTTTCTAATTATTTATGTATTTTTGTTATTTACTTTATGCATTTAATTTCCATCATATCGATAATATTGAGACAACTATCAATAAATAGATTAGTAATTTTAATGTGTTAGATGTTAAAATTGGTTGAATTATAGTGAGTGAGTTTTCATAATCCATAAGAATATTTCATTTGTTTCTTCTAGAATCGATTGCATAAAGATTCTTTTTTCATCAACATTTCAGATCACATTCTCTCATCCATCATCGGGATGAAAGAGAGAGAGCAAAAGGAGAAAATGAGATGTGTTGCAAACTAAAACTCTCTGGAGAGAAAGGTCAAAGGAGGCCAGAAGGAGTCAAAATGTACCAAAAATATATATTACATATATATATACATATATATATATACACATACATATATACACACACACACACACACACACACACACACACACACATATATATATATATATAAATAATCAACCATTTATATTCTATGTATAAAATTCTATATATATATAATAAATTAATGACAAAATAAATAATAGTTTTTCTTACTTTCAATTACTCATTTGTCTTGTCATTACTTTTTTATATATAGATTTTTTTTTTTTAAATATATATATATATATATATATATATATATATATATATATATATATATATATGTACATATATGTACATATGTACATATGTACATATATGTACATATGTACATATGTACATATATATATATATGTACATATGTACATATATATATATATATATATGTACATATGTACATATATGTACATATGTACATATGTACATATATGTACATACGTACATATATGTACATATGTACATATGTACATATATGTACATATGTACATATATGTACATATGTACATACGTACATATATGTACGTATGTACATATGTACATATATGTACGTATGTACATACGTACATATATGTACGTATGTACATATGTACATATATGTACGTATGTACATATGTACATATATGTACGTATGTACATATGTACATATATGTACGTATGTACATATGTACATATATGTACATATGTACATATATGTACATATGTACATATATATATATATATGTACATACGTACATATATATATATATATGTACATACGTACATATATGTATATACGTACATATATGTACATATGTACATACGTACATATATGTACATATGTACATATATGTACATATGTACATATATGTATATATGTACATATATGTACATATGTATATATATATATATATATATATGCATGTATATACATGTACATATATACATACATATATATATATGTATATATACATACATGTATATATACATATACACACACACACACATATATGTATATATATATATATACACATGTATGTATATATAATTTTATATATATACATATATATATGTATATATAGATATGTATGTATATATCTACATATATATATATATATATATATATATATATATATATATATATATATATATATATATATATATATATATATATATACACATACATGTATTTATATACATACATGTATTTATAAACATACATGTATATGTATATACATGTATACATATACATATACATATATATAGATATATATAACTAATTAAATTGTATTCTATGTACAGAACAATATAGCCAACCTATTAAGGCAAGAGCCTATAACACAATGGTAAATTGTGAGCCTCTTATCTGGGAGGTCTTGGGTTTGAGTCTACTTGAGCTTAATAAATAGTAATAGTAATAAATTAAAACACATAATAAATAATAATTAATCTTATTTACTGATAAAAAACTAATTATAACCAACCTATTATGTTTTATGTATAGAATATAATTTAATTGGTTATATACATATATAACCAACCATTTATATTCTATACAATACTATAGTAATAGTAATATTTTTATTTAATATTTCATATACATACATACATGTGTGTGTGTGTGTGTGTGTGTGTGTGTGTGTGCGCGCGCGCATGTATCTATGTACACACACATATACATACACACACACATACATACATACATACATACATACATATATATATCTAATTAATTAAATATTTTACTATTACTATAGCATTGTACACATAGAATACAATTGGTTAGTTATATATGTATATAATGAATTAAATTATATTCTATGTATAGCATAATATAACCAACCTATTATGTTTTATGTATATAATACTATGATAATATCATTAATTAATTATGTGTGTGTGTGTGTGTGTAAGAATCCCTAATCATATTTCTATGAGGTGTCTTAAATCCTTTGACAAGGTAGTCTTTGAAAGGACTATTAAGTTTATATAGCAACTTTTGTAAATCCTTTTACAGGGTGAATGTCATATAAAATATCTTAACAAAGTAGTCCTAATAGGTTAAAGATACAATTTTCATTGTATTAACCACTCGTTATCAAGCAAGTCACTCAGAAGTGATAATGTTGTAAGCCCTAACTGGCAATATTTTTCTACTACAAAAAAGAAGTTGTGGGTACCATCTCCACTGTAGTTTTTCCCTTTGGTGAAGGGTTTTCTATGACACAAAAAATCTTGTGTTATGGTTGTTTAATTATTTATGTATTTTTGTTATTTACTTTATTCATTTAATTTCCATCATATCAATAATATTGAGACAACTATTGGTAAATAGATTATTAATTTTAATGTGTTGAATGTTAAAATTGGTCGAATTATAGTGGGTGAGTTTTTACAATCCATAAGAATATTTCATTTGTTTCTTCTAAAATAGGTTGCGTAAAGATTTTTTCATCAACATTTCATATCACACTCTCTCATCCATCATCAAGATGAAAGAGAGAGAGCAAAAGGAAAAAATGAGATGTGTTGCAAACTAAAACTCTCTAAAGGGGGGTTGAAGAGAAAGGTCAAAGGAGGCCACAAGAAGTCAAAATGTGCCAAAAAAAATTATATAAAGATAGAACCAAATAAATTAAAATAAAGCCCCAAATAGGCCATTAAGAAAACAAAATAAAAGAGACATAAGACACTAAGGTAAATCTATCTATCTATCTAGGCAAGAGCCTACAACACACTGATAAATTGTGAGCCTCTCATCGGGGAGGTCTTGGGTTCGAATCTATTCAAGATTAACACATAATAATAATTAATCTAACGATAATAAAATGAATAATAAACAATTTAGGCTTCGGTTGATTACATATATATATATATATATATATATATGTATGTATGTATGTATGTATGTATGTATGTATGTATGTATGTATGTATGTATGTATGTATGTATGTATATAGCATTTTATACATAGAATATAAATGGTTGGTTATATATATATATAACCAATTAAATTGTATTCTATGTATAGAACAATATAACCAACCTATTAAGGCAAGAGCCTATAACACAATGGTAATTTTTGAGCCTCTTATTTGGGAGGTCTTGGGTTTGAGTCTACTCAAGATTAATAAATAATAATAAAAATAAATTAAAACACATAATAATTAATAATTAATCTTATTTTTGACCTCTTACTAATTATATATATATATATATATATAGAATATAATTTAATATAACCAATCATTTATATTCTATATAATACTATAGTAATAGTAATATATTTATTTAATTATATATGTATGTATGTATGTATGTATGTATGTATGTATGTATGTATGTATGTGTGTGTGTGTGTATCCACACACACACACACACACATATGTACATATATATATCTATATCTATATCTAATTAATTAAATATATTACTATTACTGCAATATTTTGTACACATAGAATACAATTGGTTAGATATATATGTATTTAACGAATTAAATTGTATTCTATGTATAGCATAATATAACCAACCTATTATGTTCTATGTATATAATACTATGATAATATCATTAATTAGTTGTGTGTGTGTCTCTCTCTCTCTCTCTCTCCACACACACACACACACATACGTACATATATTTACATATATATATAGTATGTATATAACTAATTAACTATATTACTATAGTATTACAAACACACACACATACCTTAGTACCTTTTGTCTCTCTTTTTTTTCTTTTTTCTAAATGGTCTATTTGGTGTTCTAATTTTGTTTATTTAGTTCTCCCCTCCTTTTATTTTTTGGTAAAATTAGACTCATTGTGGCCTCCTTTGAGAGAGTTTCAATATGCAACACATCTCATTTTTCTTGTTTCCTTCTCTCTTTCATCCTGATGATGGATCACAAAGCGTGATTTGAAACGTTGATGCAAAATGATCTTTACACAATTGATTATAGAAGAAACAAATAAAATATCGGTCAAATGTATAAATATATTGATTCACCCCCCTCCCTCATGCCCCCCTCTAAGTACTTAAGCTTTCTAATTAACAATCATACCCCTTTGGCACTTATATATGGCATATACTTGAGATGTATCATTATTGTGCAGTAATAATTGTGTTGGCATTTTGAGTATGTCTGGTATATATGGTTGTAAACAATTATTGATATTAATGAAGAATGCTTTACAAGTTCTCTAATACTTTGTGTTGCATTATGTTACTTTTTTTTACCATATACTCCTCCTATGTACTAATATTTTACCCTAACGGGCATACATTGAGGACAACAGAGAATAGTGCATGGAAAAGGGAGAATCATGGGCCGACCAATAAGCGAGGGTAGTAGAAGTGAAGACAACATGTTCCAAGAGTTGTTTGAAGAGGAGAGGGCATTGATGTCTGATTTAATATCTATATTTTAAGCATCCATTGAGTCTAATGTCTAGAGGGAAGCAACATAGGAACAAGTTCTTGAGAATGCATTGTGGAATATCCTTGGAGTGAGTCTTGGAGTCAACAATTTGATAAGTATTCTCCCACATCTCTTGGTATAAATTTTTTTGGCACTACTAAACTTGTGAGAAGAAATTAATAGGGAGAATGACACTAACAAATTCTTCATAGGTTTAAGGAAAATAACTGAAGGGAGGTAGAGCAACATGGTGAGAGTAGGAGGAAAGGTACTCTAAATCCTTTAGAGAAGAATAAGTAATGCAAAATATTCTCAACAAAGACAAAAGTCGTAAGGAGTAGATAGACAACATTGAGTCTATCCAAAGGGGCTTTACACTAGAAGAATAAGTAGAGCATCAAAGAAGGCTAAAAATGCTTAGCGAGTGATGATCAAAATGAGGGTTTCCCTAGTGGAACCAAGGAGGTGTCACAACAAGTGAGTGAGTGAAAGATGTTGGTTATAGTGTGGAAGATGGGTATAATACTAAGGGCGAAGAATTAAACAATGAAAGACTACTAGAAGAAACTAGGGACCGATTAACAAACCTCACTCTCACATCATGGGAGGAGGCAAATGAGGGCTAATGGGAGGGAGACGAGACTAAGGGAAGAAGTGCAGATACTAATTTAACAATGACTGTTAGAGGGATGCAAGGGAACAATAGTTAGAGAAACCTATTTGGCTCTAATATATCTAGTTCAAGAATGCAACCAACATCGATAATAGTTAAAATGATTGTGATGTCACATAAGAAGAAGTTGGCCAAATTAAGAGGAGTGAAGAAGGAAGGTCTCATGTGACATTGTAGAATGTGTAAGGCAAGTTGGTCCAGCAATGGGGTGAAAGACTAGGACAAATGGGAAAACAAGTCTCCTATAACATTGAGCAGAGTGGCCATACACTAATACTCCTACATTGAAAAAACTAAAGTTAACACATGAACTAACTTGAAGAAGGAATTCTAGACTAAATTTTGACTACCTCAAGATGATAACAAGATTGAGGCAAAAAAAAATATAGTATCAAGGAGGCAAAAGATAAGACTATTAGAATGTATGATAAGTGATTGAAGGAACTTTTGTGGAAGATGGGTAGCCTTCGAGAAGATGGCTTGAAAAAAAATAGTTCATAGAAGTGCTAAAAGGATATTTAAAAAATAAATGAAGATTGTTCCACCAACATCGTATGTAGATGCATATGAAAGATCTCTGAAGTCAAAAAGTGAAAATTAAAGTTCAAAGAAGAAGAACCAGTTATTTAATGATGATGATGATTCCTCAACCAAAGCAACAATGATGAGGAATGAAAAAAGAAATTTTGTGCCCTCTAGAAGGATATGTTGATAGTTGTGATGAAAGAATTCAAGAAAGTGAAGGGTAATATGAGTAAGAATGATGACAGTGAATTGTGGCATAGAATGCAAGGAGGGCCACATAAAGGTTGCATTTCCAAATCTATTTTGCGACATTTTCTAAATTATGAGACATTCTGCCAAAGAATGCCCATATAATATGAAAATGTATAATCACCAAGTTTTTTTTACACAAGATCTATCCACGACCATAACAACAAAAAACCCTGAACCAATGAACACACTGCATTATCTGGTGGATACTAGAATAATTGGCATGGAGGGAGGAGTAATAATAATTGGAGCCGCATTTGGTATGATGAAAAAGAGTTACCAATGATCCAATTTTTTACATGTTATCAATGGGGGCACTTCACCCATGAATTTAAGGGAGTAAACACCACAACTTTTGTGTAGATGGTGAAGTCTGGGGGATTATGAGGATGGTAGCTATCTAAACCAGATGTTAACTTATTGATCATTGAAAAGGGGATAGATGAAAAAGTGTTAGGATTCGCCTATGTATAAGCAAAGACCACATATCTTGACCCCTTCATAGAGAAGTTGAGAGAGAAGTAGAGACTAAATGAGGTCAAGGTTGATATCAAGAAAGAAATGACAACAAAAAGAAGGGAAACACATGAATTAGAAAACCCTTCACTTAAAATAGGATTAGAGAAAAATATTTTAAGGAAAATGATGCAAATGAAAATATTGGTTAAAGTCAAAGACCTCAAAATTAAGCCACAATTGAGAATGACTTTGTTGAGCATTATACCCGTACCAACCTGTATGATAGAATACATGGACGTTTCTATCAACCCTTTTACATATCTAGTGTTACCTGCTATTGATAGTGATTAATAACCTATGGTCATGGAGATGGGTATCCTTGGGAACACATGGATACCATCATTTATGGACAGTTGTGGGTAAATGTACTATCAAAGGAGACCTGTAAGAAATTGGGTAATTTGAGATTGTGGTAACCTACTTTTAACCTGGTGGTTTCCAACCAATACGACATCAATTTAAATGGGATATTGATGATGCAAAGGGAGGTTATTGGAACTCAGTCATTTGTCCTCAAGTTTTTGGTAATCCCATTGAAGAAGAAAGGATACAACAAAAGTGAACCATTATTGGAAAAGGACTACCTTATTGATGAAAAAAGGCAGGAGGAAGTTTGCAATTGGCCTCAAAATATATATGGTGAGAATGAATTTGATATCCTCTTTGAAGTCCAAGTCTAAAGGAGGAATGAATGAGATAAATGAGGAAAAGTAGTAGATGGAACCAAATGAGGAAGGTGACCTAGAAATTTGAGGGATGTTTGGAGGATAAGTTGGATTCTATTAATGGATTCTTCAATTAGTAAACATAATACTATGAATTACTCCACTCTAATATGTTATAGGTAGATGAAGAGTCAGAGGACCTATTCCTATCAGAGTATGGGGAGTATAAGGAAGGGGAGGCTTAAGTGAATGAAATTCCCATGCACAAACTTGATAGGGAGAAAAAAATATAGTATGAGGAGCCTTCATTAAAGATTACACATCCAAGAGACAAGGCGAACCCCAAAAATATACTAGTGGGGGACAACCGGAACCTAGTACTAAAGGTTATCACATTCAAAATATTCATGGCGCACAAGGATGTTTTTCATGGGCATACAAGGATTTGAAAAGAGTACCCCCAAAATTGTGCCTACACCAAATCCTGTTGGTTCCTACAATTGTGCTAGTATAAAAGAGACTATAGTGAATGTACAAGAATTATATTGTGAAGGTTAATAAAGAGATAGAGAGCATGCTTGAAGTAGATATTATATTCAAAGTTCAAATGAATGAATGGGTGTCCCCTATCATCATATCATCAAAGAAAGAGGTGAATCAAATCCACATTTATGTAAATTTTAGGTGCCTTAAATTTGTCATGATCAAGTACCCCTTTCCCATTCCATTCATAGACAACATCCTAAAGGAAGTTGCAGGGCATGAAATCTCTTCATTTATGCCTTGGTTTTCTAGGTATAATCAAATATCCATTGCAAAAGAAGACAAAAATAAGAATAAATTATGGTGGAGGACAATGTCTATGCCTATAATAGAATGCCCTTCAAACTCTACAATGCACCAACAATCTTCTAGAGGATAATTCTATATATATCCAAAAAAATGTATGTGGGAAACTTTAAGGTGTTCCTCCATAATTTCTCTCTCTATAGTGAATATGTACACACTTGATATCCCTTTGAAAGATGTAGAAGAGCCAGATTGACACTAAATCCCAAGAAGTGTAGATTCATCATTTGTAAATCTAGACTAAAACTTAACCCAGACAAAGTATGTACAATTGTGGAGATCGAACCCCATGTGGACATTAGAGGAGTGATGTTGTTCCTTGGGAACATTTTGTATTAAAGGATATTTATAAACAAAATTCATCCAAGTCTAGTACTTATTGGACAAGTTAACATGGAAGAGTGAGCCATACACGTGGGTGATAGTGCAAGGAGAAGCTTTTGAAGAATTTAATTCAATATTGGTGTGTAATGAGCCCTCACCAGTTCAAAATTCAATTATAGTGGTTTGACATTTTGTCAAAAACTTATCATGCAAGATCTAATACCATTGTAAGGAGCCCAATTGACTCACTCCAAAACTATGATGATGAATGACTTTTTTGTGTTTTGAGTTTTTGAAATTTGCAATTCTTTTGTTTCTTATTCTTTTGATGTATAGGAATTCTTATAGAATAAACACAAAATTAAACCTAATATGAAACAATATCATAATAATTGCAATCCTAATTAGTCTAATTTGTAATTATTACAAGTATAAACATATAAGCATTAAAATTAATATATTAGGGCACTTGATATGCAACTTGGCATTGTATATTTTGTAGAAAATAACCTAATTTGCAATATTTTAAACCCCACACCACGTTCTATGTATGGATGCTTTCCCAACCAATAACATAAATCATTTTAGGCATATAATAAAGATGCAACACAACCTATCTAATGGACAAACTTGCACCAACAATGTAATTCAATTTGCAACTCCTCAATTGTCTGTCCAACTATAGTCATAGTGTTTATTTTACACTCCCAATCAAATGTGTCACAATAGTAGATATTGTCACCCATGTTGAATATTACTCCCTTATCTAAATTGCAAAAAAAACAATGATGAGTCATCTACAAACCCTTATTTTGGTATTTAAAAATGGAAACTGGATGATTAATTGAATGGTATAAGACAACGCCATTCAATACTTAGATAAATCTTAGACCAATACTTAGTAGATAGTGTATAATTCACCTAGTATTTCATAGATTCAAAGTGTTTATGGTGAAGAATTCATAGTTCTCTAACAATGTTGAAACCCTTCTTTCAATCTCTTCCCTGGAAGTCAAGCAAATGCAAAAAACAATGATATGATTCCACCCTTGGAAGAATTATATTCAAAGGCTCATTCTTTACACTCAATGCCAAGAGTCTTCATAGATACACTTTTTTCTTAAATCCCATTCCCTTAATACTTACACATATATTTGAATAATATAATTTATTAACTCCCTTTGGCTAAAAAAAGACCTTTTCATATCATGATATTTTGATGCACAAGGTCATTATCTCCTATGCCCAAGATTTAAAACTTTCCAATCCAGTTCCAATGAGCTATGACACTAAGGTGGCCAATAGAAAATACTAACAAAAATAGAAAACTTAGTGTAGTAAATTAAATAATAATCATAATTCGCCCATCTTGCAAAAATGATTGGAGAAGCATCAAAATCAAAATCTGATAGCACATGAGTAATCCTGATGAAGACAGTTGACAAATGAACCTAGTAGAGTGACTTAAAAAATATAGATGCTTCCTCCAAGATTACTGGAGCCCAAACTAGAAGCCACTAATAAAAATTGATAGAATCATTCAACTCCTCTAACTCATCCGAGCTTATCAAAACCGTCTGATGAGTTACTATGAATAGTAATCTCACCAAACAAAGCCATAACCCTCAACATGGTTGCCCAATCACCAATATTAGCCTATAAGAACCCAGTAATAGGATAAATCCATCTACTCTCATGGTCATGCTAAAAAGGGAACATTACATGGTAGGTGTGTCAATCTTAGCACATATGAATAAGGATAAGGAATTTCATGTTCATGTGGGCACATCAAACTTTTCTATAGGTGACATACTAGCTCAGGTGGGAAACCATGAGTTAGATCACCCCATCTAATTTGGTAGTAGGTTGTTATCAAAAGAAAAGAAGAATGATATCGCAACCAAGAGGGGGCCCCTTGGGATGGTATATGTCATTTAGAAGTTTTGGCACTATTCACTTGTGATTCCAATTATATTCTATGAACCACCAAGCATTGTTGTACCCAGTAAATAAATCTATCATCCAAGGGAGGATAAGAAGTTGGTTGTTTTTGTTGCATTAATTTACTTTTATGATCATAATATGACTAGGGAAGACATATGTGATCATGGACCAATTCTTTTGAATCAAGTTTAGAGAGCTAGCTGAGGGATTTAATGATAACTTCCCAAATTCCCACTCATTCTATATTGCAGTGTTTTCACATAGTACATGAGCATTAGTGAGTACCTATCCACATCATAGTTTCTAATGGATATGCCACACAATAAGAGGAAGAATCTTATCCTCAAAAGCAAAACTTTCTAATTGATAAAAAAGATACAATATAAAATGGGTCCCAATCAAGTGTTGCAAAGATGTGTTATGATGGAAGAGGTTTGAAGCATCCTTTGGGAAGTACATGGAGGGTCAAAATAGGGCAACATGGGACCTAAATTGAATGCATGGAATATGATGCTTGCATGCCTGTGGTAGTCTACATAGTATAGTGACATGAAGGAGGGTCTTGTAGGCTGCAACACCTTCAAAAGGGTCATGAAACTCTTAAAGAGGGATTTCATGCCTCTAAACCATTCACATACATAGGAATTATTTGAATTTTGGGGACTCGAATTCATTGGACCATTGAAGGTGAGTCAAGCGCAAAAATGTAGATACATTATAGTAGTACTAAAATATCTCATCAAGTGGGTAGAAGCATGGTGCCTACTTGAAAACTAGGCACTTAGTATAGGAAATTTCATTTATGAACAAATCATTGCATGGTTCAACATCCCAATAAATTTGACAAGTGACTAAGGAGGCCATTTTATGAACCATGTCATCATATTTTTATCACTAATTTTTTTTTTAAAATCATTCTTTGTTGACTCCCTACAACTTGAGAGAAAATGGGTAGGTAGAAGCAATGAACACTATTTTCATGTTAGTAAACTATAAATCATGTGAGGTACCTAATTGGAGGAATATATATATATATATATATCATGCATGTTCTAATCATGGTACCAAGCCTTAGGATCTAGGTTGGACAACATGGAAAGCCTAAGGGAAAGACTATGCATTAAACAAGCTTAATTAGTGTTGGATGATGTCACAATGGGAGACAAAGGTAGTCCAACAATAGTGAAAATTGTGGCATGACAAGAATTTGAGTCAAATATTGACAAAGTGCAAAAGATCACAATAGAGCTTAAGGATACAATCTTATAGATGATGTGTTGTGATGACCTCATGCCAGTCAAGAGAGATAGAATAAAACATGCCAGTAGAGTGAGGGGAGTAAAGAATTCCTTTCTTTATTAGCAAGGCAATTGTAGATGCTTGCTAGATGTCTTGAAGAGTCACCTACATTAGTGCTTGAAAGACATGTTGGAAGTGCCAAAGGGTAGTGGCTTCCATTCAGCTATAGAGCCTTGATAGGGTAGACCAACAGGTTGACCAGCTCTTAAAATTTGTTAGTGGAAGTTATAAATTGGAGATTGTTAGATGCTTTGAGTCTCAGGGGTGTCCTACCACTGATACCCTCAAGATGGTGGATTGGGGTCTTCTAAAGAATATGGGCAAGATCCACATTTAGGCCTTTTTGTGGAAGGTTGATCAAGTTTTCCATTAAGTGTATGATGAATGGAGGTAAAATCAACATGTGGCCTCACAAGATGAAACCCAATAGATTGAAAAAGTTGAAGCTTGAGAGAATCTAGCTAGGAATTTCTAGGAGGTAAAGGATAAGCTAGTCCAACACAAGGATGGGTTAGCCTAGTGTAGGTATCACTTGGTAGAGATAGGAAAAATTGGATGAGAAAGTGATGTTGGAGGCACACTTTCATAGTGATATGGAGTTGGAGGACATGAAAGATAATGAGATTTTGGAAGAATCCCACATGGGAATCAGCAAGGGAACATCATATGGTAGTGCAGAGAAACCTTAAGTACCAAACTAAGAATGTGTATAGGATAAGAGAGCAATTGGTAGCTTCAATACAACCTCCTTCCTTAGGGGTGCTTCCTCAACCCCCTTATTGATATCTTTCTTTGTATAGTTGGGCTTGTCACTATCCCATTTTATTGTGTGTCATCAGGAGACAACTTTCTTTTTGGGGGGGGATGACATTGTTTGTACATTAGACATTAATATTTGTTAACGTGTCTGAGAGTATGTATTTTGGGATGATATTGACCATTTGTAGTTCCCTTTGGCACTTATATATGGTATTTACTTTAGTCCAAGAGACATACTTATTGTGGATTAATAATTGCATTGGTATTATGAGTATGTCTAGTATATATGATTGTAAACATTCAATGATATCAATGAAGAATTCTTTGTGAGTTCTCTAATGCTTTGTGTTACATTATACTCTTATAGGTATCAGTCATTTATGCTATGAGGAAAACAACATTGCATGTTGTGAAACTCCATTCGCAAGCCGAATTTTGCTACATAGCCATTAGAATGGGAAAGCCAATATAAGACCAGACTAATCTTAAGATAGCTTTATGCAAAAACATTGAATTAAAATGAAAAGGTAGACATAGAATCTTTATGATTCCTAGATCACTCCATAAGGATCACATAATATAATGAGTCAACTAGAATGGACACTACACTATCTAATTGACATGGGAAACAAACAAACTAAAAATAATTATTTTTTGTTGATGCAAGATTTCCAAGAACCCAAGGATTCTCTTGCATCAAACAACCTAGGTAAAAACAAAATATGTCCCATCAGAGGAACATATGAACATCTAATAGGGTTCATAACATAAACCCCATGTCCATTCTTAACTGACATGTCTTCTACATCAAAAGGAAGATGGTTGTGTTGACTTTGCACATTACTACTTCTAGTGTTCACACCTATAGAAGCATATATTTTAACATTTGGGGCCATTAGAATCTAGATCAATCTTCCTACACCAATTTATTCTTCCTTTTTCATGTTTGTAGTAAAAAACCAATTTTTGCTTCATCTTTTTCTATTTGAATCCACCTCTTACATCATTCAACAACTTCTCAACCTCTGATTTGTCCACAAGATTTTGTTTCTCATTTGATACCACTCCTCTGATTACCTAATATAATGCCATCCAATTGTCACCAACCCTTAGTTCCACCAATTCATATACATTTATCACATTCCGTAATATGTGTACAACCCTAGTAGCCTTTGCACTCCCTGTTTGAAAATCCATCACCTTTTGATTCTTGAAAACCAATCTAATCTCCTAAAGTATAAGTCCTCATTGCACTCAAGTTTTTAGCTTTTTTTCCCTTCTTCCTTCAAAGTAATTAAAGTAAATATCTTTTCATCCTTCTTGATAGACACACCATTCCTTTGACAATCATGTATAGCACCAACATCATATTTCCAATGTCCTCCTAACAAAACATGGCAAGCACTTGTGTTCATATGTACAAACAAGAAATCTACCAACACCAACAATTCTCCCCAAGTAACTAATCTTCTTAGTCCTAGAATCACCAACTTTTCCTTAACCACTTGATCAACTCTTCCTTGTGAAACACTTTTCAATTATAGGTTAGATCTATCTTCGGCCACCCCACAACTTGATATAATTAATTCCTTATTGTTGTTACTCTCTTTGTTATACAATTCAGAAAAAAAAAATCTTATTCTCAATCACCTTGTACAAGATACCAATTGATGTAGGTTAGATCCTCATCTCTACCACCCCACAACCAAAAAGGATGCAACTTCATGATTTTAGGGGATATAGATTTGCAACCAAGAATCACAATTGTTCTCTAATATAACTTGATGCATAAAGATCCAAGAAGTCCCCAATAGGAGATGCCCAATCTTGCAGATGGACACACCATAATGGAAATAATAAAACAAATCCACAATAACAGTAGTTGATAAAGAAATAGGGACTTTAATTATAATCAATTTGGCCTACTAATGTTGATTACAAATTTAGGACATAAGCCTTCTTACATTCCAGACATACATGCTTGATTAGTTCTAAAATAAAATGCTAGTCTATCAACTATCTCTCCTCTACTCCCTCTCCCTAAAACAAGGACTGCTAGCAACTTATATACAATATCATCAACCAAAAGTCAACTTATCCAATCAATAATCTCCAAGATAAAGGAAATGCATTACAACATATAGGTTAGGACCCAAATCTATAGGAACACCCTCAAATAGATACATCATGACGTGTAAACATACAAGAGGGTTAGCCACATGTATAACAACATAGAACACCACAATGATTAGCATCACATGTATAAAACTCCATCATAAGCCAAATTATGCCACCTGGCCATTAGATCAAGAAAGTCAATATAAGACCACACCAAACTTAAGATAACTTTATCCTGAAACATCAGATCAAGTTGCAAAGCTAGACATAGGATTTTTGTGATGTTTGACCATGTCATAAGTATCATATAAAATAGTGAGCCAACTTGAATGATCACTACTTAAAACAACATGAAATTGTCCAACTAGAACATGATTTTTTTTTTAGGGGGTGGGGGGTGGGTGATGCAAGATTGCCAACAACCCAAGGATGCTTCTGCATCATTTTGCTATATTGTTGATGTTGATGCTATTTTAGATTTTCTTGTTGCATCTTTCTTTTTTATGTGTTTTGGAGTGAAAGGATTTTCATTTCACAGTAAGCCTTGGAGTGTCCCCTATTATGTTTTAGGTTTTCCCTATAAAAAAAAAAATTAGGTTGGGGTCCTATGGAAGGGGGCTTCCCAAAACATAGAACTGAAGTTGTTTGCTACTTTTTGGAATATTTGAAAGTGTTGGTCCCAAGGATTTTATAAGATAGTCCAACTTAAAAGTTTAAAAACTTAAGTTTAAGGAAGCATATGTTTATCTCCATACTTTGTCCATAAAGAATTTTAAAAAACTACCCTTTTCCATCTATATATTTTTTTAAAGAAAATTATGAAACTAAATGTTTAACAAGTGGCAAAAAAATATTCCTAACAAATTGTCCCACCCTATTTTCACCCTTTTCCTTAGAAATAGATCTTAAGCTCCCTTCATGAGACCCATTCATTATTGACATCATGTTATTATCATAAGTTTTTTTTTTTTTTTGTCTTTCTTGGTAGTGTCTACACAAAGAGAGTTCAACTTTACATGTTAGGTGCATATAATTTTATAATTTTTTTGGTTATTTTTAACTACCAAAATTTTGTAGGTATTCCATAAAATTATCCTTTTTACATGAAAAAATATTCATGCATATTTTTATGGAAGTAACCAAACTATAATTTTTAAAATACTTTTTTTAGCTATCTCAACATACCTAAAACCTTGTATCAAAACTTAAACCTAAATTAGTAAAAGTTTTTATTGAAAAATAACTTGTATAGCTTAGCTAGTGGAATTTTAATCGTTAGCTTTCAAATTTATGTCTATTACTAGTTGGACTACAAAAACCTCTGTGTCTTGATTTAGTTATCTCCCAATCTAAGTTTGTGATCTGATATGATATGGGTGTAGACAAGGCACATGATTTGAATGTTAGCTTGGTTGAGCAAATGAAAAAGAGAATACATGCTTAACCTGTGGCATTTAATTTAATTTTTTAAACAATTAAAAATTTATTGTATCATTTTACTAAAATCATGGAATCATTAAATAAGTATCCTATGGAGTTGGAAGAGAATAGGTGAGTGAGAGAAAGAGGAAGAATAAAAGTTATGCCCTTCTTGCCTGGTCATTTGCTCTGATGCAGGATCGAATGAAAGTGCCTTTGAATAGAACATGATTTATGAATAGGTGTTTCAATGTAAGGGATTATTTTATGAATAATTTGATAGTAGACATGATTTTAGAGCTCAGAAGAGGACTATTTTTCATTAAGGACTCTTGACAATAGTGATTATTTTTGTACCAATCAAGCCTCCTACAAAAACCTATAGGGAAGACAAAGATTAGGCACATGGGACTTCTCAGGCTATCTAGAAGTAAATAATTTTACCATTTTTTTTTCCAATTTTGGTGTCTCTCATTTATGGTCATGATGTTTGTTAATTTGATTTACACTATCAATATATGAGCCATCCACGTGACAACAACCTTTGTAACTACTCACTAGAGATTGGTCAAATATTTATTATTCAATGATTTAATTGTTTAGTGGTTTAAAAAATTTCCTTATGCAATATGTTAGTAAAAATATTTATATTGCAAGTATTGGATGACTTGTAATGAAAGTTTATGTGATATACAAGTACTTCTAGTAGAAGATAATGGACGATCGCATTCATGTATTTATATATTTGAGAATCAATATTGGTATGGTCATTTATTCAGATTCATGTCAATGAATGATAAATATAATTTTAAGGGTTACAAATACTATGGGATATTAACAAAGATATTAAGAAATTAACTCGATAATTTGGGTGAATGATCTGGAAAGAATGTGGATATTATGTTGTTGGTTTTATTAAAAAAAATCTAATATTTCAATTATCTTTTAATTGATTAAGTTGATCTCATAGTGAAAATTGTGCATTAAACAATCCTATTGTTTCAAATATGTGGTTATTAAATGCTAAGAAACATATTTAAGACTCTAACAACTATTAGAAATCAAAACAAGGACTTCATTACTCACTATCTTGTTTTGGGTTTATTGATCTCAAAGGTCTTTATTGGCATTATAAGCTTTAAAAAAATGACAAACAACAATACAACAATGCAACTCTCCATTCTTGAGATTATTTTTTTGATGCAACAAGTACACAACAACACTGAAGTATTGTTGAAGCAAATCCTTTCTAGTGTTATTCAAGGAATACAAAAACCCAAGAGCTATGAAGGAACTTATTTTAAATGAGTTTCAAGTGTCTTATATTTCTCTAGAATGGCTTAAACATCACATACTAAGCTTCACTCCTAGACCAAAAGTGCTAAATAGTCAAAGTTGACTTTTTTTTCCCAACCTTAATTCTTCTCTTAGTGCATGATGTTTAAGGGTGACTGATTTCTCTAGCTTCCTCATTACCTCTACATTTTCATTATCTTGTTCACAATGGATGTTGCAAGTGAAATAGGTTGCCTATACAAATCTTGATAAGTTATTATTCATGAAATTTACTTTTGGATCCCTTAGGTGGCCTACTGCACCCTTTTCCAATTTTTGTATTCACTATGACTTTTTTTGTCATCTTATTTTTAGTTAGATGAGCCTAATGTTTGTTTTATTGAATAAAGTGGTAAAGATTCCATCTTAGTAGTGATGGTAGCCAATTTTTACCAAATTATTTGATTTGGTGGAAGA
This sequence comes from Cupressus sempervirens, assembly GCA_028749045.1. Taxonomy (NCBI): domain Eukaryota; kingdom Viridiplantae; phylum Streptophyta; class Pinopsida; order Cupressales; family Cupressaceae; genus Cupressus; species Cupressus sempervirens. The sequence goes on along the minus strand of CM053791.1, from coordinate 818,767,143 downwards.
GGTTGAATTAAATAAACTAAGCTAAAAATGATAGAAATGCGTCATAAAAGAGTTAAGATAGATAAATAAACTAAGCTAAAATAGTAAATATTTAAAAAGTTATGAGACAATTGATGAAATATAAAAGGTTCAAAAAATTGTATCTAATGGGGAAAGAAAATAGAAAGGAGATATCCTAAAATGATATCTTCTCAAGTTTGTTTAGTGGTGGAAAACTTGTACTCTTGAAAGACAAGTTGGACAATGTGTAGACCCAAAAGTAGATGGTCATTGTTATGGAAAAACAAAACTCCCTTCCCTTCTTTTCCATTTTTACCCACAAATACTTAAGTGGGTAACTGCACAAAGATGAGTCTCAATTCTGTAGAAGTCATTTCCACGGAATGAGACTTCTTCATAATCAAGCACCTGATTTCTAAGAATTAGGTACCCATTATAGTTTCAAAGCCCGATCCATTTTAAAAAATTGGGTGCCCAACTTTTTAATATGGATTGGGCTCTTGAACCATAACATGCGTGTGATTTTAAAAATTGGGACTCAATTTGTAAAATCTTAAATCCCATTTTTTTGTCATTTGTGTTGGTGATAGTGACTTTTGAAGACGAGAGCCCGATTTTAGACATCCTACTGAATCTTTTACCCCCTAGCTAATTTTTTCACTCTTCCAGGTATTTTAATTTATATTATATTATATTATTTCATTATTTTTCAGTTTTTTGCTTTAAAATTTGGTAAATTTTTTCTTGTTCACCATTGATTGTTTTATATCTGTAATTCTAGATTTGCATTGTATTTACTTTAAACATTGTTTTCTTTGACAAATTTGGTATATAAAACATAGAATAGGTAAACTATAAACAAAAACATAAATTATTTTTTCAACTGATACTGAAAACATAAACATTAGCATTAGGTAAAATGTAATAAAAATATAACACAAATTAAAAAATTAGGAAAACAAATTAAAAACAAACTTCATCACACAAAAAAAAATCTAAATTTGAAAATTGTAAACTTAGAAATACATTAATATGGTTAATACAATTATGGATATGTAGAAAGTAAATAAGAATATACTTTATAAATTTTATTTAAACTTTTACCTACTGCTCTTGATTATGTCCCTCCACACAAAGAAGGTCAACAAATGATGACACATCAATATCATCACTAGCACCACCATGAGAAACATATGCCTCATCATCAAAATCACCACCCTAGGCATCATTAGCATCACGTATTGTATCTGCATTTCTCTAGGGGCCTCTGCATATATCTCCACAATTGGTACAAATATGTCAAAGGGGACAAATATCCCTCCCCTGCATCCACTGGTCTACTATATTGCCCAAAAGGGCACTCAATGAACTATGAGCAAATGACACTATTAGAGGATGGAGAGGCATTAAAACAACTAGTGCAAGAAGAGGAACATGAGGCTTGAGATGTCGACGATTCCTCGTATTATCACTAAGCTTTTCCCAAGGCCTATCTTAAGGCATCCCTCCATCAACCCCCTAAAATGGTTTTCTATCAAAATAATTAGGTTTCAAACCTAATTAAAATTCTTCCCATAATTTCCTAAGAAAGTATATGGGCACCTCATGATTAATGTGTAGTGGATGGTCAAATACCATCCACCACCACTCCCAAAAATGCTTTGATATACGGGGGTGTGTGCACCATCTAATAGATAAATGAGGCTTCTTGTCACTTATCTCTTCACCCATCTTCAGGTTCTTAAAATAACTTTGTAAATGTGCTTTATTTATTTTTAGTTCATGGACTTGTCAATAATACAAACTACTAGAATAGAGGGCACACATGTTTTGCCTCCATTCTCTAAAGCTATCTATGTCATAGTCTAAGTGCTCTATAGACTGTACAACACCTTGCATGCTATTTGCAAGGTGAAGTAGCTAGGGGGGATGGGACTCGCACCTAAGAGTTTGTATGTCTCACATGAGGTTGTGCCTCATGCTCTCTCGCAACTCCTCTAGGGTAGGTGGTGGAGGAGGACTATGTGGTCATGGAGGTGGGGGTGGAGATGGAGGGGGCAAGTGAAAGGGTGGGGATGGGTTCTCACCAAATATATCATGCATGAAATATGATTTACATATATGTATATTATACAACATAAAAATTCACAAATTTACTATTTAATTAAAAAAAATCTAGAACTTATAAATCTAATTATATGTCTTTAAAACTATTTAAACATCTTAAAATACATGTCATAGTTAGGGTAAGAGTTTGTGATTATGTAATGGAAAAACCTATTTTGTCATCTAGGTTGGTACTAATGCTTGGTGCCAGGGTTAGGGTTTAGGTTATGATTAGGGTTTAACAATTAAGTTTATGATTCAAGTTAGTAGTATAGTCAATGTTATGATTATGCTTAGACTTTTGGTTCTAAAGTGTTAGGGTTTATATATTGTAGTTTAATGTTTATGTGTTTATATTAAGTTTTCACTTTATTTGCACAAAATTTTCTTTTCTTTATATAAATGTTTCATAAAGTATAGAATTTTGAAAAATATTGAGATGATTGGACAAGTGGTTTATGAGATTACTAGATTAATAAAATGAATAAATTGATATTTGAATAAACATTAATAATTAGCATGTCAAAATTGTATTTACACAATTCAACTTACAATCAAAATTCTATCAAGCTTATAAATTTTATATATTTAGTTAAACCTAATATTGTGGGTATATCATCCATAATGGATGAGAGATTCACCATGAATAGTACATATTATGACTTTTGGTAAACTCATGGGCGTGACCTTTCGACCATTGAGGTTTTGGACAATGCATGCCAATGACTACAAAAACAAACTTTGAGATGATATTTTGGTTAGTGTTATGTGTTTCCATTGATGTCAATCTTAAAGCTTACAATATGTATTATAGCATTTGATGATGAAAATCACTAGGAATAGTTAACAATAGACATTATTTTTTGGATTAAGGTAAAAACAAGTTTTATGAAGAGATCCAAAGCCATAAATAAACTAAAAGATTTGAATGATAACTCTAAATTAACAAAGTTAACACAAAATTATCTAACCCTAGAAATATAAATAACTTGCATGTAACTTAAAACCCCTTAAAAATATTGTATCAAATTTAGTCTTAGTTCAAATAAATACTTATGTTTAGTGCTAGGGTTAGGGTTTAGGTTATGATTAGGATAATAGTTAATTTTATGATTTCAGTTAGCAATAATAGTTATTGTTATGATTTTTCTTAGACTTTTGGTTCTAAAGTGTTAGGGTTTATATTACATTTTGGGTTATGGTTACACTTGATATATGGATTAGGTTTTTAGTTAGGGTTTAAATAAAAAAATATTGATCCTAAATGTTGAATCCCAATTTGCTAACTAATAGTCCTAAATACTAAATCTAAATCTAAAATAATAAACCCTAAATCCTATCAGGTAAAAATAATCCTAAATAATGAACCCTAATTATAATCAATAAACATGAACCCTAATTGTAAATGATAAATCATAATTGTAACCTTAATCATAAATGTTAAACCCTTATAATCCTAAATGCTAAACCTTAACCCTTTAATACTAAATGTTAAACACTAATCTTAATCTTCTAAAATCCTAATCCTAATCCTATCCCTAATTCCTAAGCCTAGGTAATTATTGTTGGAATTACAATAGGAAAGGTAATCTTATGAGAGGGGAGGGGGGGTGGGTGAGTCAATAGTTTAAATTTGGACCCATAAACTTTCACCACACATCCATCTTATACATTCAATGTACAAACTAAAAATAACATGTAAAGCATGTACATATAAAGCATGTAAGAAAGCTAACGTTCACACACATAACACCATATATGATTACCCAAAAACCCTCCAAGTGAGAAGGTAAAACTGGGGTGGGGATGACACCCACAAATCTTCACTACTATAGAAATAAAGTGTATCTAATGAAGTTTACAATGTTTTGATTATGAGACATGATCTACCCTATGAAAGGTTTGCCCTGTTAAAGGCTTACAAAGACTATTAGGTCTCACCTTGTTAGAGGATTTCAACACCTCGTTATTAGTGTGTCTTGCTAAAGGACTTTAACTCACAACTAAGTAAGAACCCTATTAAATGATTTCAATACAACCTGTTAAGACTACTCTATTAAGAGATTTTGATTGAAATCACTTGTTGAAATGTCTCAGCATTGATCCTATGGTTAGTACTTGTTTGCTTGATGATAGATTGCCTCTAAAAAATTGTCTTCTTGATCCTTCTTGATCAAATGTCTCTTTGTTGTATCCTTTTCCTTTCCTCTATTCTGCTCTAACTAATTCTACAATGTTGTCTCACTTCATAACTTCTAAGCCACCATGAATGCTCTATTTTTGCATGCAAACTTCTCTCTTCACTCCTTCAACATTCATATAAATTTTACGGTTTGTCCTCTTTAAGAAGACTTTGGTGACTTAGGGTCAGGTATGAATCTACAGCTGAGATTCATCCATTTTTCGCTTAAACCTTCCCATTTTCTAATTGGTTGCATGTAATTGCATTGGAAATCCAACTTAAGATTCATCCTTATCTCCAAAATATTGTAATTGATCCTTAAGTCGGCTCAAAAATGGTTTACATAATTGTTTGTGCCATTACAAACAAATATGTCAAAACTGTCTTACTCAGCATCTAAAGTCTCTAATGCTTGGCACTTGAGTGACTTGGCACATGAGTGTCTCAGCACTCATTGTGAACTCAGCATGGTCTATTATTTATATGGTGTGCCTGACATGTACTACTTGTTTGGCATGAACTAAGTAAATAACTTAAGTGTGTTGACACTCACTTGTCAAAACCAATCTGAGATCAACAATCTCCTCATTTGACATGAATATCAATTACACTTGAGTATGCAATAATATCCTTAATCTCATAAGCATAACATTTCTTAACTCAGCTTATATACAAAACTTCAAATTTCAAAATTTTGCAATAACTTGGATACCTCAAAATTTGATAAACTGCCCTGAGTTAATATGTTTGTTCGGTATCTAAAATTTGTGTGCTCCTGTTGAGTACATATGTCTCATCTAATACTCTTTGAATTCATGATCTATTTTGTGCTTTCTCCTCCTTAGCCTAATCTAGCTTTCTCTGTCCCTTTTCTTACTTTGCTTACTCTCCCCCATAATATTTCTTCCCCTTTCTCTTATTCTCCCCCTTTTTGACACTTATGTCAATGGGTTATACACTTAATAATGTGTTTCTCCAGAAAAGATTTATGGACATCCAATATTATCTTGAGAGCTGCATCCTAGTTCTCACATGCTACATCCAATGACTTGATTTGGATTGCTAGCTTGATAGCAAGGTGGACTAGACCATCTAGTGTAGAAAGATTTGGGTCTTTCTTCATTAGGGTTTCAACATAGCCTAGTTCCTTGTGAAAAAATTCTATATGAGGGGTGAGAGTGGTCTAGATGCTAATCAGTTTGGCCCTTATGTTGGCCTCATCCATTGAAAATTCAGCTAACTGACTTTGGGTTTGAAGCAATGTCCTAAAATGCTTCTCACTCTAAGCTAGATTCATAGGCAGTTTTGCACCTAATGTAGTAATTTGGCTCTCCAGACTCAAAATGTGACTTTTGGTCTCTTGGGTGAAGAGTGATGGATTGCACAATTTATTGTACAATGAGAATATGTTCTCAAGTACCTTCTTCACATCCTCAACCTTGGTTGCCAATCCAGCTTGTGTCAATGCTATGTCACTTGATATCTTTTCATTCACTTTGTTTTGGAACTTCTTTTCTAACCATTCTAACAATTTAGCATTAGTATCTAAGTCTTCATTGCTAACCTTCTCCATTATGTTTGTCAGTTGTTTAATTAGTGGCTTGGTATCATCAAGAGTTGGAAAATTGAATGCATCTAAAATGATGTCTTTAATATCTTGCATTGCCTGCTTCCACCTATGCTCCCTTCTAAGCATTTCTTAATGTTTTTTCCTTGCTAGGGCTTGTTGGAGTATGCCCATAATTTCTATGGTCATTGTATCATAGTCATACTTTGGAAAAATGATTTCTTCATCAAGGCTCACATCTCCATACTGTATGACTTCCTTTACCTTTGATGTACTCGGGCTTGGCACTGAGATCTGCAATGGAGTTGCATCTGTGCTCAGCTTCTAAAGAGTTTGAATAGAAGGAGTGTTAGATGTTGGTAAGGTTACCAGGGCTTGGATGGCAACTAGCTCCTTGACCTTAGGTGTTAGTTATGCCTCTTTAGGATTTCCCTGTTCTACCACAATGACTTGGCTTGCACCTTGATCTTGTGTTATAGGTGTAGATAAGTCTATCTAACATGTTTCTTGTTGTTCTATAGTAGCAACTTGTGTTTTCACTATGGTCTTCTCTACTATGTCAACCTTAGCAATTGTATCAACCTTATAATATGTATATTCTACTATTTAGACCAAAGGTTGTACATTAGTGACTTGAGGGATGATAGAAGGTGATTCTCGTGGATTCACCTTTTCCCTTTTAGTATCAATCATTATCTTTTGTAGTTTGTCCACACTGACCAGTATAGGATTGTCACAAAGTTTTGCCTATAGTGTGGATTGGTCTAGGATCTTCTTGAGATCTTCCTTGGTAAGGGGATTGATGTTCTATACTATAACATCAAATACATCCTTAATAGTTACTATTTCAGTATCCATACTTGTGACACGTGGAGGATTGACACTCGACAATTGTGTGTCTTGCACACTCTATTCTTCATGTTGCTCTGGCTAACATATTTCCTTGTCATCTATATGCATTTCTACTCCTCCCTCAACAATGTCATCTTGATCATCTTCTTTATCATCTTTCACTTGAATGGGTTTTTTCTCACCTTCCTTGACTACAGTAAATCCATATCTTACTTTCCACATTTTGGGTGGACTTCTTAACTACATCCTTAATTTTATTTTGTAAAATTCTAAAGGATTTGTATTTAGGTACAAACCTAACTACATGCTTCTTCACAACCTTAGCAATCTATGCCTTAGTAAGTTAAAGCATCACTTGCGTAAGTGAGGTTTCTCTAATTTGTCTCTCCAAGTCCAGACTATAATGTCATTTTTGCTCAACTCTATCATATAAACTCTTAGGCATAGAGTTGGCAAGTTCTAGTGGAGTAGTTTTGAATTTTTCTATCATGGCATATATGGCCTCCTCCACTTGATTTTTATCAACTTTACCCAATTTATCAAAAATCTATATGAGAAAATCTTGATAGATTTGCACTATTCTTGACATTTTCACATAAATTTTCTAAGTTTCAAAGATGATTATGATTCACCACCTTAAACTGGCTATTGTCATCTAATTTTATTTTCTCTTCATCAGACTCGACTTGTGCCACATATTTCCTTCTTGGTCTTTTTTGTTCTTGGCCTCCTCGCTCTACTAGTTTGATCTTTTCCTTGGTCTTTTGTGTTGTTGTACATGTACTGGCCCTTGTAGTAAGTGCAGTGGGCTTGGGTTGACTTGGCTTGGCTACCTTCTTGGCTTTAATCACTGCTTGGAACTTAACCTTCCTCTTCTTTGGCTCGATAGGAGTAGGTTCTTCCTCGGCTTCTTCTCTCTTGGCACCTTTAGTCTCCTCCTCTTCTTGGTCTTCTCCCATACCTTGAGTTAGTGTAAGAGGTGCTTGTATCTGAGAGTCTTCTTCCTCTTCATCCTCCTCCTCCTCCTCTTCTTCTTCCTCCTGCTCAACACCTTCACCAAATTTAGCCTTTAATTTCTTCACCATCTTGTCCTTCTTCTTAATAACTGAGGTAGTCTTCAATTCCATGGTGATTTTGGACTTTTCCAATTCATAATTTCCAAATGCCTTAGCATTTTTATCCACCTCTTTTGTAATTAATGTTGTTATAGCTGCAAAGGCTTCATCCACATTTATTTCATAACCTAAGGGCCCCAACCATCTCACCCTTGGTGCAACAACTTGTACAAAAGTGTAGTCAGCATTCACTGGAAAACATACATCATCATAGTGTTTCTCTACTAGTGACATTAGTATTCTTAATATCTCCTTCATTGACTACTTGAAATCTTCAAAACAACTTTTCATTAAAGATTCAAAATTTTCACCTAATTGCTCAATATAGTCACCAATCTGTATTGCCACTGATCTATTGGTTTTCTATCCCACAGTGCCAAATGAAGGGAATGTGTTTTGAATATAAAATAATATGCATAAAAAAATAGAACCAAATTTAAATTGTGCACTCTTTGTTTTTCTAATTGCTCCAAGGTTCTCCATCAATTGTTGCAATTGTAGCTTTGTTAGATCATATGTGTGATCTTTCTTAACAATTTTGTATCCCTCGTCCATAACTATATAGGGCATATTGTTTAGTCTACTAGATTGATAGAACTTGTGTGATATTTAACCCTTACAACAAAGTCTATCAGAGGATCAGTGATTGTGTCAATTATCATGCCTCTCTTGTTCCATACAGCTCTAGTATTTTTCTCAATCACCTCCTTCAAATCACTTCTTAGTGTCTTAGGCTAATCTAGGGCCAGGTAACCAGTAACCCTGTGAATTATCCTCTTAGTAAATTTGATAGGTCCATTTTCCAATCATAATGAACCATCATGAATTCGGCTAAGCATTATACTAATCCATTATGTCTTGAGTACATTCAAAAAATCTAGGACTCGTGTCAACCCTTTCCTCTCAACAATTTTGAATTCTTCTTTCAATACACCATTATCATGGAGCCTTTTGTATGCTTCCCTAATCTCCATATCACTAATGCTTCTTGTCTATTGTATACTTCCCTAATCTCCATATCACCAATGCTTCTTGTCTATTTTATTCTTCCCTAATCTCCATATCACTAATGCTTCCTATTTTATAGTTATAGCATTTTCTCACATCTTGCACCATTACGACATTCAGTGGTATCATAGATAACACACCATAAGGGGCTTTCTTGTAAGAAATGTCAGGAATAGCTTTAAAAATGGGTTGCTTGACCTCATTACTCACTAATTGAACATTCAAAACTTCATTTCCCTCTACATTCTTCGAACTCAATGCCATAATGTAAAACTAGGGTTTTCAAAAAACTTAAACTATGTAGCTCGACTCTTGATAAATACCTTATGAGATTTGATGAACTGGTGTGAAATCGTTGCTAGAATCTTCTACAACTACTTTGAATGGATTTCCAGATCACCTTTTTCTCTACTTGCTCTTTCTCAAATTTGAAATGATGAAAAATGAGCTTAAAATAAATCAAATACCCTTTAAAAACCTTGCAATAAATGTTTAGTGCTTACACAATTGTAAGCTTGACATCAATCAATTTTAGGCTCACTTGACATTCATTAACATTTCAACCACTCAGTGACCACTATGAGCTCAACATCAACTAGCTAGTCTGTTAGCTCGACAGCTTCTAGCATTTACTCAGCACACATAGGAGATATTTCATGTTTGCCAATAACATGAAAAACTTAAAGATTTATCTTAGATTCCTAATAACATCTTGCATCTTGATTCATGCTAATGTAATATTTTTAGTACTAACTCCTTTGGAATTGATGAATGATATAGCTTTTAATTATTAGTCCCACATACCTCTTGATTTCCTAGTTTGATGAGGTGTGATCACCTAACCCATTGGGTGAAGTGATCCCTTCTCCATTTGATGTATTGCAATCATCTTTCTTCTTCCATGTCTTATTCATCTCATCTCTGACAGTTTCAACATCTACCTTGCCTTTTCCTTTATCAAATTCACAACTTGGTGCCTTTGACCTTGTTAGACAATATCTACTGATGTGACCAGTCTTCAAATAGCCAAAACATGTGGTTTGACTCAACCACCTCTTGTAGTCACCTCTAAAGTGTGTCCTAATACAATTCTCAAGAACATGTCCATATTCTTGACAATAATGACAACTATACCTTGTATTATAATCCCAGTTATAAGAGTTGCCATTGTTCCTTACCTCTGTTTGCCTATTTGATGACCACATGGGTTTGGTCTCAAAAGCTCCATGTCCATACTTCTGATACTTGTAGCAATATCCTTCAAATCTTTGTGTGTGCATGGTCTTGGTTCTAGATTCATGTGCATGATGACCTTATTTGTTGCACTTATGATAGTGAACCATGCTCTTCTACTTGACATTTTGATTTATAGTCTTGCTCTTGTACACATTAGTAGTATGTCCTTTCTTACCACAATTATGACAAGTAGGTTTGGAATTCTTATCTTTGTTGTTCCTTTCTTCAACACTTTTGGATGATTCCCCTTCTTTAGTACTTGTGTATCCTAGTCCTGATGTGTCATTATTGGATCTAGGGGATCTTAATAATTGCTCAAAGTATTTGATGGCTTCATTTGGTTTGTTGAAACTTTTATAAAATTCCTTTTCCCTCTTTAGGTCACTCTACAATTTTTCATTCTACAACTTCAATGTAGTTATGTCAACATCCTTAACATTTAGTTCATAGTTGGCATTCATCATTTGACTTAGAGTATCCAATTGCATGTTGAAAATCTTGGTTAGTTCTGATGATTTCTCTTGCAGTCAGTTGGCCAAAATTCTTTTGTATTCTTCAATCATTACTTTATCTTCCATAGCTTTCTTCTTTTGTTTAGTCACCTCATATAGCAATATGGCTTGTGATTCTTGCTCTAACTTGAGATTTCTGATTTCCTCGACTTGGGCTCTATTCTTTTCCATTAGATCTGCAACTACTACATCAAATTCATTTGAATCTCTATCTGCAAATACCTTAGTAGTGTCCATCTCTTTGTATTGCATGTCATTCTTCGCAATAGCAATTTCCTTCCTTCTCTTCAAGGATTTATTTAGTTCTTCTCGTGTTTCATTCAATTGATGTAGAATGAGATGTATTTCAATCTCCTAATTCTCAATAGTCTTTTCCAACTTGTAGACTTCCATTTCAAGATCTTTCCTTAAAGCTACAAAGCTTCTCTTTCAGAGAACTAGGCTATGATACCAATTGTTGAAATTATAATAAGAAAGGTAAACTTCTGGGGGGAGGGGTGAATCAACAATTTAAACTTGGACCCATAAAACTTTCACCACACATCCATCTCATACATTCAATGTACAAACTGAAAATAACATGTAAAGCATGTACATATAAAACATGTAAGCAAGTAAACAGTCACACACATTGTTGGAAATATTCAAGATATAATAGGTTACTGAGAGGGGAGGGGTGAATCAGTAACAAAAAAACTTTTTAAGTCAACCATACACAACATTTACTTATCTATCTTGCTGCATAAAAACTGTTAAACATTAAAACCATATATGCATAGAGATTTGGTGACCCAGAAACCTTCCAAAAATAGAAAGTAAAACTGGGGTGGGGATGATACCCACAAAGCTTCGTTACTGCAGTATGAAGTTGGCCGGTTAAGGCTTACAATGATCACTTCTGGTGATCTTCCCTATTAGGAGCACAGAGGATTGCTAGATCCACCTTGTTAGAGGATTTAGAAACATACTTTATAAGTATGCACTATGTTAGGAGATTTGAATAAAGACGGTTAAGTCTACCCTGTTAAAGGATTTACAAAAAATGATTCACCTATTAGGATGAACCAAAAGATCAACTTACAACTTGACTGAGTTCTTTATTGTAGATCACCTTCTGTGATTGATGAAATCATTTCTGCTCCTGGTAGACCTTGATGAGTATTCTTTTCTGCTGATGAATTTGCACTATCATTATTCCAGATATCTTGTATGTCTACTTGAATATCTATTTCACTTGAATGTCTATAATACATTACATATATATACCATTACAATAATTATTTATGCAAGGTTGGCCAAACACAAGTAAACAAAATATAACTGAGTCGACCAAATGGTAAAATAAACTCGGGTTCTTTAGACAAACTTGATGACCTTCTGATATGCGGCATCCACTACGTTACTTGGCATCATCATGCACTCGGTAGAGGTAGGGGCTCAGTTCATACTAGTCATTCAACGTTGCCTGGAACTCAGTAACCATTGGTGACTCGGTAGATATAGTGTTCACTCGGTAGAAACTAACTTCTTTGATAACCTCCTGAGCTCGGTTATCACTGAGTGCTTCCTCACTCAATCAACACTAAGTGCTTCCTCACTCGGTTGACACTAAGTGCAACTTTACTCGGTTGACACTAAGTGCAACTTTACTCAGTTGACACTAGGTGCTACTTCACTCGGTTAAAACTGTGTCTTTGATGCTCGATTAGAACTGTGTCTTCAGTGCTCGATTTGAACTATGTCTCTAGTGCTCGGTTTGAACTGTGTTGTCATCATTCGGTTTGCACTGTATTACTCGGTTTGAACTATATTACTCGGTTAGAACTGTATGATGAGTGTTGTCACTAAATGGCAAATAACTTTATGCCAACAATCTCCCCCTTTGGCATTAGTGACAAAAACAATTATGTGCAAAAATAGACATACAATTCTGAATTTTCAAAATTGATCTTTGCAAGTCTTATTAGATATATCTTTCTTACATGTATCTCCCCCATACAATATGCACAGTATTTACAAGTTATTACACATAATGATTTATCTCTTGGAGTGTGCTATCTCCCCCTTTTTGACAATAATGTCAAATTAAAAAATATGTATTTACACAGAGAGTCCAAAATGAGAGATAAACTCAGAATGTACCTTGAGAATAAGAGCCAATGTCTTATCCCAATTTTCTTGCAAAAGTTTTCTAGTGGAGAGTGCTATTTGAACTTCTGCAGAAAGTTCAATCATATGATCTGCAATTGAGAATTTTTTGTCATGAATCAATGTTTTGGAATGGGTAATATGCTTCTGCATTGTGTCCATGATAGGAAGGATCATATTTTGGATGTCAATCAGAGTACACCTTATCCTTGCTTCCTCTCTCAACAATTCTGCCTGTTTCTCTGACAAAAATCTTATTCTGAGATGATGGGATGAACTTGAACTGTGGTCAAGCTGCAACATTTGTGCACTGACCTTCATATCCTCATCAATTTTATTCAACTTTTCTTTGTTTTCCTTAGTATACTCGGTAACATCACAAAGTTTTCCAAAAAGTGAAGTTACATTATTAAAAGAATGTTCAAAATTACTCAAAATTGTAGACAATTCTACCTATTTTAATGCAATATGCTGAGCAATGTGCTCAAGCACCTTATTGTCAAATTTCTTCTCTGCTTTTTTAATCAATTTTTCTTGGTCGGAGGTATTCTCATTGAATTTATATACAGCCTCTTCTAACTGATTCAAAATGTGTTGAGTAGAATCTACTTCAACACCTATAGCCTCTGTTAGAATATTCTTAGCACTTTCAATAATACTATATTCCTGGTCTCTCTCATGCCTCAGTTGTTTTTGACTTGCCTTCTGATCTAATAGCTGACTGACCATTCTCATTTCATCAACTGATGCATTATCCAGATCTATCTTAGGAATGATAATGTACTTATCCAAGTCTATTTCCTCATCCACTGCCTTGCTGGAAATCATGTATCTTTTTGCTCTTCTTGCAGTGTCTTCACCTTTTCCCTTTGAGACGAAAACAATAGTTGATGAGGCTAGACTGGCTAACAAAATTGGAATAGGACTAGCTAGAGGAAAACTGAGAGAAGTGCTAACAGTATCAAAAATTGATGTTCCTCCCAAGATTGATGTACAGGTTGGAATGGGAGAACTAACAGATGCAAAAATTGGAGTAGAAGAAGTTGTCAAAATTGAAGTACTAGTGGGTACAGTTACTGAACACTCTACAGTGGAAGTTGATATGCCTGATGAACTTACTACTATAGCTGATGATGCTTTAGGTGGAGAGTGAGGAAGAGATGCAATGACTTTGGCTGCCATTTTTACAGGATCATCTTCCTCCTTAGCTTGATCAGCTTCTTCTTCCTCATCTTCCTTGTCTTCTTCCTCCATTTCATCTTCCTTGAATTCTTCCTCAACATTTATCATCATTGAGTGCAGATCCCCTGGAATATCTTCAATATCATCATCACTAATGTCATTGTCCTTGATTTCAACAATATCCTCACTGGGTTTATGTAGATGATAGATATGTTTCCATATTTTTGTTGCATCATTGACAACATGCTCAATTTCTTTGATAAGTATCAAACAAGTGTGAAATCTAATCATCATATTACCTTCATGATCTTTCAGTGATTTCTTCATTTCTATATCAGTGAGACTCGGCAGGAGATTTTTTAGGGTTTGTTCAAAGATATCTTTGACAGTTTTGGTTGCAATTTCCCATCTTGGTTGCAACCTCTCCAATAGCTTTGTAGGGATCTGAGAGGCAATCTCTTTAGGAGAGTATTTCCATCTTTCCATTTTATTCAATACCAATTCTTCAATCTGCATTTTCTCCTATTCTGTTCTTGTCTCAAACTTCAATGCTTTGAAGTTTGTGAAGCTAGTACCTTCTTCTAATTTCTTCAACCTTGCCTCAAATGTGAGTGGAGGCTTGACAAATATAGGTTCCTTCTTCCCCTGTCTTGTTCTCTTAGAGAAGACTACAGTAGTTTTCTTTTTAGGTTTGGTGATAATCACCTTACCTTTCTTCCATTGAGGCTCCTCTTTTTTTTCTAACTCGGTTTCCTCTTCTTCTTCATCATCTTCTCCTTTCCCTTCAGTAATCATCAGAGGACCAAGTTCTATTTTTAGCTTTGCAATTTTCCTCTTTCCTTTGCTAATGACCTGAGGGATTTTGATTGAAAGCTCAATTCTGGCTTTAGCTTCATCATAAGTTCCAAAGACTGGTTGCTTTGGGTCTACTGGTTCATTCACCAATGCTTCTATGATGTCTTTGGTTTCATCAATATTAACCTCATAAGGAAGAGGTTTCACCCATGCAACTCGGGGCCTGACTGCCTGTATGTATACCTTGTCACAATCTACCATAAAGCATACATCTTCTTTATATTCCTCTACCAATTTTGGTGGAATTCAAAACCTATTGTTCATTCTTTCCTTAAAATCTTCAAATTAATTATCCAAAACACTATCAAAATTTTCACATAACTCTGCAATAAACTCATTTATTTGGTAGAGAACGAGAATATCCTTTCTCCGTACTACTAATCCTTTTGATGGAAAAGACTTTTGAACATAGAAAAATAGACAGATCAAAAGTGAACCGAATTTGCAGGAATTGTTCTTTGAAGTCCTTATGCTTTCCATATTTTTATTAAATTGAGACAAAAGCAATTCAAACAGATCAAACTCAACATTCTTCTTTACTATCTTATATGCTAAATCTACTGCTTCACAAGGTACACTATTTGGACAGCTGGAACTGTAAATTTTATGAGCAATGACGTGAATACCAAATCTTAATTTAGCATCAGTTAATGTACTAAGCTTAAGTCCTCTACCATCCCATTCTACTTGGGTTAGCCTTTGAAATTCTTCCTGACCTAGGGTTTTGGTAGTCTTATCTTTGCTCAATATGGGAAGGCCAGTAATCTTGTTAATCATTTTCTTTGTGATAAGCACTAGTTTCTCTAACCACAATTTCCTGTTGTGAACCTAGCTAAGTACATACCTAACCCATTTAATTTGAAAATTTCTTGGTAAATGTGAAATGTGGGTTAACCCTTTTGTTTCAAGATGCTTATGCTCGGGTTTCAAATTCCCATCTACACTCATTTCACCTAGGGCATTATCAATTTCTAGGTTTCCAAGCTCTTGAATGGAACATTTGAAATGAGAGGGAATGTCATTTATAAGGAGCACCTTTGGAGGAATTCGAGACTGAGCACCATTAGGGTCAAGTGATTCTGCAATTGCTGGTGCCAATTTGAAGTTTGGCACCTTCCATTCCACACCTTTAACCAGCATTCTAAGCCTCTTTTTGTCTTGGAGCTGCTACTTCTGGATGTCATTGCTGCTCGGTAGGTGAAGAGAAATTCTGAATAGATTCTTCGCTCTTTTCAAAAAAAATTGCTCAAAATTGCTTTAAGCTTGCTTTGGAATAGCAGAAGATAACTTAGCTCAAAGTTCGTAGTGAAGAATGAGATCAAATTTTGCCCTTTTTTGATGAAACATTCATCATAAATGCTTGGTACAACGGTAGATGAAATGACAGGTTGTCATCCGCTTGCTCGGTAGATACTATCAACTCGGTGATCAAAACAAAGTATTGATGTACCGACCTAACTCAGTAAGGTCATGAACCGACCTCGCTCAGTGAGTGAAACTTTGTTGCACCCGACCGAACTCGGTTGAGTCTTGAACTGATTTGGGATCAAAGTGTATCTGCATACTGATCTAATCATTTTTCTTCCTTTGGAACTGCTTAGGATGATTCTTGGAGGATGCAGTTCCATACTTTCTTTTATGAATATTAATTGGAAATGATGGAGTCACTCATTTCTTGAGTGACATTTCCATTGCTTGACTTATCTTGTTCAGTAGATTTAGGAATCCATTGTTGCTTCATTTGCTTTCGGATGTTGTCTGCTTTGATTTTCTTTTCATCTTCAATTCTTTCTATATTCATACAATTTCTAGCTATATGACCAAGTTTTGTACATGTATAGCACCTTACAATAGTGTCCTTCTTCCTTAGGTGATGTCTTGCACAATTTATGCCAGTATGTCCATATTCTCCACAATAGTGACATCTGCACCAGGTGTTGTAGTCCCATCCAAATATGGCTTTGACAAGTTGTTCAGCTGGATTGAATGATTTGGATCTACATTGGAATGCCTTGTGACCATGTTTATTCCATTTGTGACAGTTGCCTTCAAATTTTGGTTTTTCTTTGCACTCATTTGCTTTGTGACCATGTTGATTGCAATTGAAACATTTACCATTGAATTTTGCTTTTCCATTGCTCCAGCATTTGTTTGATGTATGACCTAACTTTCCATAGTGATTGCAAGTAGGTTTTTGATTCTTTTGGGTACTTTGTTTTGAAGATTCACCTTCTTCATTGTATCCAAGACCAGCTTTACCTTTTTGTCTATGAAGATTCTGCTCATTTTGCAAATTCAATTGATCCATATTTGCTTGGGATTTCATCATTCTTTCATTGAGTTGCCTTTCAGAGATTAGATCATTTTCCAAGTTTTCATTGATTTGTCTCTCAGTTCTTAGATCACTATGCAAACTTACATTGATTTGTCTCTCAGTGATTAAATCATTTCTCAAACTTTCATTCTCAGATCTTAGAATCATGATTTCTTCATTTGCATTAGATAGTTGTCCTATAAGATCTTCATGCTGAAGGGATAGATTATTCCTTACCTCTAAGTCTTCATTTTCTTTGTTTCTCTATTCCAAAACTTCATATAACCTGATGGATTGGACTTCTTGTTCTCTTTTGAGCTTTCTTACCTCTTCTTGCAGAGATCCATTCTTTTCTAGAAGTTCTTTGATTGCCTTGTCAGCTTCTTCTGAACTACTTGATGGTAACAAATCTTCAATCTTTTCTTCAACATAGTGATGGTCATTCATTTGTCTTACAAGTTCCTTTCTTCTTTTTAGGGATTGAGAAAGATGCTCTTTTGCTTCTTTGAGTGGAACCATGGCCATTTCAAGATCTAACTTTTCATTTTCAATAACTTTCTCCAATCTGAATATCTCCATAACTTAGATCTTTGCTCAAGCTGTCAAACTTTGTCCTGAGAACCAAAAAGCTCTAATACCAATTGTTGGAAATATTCAAGATATAATAGGTTACTGAGAGGGGAGGGGTGAATCAGTAACAACAAAACTTTTTAAGTTAACCATACACAACATTTACTTATCTATCCTGCTGCATAAAAACTGTTAAACATTAAAACCATATATGCACAGAGATTTGGTGAATAGAAAGTAAAACTGGGGTGGGGATGATACCCACAAAGCTTCATTACTGCAGTATGAAGTTGGCCGGTTAAGGCTTACAATGATCACTTCTGGTGATCTGCCCTGTTAGGAGCACAGAGGATTGCTAGATCCACCTTGTTAGAGGATTTACAAACATACTTTATAAGTATGCACTCTGTTAGGAGATTTGAATAAAGATGGTTAATTCTACCCTGTTAAAGGATTTTAAAAAATGATTCACCTATTAGGATGAACCAACAGATCAACTTACAACTTGACTGAGTTCTTTATTGTAGATCACCTTCTGTGATTGATGAAATCATTTCTGCTCCTGGTAGACCTTGCTCAGTATTCTTTTCTGCTGATGAATTCACACTATCATTATTCCAAATATCTTGTATGTCTACTTGAATATCTATTTCACTTGAATGTCTATAATACATTACATATATATACCATTCCAATAATTATTTATGCAAGGTCGTCCAAACACAAGTAAACAAAATATAACTGAGTCGGCCAAATGGTAAAATAAACTCGGGTTCTTCAGATAGACTTGATGACCTTCTGATACGCAGCATCCACTACGTTACTTGGCATCGTCATGCACTCGGTAGAGGTAGGGGCTCGGTTCATACTAGTCATACAATGTTGCCTAGAACTCGGTAACCATTGGTGACTCGGTAGATATAGTGTTCACTCGATAGAAACTAACTTCTTCGATAACCTCCTGAGCTCAGTTATCACTGAGTGCTTCCTCACTTGGTCAACACTGAGTGCTTCCTCACTCGGTTAACACTCAGTGAAACTTTACTCGGTTGACACTAAGTGCAACTTTACTCGATTGACACTAGGTGCTACTTCACTCAATTAAAACTATGTCTTTGATGCTTTGTTAGAACTATGTCTTCAGTGCTCAGTTTGAACTGTGTCTCCAGTGCTCAGTTTGAACTGTGTTGTCATCATTCGATCTGCATTGTATTACTTGGTTTGAACTATATTACTCGGTTAGAACTGTATGATGAGTGTTGTCACTAAATGGCAAATAAATTTATGCCAACACACATAACACCAAATATGATTACCCAGAAACCCTCCAAGTGAGAAAGTAAAACTGGGGTGGGGATGACACCCGCAAATCTTCACTACTAAATAATAAAGAGTATCCAATGAAGGTTACAATGTTTTGATCATGAGACGTGATATACCCTATGGAAGGTGTGCCCTGTGAAAGACTTACAAAGACTATTAGGTCTCACCTTGTTAGAGGATTTCAACACCCTATTAGAAATGTTCCTTGCTAAAGGACTTTTAACTTGTAACTAAGTAAGCACCATGTTAAAGGATTTCAATACAACCTATTAGGACTACAATGTTAAGAGATTTTGAATGAAATCACTTGTTGATATGTCTCAGCATTGATCCTACGGTTAGCACTTGTTTGCCTGATGACAGATCACCTCTAAAAATTTGTCTTCTTGACCCTTCTTGATCAGCTGTCTCTTTGTTGTATCCTTTTCCTTTCCTCTGTTCTACTCTAGCTAATTCTGTAATGTTGTCTCACTACATAACTTCTAAGCCACCATGAATGCTTTGTTTGCATATGCAGACTTCTCTCTTCGCTCCTTCAACATTCATAGAAAGTTTAGGGTTTTTCCTCTTTAAGAAGACTTTGGTGACTTAGGGTTAGGTATTAATCTACATTTGAGATTCATCCATTTTCTTGCTTAAACTTTCCCATTTTCTGATTGGCTACATGTAATTACATTGGAATCCAACTTAAGATTCGTCCTTATCTCCAAAATATCATAATTCATCCTTAAGTTGGCTCAAAAATGATTTACATAGTTGTTTGTGTCATTACAAACAAATATATCAAAATTGTCTTACTTGGCATCTGAAGTCTCTGATGCTCGACACTTCAGTGACTTGGCACATGAGTGGCTCGGCACTCACTGTGAACTTGGCATAGTCTATTATTTACATGTTGTACTCGACATGTACTACTTGCTCGACATGAACTAAGTAAATAACTTAAGTCTATTGACACTCACTTGTCAAAACCAATCTGAGATCAACAATTATAATCTAAAATTGAATAGAATCCATGATACTAAATATCAAACCCTAATCCTAAATGTTAAATGCTAAACCTTAATCCTAGATCATTAAATGATAATTAGGATTAGTATTTAAAATTATGATTAAGATTACAGATTAACATTTAAGATTAATTTTTTTAAATTAAGATTATAATTAGGGATTAGCATTTACTTTTAGGGCTAGGATTTAAAATTATGGAACTTAATATTTACAAAATTAGGTTTTACTAGATTGAGCATTAATATATGTTGGTTAAGATTTAGGATTAAAAAATTTTGATTAAAATTTTGCTATCTATAATTAAGGTTAGAATTTAACATTTAGGATAAGGGTTAGGCTTAGATTTAATATTGCGATCTAGCATTTAGTATTAGGGTTATGTTTTAACACTTAAAATATAATTTTAGCATTTGTAATTAGGGATAGGATTATGACGCCTATCTAATGCCACATAGAATCAAGAAAAAATCTAAGCTACACACACTAGTTATTATAGTAACAATTTCAATCCTCTAACTAACCATTGCCATGAAAAATGCACAAATTTTCTTATAATTACTTCAAAAACTCCAAAGTCAGAACTTCTATGTCCATATAATGGGGTGTCTAGTCTTATATTTGGGTCAAGGCATGTCTTTTATAGGGTGGTTGGGTGGTTATTTTCCCCTTAGGGCTCTTTTCCATCGAGTTGAATTTTTTTTACAATGTTGTCCAAGCAACTTTTCAAAGTTACAAAGTTGCACAATGCAACTTTTACATCTTTTTGGCAAATTTTTCCCAACTTAGCCAAATGAACTCCAATGCTTCCTAAACTTAACCAAAGACCTCAACTAAGGTAAAAATATCATCCTAGCCCATCCTAGACCCTATTGACCTCATGATGACATCATCACCATCCCTGTGCAATCAAGGGCTTTTACATCTTGTTGATCCTTAATTGCACTTACAAGTGTCATAGGACTCTTCAATTGAAACCCTATTGTACTTCTACCATTGTCCACATGAACTCATGTAAAACACAATCAAAATATCCTAAGGGCACACACACACAAAACAAAAACTTGGATTGATCAAGCAATCCTTGGGTGCTCTGCACTAGAAAGGGTATTCAAGCAGACTTTTCCTAGCTTGTGATATATAAGAAAGGCTAATTTTCAAGGATAAAGAGTAACAAGAAGAATATAAAAAAGATGGATATGTAAGCAAAGGAAGAGGCAGGACAGGAAAGTGTGGAAGATAAGCTGCAAAGAACCATCTAATCAGGAAGGATCTAGACGTCAAGCCATAACAAAGATATGAATCTACAAAGTTAGTTGCTTCATAAATAAGGTCAATTTGTTGTTTCTTTCTAACCATTGTAGTAGTAAAGAAATCTCTTAATAGAATTGACTTAACAATCATTGTGTAAATCCTCTAGCAAGGTGACATTTCATGATTGAAATGTTTAAAGACCTCTAACTAGGCAACTCCTAACAGGGTGATCTAAATCCTCTAAAAGGGTCATACTTAACAGTATGTTTTGTAACCTTTAATAGGGTTGGCTCCTAATAGGACTCACTTTAGAAGAGTGAAAATTATTGTGACTAGTTGCAAGGTGGTTTTTCCCAAATTGGGTTTCCACATTAAATCTTGGTGTCATATGTGTTCATGTTATTTGCTTATGCTTTATGTTTTTGCAACTAAGTTACTAAAGGATAAAACAATTTAATAAATCTTAAGATTGCTTTGTTAACCGAGCATCAATATTATTATAGTGTTAACCAAGCTATCTAGTTTTGCATGATCAATGAAAGTTTGTATTGACATCTAAGGGAAAAGGATTTGTTTTTGTGGTAATTGATTCACCCCTCCCCTCTCAGTTACTCCTCTTACATTTACAACACTTTACATCAAAGGTTTAAATTTGGTCCATCATCGATTTGGCGAAATAAAATAAGTCAAAATCAAGAAAATACTCTTGCTTTCACCTTTTTGACCTATTCAATGAAGATATGCATTAGTTTGGGAGTTTGTGGGATTTTAATACTTTATTTAGACAATGTGACAAATGAATAATTTCAATTTAAATAATAAGTTTCAAGATTTTTTATCCTTTTGAGAGTATTTTTTCTCATAGATCTTGTTACAAATCTATACATCCCATTCCAAAGTCATTACTTGAAAGATTGGTGATAGTTCTCCAAATCCTAGTTTGGTTTTTTTTGTTTAAAAAAAGCATAAGTTTGCTTCCTTCTTCGACTCTAACTCGAAGGCTAAATAAAAATGGAAATTGCAAACTAAAAGAAAGAACTTGTGCGAGTGTACAAATTTGGAGACCCAAAGTAGAAAATAATGCTCAAATTTTGGTTTATGAACTTTTACAATTTCCCATTGGTGTCAGGTTGAGATGTATAATGGTTCAACTAATTAAATGTCTTTTCTCTAGTATATAAAAGTTTGAAACACCCCTCTGACTTACTTGGCGATCCCTATTGTGGTGGGTAGATAGCCTAGGCTTTTCTGGCAAAGCTTGCTTGACAAACTTTGACAAAGGGTCAATAATTGGACTCACAGGTGGCTCTCTACTGTTGGTAGGGTGACACTCCTTCAATTTGTAATTCAAGCTCTTCCCATATACAAAAGCATGGTTCAGGCTGCCCTGGTGTATTTTCTTAAAGAATTTGATGCCCTCTCTCGCCAATTTCTTTGGAGTGGCAATTTGCAACATACCAAATGGAGCCTCATCAATGGGGATATTGTTTGTCGGCCAAAAAAGGAAGGAGGCCTTGGCCTTTGGTCTGCTATCTTGTGCAATCAAGCTCTTGCTACCAAGCTCTATTGGCGTTGGTGTACTAGTCAGTCTCAGCTTTGGGCCCATATCCTGTCACACAAGTATTTAACTGGTGTTGAACCTTCAGAAGTTTCCCAGTTTTCTCTTGAGGGAAGAGGCTCTATGGTGTGGAATACCCTCAAGATTGGTGCTCACTTGGTGAAGAGAGGTTTATTTTGGATCTGCAACAGAGGCGCTGAGGCTCTATTTTGGAGTGATTCTTGGAATGGGCATCCTCCTCTCCTTTCCTCTCATCCTCACTTGCAGGCTCTTTGTGATTCTTTCCTTTTTGCTAGATGGAATAAGGTGGCTCATTATAAGGAGGCTTTTAACCTAGGCCTTGATGTGGGTTATAGATGGAAGAATTCTTCTGATTGGCCTCTGGGTGGCTCATTGGGAGATCGGCTAGAACTATCTCAGATATTGGCTTTTAGGGAGTGCAGCTTTTTGCAGGGACCTAATGTTTTGGCTTGGGGAGGTGCTTCTTCTGGAAAGTATTATGTTTCTTTTGGGTACCTTGCACTAACAAAGCAAGTTTTTGGTGAGGTGGAGGTCTCTTGGTGGAAGAAAGTTTGGAATAGTTTTTCATGGCCTAAGTGTAACTTTTTCCTCTGGATTTTGGTTTACAATCGTTGTCTCACTTGGGATAATCTCTGCAAGCAAGGCTTCCAGGGGCCTTCCATTTGTGTTCTCTGCCGCAATAGTGAAGAGACTGTATCTCACCTTTTTTCAAGTGCCCCTTTGCCAGACAGATTTGGCACCTCTAGTGGAGTGTGTGGGGATTCACGTGCTGGCATGTGTCCTCTTTGTCTAAATTCTGGGACCATTTGGGCCATTCCCCTTCCAAGACTTCTTTTCTTCAAGTTGCTTGGACTATCGGCCCTTCCCTTATTTTATGGCATGTTTGGCTTGAGAGAAATAGAAGGATCTTTCATGATTTACAGTTTGAGATCAAGCACCTATGGGGAAAAATTGTTAATTCTCTTTAGGAAACACTCCTTGCTAAATATGACATCGGTGGGGGTTTGGATCCTATTGATGCTGGTATTTACTCTCACCTCTCCTTTCCTCTTCAAGGTTGCTCTCCTTCGATCCCCCACACCCGCTCTGGGAATAGAGCTAAGCAACACCCTCAACGTGTTAATCATCAGGGACATTGGTCTCCTCTTGCGGTGGGCACTCTTAAAATCAACACTGATGGTTCTTCTCGAGGAAATCCTGGTCCGGCTAGTATTAGGGGAGTTGGGCGTGATAGTTCTGGTGATATCCAATTTTTGTTTTCTATATACAAGGGTTACCATACTAATAACCTCATGGAAGCCCTGGCTATCTTTGTTGTAGTGGAACAGTGTTTTCTACATAGCTGGAAAAGAATCATCTATGAGACTGACTCGCAGGTGGTTGTGAACTTATTGCATAATACGAACCTTGTGCATGTGGATTGGCATTTGGCTCTAGTTATTTAGCAGATCATTCAGTTGTGCAATTCTTTGGATTTTGTGTCCTTTATGCATATCCCTTGTGAGTGGAACGGTGTGGCTGATTGTCTGGCTAAATGGGCCTTTGAGCAGGGGCCAGCTTGGAACATTCTTGATCCTAGGATGCTTCCCCTTAATTTATCACAGATGCTGGCTCAACTTGTGGACCAGGATAAAGCTATGTAGTTCTCTTTGTTTCTTGTGTTGTTTAGCAATGTTTGATATTCAATAAATTTTTTACCCCTCTTTAAGTGAAAAAAAAGAAGAAGTTTGAAACACATTTTTCTAGTCTTTTCACATGTTCAAAGAAAATGGAATGTTATTTACAAATTCCTTTGTGCTATTTTTTTGGCATAAATTAATCGAGAAAGAAACTACTTTGGACTTTAGCTTGTAAAACAATGTGTTGTAGATTTTATGAGACATGCTATTTTGCTTAATATATGAAAAAGTAGATTTTTGTCCATTTTTGCAAAATATAATATTCACTAGGAAGGTGAAATATTAAATGTGCATGTTGACGTTATCCTTGGATTCACTTTCTTATGTTCTCAATTTTAGGAAATTCCCAAAGAAAAGATGAAGACTGACAACCATTTAGATAAGATAAAGTGTTAAGTAATGCAACTTCATGAAAACGACACCTTATGTTCAAAACAATTACAATGTTTATAAAATTTGAGATCAAAGGTAGTGGGTTTGTAATGTCTTTGCATTTATCAACAAACAAATACTTTGCCCCCAAAATAAAGAACAATGGCTATTTGGAAGGGGGCCACATGAGCTCAATTTTGAAATTTGAATTCAAAAAGATGGAAATCAATTTTATACTATAACAAAGCTGCAAAGCAGCTAAGTTCCTACCAAAACATTAGTAAAGAAATTTCAATTTTGAAAAAACCGAATGAAACAGTTTGAATTATTAGTTTTGAATTCAAAATATTTAATAAAAAATTATTCTAAAAGTAATAAAAGTAATTTAGTTCTTCTACCTATAAATCCATTATCTTTTCTTTGTTTTGAAGGTGCAAAACTTCTAACATACATCTTAGATGGTAATTTTTGAGAGTGAATAGATAAATAAAATCTTGTCAAATTTGATGTCACATTACTAGTAATACATAGACACTCCCAAACAATAAACATACCACATGTATACACTTTTAAAATGACTAATTTTAATACTAAACAATGTCTCATTTACAATATACAACTACAATATTTATTTTATAAAGTTTATTTTGAGTTTTATAAAAAAATTAACAAATAATTAAATTTACTAATTTTTCAAACATTTAACAATGAGGAAAAATAAATAAAATATATGAAACATCTTTTATAAATCTAATTACAATTCAAAATCTTAATTTTAAAAAAAATCAATTTTGAAATATAATGAAAATTTTAAGTTTACATATTTAAAACATAATTTTTCTAAAATATAATATTATATAATTTAAAATTATTTCAATATAATTTTTTAATGAATCAATTATTATTATATATTTTCATATCGTTATATTTAAAGCATAAACAATATTAAAATATGTCATATAAGAAATGTTAAATTTGTGTTTCATTAATAATTCTTTCAAACTTACGTCTACCTTGAAAAACACATCCTTATCGCTAAAAAAATTTAACCAATCAAATTTGAGAAAATGGATTTCATAAAATAATGAAATATAAAAAATTATTTTGCATCTCATTTGATAAAAACCTAATTATTAATAATCACTTTTGTCGATGCCTATAGTTATCAACTACGACAGGAACTAAAAATAAGTGACCAAGCTAGTAAAAGGTTGAGATATAGCTAAAAAAATGAATGAAATGAACTATAAACACATTTAGAATCATTCATTGAAATTAAAAACTCAAAATAGAGGTAAACATTTATAACATAAGGATAAGTTGTGAGCCTCTCATATGAGAAGTCTTGGATTCATGTCCTCTATATAATTATAACAAATTATTACAAACAATTAAAATATAAGATTAAGAAGATTTCAACAATTCAAAATATATTAATAACTAATAAATTTAAATGAAATAATAACATTTAAAATCAAACACTTCCATTACATATTCAACAAAATTTTATATAATTTTTAGGAAAATATTTGTGTAATGTAAATTCATTGACATTTACAATAAATAAATAACAAGATTGCAAAGCAATGAAGTTCCTCCAAAAAAAAGTGGTAGATAACTTCTTAAATTTATATATAAAATTTTGAGAAATATTTTTATCAATTACAAAAGTTAAATAATTTACATCTAATTTTACTAAATACTAAAATCTAATATTGTAAGAAATATTAGTAAAATTTGTCCATTAGATCTTGTGAATATTCAGAGGCAAATTTTTGTAGATCTTTCAAATATTGGTGAATTTTTGTAGATCCTGCGAATCTTGGTTGTTTGACAATGTGGGGTTTCCATCACAGTGGCGACCTTCGGCAACGTTGATGGCGGTGGTAGGAGACAGCTGGGTGTCTCTGTTCAAGCCCTCGATCCTGGTGCTTCAATCTAAGGTAAATATCACCTACAAACCTATCGAACTTGTACCAGGTAAGGCATCTTCGATGATTTCAAATCCCACTGCTTTTAATCACAATGTCACTTCTAATAATCTCACTAGCGATTAACCCAAGCCCTTCTCTAAGGCTGTGGCTCGATCCGCCGCTGTTAACGCAAAGGCCAGGTTTAAGTTTGTTTGCCTTGGTGCCAATGAAGCCTCCAAAAATGATAAGACCTCTTCAGCTTCCCTTTCTCCTTTTGCCATTATTCCTAATCCTGAAATGTTAGAGGAGATTGTGAAGGAAAAGGATAGATTAAGAAGCACTGCTATATTTTTTTTCAGTTGTTGAAGTTGATAAATGTCTGCCAAGGAAATTTATGGATGATTGGTTTCATAATTACTAGAATATTAAATTAGGGTTTCACATATCATTTTGTAGGAAAATTGAGAAGGGTTTGTATGTGATATTTTTTGTTAACCAAGATGCTTAGAAAGAAGTTCTTAAAAAACAATATTGGACTGTGGGTTCTACATCCTTTAGGGCGCTTGCTTGGTCGCCAGATGTCGTCCATGATGAGGTCCTTGCCCTATCGACACCGAGATGGATCCTTGTCAAAAATATCCCTTCGTTCTTATGGCATTTTTGGCCACAACTACTGGAACTTATTGGAAAAACCATTTAGATGGATGATATAGTGAGACTTGTCCCCCATATGGACACCAGAGTTTTGATTTCGCTCCTTCTTGGTAAGGAAATCCCTACAAATATTTCAGTTAACATTTTAAGCAAAACGTTTATCTATCCTATTGAAATTTTTGGGGGTTTGAACACATGCTTCCTCTGTCGTAAGGAAGGACACCTTCGAAAGGATTATCCTATCATTAAAAAGAAACTTGAAAAAAATCCTAATCCTACTCCCACCTCAGTTAAAACTGTTTCTAATCCTCCTGCTGCTAGTAACCCTTCACTTGAGGGCACCACTTGTGAAATGCTTCTTATATCTTCTTTGTCCCTGCCTCCGCCCAATTCTGGTCTCCAATCATTTCCCACTCCATATGTGGCTATTGATCTTAATACGAATGACAATTTTGTTGTTGTTCATAATAAGAAGAAGAGGAAGGGTAATAATATTTCTCAACCTAAAATCCTAGGCCTTTCCCTCAATAACAACATTGGTCACCAAAGATCTTTTTTGGTTGGCCCTGTTATGGTCAATACCAGTGCTAAGCTCCATAATGTTGATCTTAGTAGTAACCAAGTTAGGGAAACTTCTCGGAAGCTTCCTCTGAAAGTTTTCAAAGAACTCGAGGATGATTATTCTCTGGTAATCATCTTAGCTATACTCATTTCTGATAGATCCCCAAGCGTGCCTTCCATGGACTTGGATTCCCAATTGGAACTTGAAGACAATCTTAGCATTGATCCCTCAACTACTAAACAAAGAGGTAGGCCCCCTGGTTTAAAGAACAAGCCATCTAGGATGAAACTAGGTGAGAACTAGAACAAATTTGTGCCCTTAGTTGATCAAGCTGGAAATCTGTGCTCTACCCCTAATAATGTGTCTCAATGAATTGCTTATCTTGGAACGTTATGAGTTTAGAGTCCCCTAATAGGAAATTAATTATCAAGTCTCTGATTAATTCTTTTCATTCTATTGATTTTTTATGATGCAAGAAATTAAAGCTATGGGATTCATTCTTGAATCCAATCTTAATTTTATATGGAAGGATGCAATTAAATTTGTTACCAACCATGCTAGAGGTAGAGGAGGAATTTCCCTCCTTATTAATCATAAATGGGAAAATTACATAACTAACAATGGGTGTTCCCCTTGCCAAAGAGCTATTTGGGTTACTATTCAATATGATAATAAGTTATTTGGCGTTTGAGCTATCTATGCTTCAAACGACCCTAAGGAAAGAATTGATCTTTGGAATTGGTTAATCAACCTCCCTGATATACATTGGTTCTTTAGAGGATATTTTAACATGGTTAAATCTTAGGGACGATAAACTAGGGGGTAACCCCTTTCACTAGAATGATAATGAATTTTTTTTTTTAGCATAGACTTTTAAACTCAAATAATCTTTTTGACCCTATTGCTGGTAATAAAGATGTTAACCTTGGTATATGGCACACTTGGTGCAATTTTCAATAGGGAAACTCTAGAATCTACTCCAGACTCGATTGTTTCTATGCTAACAAGCATTTTTCTCTTTTCTGCCTGACAGCTCTAGGAATATTGTTCATGTTATTGACACCACTCTGTCTGA
The DNA here is from genome assembly GCA_028749045.1 of Cupressus sempervirens. Lineage (NCBI taxonomy): Eukaryota > Viridiplantae > Streptophyta > Pinopsida > Cupressales > Cupressaceae > Cupressus > Cupressus sempervirens. The sequence continues at coordinate 818,738,077 of CM053791.1, read as the reverse complement.
TCATCACCCCATCTTTACTCAAGTTAATTTCAACATTGGCCCCCTTAAACCTAAGATTGGGAACAACAAGTTCATATTAAACTCCAGTCTCCTCATGGATGAGGACGTTCTTGCTGCCATCCAAATTATTAGAGGAATTAATAAGGTTAACCTTCAACACCTTTCCCATCTTGATAGATGGAAAACTATCCTCTCTACTTGGAGGAACTTTCTTCAAACCATTGGCCAAAAGAAGGCTAAGGACTATAGATTTGTTGAAAAGCAATTATCTTATGATCTTCAAATCATTGAAAGTAACATCCAAAGAGATTCTTCTAACATTGATCTTCTTTCTCATGTCATGGTTGCCAAGGATACTCTTAGGAAACACTAGTAGATCAAGATTCATGGTGCTAGGATTAGATCTTGGGCCCATTGGCTCCAATATGGGGACATGGGCTCAAAATTCTTCTTCAATCTCCTTAAGTGTAAGCATAATAAAGAGTCCATTGATAAACTTTCAATTGATAACTAGGATATCTCAGACCTTGAGATTATTATCAACACCTTTGCTGATTATTACAAGAAGCTTTTTACTTCAAAGGACTCCATTGAAGTCGAGATTATTAGGAATAAATATAAAACCTTAATTCCTAATAAGTTGGATTTTGAAGATAGTGTTGTTTTATCTAAAGACATCTCTATTGATGAGATTGAGAAAGCTATCAAGGCCCTTAGTAATGATAAGGCCCTTGGCCCTAACAGGTTAACTGTTGAATTCTATAAAGCTAACATCAATTGGATATGTAAGGATCTTCATGAGATATAAGGATCTTCATGAGATATATTTTGAAGCCTTTTCCAATGGCACCTTGGGACATGAATTCAATAGGGGCATCATCAAGCTCCTCCCTAAGTATGGTGACAAGGCTCTCATAAAGAATTGGAGACCAATTACGCTTCTTAATGTTTCCTATAAGATATTGGCTAAAATCATGGCACTTAAATTGGTCAATATTCTTCCTAAATTTGTAAATTATACCTAGACTAGTTTTATCAAAGGTAGATATATTCTCAAGAATCTTATCACTAGTTGAGAAGCCATGTAGTGGGCTAAATGCTCCCATCAAAACTCTGTTATGTTACTTCTTGATTTTGAGAAAGCATACAATAGAGTTGAATGGAATTTCATTATAATAATACAGGAAGCCTTTGGCTTCCCTCTCTTTTTGCGTAATGTTGTTCAAGTGCTTCTTAACGATGCTTCAGCTTAGGTTGAGGTTAATGGTGCCCTCTTTGCTCCTTTTCCTCTTGGAAGATCCATCGGACAGGGGTGCCCTTTGGCCCCTTCCCTATTTGTCCTTGCCTCAAAAGCTCTTTACGATATCCTCAAGGATAATTCCTTGTCTCCTAAAGTTAGAGGTATCTACCTTCCCAATGATGATGAGCTCATCAACTGTCAATTTGCGGATGATACCACCCTGTTCTTTGAGCTTTTCGAAAGTAATTTTAAAACCCTGCAAGATAAGCTTAGTTTATTTTGTTCTATATCTGGTGCTCATATATCTCAAGCTAAGTCCATTTGCTTGGGTTGGGATTGTATATGAGCAATGTTAGTATGCTAATAGAAACCAAATTTAAATAAAGCTTCTACAAACTAAACAAAATTCATAAACTTAAAGATAGACTAAGATGAGCTCTCAATTGAGAATATGAGCCATTAATTGGCTCTCTCAATAAGAAGCTCTCTTGTTGAGTGGCTTTGTCTAAATAGATAGGATGTATGCTCAAGCTTATGCTTCAAATGGAGTTGTAATTTGGGTGTGAGTGTATGGTTTTGATGTAAAATGGCATTATGACTTTACTTCATGGATTGTGTTATTTTGCAAAGGGGAAGGATCCAATTTATAGGCAAGAGGCTTGAGGGATTGAGGGCTAAGATGCAAGGATGGGAAAAAGCTCATGGAGGGCTCAGATTGCATGAGAGGAGAGCACATGGAATGTGCTTCCTTACAGCCAATCAAGGAGTGACACATGTCACATGGTGAGAGGATGGAGGAAATGGGAAGGATGAGTCAACAAAGGAGGCTCAAGGGATAAAATCTTCATAAAGACCCTCATAATGGCTTGTAAGAGCAATAAAAGGGCTTGGAAGAGTCATTTATGACCTAGTGGGCTTCATAAAGTTTTATGGTTGAGATATTTTGAGGGAGATGAGAGAAATTTTGACTTGGGCTTGATTAGGAGGGTTTTAAGCTTGCTTAGGATTGTGAAAATGATTAGAGGATGGATTAGGATGGTTTAGGATTAGCTTAGGGATAGGCAAGTGGATGGCATTTAATGAGGGTAGGTGAAGGAGGAGATATTTGTTAACTTTGGGTTGGGTTAGTAAGTCTTAACCCATTTTTAAGGAATGTGACAAGGTTAGGATGGGATTAGGATTAGGTTTAAAGACATCTTCTTGAAGAGTCTAGACTTTGGATGAGGATAAAGACTTTCTAGAATAATCTAGAATTTCCTAAGATGAGGATGAAGACTTTCTAGAAGAGTCTAGAACTTCTTAGGACGAGGATAAATTAGATTTTTAGGAAATAAATAAAGTTTTATTTATTTCAAGGGTTTGGGTTGAGGAGATATTTATTAAAACTTTTTTAATAAACATGAGGATTAATATTTAATCTTAATTAAATATTTTGAGTTGGGATTAGGGGTAGGAAATGATGTGATTAGCCTTTAATCAAAATTAAAGAAGGATTAGAAGATTTTGGAAGAGGTTAGTGGTCTTAAGGAAATTGGCCAAGTTTTGGGCAAAAAATAAATTTTTTATTTATTTTTAGTTTTTTGGTCAATTTATTAATTAAATAATTAATAAATAAGGAAATAATGTTTAAATAAGATTTAAACATTTTTGGGAGGGATTCCTTAATTAAATATTTTTAATTAAGATAAAGGGATTCAATGGCATAAAAATAAATTAATTAATTAATAAATGATGATGTCATCAGGAATTTTTCAAAAAATAAAAATACTTTATTTTCTAAAGGTTTTTAGGTGTCTACATTTTGCCCCTCTTTGATGTGATACCGCAAGTGGCATGGCATCAAAGATAAGAAAATAAGATGCCCAAGGCTAGAGCAGAAGAGAAGAGAATGGACTGTGAGATGCCCCCTCAAGAAGGTGGCGGGGAGAGAAAGCGAGGCTCGATGGCTTCTTGAAAAGTACAAGAATCTCGGATGAGCAAGGAAACTCAGATTGGCAAAGAGAAGGGGTTGAATTAGCTCAAACTCTCACTATGGGAGAATGATAAAGGAGAACCAGATGCATAAGAGGAAGCAAGCTTAAGACTTTAGGGAAGGTAGAGGATGAAGGAGCGGAGTGCTATAAAAAGGAATCCAGGGTAAGGAGATGGATGAGGGGATTATAAAGCTGATGCAATAGGATTTCAAAGAGTTAGATTGGCAGAAGATGGGTTTTGGAAATCCCTAAGACTAGGATTGTGGATCTCGAAAGATGAGGCTTGGTGGATTGATTTGGATTGGTGGATCCCTAAGACTAGGATTGTGGATCCCTAAAGCTAAAGGTGAGGAGTGATTCAAAGAGATACTGATGCATAAGCTGAGGTAGGAGAGACAGATGTTGGATATGGATGGGGGATAATGGAGATTAAGGAAAACCATTGAAGCTTTTTGAGTGGGGGGATACTTCAAAGAGAAGTACCACCATGTAGTTGAGCACTAGATTTGCTATAGGACTGCTGGTTAATTGCTAAGATTACCAAGAACATCAAGGCCTTTTCACCAACTATCCAGAGGACTGACAAACTAACTCAAAACAAACACGCAAGGATTGCCCCATCATCACACATGAATCTCGAAAGAATCAAAGTGGAATCGACACTGGGTAACCCACAAGTAGAAAAGAAAAATAAACAAAAGACTTGATCAAGACCTTACGCTCAAATTGCCCCATTCGTAGTATACCATGATATGGAAGATCGTGGCAACTTTGAGGAGGGAACAGAAAGATTGTTTGGAAAAGATACTTCAAGACCCAAAAGGGAAGATTCCAAACCAAAAGAAAGTGAAAATCCAAAAGAGAAACATTTGCCAACGAGATGGGTACGACGAGGTACTAACGGACCAAGATCAGACATGAGGAAAGCTATATCCTACAAAGATCTATCGGAGAGCACCTAAGCTGGTGGATTTGGATGAGTGATGCGTCTGGCAAGCTGAACTAAGAAGGATAACACTTTGGTGACAGGAGATCTAGCCAAAGGATGCATTGGAATAGCTAACCAAGATGTCCAATGGGTGCAAGATGCTGATCAAGGATGAACTGACACGAACGCTGGATAGATACAATGGTACTAAGCTAAAGAGGATGTACAAGCTGATGGACCAAGATATGTTACAAATGTACAAGTTTGTTCATGTTTTGGTTTTTGTGAGATGGAAATGTTTGTGAAGGATGGGATGTCTATAATAGGTGATAGGTGGATAGGTAGACGGTCTGTGAAAAGCTTAAGTGAAAATGGGGTTTGTGTGTGCACGTGATAGTATACAAAGTAGCATAAAAGATTATTTACAGGCTGGAATATGGTACAAACTTTGGAAAAGATTTGGATATACAAGGTATGGTACAAGATTTACAAGGTATAATACAAGCTTTGGTACAAGATTTTACAAGCTGAGGTACAAGATTTTACAAGTTGTACAGGATATATTTACAAGCTCCATTAGATTTTGGATATTTGGTTGGAACACCAAGGGAACAAGCAAGTATTTTATGGGATGGTGGGTGAATGGATGAGGGATAGGATAGTGATAGATAATGGATTAGTCTTAGTACACAAGGCGCCTGAATTACCAGGTTTTCACCAAGGTACCTATCCAAGGCGCTTGAATTGCCAAGTTTTCACCATTCGACGCTTATTTCTCTTTACTATTTTTTTTTTTTGTTTTTTTCAAAAGCTGGGTATACCAAGGATCTTCAAGCATAGAACTTCTTGAGATGAATTATGTTAGTAGGATCATTCAAGAGTTCTCCTTCCGGTGTAGATAGTTGATAGGCTCTGGAGCCAAAGAAAGCAGTGACAACATAAGGACCAAGCCATGTAGGTTCAAACTTGCCTTTCTTTTCTCGATCTGCTTGGACTTTCATGTTTTCTTTGAGGACCATGTCACCTAGCTGAAAGTGTCGTGGAAGCACCTTCTTATTGAAATTACTTTTGAGACGAGTTTGATAGACTATGAGATGATCATAGGCTTGTTGTCACTTCTTGTCTAAGAGATCTAGTTGGGTGAGCCGAGCTACTCTATATTCTTCATCTGATATTTGCCCTTGCAAAGTTATGCGCAAGGAGGGAAGTTCAACCTCTATAGGTAGTACCGCTTCGGCACCATAGTCTAGGGAGTATGGAGATGTGTCTGTGGATGTACAAAAGGAAGTTCAATAGGCCCATAGGGCTGCATTTATTTGTAGGTGCCAATCACAGCCGGAATCATTGACAACTTTCTTAGGATTTTGAGGAGGGTTTTGTTAGTTGCCTCTGCCTAGCCGTTACCTTGTGGGAAATATGAGCTAGAAAAGTGGTGATGGATGTGGAGGGAAGTGCATAATTCTTTCATGTTGAGATTTTCAAAGTTACCTCCATGGTCGATGAAGATGGTAGATGGGATGCCAAAGCGGCAAACAATGTGGTAAAAGATGAACTTGGAGACCTAAACTCCTATAGCTGAGACTAGGGGGATTGCTTCCATCCATTTAGTGAAATAATCTATAGCTGTTATTATCCATTTATGTCCATCAGATGAGAGGGGTGTGATAGTTCCAACTAGATCAAGGCCCTAACAAGAAAAAGGCCAAGGTGGTGCAATAGGCTGTAGATCCTGTGCTGGAGTGTGCACAAGATTTGCATGCTGCTGACATGGGAGACACTTTCTAACAAAGTCATAGGAGTCTTCTTCAATGGTAGGCCAATAGTAGCCTTCCCTAAGGATTTGTTGTGCTAGGATAATACCACTCGTGTGGGCACCACAAAGTCCAAAGTGTACTTCCTTTGACACCATCGCGGCCTCGTTTTGGTCTAAACATCGAGAGAGAGTATCGTGATAACCAAGACAATATAGGGTATTGGCTATGATAACATAGCGAGATGATTTTCGAATGAGGTTCTGGCATTGGGTACGTGTGAGGTGAGGGGATATGATACCATCGTTAAGGTAAGCATGAATCTCATGGTACCAAGGGGATTGGGGACCAACCAAGATACAAACACAGTTTGAATCCTCATTCGCATAGGCGAGTGTGAGGAGCTGCTCCACTAAAAACTCATATTGTGTAGCTGCTTGGGGAATTTCCAAGAGTGAGCCTATAGTAGCCATAGCATATGCTACTTTGTTCTGTATTTGAGGCACTTGTGTAAACTGAAGCCTTGTAAAATGATGGGTTAGCTGATCAACTAGCTCTTTGTAGGGTAATAGCTTTTCATCTTTGGTTTGATATTCATTTAGGGCTTGCTTGATGATGAACTGAGAATCACCAAAGATTTGCAGCTTAGCAATGTTCCATTCTGCAGCTATCTTTAATCCTGCTATGAGGGCCTCATATTTAGCTATATTGTTGGTGCTAGGGAATTGTAGCTTGAAGGCTTTTGGAATGTAATCTCCTTGAGGTGTGACCAACAATATTCCTGCCCCTGATCCATGAGATGTGTATGAGCCATCAAAATAAAGTTTCCATGGGGGTTGTTCTTCAATTAGACAGATATGCTCATCTGGAAATTCTGTGATCAACGGATAAGCATCTATTAGAGGTGCATCAGCTAGGTGATCTGTTATAGCTTGCCCTTTGATTGCCTTTCTGTCCACATACTGGATGTCAAATTCGCTAAGGAGCATAACCCATTTGGCCAAACGGCCTGTAAGTGTTGTTCTAGAGAGCATATACTTGAGAGGGTCAATCTTGGAGACTAGTTGGATGGTATGACTTAGCATGTAATGGCGAAGCTTTTGAGTTGAGAAAATAACTGTCAAACAAGCTTTTTCCATAGGAGTGTAATTGAGTTCATAACCAACTAGGGTTCTACTGATGTAGTAGATGGCTCTTTCTCTATTGTAGTCATCGAGCTGTGCTAGAAGTGCCACTAGAGCAGTAGGTGTTGTTGATATGTACAAAATCAGGGGACGACCAGGAACTGGTGGAACCAAGATAGGGGGATTGATGAGATACTGCTTGAGATGGTTGAAGATGTGCTAGCATAAAGGATCCCACTTGAAGTTCTCATCCTTCTTCAGTAAATGTGAAAATGGTGTACACTTATCTGCAAGTTGGGAGATGAAGCGCCGAACAGATTGAAGCTTTCCCTGAAGAGAACGAAGTTGTCACAGTGTCTAGGGAGGAGGCATGTCTAAGATAGCCTTGACCTTCTTGGGGTTGATCTCTATACCTAGTTTAGAAACTATAAAGCCTAGAAGCTTGCCAGATGTGACCCCAAAGACACATTTTTTGGGATTCAGCATGAGATGATATTTGGCTAACCTATCAAAGACTTTCTCTAGGTCAGCAAGATGATCCATGAAGGTATGAGACTTGACCAAGATATCATCCACATAATCCTCCAAAATGCTATGGATGAGATCATGAAAAATAGTTGTCATAGCTCTTTGATAGGTAGCCCCAGCATTCTTTAGGCCAAAAGGCATCATGCTGTAGCAAAAGGTTCCCCAAGGGGTACTGAATGTTGTCTTATGCTGATCCTCTTCTGCAATCTTGATTTGATTATACCCAGAAAATCCATCCATGAGGGACAAAATTTCATGTCCAGCTGTAAGATCTACAATCATATCTATGTTGGGCAAGGGAAAATCATCTTTTGGACAAGCTTTGTTAAGATCTCTGAAATCAGTGCAAATTCTGATGTCACCATAAGGCTTAGTGACTGGTGTATATGAGCAATGTTAGTATGCTAATAGAAACCAAATTTAAATAAAGCTTCTACAAACTAAACAAAATTCATAAACCTCAAGATAGACTAAGATGAGTTCTCAATTGAGAATATGAGCCATTAATGGACTCTCTCAATAAGAAGCTCTCTTGTTGAGTGGCTTTGTCTAAATAGATAGGATGTATGCTCAAGCTTATGCTTCAAAAAAGGCTTCAAATGGAGTTGGAATTTGGGTGTGAGTGTATGGTTTTGATGTAAAATGGCTTCTTAAAATGGCATTATGACTTTATTTCATGGATTGTGTTAAAATGGCTTGGGAGAGGATTCCTTAAATAGGCAAAGGGTTTGAGGGATCAAGGGCTAGGATGCAAGGATGGGAAAAAGCTTATGGAAGGCTCAGATTGCATGCGAGGAGAGCACATAGATTGTGCTTCCTTACAGCCAATCAAGGAGTGACACATGTCACATGGTGAGAGGATGGAGGAAAGGGGAAGGATGAGTCAACAAAGGAGGCTCAAGGGATAAAATCTTCATAAAGACCCTCATAATGACTTGTAAGAGCAATAAAAGGGCTTGGAAGAGTCATTTATGGCCTAGTGGGCTTCATAAAGTTTTATGGTTGAGATATTTTGAGGGAGATGAGAGCAATTTCGACTTGGGCTTGATTAGGAGGGTTTTAAGCTTGCTTAGGCTTGTGCAAATGATTAGAGGATGGATTAGGATGGTTTAGGATTAGCTTAGGGATAGGCAAGTGGATGGCATTTAATGAAGGTGGGTGAAGGAGGAGATATTTGTTAACTTTGGCTTTGGTTAGTAAGTCTTAACCCATTTTTAGGGAATGTGACAAGGTTAGGAGGGGATTAGGATTAGGTTTAAACACATCTTCTAGAAGGGTCTAGACTTTGGATGAGGATAAAGACTTTCTAGAATAGTCTAGAATTTCTTAGGATGAGGATGAAGACTTTCTAGAAGAGTCTAGAACTTCTTAGGATGAGGATAAATTAGATTTTTAAGAAATAAATAAAGTTTTATTTATTTCAAGGGTTTGGGTTGAGGAGATATTTATTAAAACTTTTTTAATAAACATGAAGATTAATATTTAATCTTAATTAAATATTTTGAGTTGGGATTAGGGGTAGGAAATGATGGGATTAGCCTTTAATCAAAATTAAAGAAGGATTAGAAGATTTTGGAAGAGGTTAGTGGTCTTAAGGAAATTGGCCAAGTTTTGGGCAAAAAAAAAATTATTTATTTATTTTGGGTTTTTCGGTCAATTTATTAAATAAATAATTAATAAATAAGGAAATAATGTTTAAAAAAGATTTAAACATTTTTGGGAGGGATTCCTTAATTAAATATTTTTAATTAAGATAAAGGGATTTAATGGCATAAAAATAAATTAATTAATTAATTAATAAATGATGATGTCATCAAGAATTTTTTAGAAAATAAAAATACTTTATTTTCTAAAGGTTTTTAGGTGTCTACATTTTGCCCCTCTTTGATGTGATGCCGCAATTGGCATGGCATCAAAGATAAGAAAATAAGATGCCCAAGGCTAGAGAAAAAGAGGAGAGAATGGACTGTGAGATGCCCCCTCAAGAAGGCGGCAGGGAGAGAAAGTGAGGCTCGATGGCTTCTTGAAAAGTACAAGAATCTCAGATGAGCAAGGAAACTTAGATTTGCAAAGAGAAGGGGTTGAATTAGCTCAAACTCTCACTATGAGAGAATGATAAAGGAGAATCAGATGCACAAGAGGAAGCAAGCTTAAGACTTTAGGGAAGGTGGAGAATGAAGGAGCGGAGTGCTATAAAAAGGAATCCAGGATAGGGAGATGGATGAGGGGATTATAAAGCTGATGTAATAGGATTTCAAAGAGTCAAATTGGCAGAAGATGGGTTTCAGAGATCCCTAGGACTAGGATTGTGGATCTCGAAAGATGAGGCTTGGTGGATTAATTTGGATTGGTGGATCCCTAAGACTAGGATTGTGGATCCCTAAAGCTAAAGGTGAGGAGTGATTCAAAGAGATACTGATGCATAAGCTAGGGTAGGAGAGACAGATGTTGGATATGGATGGGGGATAATGGAGATGAAGGAAAACCATTGAAGCTTTTTGAGCGGGGGGATACTTCAAAGAGAAGTACCACCATGTAGTTGAGCACTAGATTTGCTATAGGACTGTTGGTTAATTGCCAATGTTACCAAGAACATCAAGGCCTTTTCACCAATTGTACAAAGGACTGACGAACTGACTCAAAAGAAACACACAAGGATTGCCCTGGTATCACACATGAATCCCAGAGGAAGCAGTGTGGAACCGACACTGGGTAACCCACAAGCAGAAAAGAAAAACAAATAAAAGACATGATCAAGACCTTACGCTCTGATTGCCCCATTCGTAGTATACGATGATATGGAAGATCGTGGCAACCTTGAGGAGGGAACAAGGAGATTGCTTGGAAAAGATATTTCAAGACCCAACAGGGAAGATTCCAAATCAAAAGAAAGCGAAAATCCAAAAGAGAACCGTTTGCCAAAGAGATGGGTAGGATGAGGTACTAACAGACCAAGATCAGACATGAGGAAAGCTATATCCTGCAAGGACCTATCGGAGAGCACCTAAGCTGGTGGATTTGGATGAGTGATGCGTTTGGCAAGCTGAACTAAGAAAGATAACACTTTGGTGACAGAAAATCTAGCTAAAGGATGCATTGGAATAGCTAACCAAGATGTGCGATGGGTGCAAGATGTTGATCGAGGACGAATTGACACGAACGCTGAATAGATACAATGGTACTAAGCTAAAGAGGATGTACAAGCTGATGGACCAAGATATGTTACAAATGTACAAGTTTGTTCATGTTTTGGTTTTTGTGAGATGGAAATATTTGTGAAGGATGGGATGTCTATAATAGGTGATAGGTGGATAGGTAGATGGTTTGCAAAAAGGTTAAGTGAAAATGGGGTTTTGTGTGTGCATGTGATAGTATACAAGCTAGGATACAAGATTATTTACAGGCTGGAATATGGTACAAACTTTGGACAAGATTTTGATATACAAGGTATGGTACAAGATTTACAAGGTATAATACAAGCTTTGGTACAAGATTTTACAAGCTGAGGTACAAGATTTTACAAGTTGTACAAGAGGTATTTACAAGCTCCATTAGATTTTGGATATTTGGTTGGAACACCAAGGGAACAAGCAGGTGTTTTATGGGATGGTGGGTGAATGGATGAGGGATAGGATAGTGATAGATAATGGATTAGTCTTAGTACACAAGGCGCCTGAATTACCAGGTTTTCACCAAGGTACCTATCCAAGGCGCTTGAATTGCCAAGTTTTCACCATTCGACGCTTATTTCTCTTTACTATTTTTTTTTTGTATTTTTCAAAAGCTAGGTATACCAAGGATCTTCAAGCATAGAACTTCTTGAGATGAATGATGTTAGTAGGATCATTCAAGAGTTCTCCTTCTGGTGTAGATAGCTGATAGGCTCCGGAGCCAAAGGAAGCAGTGACAACATAAGGACCAAGCCATGTAGGTTCAAACTTGCCTTTCTTTTCTCGATCTACTTGGACTTTCATGTTTTCTTTAAAGACCATGTCACCTAGCTGAAAGTGTCGTGGAAGCACCTTCTTGTTGAAATTCCTTTTGAGACGAGTTTGATAGACTGTGAGATGATCATAGGCTTATTGTCGATTCTCGTCTAAGAGATCTAGCTGGGTGAGCCAAGCTACTCTATATTCTTCATCTGATATTTGCCCTTGCAAAGATATGCGCAAGGAGGGAAGTTCAACCTCTATAGGTAGTACCGCTTCGGCACCATAGACTAGGGAGTATGGAGTTGTGCCTGTGGATCTACGAAAGGAAGTTCGATAGGCCCATAGGGCTGGATTTATTTGTAGGTGCCAATCACGACCGGAATCATTGAAAACTTTCTTTAGGATTTTGAGGAGGGTTTTGTTAGTTGCCTCTGCCTGGTCGTTACCTTGTGGGAAATATGGGCTAGAAAAGCGGTGATGGATGCAGACGGAAGTACATAATTGTTCCATGTTGAGATTTTCAAAGTTACCTCCGTGGTGGGTGAAGATGGTGGATGGGGGTCCGAAGCGGCAAACAATGTGGTACAAGATGAACTTGGAGACCTGAACTCCTGTAGCTGAGACTAGGGGGACTGCTTCCACCCATTTAGTGAAATAGTCTGTAGCTGTTATTATCCATTTATGTCCATCAGATGAGAGGGGTGTGATAGTTCCAACTAGATCAAGGCCCAAACAAGCGAAAGGCCAAGGTGGTGCAATAGGTTGTAGATCCTGTGCTGGAGCATGCACAAGATTTGCATGCTGCTGACATGGGAGACACTTTTTAACAAAGTCACAGGAGTCTTCTTCAATGGTAGGCCAATAGTAGCCTGCTCTAAGGATTTGTCGCGCTAGGACAATACCACTCGTGTGGGCACCACAAAGTCCAGAGTGTACTTCCTTTAACACCATCGTGGCCTCATTTTGGTCTAAACATCGAGAGAGAGTATCGTGATAACCCCGACGATATAGGGTATTGGCTATGATAACATAGCGGGATGATTTTCGAATGAGGTTCTGGCGTTGGGTATGTGTGAGGTGAGGGGATATGATACCATCGTTAAGGTAAGCATGAATCTCATGGTACCAAGGGGATTGGGGACCAACCAAGATACAAACACAGTTTGAATCCTCATTTGCATAGGCGGGTGTGAGGAGCTGCTCCACTAAAAACTCATATTGTGTAGCTGCTTGGGGAATTTCCAAGAGCGAGCCTATAGTAGCCATAGCATATGCTACTTTGTTCTGTATTCGAGGCACTTGTGTAAACTGAAGCCTTGTAAAATGCTGGGTTAGCTGATCAACTAGCTCTTTGTAGGGTAATAGCTTTTCATCTTTGGTTTGATATTCATTTAGGGCTTACTTGATGATGAGCTGAGAATCGCCAAAGATTTGTAGCTCAGCAATGTTCCATTCTGCAGCTATCTTTAATCCTGCTATGAGGGCCTCATATTTAGCTATATTGTTGGTGCTAGGGAATTGTAGCTTGAAGGCTTTTGGAATGTAATCTCCTTGAGGTGTGACCAACGATATTCCTACCCTTGATCCATGAGATGTGTATGAGCCATCAAAATAAAGTTTCCATGGGGGTTGTTCTTTAATTAGATAGATATGCTCATCTGGAAATTCTGTGATCAATGGATAAGCATCTATTAGAGGTGCATCAGCTAGGTGATTTGCTATAGCTTACCCTTTGATTGCCTTTCTATCCACATATTGGATGTCAAATTCGCTAAGGAGCATAACCCATTTGGCCAAATGGCCTGTCAGTGCTGTTCTGGAGAGCATATACTTGAGAGGGTCAATCTTGGAGACTAGTTGGATGGTATGACTTAGCATGTAATGGCGAAGCTTTTGAGTTGAGAAAAAAACTGCCAAACAAGCTTTTTCCATAGGAGTATAATTGAGTTCATAACCAACTAGGGTTCTACTGATGTAGTAGATGGCTCTTTCTCTGCCATAGTCATCGAGCTGTGCTAGAAGTGCCCCTAGAGTAGTAGGCGTTGCTGATATGTACAAAATTAGGGGACGACCAGGAACTGGTGGAACCAAGATAGGGGGATTGGTGAGATACTGCTTGAGCTGATCGAAGCTGCGCTGACATAAAGGATCCCACTTGAAGCTCTCATCCTTCTTTAGTAAATGTGAAAATGGTGTACACTTATCTGCAAGCTGGGAGATGAAGCGACGGACGGATTGAAGCTTTCCCTGAAGAGAACGAAGCTATCGCAGTGTCTGGGGAGGAGGCATGTCTAAGATAGCCTTGACCTTCTTGGGGTCGATCTCTATACCTCATTTAGACACTATAAAGCCTAGAAGTTTGCCAGATGTGACCCCAAAGACACACTTCTTGGGATTCAGCATGAGATGATATTTGGCTAACCTATCAAAGACTTTCTCCAGGTCAACAAGATGATCCATGAAGGTATGAGATTTGACCAAGATATCATCCACATAATCCTCCAAAATGTTATGGATGAGATCATGAAAGATGGCTGTCATAGCTCTTTGATAGGTAGCCCCAGAATTCTTTAGGCCAAAAGGCATCATGTTGTAGCAAAAGGTTCCCCAAGGGGTAGTGAATGTTGTCTTATGCTGATCCTCTTCTACAATCTTGATTTGATTATACCCAAAAAATCCATCCATGAGGGACAAAATTTCATGTCCAGCTATAAGATCTACAATCATATCTATGTTGGGCAAGGGAAAATCATCTTTTGGACAAGCTTTGTTAAGATCTCTGAAATCAGTGCAGATTCTGATGTCACCAGAAGGCTTAGTGACGGGGACCATGTTGGAGATCCACTCTGAATAGTCGATAGGTCGGATAACCTTAGCAGCTAACATTCTTTCTAACTCAGCTTTGACCAGTAATGCCACCTTGGGGTGCATTTTTCTAAGCTTTTGTCTGATGGGCTTGATCTGTGGATTGACTGCAAGATGATGAACTACAAGCTTTGGATCAAGCCCTGGCATGTCTTGATATGACCATGCAAATTGGCCAATATTCTCTCTTAAGACCTCAAAGAGGAGATCAGCTTGGTCTTGTGATAGGGATGCAACAATGTGAACAAGCCTAGGGATCTCTGAAGAACCGGTGTTGACTTCCCTAGTATCCTCAATTAGAATAGAAGATATCTCTGGTCGATTATCTTGAGGAGGTAATGCTAAATCCTCATGTTCTGCTTGTGGCTCTGGATGTTCTTGCTGAGGGGTTCTCTTCGCTACCTTAGCTAGTCTCAGATTCACCTTAGTTCTAGTTTTGGGTGTATCAGAACTAGGTTGGGGATTTTCTCCAAAATACCCCTTGGGATCTAGCTTGTAGATATAGGCATAATCTGGCTTTGTTTTCTTGTGAGGTGTTTCAGCTCTCATGAATCTTAGAAGCGCTTCCTCTGATGTGAACTCATCAATGTGTATGACGCTTGGTTGGTCTCAATCAATGAGTTGTGGATGGGCAAGTGGTAGGTCAATGAGGTGGATGGATAGTTCTTGGAGAACAGAGTCTCCGAGGGAGATTTGGTCTAGGATATCATCGTAGGCCCTCTTTTCAACTTCCTCAGGAATGTCTTCAATTTCGACAAGGTTGCGGTGAATGTTCAAAAAAGAATGACCGTTCGTATTGGTGCCCTCAGTTGTGGGTATGCCAAAGCCAAGACCTAACTTTGATTCCCACTTGTGTGTGTCGATGGGGCACTGCATGCCTCTTTCTTCTGGTCCTAGACCACCACCTTGAGAGTTCCATTTTTCAGCGATGAGCTTATGTTCTTGGGGATACTTCTAGCTGAAGTGATCAAGGCGTGCCTGATTCCTTTGAGGTGCATCCTTATGTAACCATTTCTTGATATCTGGAGTGAGCTCCTCATGAAGAGGGATTTTCGAGGATACAAAGGTTGTTGGGCCAAACTGTTTGTATTGAGGAGGTGGAATCTCCTTAGCTTTGTGATATGTCGATCGTCCATGGGCATGTGGATCAAGTGGGAGTGCCCCGACAACAAATGCATCCGACAGACTATACTCTCCACAGCCCTTGTTATTGATCTTCACGGTAGACAGGGTAGATGCGAGGATGGTTTCTGGGTCATTACAAGTGTGGGATGAGTTGGCGATGGATGTGCCGATATCAATTCCAGGGCAATGGTTTATATATGAAGCTTCTATCGCATTGCAGTAAGAAAAGGGTTCTGGATCGGCATGGATGGTTACCTCAGTGCCTTGATGCGGAAATTTGACACACTAATGGTAAGTGGATGGAACAGCTTTCATAGCATGAATCCATGGGCGACCGAGGAGGATGTTGAATGGTAGGTTTAGATCAATAACATGGCAGAGTGTTTCTTGGATGACTGGCCCAACCTTGATTGGCAGCAAAATAGTTCCTTCTGTGGTTCTTTCCAAGTTGTCATAAGCTTTGATGGTGATAACCTCACTGATGATATCTGCCTCAGTATACCCAGCTTGTTTTATGAATTTTAGGGTGCAAATATTCAAGGCTAATCCATTATCTATCATTACTCTTTTCATAGCAAAATTGGATACCATGATGGCTATGCGAAGCGGAAGGGTGTGATCTGGCTCGACCATGGGTATGTCGGTGGGTTTGAATGATAGAACACATGAGGAGGATAGGTGTCCAACAAGATTACGAAAATCAGTAGCATTAATATCTGAAGGGACACAAGATTCTATGAGAGCACTGCCAAGGATGTTCTTGTACACAGGACTAGTGTGAAGAAGGTCTAAAATGGAGATTTGGGGTGGCATGTTCCCAAGGTGTTCCAAGATATTGTACTGGCTTTTTGCTGAAGCTGATGGTGCTGGTGGAATGGGTGGGCCTGCGATGTTGAATTGCGCTCTTCGAGTGGTGACTGCACACTCATTGTTTGGTCCTTGGATATTGATAACATTGACAGAAGGCTCTTTCTTGGATATACAACCTATAAGGCTACCATAGTCTATATAGGATGAAGTGTGGTCATTGTTCTTCCCATGCTGTTGGTTTGGCTGACGGTTGTTGTTGTTGGTTTGGATAGGTACTTTTCTAGGATTTTGGTTGTGGTGTGGAGGAAAAGCATTTTGATAGATCTGTAAGCCTGCATTGGGAGAGGTTTGGGCACCAACAGTGATTTCCTTCCGATCAATGAGGTCCTGCACATAGTCTTTCAGTTTCATGCATTTGAGGGTAGTGTGACCTTTTACCCTATGAAATTTGCAGTACTCATTATCTTTGTACCATGCAGCTTTAGATTGGCTTGGGTCGATTTGCTGGGTAGGAGGAAATTTGACAAGGTTTTCCTTGACTAATTTCATAAAAATGACATCCAAAGGTTCACCAAGGGGTGTATAATTTCTAGGTGCGGGTTGGAATCTGGGCTTTTGTCCTGCAGCTACATTGATGGCATTAGCTTGATTGCTAGATCCTTGAAAGTTGGGTCTTGGATTGTGGTTTTGATAGCTTTGGTGATTATGTTGTTGGTAATTGATAGCTTGTTGATTGTTTGGTTGATATGGTGGGTTGGACAGGTTTTGAGAAGGACCAACAATATTCACATGTCTGGTGTCAGTGATGCCATCTGTTGCAATGTGCTTGTTTTTGTTCCAATACCTAGACTTGTCATTGGAATGTGATTGATTTTGGTTGGCTTCCTTGTAAATCTTGACCACACCATCTTTAATGAGTCCTTGCTCAAGGATCATTCATTTCTCTTTGATATCTTTGTAGGTCTGCAAACAGTTCATGGTCATGTGGTGAGCCAAGCTGGGATGGGCATTATCAATAAACATTTTCACCACATGGTGCTCTGGCAAGGTGTAGGATATGCGGGTGGTAAGGGTTTGCCATCTTTGCAGGTATTCAGCAAGGCTTTCTCCACCTTTTTGCTTAGTGTGGACAAGGTCAACTATTGATAGCTCTATTTCAACCAGATGGGCATATTGGGCTACGAATGCCTTAGATAATTTAGCAAAGTTTTTAATTATGCCATAGGGGATTTTATAAAACCATTCAAGAGCTGGTCCAGCCAAGCTTTTGGGAAAAAGGTGCAAGAGGAAGACATCATTGTATGCTACGTCCTGGCAGTGCATGTAAAATTCTTTGATATGTGTGACAGGGTCTCCTTT
The DNA here is from genome assembly GCA_028749045.1 of Cupressus sempervirens. Classification (NCBI taxonomy): domain Eukaryota; kingdom Viridiplantae; phylum Streptophyta; class Pinopsida; order Cupressales; family Cupressaceae; genus Cupressus; species Cupressus sempervirens. Next base: position 818,720,442 of record CM053791.1, on the reverse strand, counting down.
TCCTCTGAATTTGTCAAATTTGGGTACCTCAAAGTGTTAGGGAAATGGTGTCATGGTAATGGCTCTGTCAAATGGGTAAGGACACACATTCTCAAACTTGAATGTCTTCAGATCATTCCCTTCTTGGATGGCTTTCAGAGCTATCTTCATTTGCTCCCATTCTGAATTGATAGGTGATGGCTGGGGTGCCCCCAATGTAGGAGTGCCTTGAGGTAGGTATGTGCTAGATGGGGCCACTGAATATGGATGGCTGTGAGGGATTTGTTGATAGGGATTGTACATTGTTTGGGCAACTGCATGGTGGATGACGGGTTGTTGAGGGGGAGGTGGCGCATATTGTTGCATGTGCTGCGAAGCTTGCTGTTGATATGGGATTTGAGGTTGGGATTGAGGAACATAAGTTGGCTATGGGATAAATGAATGACTTTGTGGAGGTAAGGTATAAGATGGCTATGAAGCTTGGGAAAAGGATCAGGGGGCTTGTGGGATTTGACCAAGGTATGTGGGTTGTGCCCCCATTTGGGATGGTACCTACAAATAATTGGTGGTTGGCTGGATTGGTGGATTACCTCCTAGAAGTGGCATTGAAAAGTAGTTGGTAATAGGAGGTAATGGATTAGTTGGTGGTGGAGGTGGTGGGAATTGAAAGCTTGGGAATGGAACTAATGGGGTTTGATAGCTTGGTGGCTGGATTTGAAAGCTTGGTAGAGTGGTGGCGGGAGCTGGGGTTACTTGGGAGCTTGGTAGAAAATTGGTAGTAGCTTGTGGGGTTTGGTAGCTTTGTGGAGTGAGGGTAGTAGCTTGTGGATTTGTGGCTGATGGCACTGAGCTCCCAAGACCTAATGGAAATGATGGGATTGTGCTTTGGGCTATAGTGAACAAGCTAGGGGTGATGAAAGGTTGATTACTTGGCCCCATGGGTGGCATCCCTGTTGTATATTATTGCGGTTGGCCAAAGATGCTAGCACTGATTTGGGAGATGGGTGGATTTGGAAGGCTGGGTTGGGGAGCAGCAACAGCAATAGTGAAGGGGGTGAATGGTGAGTTGTTTTGGGTAAAGGGGGTTTGGAGCAGAGAGGTATGAACCAAGGATGGAGTGGTGGTGGTTGGGTTGGCTTGCGGCATGATGATTTCAACTTGGGTAGATGATGGTATGTTTGGGTCTATTGGATCATATGGATTGGCTGGAGGCTCTTCTTTTGGCATTTATTGAGGATAATTTGGATCATAAGAGCCTATGGGTGGTGGTAGCTGCCCAAACAATGGGTGAGATGGATCTGATAATGGAGGGGGTCTTCCAAAGTCAAAGGTTCCTACATTGTCCCTTCAAAAATTATCCATGATTGTCTCTTTGTTCTTGTCTATAATGGTGTTTACCAATACTACATTTTCCAGTTGGTTCATGAAAGCTTCAATGTCAGTACATGATGGCATAGCTTTCTCTGGGCTGAAGGATGGCTGAGTGCTCAAGGGGGGTGAGGTTGTTCTATCCAAATGATAGGGCTCCATTGTTTCTTTCTTCTTGGCTAAGCGAGTGATGGGTGGCATGAAAAATGCTCCTAGGGATGAGATGCAATAATGTTGATGGATGCAAAAGGGGGAAGGCTTCTCTATGCAAATGATTTCCTAGGTTAAGGAAAAGCTATATGACAAAACCTAAGGAGGATTGGGTTGGGGATTCTTACTTCAAAGATATGTTTCCAAAGCACGAAAGGTCTGCTTTCCTATGTGCAAGCTTGGTGGTGATTGTGTCAACTTAAGGATAGACTGATGATCCTTTAGGAAGAACACGAGATTGACCACTTGTGGATCCCAACCTTTAGCTCAAGGTGATGAGGCATAACAAGTGACAAAGTTGGATTACCCTAGACAAAGCTCTGTCAAAGGGATAACCTTGGTGAGATTGATGGATTTGGAAGATTTTAGGAGTGGCTAACTTTTGACAAAAGTGACAACAATTTTGAAGGCTTGGATGTGAGGTTTTGATTGCTGGCTAGATGGTTTGGTTCTAAATGAGATGAATGAGCTAATAATGCTTAAGGGGATAACCTAAAATGGTTGGCTTTTCTACAAAGATGACTCTAAAGTGAAGCTTATCCAAGAAGATGTGGAGAAACAAGGGGGTCTAATCATAGAAATCATGCCTAGTTGGTAAGGCATAAGCAGGATTAACTCCTGGATTTTGGCTAAATTTGATGGTGCGCTCTAACCAGGCCTCTTGAAGTGCTTTGTCGGTAGCTTTTTCCTCTACTTTGTGGAGTTTGGCAATTTGAGGACTTGGTGTTAGTTCCCTTCTCTTGGCTGAAAGTTCTTGGTATGCCTGAGATGGTTTGAGTTTAACTTTGTGGAACTTCTGTTTGGGTTTGGGTTGCTCTGACATCAATTCTTGAATCTGCTTAGCTTTGAGAGACCTCAGTTATTTTGCTTCAACTTGTTCAACTTCTGGAATAGGCAGTGACTACGCTAAGTGTACCCTAAGCTAGGATTGACCAAGTTTGGCAAATATCTATTCAATAAGTAAAAGACCAAGCAATAGATAGAAAAAACTCGATAGAAGTTTTGATTCCCAGAATGTGATACTTGTGTCAAGGAGTGTGTGTGTTCTAAAAATATTTTGATCAGTCACTTCAAGCACATTAAAATCCTAGATGGTTGTCTACAAGGCTGACAGTTGGTTTAGTTAGGGAGTCCTCGATATACCCAAGGTACGTGAGGCCCAAATCCATAGATCAAACCAAAAAGATGTCACACAGCCGAGAGGAGTGGTAACCCACTTCTCCTCTTTCACTTCTCAAGGGTATAAAGTTCCTTGAGGCTTAGCCTGAGTGACAAAATCTTGATCCCAAGAGAGGTGTCTTTCGATTCACCTCCCGGTTCTTATACTCCGTCGGAACGCAGGAGTTGAGGTCGTCCAAGGGGTGATGAAATTCCCAAGCAGGCCTACTAAAAAGAAACAAGGTTTTGGATCCTAATCTTATGCACCCAAGATGGCCTCGAAAGACGACAAGGGGAGAGAAGACTTGGATGACCTTGGGCTAAAAAAAAAATGCTTGTTCTTTTACCAACTGACTCTTATGTGTGCTAATCTAGACTTTGCAAGCACTCATGTTTAAGAGACAATGTTCAATTCCAACTTGAAGCGCCAACAAAAGTAAATCAATTGAAGAATGCAAACAAGAAGAAGAGTTAGGGTCAACAAAAGCAAACTCGCACGTCCAGAGGCCCTCCACGTCAAGTATCGATTAATTTCCTTTAAAGCATTCAAGAGTTGGTGTGATTTTGTTTTAAGCCCAAAGCAAAGATGTGTGAGACTCAATTTGTCAAGCGCGCGCCCGGAGGCCCTCCACGTCAATAGTTGTTCAATTTTAGTGCCCAAACTTGAAGTGTGATCGATTTAATCTAGAGTTTTGGTCATTTAAATTTTTTGATAAAGTTAAAGCAAACGTTCAAAGACCAAGTGAGTGAGTTAGATTGTGGAACATTTAACACCTTTTTCAAGTAGACCCATCCCCATAAATGGCGCTGAGATTGCAACCAATGGTTGAATTGATGGGTGATTATAAAAGAGGTGAGTCCAAGGAACTACTCAAATTGATTTTTGCAAATTTGTATTTAACTTAACAAAGTTTCTTAAATGTCCAAAAATCAAACTTTACCTAAATTGCATGTGGAAAAGAGATTTGTTTTGTTCAATTTTAAAAGCTCCAAATGAAGTGTTTGATATTGCAATGGTTAATTGATCCTTGGCATTCAAGATTGGATTTGTTGTTTTAATCATGCATTCAAGGAAAATTTGATTTTAATCGATAGCATTCAAGAGTGTGTTTAGCAACATGCATTCAAAGACAAGTGATTAAACATTCAAGTTTTTTACCTCTGAGCATTCAAGATTGAGATTTTGTGTGTTGTTTTAAGAACTTTGAAGTGCTTTGTTTTAACCTTAGATCATTAAAGATTGTTTTGGACTCAAAAGTGAAAATGACTCTTTGGACTTTGGTTTTCATTCAAGATTTTGTGTTCTAGTTTGCATATTTTAAGCCCAAAAATGATATTCCTAGATTGTTTTGATGCATGAAAAACCTAAGAAACATTCAAAATTTTGCGACAAGACATTTGTTTGGAACAAATAACAAATCTTTTAGGACAATTTTTTTGGCAACCATTTAGGATCCTTAGTTTTCATGAAATTTTTAAAAGAACTTTAAAATATTTGCAAATGAGGTTCATTTTATCCTTGATTGATGCTTTGAGTTTGTTTTAGATTTTAGTGTGCACTTAGTGTTGATTTTGAACCTTTTGAAATGGAAACTTGAAGTTCTTTTTAAATTTCCAAAAATGAAGTGTTCCTAACTTTGCATGAATGCATCTAAAACCTTGATGTTGCAAGGATGCAAATGATTGAATTGGTTTAGTTTCACTTGTTAAAAGGCTTTTTTTTTTTTTTGCAAATTTTTAGTTTTTAATGGATTTAAGTATGATTTAGGGGTTCATTTTAAGCACTAAAAAGAAGTGTGTATGATTTTGCTTCCTTAAAAAAAAAATGGCCAAGATCTCCCACAAGAAGAAGAAGAAGAAGTAGATGGAATAAGAAGAATATAGACAAGAAGAGGAAGGAGAATTCCAAGTGCTTTGTCCATCTATACGCTTGAAAAATTTGCAAATACTATGAGATAGACTATGAGTTCCTTTATCTTCTTCATGCTCATGTGGACCTACAAAACCAATTTATACAATCCTACCAATCACAAAAACAAGCAAAATTAGCCAAAATCAGCAAATAACATACAAAACTTGACTAAAAAAGCTAATGAAGATGACCCATGCGGGGTCCCACCGGGCGTGCCAAAATGTATATGAGCAATGTTAGTATGCTAATAGAAACCAAATTTAAATAAAGCTTCTACAAACTAAACAAAATTCATAAACCTCAAGATAGACTAAGATGAGTTCTCAATTGAGAATATGAGCCATTAATGGACTCTCTCAATAAGAAGCTCTCTTGTTGAGTGGCTTTGTCTAAATAGATAGGATGTATGCTCAAGCTTATGCTTCAAAAAGGGCTTCAAATGGAGTTGGAATTTGGGTGTGAGTGTATGATTTTGATGTAAAATGGCATTATGACTTTACTTCATGGATTGTGCTAAAATGGCTTGGGAGAGGATTCCTTAAATAGGCAAAGGGTTTGAGGGATCAAGGGCTAGGATGCAAGGATGGGAAAAAGCTTATGGAAGACTTAGATTGCATGAGAGGAGAGCACATGGATTGTGCTTTCTTACAGCCAATCAAGGAGTGACACATGTCACATGGTGAGAGGATGGAGGAAAGGGGAAGGATGAGTCAACAAAGGAGGCTCAAGGGATAAAATCTTCATAAAGACCCTCATAATGACTTGTAAGAGCAATAAAAAGGCTTGGAAGAGTCATTTATGGCCTAGTGGGCTTCATAAAGTTTTATGGTTGAGATATTTTGAGGGAGATGAGAGCAATTTCGACTTGGGCTTGATTAGGAGGGTTTTAAGCTTGCTTAGGATTGTGCAAATGATTAGAGGATGGATTAGGATGGTTTAGGATTAGCTTAGGGATAGGCAAGTGGATGGCATTTAATGAGGGTGGGTGAAAGAGGAGATATTTATTAACTTTGGCTTGGGTTAGTAAGTCTTAACCCATTTTTAGGGAATGTGACAAGGTTAGGAGGGGATTGGGATTAGGTTTAAACACATCTTCTAGAAGGGTCTAGACTTTGGATGAGGATAAAGACTTTCTAGAATAGTCTAGAATTTCTTAGGATGAAGATGAAGACTTTCTAGAAGAGTCTAGAACTTCTTAGGATGAGGATAAATTAGATTTTAAATAAATAAATAAAGTTTTATTTATTTCAAGGGTTTGGGTTGAGGAGATATTTATTAAAACTTTTTTAATAAACATGAGGATTAATATTTAATCTTAATTAAATATTTTGAGTTGGGATTAGGGGTAGGAAATGATGGGATTAGCCTTTAATCAAAATTAAAGAAGGATTAGAAGATTTTGGAAGAGGTTAGTGGTCTTAAGGAAATTGGCCAAGTTTTGGAAAAAAAATAAATTTTTTTATTTATTTTGGGTTTTTCGGTCAATTTATTAATTAAATAATTAATAAATAAGGAAATAATGTTTAAATAAGATTTAAACATTTTTGGGAGGGATTCCTTAATTAAATATTTTTAATTAAGATAAAGGGATTTAGTGGCATAAAAATAAATTAATTAATTAAATAATTAATTAATTAATCAATGATGATGTCATCAAGAATTTTTTAGAAAATAAAAATACTTTATTTTTTAAAGGTTTTTAGGTGTCTACAACGGGGACCATGTTGGAGATCCACTCTGAATAGTCGATAGGTTGGATAACCTTAGTAGCTAACATTCTTTCTAACTTAGCTTTGACCAGTAATGCCACCTTGGGGTGCATTTTTCTAAGCTTTTGTCTGACGAGCTTGATCTGTGGATTGACTGCAAGATGATGAACTACAAGCTTTGGATCAAGCCCTGGCATGTCCTGATATGACCATGCAAATTGGCCAATGTTCTCTCTTAAGACCTCAAAGAGGAGATCAACTTTGTCTTGTGATAGGGATGCATCAATGTGAACAAGCCTAGGGATCTCTGAAGAACCGATGTTGACTTCCCTAGTATCCTCAATTAGAATAGAAGATATCTCTGGTCAATTATCTTGAGGAGGTAATGCTAAATCCTCATGTTCTGCTTGTGGCTCTGGATGTTCTTGTTGAGGGGTTCTCTTCGCTGCCTTAGCTAGTCTCAAATTCACCTTAGTTCCAGTTTTGGGTGTATCGGAACTAGGTTGGGGATTTTCTCCAAAATACCCCTTGGGATCTAGCTTGTAGATATAGGTAGAATCTAGCTTTGTTTTCTTGTGAGGTGTTTCAGCTCCCATGAATCTCAGAAGCGCTTCCTCTGATGTGAACTCATCAATGTGTATGACGCTTGGTTGGTCCCAATCTATGAGTTGTTGATGGGCGAGTGGTAGGTCAATGAGGTGGATGGATTGTTCTTGGAGAACAAAGTCTCCGAGGGAGATTTGGTCTAGGATATCATCGTAGGCTCTCTTTTCGACTTCCTCAAGAATGTCTTCGATTTCGACAAGGTTGTGGTGAATGTTCAAAAAAGCATGACCATCTGTATTGGTGCCCTCAGTTGTGGGTATGCCAAAGCCAAGACCTGACTTCGATTCCCACTTGTGTGTGTCGATGGGGCATTGCATGCCTCTTTCTTCTGGTCCTAGACCACCACCTTGATAGTTCCATTTATCAGTGACGAGTTTATGTTCTTGGGGATACTTCTAGATGAAGTGATCAAGGCGTGCCTGATTCCTTTGAGGTGCATCCTTATGTAACCAATTGTTGATATCTGGAGTGAGCTCCTCATGAAGAGGGATTTTCGAGGATACAAAGGTTGTTGCGCCAAACTGTTTGTATCGAGGAGGTGGAATCTCCTTAGCTTTGTGATATGTCGGTCATCTATGGGCATGTGGATCAAGTAGGAGTGCCCCGACGACAAATGCATCTGAAAGACTATACTCTCCACAACCCTTGTTATTGATCTTCACGGTAGACAGGGTAGAGGCGAGGATGGTTTCTGGGTCATTACAAGTGTGGGATGAGCTGGCGATGGATGTGCCGATATCAATTCCAGGGAAATGGTTTATATATGAAGCTTCAACCGCATTGCAATAAGCAAAGGGTTCTAGATCGGCATGGATGGTTACCTCAGTGCCTTGATGCAAAAATTTGACGCACTGATGGTAAGTGGATGGAACGGCTTTCATGGCATGAATCCATGGGTGACCGAGGAGGATGTTGAATGGTAGGTTTAGATCAATAACATGGCAGAGTGTTTCTTGGATGACTGGCCCAACCTTGATTGGCAGCAAAATAGTTCCTTCTGTGGTTCTTTCCAAGTTGTCATAAGCTTTGATGGTGATAACCTCACTGATTATATCTGCCTCATTATACCTAGCTTGTTTTATGAATTTTAGGGTGCAAATATTCAAGGCTAATCCATTATCTATCATTACTCTTTTCACAACAAAATTGGATACCATGATGGCTATGCGAAGCGGAAGGGTGTGATCTGGCTCGACCATGGGTATGTCGGTGGGTTTGAACGATAGGGCACATGAGGATGAAAGGTGTCCAACAAGATTACGAAAATCAGTAGCATTGATATCAGAAGGGACACAGGATTCTATGAGAGCACTGTCAAGGATGTTCTTGTACACATGACTAGTGCGAAGAAGATCTAAAATGGAGATTTGGGCTGGCATGTTCCCAAGGTGTTCCAAGATATTGTACTGACTTTTTGATGGAGCTGATGGTGCTAGTGAAACGGGTGGGCCTACGATGTTAAATCGGGCTCTTCGGGTGGTGACTACACACTCATTGTTTGGTCCTTGGATATTGATAACATTGACAGAAGGCTCTTTCTCGGATATACAACCTATAAGGCTACCATAGTCTATATAGGATGAAGTGTGGTCATTGTTCTTCCCATGCTGTTGGTTTGGCTGACGGTTGTTGGTGTTGTTGTTGTTGGTTTGGATAGGTGCTTTTCCAAGATTTTAATTGTTGTGAGGAGGAAAAGCATTTTGATAAATTTGTAAGCCTGCATTGGGAGAGGTTTGGGCACCAACAGTGATTTCCTTCCGATCAATGAGGTCCTGCACATAGTCTTTCAGTTTCATGCATCTGAGGGTAGTGTGACCTTTTACCCTATGAAATTTGCAGTACTCATTGTCTTTGTACCATGCAGCTTTGGATTGGCTTGGGTCAATTTGCTAGGTAGGTGGAAATTTGATGAGGTTTTCCTTGACTAATTTCTCAAAAATGACATCCAATGGCTCACCAAGGGGTGTATAGTTTCTAGGTGTAGGTTGGAATCTGGGCTTTTGTCCTGCAGCTACATTGATGGCATTAGCTTGATTGCTAGACCCTTGAAAGTTTGGTCTTGGATTGTGGTTTTGATAGCAGTGGTTATTCTGTTGTTGGTAGTTGATAGCTTGCTGATTGTTTGGTTGATAGGGTGGGTTGGACTGGTTGTGAAAAGGACCAACAATATTCACATGTCTGGTGTCAGTGACGCCATCTGTTGCAACATGCTTGTTTTTGTTCCAATACTTAGACTTGTCATTGGAATGTGATTGATTTTGGTTGGCTTCCTTGTAAATCTTGACCACACCATCTTTAATGAGTCCTTGCTCAAGGATCATTCCTTTCTCTTTGATATCTTTGTAGGTCTGCAAACAGTTCATGGTCATGTGGTGAGCCAAGCTAGGATGGGTATTATCAATAAACATTTTCACCAAATGGCGCTCTGGCAAGGTGCAATATATGCGGGTGGTAAGGGTTTTCCATCTTTGCAGATATTCGAGAAGGCTTTCTCCACCTTTTTGCTTGGTGTGGACAAGATCAACTACTGATAGCTCTGTTTCAACAAGATGGGCATATTGGGCTACAAATGCCTCAGATAATTCAGCAAAAATTTTAATTGTGCCATAGGGGATTCTATAAAACCATTCAAGAGATGGTCCGACCAAGCTTTTGGGAAAGAGACGCAAGAGGAAGACGTCATTGTATGCCACTTCTTGGCAGTGCATGTAAAATTCTTTGATATGTGTGACAGGGTCTCCTTTTCCTCTTAATTTGTCAAATTTGGGTGTCTCAAAATGCTTGGGGAATGGTGTCATGGTAATGGCTCTGTCAAATGGGTAAGGGCACACATTCTCAAACTTGAAAGTTTTCAGATCATTTCCCTCTTGGATGTTCTTCAAAGCTGTTTTCATGGCTTCCCATTCTGAATTAATGGGTGATGGTTGGGGTGCCCCCAATGTAGGAGTGCCTTGAGGTAGGTATGCACTAGATGGGGCCACTAAATATGGATGGCTATGAGGGATTTGCTGATAGGGATTGTACATTGTTTGGGCAGCTGCATGGTGGATGACGGTTTGTTGAGGGGGAGGTGGTGCATAGTGCTGCATGTGCTGCGAGGCTTGTTGTTGATATAGGATTTGAGGTTGGGATTGAGGAACATAAATTGGCTATGGGATAAATGAATTGCTTTGTGGAGGTAAGGTATAAGATGGTTGTGAAACTTGGGGAAAGGATCGGGGGGCTTGTGGGGTTTGACCAAGGTATGTGGGTTGCACCCCCATTTGGGATGGTACCTGCAAATAATTGGTGGTTGGCTGGATTGGTGCGTTACCTCCTAGAAGTGGCATTGAAAAGTAGTTGGTAATAGGAGGTAATGGATTAGTTGGTGGTGGAGGTGGTGGGAATTGAAAGCTAGAAAATGGAATTGATGGAGTTTGATAGCTTGGTGGCTGGATTTGGAAGCTTGGTAGAGTGGTGGCAGGAGCTTGGGTCACTTGAGAGCTTGGAAAAACATTGGTAGTAGCTTGTGGGGTGTAATAGCTTTGTGGAGTGAAGGTAGTAGCTTGTGGATTTGTGGCTGATAGCACTGAGCTCCAAGGACCTAGTGGAAATGATGGAATTGTGTTCTGAGCAGAGGTAAACAGGCTGGGGGTGATAAAAGGTTGATTACTTGGCCCCATGGGTGGCATCCCAGTTGTATATTATTGCGGTTGGCCAAAGATGCTAGCACTGATTTGGGAGATGGGTGGATTTGGAAGGCTGGGTTGGGGAGCAGCAGCAACAATAGTGAAGGGGGTGAACGGTGAGGTGTTTTGGGTAAAGGGGGTTTGGAGCGGAGAGGTATGAACTAAGGATGGAGTGGTGGTGACTGGGTTATCTTGCGGCATGGAGATTTCAACTTGGGTGGATGATGGTATGTTTGGGTCTATTGGATCATATGGATTGGTTGGAGGCTCTTCTTTTGGCATATATTGAGGATAATTTGGATCATAAGAGCCTATGGGTGGTGGCAGCTGCCCAAACAAAGGGTGAGATGGATTTGATAATGGAGGGGGTCTTCCAAAGTCAAAGGTTCCTACATTGTCCCTTCGAAAATTAACCATGATTGTCTCTTTGTTATTGTCTATAATGGTGTTTACCAATACTACATTTCTTGGTTGGTTCATGAAAGCTTCAATGTCAGTAGATGATGGCATAGCTTTCTCTAGGCTGAAGGATGGCTGAGTGCTCAAGGGGGGTGAGGTTGTTCGATCCAAATGATAGGGCTCCATTGTTTCTTTCTTCTTGGCTAAGCGAGTGACGGGTGGCATGAAAAATGCTCCTAGGGATGAGATGCAACAAATGTTGGTGGATGCAAAAGGGAGGAAGGCTTTTCTATGCAAATGATTTCCTAGGTTGAGGCAAAGCTATATGACAAAACCTAAGGAGGATTGGGTTGGGGATTCTAACTTCAAATATATGTTGCCAAAGCACAAAAGGTATGCTTTCCTATGTGCAAGCTTGGTGGTGATTGTGTCAACTTAAGGATAGACTGATGATCCTTTAGGAAGAACACAAGATTGACCACTTGTGGATCCCAACCTTTAGCTTAAGGTGATGAGGGATAACAAGTGGTAAAGCTAGATTACCCTAGACAAAGCTTTGTCAAAGGGATAACCTTGGTGAGATTGGTGGTTTTGAAAGATTTTAGGAATGGCAAACTTTTAGCAAGGTGACAACAATTTTGAAGGCTTGGATGTGAAGATTTTGGATTGCTAGCTAGATGGTTTGGTCCTAAATGAGATGGATGAGCTAATAATGCTTAAGGGGATAACCTAAGATGGCTTACTTTTCTACAAATATGACTCTAAGGTGAAGCTTATCGAAGAAGGTGTGGAGAAACAAGGGTGTCTAATCATAGAAATCATGCCTAGTTGGTAAGGCATAAGTAGGATTAACTCCTGGATGTTGGCTAAATTTGATGGTGCGCTCTAACCAGGCCTCTTGAAGTGCTTCGTCGGCAGCTTTATCCTCTGCTTTGTGGAGTTTGGCAATTCGAGGACTTGGTGTTAGTTCCTTTCTCTTGGCTGAAAGTTCTTGGTATGCCTGAGATGGTTTGAGTTTAACTTTGTGAAACTTCTATTTGGGTTTGGATTGCTCTGACATCAATTCTTAAATCTGCTTGGCTTTGAGAGACCTCGATTATTTTGCTTCAACTTGTTCAACTTCTGGAATAGGCAGTAACTACGCTAAGTGTACCCTAAGCTAGGATTGACCAAGTTTGGCAAACATTCATTCAACAAATAAAAAAGCAAGCAATAGATATGAACAACCAGATATAAGTTTTTGATTCTCAGAATGTGATACTTGCGCTGAGGAGTGTGTATATTTTACAAATGTTTCGATCAGTCACTTCAAACACATTAACACTCTATATGGTTGTCTACAAGGCTGACAGTTGGTTTAGCTAGGGAGTCCTCGATATACCCAAAGGTACGTGAGGTCCAAATCTGTAGATGAAACCAACAAGATGTCACGCAGCCGAGAGGAGCAGTAACCCACTTCTCCTCTTTCACTTCTCAAGGGTATAAAGTTCCTTGAGGCTTAGCCCGAGTGACAAAAATCTTGATTCCAAGAGAGGTGTCTTTCGATTCACCTCTCGATTCTTATACTCTGCCAGAACGCTGGAGTTAAGGTCATCCAAGGGGTGATGAAATCTCCAAGCAGGCCTCCTAAAAAGAAACAAGGTTTTGGATCCTAATCTTATGCACCCAAGATGGCCTCGAAAGATGACAAGGGGAGAGAAGACTTGGATGACCTTGGGCTAAAGAAAAACATGCTTGTTCTTTTATCAACTGACTCTTATGTGTGCTAATCTAGACTTTGCAAGCACTCATGTTTAAAAGACAATGCTCATGATCAAAGAATGCAAACAAGAAGAAGAGTTAGGGTCAACAAAAGAAAACTCGCGTGCCCGGAGGCCCTCCATGTCAAGTATCGATTAATTTCCTTTAAAGCATTCAAGAGTTGGTGTGATTTTGTTTTAAGCCCAAAGCAAAAATGTGTGAGACTCGATTTGTCAAGCGCGCGCCCAGAGGCCCTCCACATCAATAGTTGTTCAATTTTAGTGCCCAAACTTGAAGTGTGATCGATTTAATCTAGAGTTTTGGTCATTTAAATTTTTTGATAAAGTTAAAGCAAACGTTCAAAGACCAAGTGAGTGAGTTAGATTGTGGAACATTTAACACCTTTTTCAAGTAGACCCATCCCCATAAATGGCGCTGAGATTGCAACCAATGGTTGAATTGATGGGTGATTAGAAAAGAGGTGAGTCCAAGGAACTACTCAAATTGATTTTTGCAAATTTGTATTTAACTTAACAAAGTTTCTTAAATGTCCAAAAATCAAACTTTACCTAAATTACATGTGGAAAAGAGATTTGTTTTGTTCAATTTTAGAAGCTCCAAATGAAGTGTTTGATATTGCAATGGTTAATTGATCCTTGGCATTCAAGATTGAATTTGTTGTTTTAATCATGCATTCAAGAAAAATTTGATTTTAATCCATGGCATTCAAGAGTGTGTTTAGCAACATGCATTCAAAGACAAGTGATTAAACATTCAAGTTTTTTCCTTTGATCATTCAAGATTGAGATTTTGTGTGTTGTTTTAAGAACTTTGAAGTGCTTTGTTTTAACCTTAGATCATTTAAGATTGTTTTGGACTCAAAAGTGAAAATGAATCTTTGGACTTTGGTTTTCATTCAAGATTTTGTGTTCTAGTTTGCATATTTTAAGCCCAAAAATGATATTCCTAGATTGTTTTGATGCATGAAAAACTTAAGAAACATTCAAGATTTTGCAACAAGACATTTGTTTGGAACAAATAATAAAGCTTTTAGGACAATTTTTGGCAACCATTTAGGACTCTTCGTTTTCATGAGATTTTTAAAAGAACTTTAAAATATTTGCAAATGAGGTTCATTTTATCATTGATTGATGCTTTGAGTTTGATTTAGATTTTAGTGTGCACTTAGTGTTGATTTTGAACCTTTTGAAATGGAAACTGGAAGTTCTTTTTAAATTCTCAAAAATGAAGTGTTCCTAACTTTGGATGAATGCATCTAAAACCTTGATGTTGCAAGGATGCAAATGATTGGATTGGTTTGGTTTCACTTGTTAAAAGATTTTTTTTTTTTTGCAAATTTTTAATTTTTTAATGGATTTAAGTATGACTTGGGGGTTCATTTTAAGTACTAAAAAGAAGTGTGTATGATTCTGCTTCCTTAAAAAAAAAAGGCCAAGATCTCCCACAAGAAGAAGAAGAAGAAGTAGATGGAATAAGAAGAATATAGACAAGAAGAGGAAGAAGAATTCCAAGTTCTTTGTCCACCTATAAGCTTGAAAAATTTGCAAACACTATGAGATAGATTATGAGTTCCTTTGTCTTTTTCATGCTCATGTGGACCTACAAAACCAATTTATACAATCCTACCAATCACAAAAACAAACAAAATTAGCCAAAATTAGCAAATGACATACAAAACTTGACTAAAAAAGCTAATGAAGATGACCCATGTGGGGTCCCACCGGGCGTGCCAAAATGTATATGAGCAATGTCAGTATGCTAATAGAAACCAAATTTAAATAAAGCTTCTACAAACTAAAAAAAATTCATAAACTTCAAGATAGACTAAGATGAGCTCTCAATTAAGAATATGAGCCATTAATGGGCTCTCTCAATAAGAAGCTCTCTTGTTGAGTGGCTTTGTCTAAATAGATAGGATGTATGCTCAAGCTTATGCTTCAAATGGAGTTGTAATTTGGGTGTGAGTGTATGGTTTTGATGTAAAATGACATTATGACTTTACTTCATGGATTGTGTTATTTTGCAATGGGGAAGGATCCAATTTATAGGCAAGAGGCTTGAGGGATTGAGGGCTAAGATGCAAGGATGGGAAAAAGCTCATAGAGGGCTCAGATTGCATGAGAGGAGAGCACATGGATTGTGCTTCCTTATAGCCAATCAAGGAGTGACACATGTCACATGGTGAGAGGATGGAGGAAATGGGAAGGATGAGTCAACAAAGGAGGCTCAAGGGATAAAATCTTCATAAAGACCCTCATAATGGCTTGTAAGAGCAATAAAAGGGCTTGGAAGAGTCATTTATGACCTAGTGGGCTTCATAATGTTTTATGGTTGAGATATTTTGAAGGAGATGAGAGCAATTTCGACTTGGGCTTGATTAGGAGGGTTTTAAGCTTGCTTAGGATTGTGCAAATGATTAGAGGATGGATTAGGATGGTTTAGGATTAGCTTAGGGATAGGCAAGTGGATGGCATTTAATGAGGGTGGGTGAAGGAGGAGATATTTGTTAACTTTGGCTTGGGTTAGTAAGTCTTAACCCATTTTTAGGGAATGTAACAAGGTTAGGAGGGGATTAGGATTAGGTTTAAAGACATCTTCTTAAAAAGTCTAGACTTTGGATGAGGATAAAGACTTTCTAGAATAGTCTAGAATTTCCTAAGATGAGGATGAAGACTTTCTAGAAGAGTCTAGAACTTCATAGGACGAGGATAAATTAGATTTTTAGGAAATAAATAAAGTTTTATTTATTTCAAGGGTTTGGGTGAGGAGATATTTATTAAAACTTTTTTAATAAACATGAGGATTAATATTTAATCTTAATTAAATATTTTGAGTTGGGATTAGGGGTAGGAAATGATGGGATTAGCCTTTAATCAAAATTAAAGAAGGATTAGAAGATTTTGGAAGAGGTTAGTGGTCTTAAGGAAATTGGCCAAGTTTTGGGCAAAAAATAATTTTTTTATTTATTTTGGGTTTTTTGGTCAATTTATTAATTAAATAATTAATAAATAAAGAAATAATGTTTAAATAAGATTTAAACATTTTTGGGAGGGATTCCTTAATTAAATATTTTTAATTAAGATAAAGGGATTTAATGGCATAAAAATAAATAAATAAATAAATAAATTAATAAATGATGATGTCATCATAAATTTTTCAGAAAATAAAAATACTTTATTTTCTAAAGGTTTTTAGGTGTCTACAAGGATGAGCAACCTCCCTGCTAGTTTTCCCAATACAATTTTCAATTGGGGCCCCCAACAAAATCACTAAATACCTTGGTATTCCTTTCTCTGTGGAACCTGCCCTCAAAGATATGTGGTCCTGGGTTAAAGAGAAGATTGATAAAAAGCTTAATAAATGACATAATAGAGCTTTATTTCTTGCCGACAGAATTCAGGTTTGTCAAAAGATGTTGTCATCTTATACTATTTACTATTCTTCTGCCTAATTGTTCAACAATTATCAGATTTCAAAAATTTAGAAGGCTATTAGGCATTTTTTTTGGTCTGATGGTAAAGGAAACAATAAGATTCATTTTGTTAAGTGGGCTTGGTGCCACATTGAAAAAATCCTTTGGGGAATTGGGCTTAAGGACCTCAAAATTCAAGGTATTTCCCTATATGCTAAATGGATCTTTCACTCCATGGAGGGTAATAGTCCTTGGAAGGTTTTGGTTAGGCATAATATTGAGAGGGGTGTTTCTAAGAAAGCTAGATATTGGAATAATCTCCCCTTTTATGATCTTATTTTTGGCAACTTTCTTGTCATTGTCCAAGGCTTAGTGGTTTTCAAATCTACTTGGAAGGCTTGGGACCATGTTAGGAAATTCATCACCAACAAGGACTTTCAGAATAACAATCAACTCCATGGTGAAAGATCCATTTGGTGGAACTTATACCTAAATGGAAAACCTCTGGCCCTCTCCCAAGGATGCTCTACTAGACTATGGGCTAAGAAGGGCTTAAAGTAGTTCATGGACCTCTTTGACCAGAATCATCTTGTTCCTTGGGATGAGCTTAAAAGAAAGTATGACATCCCAGACTCTCACAAGAAAACTTATAATATGATTGTTCAAACTTCTATTAATCTTCCTATTGTGTGCCATGTTGACTCTCATAAGCACTTAAAATGTAAGTGGCCTAATGGAGTTATCATGTCTAAGCTTAAGGCTAAGAATATTTACAGAATCGTTGACCATAACACTGATATTATTGATCATATTAATATTGTTTGGTACTCTTCTTTTGAAATTGATGTTTAGAAAAAGTATTTTGATATCGTGTGAAAAAATTCTGTTGAACCAAAAATTAGATGTTTCAAATGGTTAGTGTTGTTGAACGAACTTCCTATTAAAAGATATTTCTCTAATTATGACATTTGTAGTTTATGCAAACTCCTTGAAACTGGTAGACACATTCTTTTTTATTGTATTTTTGACAAAGAGATTTGGAATATGTTTGTCATCTTATATCCTATTAATGTGAATATTCTTGATATTTTTATTGGTCATATTTCTGGTCTTCCTAAAGATTCCAATTTATTCTAGAATATGTTGTCTTCTAACATCCTTTGGCAGATCTGGAAATGCAGGAGTGAGGATAGGTACCAAGGTAAGCTGAGAGTTCTTATTGAGTTTTTTTGAAAACTCACACACCTTAAACTTTTATTGCAGGTCCATGCAACTATGATGATAAAAAAGGATAAGCTAAGAAGGTTTCTCCAAGACGGGCATGCTACCTTCTTCTTTTATGAGCTGAAACATGGTTACTAGTGGAGAAGACTCATGGATGATTTGTAGGCCTTTGAGCAAGCTTGTATAAGGCTGAATAGAGAAATAAAAAAGAACGTTAATGCCAGAAAGAAAGAAAGAATTGTTCATGTCGACTTAGATTCAAGAGTGCAAGAATATAATCTGGATGGAGAGTTCTTTAGGATGAATGTCCACTATGATGTTCTTAGATAATCTTTCTTTTCCTCTTTATGCTCTTATGTACAACTGATTCATTGTCTCCGTGGTGAGGCTTGGCCTCCTTGTTGATATTTGTTGTGACTTTTCTGTCATCTTTTGTATTTTGATCCTCTTATATCTAATAGAAAAAAAATGTCCATTAAAATTTTGTAAATTTAATCACTAATTAAATTTTGGTGGTTGCCTATAGTTCTAATAATAATAAGACTATTGTTTGTACTTGCACTACTTATTTTGATCTACTCTCCCCATCCTTTTTCTTAATAATTAAGCTAATAGGCTGTTTTGTTCATATAAAATTACTTTTTTGGCTAGAAAATTGCCAGCTTTGACCAGAAAATTAATTATTTTCCAATCGATTTTTATCTCACTCCACTTTTAACTCTTATTTTTATTTATTTATTTAATTTAATTAGCTATTATCTATATTGTTAACCCTTATTTTTCCATTATTTATTTATAAAATAATAATATATGTCATACATTATTTAAATATTCCTATTCATTTAGTTTAATTAGTTATTATCTCTACTGTTAACTTGTTTTTAAATTTTTATTTAACTTAAATAGTTATTATTGATTGTTTATTTAAACGATTTTTTAAATATTATTTTATTTTAATTATAAATTATTTATAATTTAATTTATTCACATAAGATTTTATTTAATTTATGCATTTTAATTTGTCTTTATTTTTTAACTATTTTCCCCCCCTATGTACTTAGAAAACTAATTAGTTATTATCTCCACTTTTAATTCATGTTTATTTAATGTTTAATTTATAAAATTGATTCAAATTTATTTATCATTTCACTTTAAATATTAATTTTAGTTTACTCAATAGAATATTTAGGGGAGGATTTGCTATTTTTGATATTTCACATATTACTTTTTTATATTAATTTTTCATAGTAGATTTTTTTTTTGATGGAGCTTATTTTAAATGATTATTTTACTCATATATTTAAGACGGTAGACTTTAAATTAGTTTAAATTTTAATATTTATAATTATTTTTTGTTCTTCACTTTATACATGTTATTCCTTGCTATATTGTCATATTATTTTCCTGTTATATTAAAGAATTTAATCCAAATGGGAAACTTGGCAAAAAAGCATACCTTGGAGTTGCTATTAAAGGAAAAGCAAGGTTATTAATGACACAACTGAGGACGAGATCTCATCACCTCAGATGCAAGACGAGAAGATGGAAGAGGCCCAACGAGACTTGGGAGCAGAGAATTTGCATATTTTGCAAGTTTGGAGCGGTTGAAACGAAATGACATTTTCTCTAAAAATGTGCGACATACAACAACATCCAATCTCCCTATTATGTCATCTTGAGGGCAGACAACATGCACAACTTATTTGAAGAAGATAAGATAAAACAGACTCCTAATTTTTCGGTTAAGATACATACCAAAAGATTAGAAATAGAAAAGAATTCACAAATTGTCTAGTGTGATTGACATCATTAAAAATCATTCATTCATTCATTCATAATAGATTTTTTTAAGATGATAATAAACACAACACCTATTTGCTTATAACTTGCAACTGCTAGTATATATTTAAAACAAGGGCTTTGTAAGAGTTAAGAGTCCCTGCCTTTTGGTGAAAAAATAGATGATTGTTTTAGTGATTGAATTGTCGAATTTTGTATTAATCATATATATATATATATATATATATATATATATAATTAGAACATAATGTACAAATATATAGTATGAATAGATCTAATGCATTTCTTGCAAACAATTTTATGGCAACAAAATTAATATTAGTTATGTAAATAAATTTATTTTAAGATAGACAATAATAAAATAATTATATATACTTATTTCAATATATATTCATAGTTGATGTTTTAGAGAAAAGATATTTGAATACACCAATTTGTCCCTCAAAATATCACATGTAACAATTAGTCTAAAATTTTGAAGGCAAGAAAAAGATTAATCAGATAGCAGAAAGAAATTATAAGATCTACTACAAGATGGGCCAAACACTAGAATATTCACCGTGAAAACAAAACCCTATCTTTAAAAAATATTTTCTTTAAAAAGAAATGTCAAAGAATATGTACTTGGCTAAGGAGGAGAATAGATATGTAGCCAATGAGGAGCTTCACATTGAATGGTAGCACAAACTAAAAGTTAGTAACTACAAATATTAAAAAATGCCCAGAACATAGAAAATTATGAAAAGAAGAAGAATGAAGATGTCTGGAGTCTTCCATACAATGACAAAAACTATGTACTATTAATTTCATAATGAGAGTAGACATCCTCTCCTAAAGTATAATGTTGTAACACCATTTTTATCCAAGGAGTACATAACGCACTATTCTGACTTGGGGTTTTCATTACTTGAAGAATATGAACTCTATATAACTCTATTTTGATGCATTATTGAGAATGGAATCCCTACAATAAATACAAACCCTTTATAAAAATATATAAGATTGTTGCAATACAATACGAATCCAATATTGATGTGATATGAATAAAAAAAATCCAAATAATATAAAAGACAAGAAAACCATAAGGCAAAATGAGCCATAGAATATAATGGAGAAAATGGAGAAAGACAACTACACTAGTTTTACTTATCTCCAACCCAACCCAAAAAAACACCAAAGCTTTGTGAGTATTCCAGAAAGCAAGTATGAAATACAAAACAAATGCAATATAATGGCTTAGTACTTGCTTTAGTTTTAATAGTTTTTAATATAAATCTAATGTTAAAATAATAAATTTATCATAGTATATAAAATATTTTAATCAACACAAATCTTATATAGTTAAATTCTATTCATATATATCATATATACTATTATAAATAAATTATAATATAAAAATAAAAATATTTTAATAATAATATATAATAGTGTTTCTTAAAATATAATATAATATAAGTATAGATAATATTTTTAGAAATATTTAGTTGAATGAAAAAAATTAATTCTTAAAAATAGAATATTGAAAGTATAAACATCTAAACTAACTTATTCACAAATAAAAATATTTAACTTCAATCGCATATAAGACTCAAAATGATTCAC
Organism: Cupressus sempervirens; assembly: GCA_028749045.1. Taxonomy (NCBI): domain Eukaryota; kingdom Viridiplantae; phylum Streptophyta; class Pinopsida; order Cupressales; family Cupressaceae; genus Cupressus; species Cupressus sempervirens. Next base: position 818,699,634 of record CM053791.1, on the reverse strand, counting down.
CCAATCAAATCATCAAAAAATATTTAATAGAAATTATGTAGTTAAAAAACTTGCATCTAACTATACGCATTTTATAATTAAATTTGAAAATGCTAAATTAAAACTCATAAAAACAATAAGTTCTAATCCAATAAATTTTAATCACGAGTTAGGCATGAAATGCAATACACAATAAAATGCATATATGACTACTTAATAAAATACATATATGGTGGAAGTTCATTGAATATAATGCAACCACTAATGCCAAATTAAATGTCGGTCCCACTTTCCTTTCACATAGCAATAAAATAATTTCAATGGATTTTTAAAAATGTTTAAACCACTAGCAAAAATAGTAATAACCAATAAAAAATAGTATTTAAGTGTGAAAAATATGTATTTTAATAATAATATTAAGAGACATTTAACATTTGCCAATAGTGGCATGTTGTGATGGTTAAGTTGTTAAGTTGTTATTCTATCCATCAAGATTCAAATCCAATGGCGATGATATCTCCTGTTTGTGGCCTCACTAATTCATAGCTCCAAGTCTGTAATGTCCCCTCTTTAGTTCGACATGGCATTGATCATGGATTTGCCTATTACAGACTCTCGTAGGCAAATGGTGTGGAAAGAGAGTCAATTCTGCGGATCAGATAGTCATATCTTGCTCTTGAAGAAGTGTTAAGAGGTTATATTTTATCATTATGTGATATTGGGGCCCACATGTTATAATTTTAATTTGAGTTGCACTTTTTATTTTATAAAATTAATTTATTATAAAAAAGTGCATTATAATGAGAAATTATAAAGGATGTTTCTAGAAGTTCTAGCAACTTCTTAGAAAAGTGAATAAATAGAGGGCTGGGCCTCTCATTTGGACATGCTTGGATTGGAGAACTCTTCTACTTCTTCATTGTGAAGACATTTGTGGACTTTGGATCTGCAAATTATTCGATCTTTGGGAACGAATCACTCCCTTGGATTGGCGACTTTGAGGGTGTGAAATATCACCTGAATTGTTGCATAATTGGAGTTGGTATTCAGCCATCTCATTGGAGCTTATTGAGAATTCGTTGTTAGGGTTTGCTTTTGGTTGGAATAAAGATTTCAGATTTGCCCTATCATTGGAGAAGCATTTGACAAGAGTTTGAAGACAGAATAAGTGCATTTTCAGAATTGGCAAAGCAGGGTTCGGAACCACATAATTGCTCATATCTCCTCAACCCCTTGGAGTTATTTTTTATGGTTTTACAAGGTTACTACCTAACCCTAGGCGCCCATTTTCCTTGCATTTGGAGGTCCCAAAACCCTAATATTAATTTATTTCAGCAGCCGTACAGGTACGGCCCGATACGGCCCTGCTAGTTTGGGCAGCAACAGCAAATTAAGGACAGTTTGGGGGTGCGGTTGGAGGTCTTCATCAACGATCTGCAGCAAAACGTGGTGTTCTTCCATAGTTCTTCAAACCAGGTTCTTGCATTCTGAAATATATGTCAATTTTTGGGTAAATTTGCTGTCATACAGTCATTGTAATAATCAGTCCAGAATTGGTAATAAAATAATTTCAGAATTTATTGCATTGTAATTGAAATATAGTTCAATGGCTTTATATATATTGTAATTCTGTGATTATATTCTGAAAGTATCAAATCTGAAATTACCATATTCTGAATATTGTTACTGTTACACGCCAAGTGTTTGACAAAATTCCTAAATTCAGTTTGAGGGTTTCTGTGGCCTTTATAGTGAGGGTCATTACAGTGGTATCAGAGCTATAAGTCCTGCCATCCTGTGGAGGTCTTATAGGGAATTTGGAACAGCTGGATAGGAGGGAAAGTGTTTGACGAAATGTCAAAACACTAAAATCAGAGCATGCGACAAAGGCCTTATAATTTCCGCAATACTAAAGCAAGACAAGATAGGATTTCTGACCTACAGAGCGAACAGTCTAGCTCATCTATCCAGGTGGACATAGAATCTAGTCATACAGACATAGGGGAGGTATTTTTTGATCAAGACTACGACTACAATATGGATAGAGGCGGGAATGCCGGTCCAGATCCGCAAGAGGAAAGATTTTTATAGTTATTAGACACCTTGGCACAGGGACAACGATTAGCCGAACAAAGAGCACAAGAACAGAATCAGAGAATGGAGCTTATGATGCAGATGATGGCTCGACAAATGGGGTTGAACGCTAACATAGGAGGAGGAAATAATCAGAACGGTCACAATCAGAATGGGAATAATCAGGATGAGAGACATAATGGAAGCGAACAAATTGGGAACAATTTCGGTCATGCCCCCCAGCAAGCTTGAACAGTAAGTTCGAGGCCTATGATTCCTAAGTTCCTTCCTAGAGCTCCAGAGCAGCCGGTACCAGAACCCCAGATCACTGACATACAAGATCAGCTGAGGAGAGATTAGGAAGCAGGAGGACCAGATTTTACAGCTGCAATCACCTTTAGAGAGTATATGGATGTGCGGATGAAGCATATGCCCCGTGGACAAGACAGGACTCAGAACTAAGAGCTACGAAAGAAAGTAGGAAAACTACAGTTACCATATTATGATGGCTCGGGGAAGTCTACAGCAAGAGCTTGGGTTCAAAAGCTTGACACATACTTTCAATTGAATCCTATGTCTGAGGAAGAAGCTATTAAGTATGCAGCAATTCACTTGGATGGGTTAGCACACGAATGGTGGCATCATGGTATGATCACTATGGATCATGCACACATTACCTCATATGTGGAGTTTACAGAGAGACTGATTGAACGTTTTGATAAGAAAGATCCAGAACTCCATTTCAAGGAATTAGCCCAGCTTAAACAGTGGGGCTCATTGGAAACATACATTTCAGAGTTTCAGAAACTTGCAGTATTAGTAACAGATGTATCTGAACGAAGGCTATTGGTTTTATTTATGGATGGGTTAGTTGATCCGTTGAGAGGGTGGATTAAAGCTCTCAACCCTCCCATTTTGCAGGAAGCCATTAAGAAAGCTCGTGACATGGATTCCTCTTCAGCTTCTAAAAATAAATTTTAGGCAAAAAGTTTCCCTTCAGGAAAAGATAAGGACAGGAAACCCTTTCATAGAGAGGCACAGCTACCTAAGGAAGAAAGTAAGAGGCTGGACAAGGAGACACTTAATGACTTGCGTAGGAAGAAGTTATGCTTCTATTGCAAAGGCCCGTATGAGTACGGCCATGACTGTCCTATGAGGCCAAAAGGGAAGGCCAACCGGGCAATGTGGGCTTATTACGAAGGCTCAGATTCAGATGGTTCAGAACATCATGATGAGGATCCTGATGAAGCAGAGGGAGAGCAGGAGATAGACAGTGCAGGGCAAAGGCAGGAAACAGAGCTACATTTACAGGAAGCACGGCTGTCTAGTATCCAGAGAGAGGGATCTTTCAGACTTCGGGGAGTCTTGGCTGGACAAAAGGTTATTACATTGTTGGACACAGGTGCCACGCATAATTTCATTGATGCACGATTTGTAGAGAAGCGTGGACTCATTACTGAGGAGTTCGAAGGACTAAGAGTCAAGGTAGCTGATGGATACACTCTTCGTTGTGACAGGATGGTACGAGACTTACCTTTGCGCTTGAACAATTATGAGTTTAAGGCAGATTATCATGTGGTCAACATGGGTGACATGGACATAGTACTTGGGATGCAGTGGCTACATTCATTGAAGGTGGTTACCCTGAGATTAGAGGATATGGAGATACAATTCGAAATGAATAGTAGGATTCATGTGCTAAAGGCTATCCGTAATGGAGACATCAGGACTATCTCATTTAGGCGGCTGGAGAGATTAACTAGGCATAATGATATAGAGTGGGCAGCAGTTTGTACTTTGATACCTACACAGGAGGAGCAACATAAGGCAGAATATCATCCTGATATTCAGAAGTTGAGGATTAAGTACGAAAAGGTATTCAGTGAGATTCCACCAGGTAGGCCACCAGATAGAGGTATTGAGCATATTATTGAACTGGAGGAAGGTGCTAAACCTATCATGATCACACCATATCGACATCCAAAGCGACTCAAGGATGAGATCGAAAGGACCATTGAGGAGTTGCTAGCTATGGGGCACATCCGACCTAGTAAGTCACCTTTTGCATCTTCTGTTGTTTTGGTAAAAAAGGATGGAACGCTTCGGATGTGTATTGATTACAGGGCATTAAATAAGAGAACCATTAAGAACAGGTATCCTATTCCTCGCATTGATGAGTTGATAGATGAATTGCATGGGGCCTGTTATTTCACGAAAATTGATTTGAGATTAGGATATCACCAGATCAGAGTCCGTGAACAGGATATTGAGAAAACTGCTTTCAGATGTCATTGTGGGCACTTTGAGTTTGTAGTCATGCCTTTCGGCCTGACCAATGCACCTGCCACTTTCCAGTCTACTATGAACAGAATTTTCCACCATCAGTTGAGGAAATTCGTGCTGGTGTTTTTTGATGACATTTTGATCTATAGCCGATCATGGCAGGAGCATCTAGAGCATTTGGAGACGGTGTTGAGCATTCTACAGAAGGAGTCCTTGTATGCAAAGGAGTCCAAATGTGACTTAGGGATGATCGAGCTGTTATATTTAGGACACATCATTAGTGCAAAAGGAGTGCGGATGGATCCTGAAAAGATACGCGCTATTGTTGATTGGCCTCCACTAGAGAACCTTACACAGTTAAGGGGGTTCCTTGGTTTATGTGGTTTTTATCGCAGGTTTGTCAGTGGCTACTCACGACATGCAGCTCCCATGACAGATTTACTGAAAAAAGGAGAATTTGTGTGGACTCAGAAGGCACAGGACTGTTTTATGAGATTTAAAGAGATAATGACTACGTGCCCAGTTCTAGCATTACCTGATTTCACGAAGCCATTTGAGCTTCAATGTGATGCATCTGGAGAGGGAGTAGGTGCTGTACTTATGCAGAATAAGCACCCCATAGCTTATGAGAGCAGGAAGCTCAGAGGGCCTGAGCGTTCATTCAGTATATATGATAAGGAGATGTTGGCCATCATGCATGCTTTGGCCAAATTCAGACAATATCTTGTGGGTAGCAAGTTTTGTATTAAAACTGATCATAATAGTCTGAGGCATTTCTTGGGACAGCAGGACCTGAATGATCGCCAAAAAAAGTGGGTAAGTAAGTTGCAGGCATATGATTTTGACATCTCATATGTCAAGGGAACTCAGAATGTTGTTGCAGATGCTCTATCTCGAAGGCCACACCTCACTCTTATGGTTCAGATATCAGAGGATTGGCGACACTTGATTATAGTAGAGTATGCTAGGGATACATGGGCCTCTGATATAGTAGAGGGAATAGTGATTGATACCAGATACACACTTGTGGATGATTTGATCATTTACAAGAACAGGATTTACCTAGTCCCAGGATCGAAGGTTAAGCAACTGATTATGAGAGCACTTCACGACTCACCGACAGCAGGCCATCCCGGGTACTTCAAGACTTACAAGTCAGTTCGAGAGCGGTTCACTTGGAAAGGGTTGAAAGCTGATGTTTTGCGGTATGTTCGAGAGTGTCTTGTTTGCCAACAAAACAAACAAGAACACAGCTCTCCGGCAGGGCTCCTACAGCCACTTCCGATTCCCGACAGGAAGTGGGAATGCATCTCCATGGACTTTATCACAGGTTTGCCCAAGGTACAAGGACGAGATTGTATTTATGTGGTGGTAGATAGATTAACGAAATATGCTCATTTCTTTCCTATCACCACTACACATTCAGCAGCTCAGGTGGCAGAGGTTTTCTTTCGGGAGGTTTTCAGATTGCACGGCTTGCCTCAGAACATTGTGAGTGATAGGGATAGCCGTTTCATGAGTCACTTTTGGCAGGAGGTATTCCGGTTATGTGGCACGGAGCTTACACCCAGCACTAGCTATCACCCACAAACCGATGGTCAGACAGAAATTGTGAACAAATGGGTGGAAGGGTATTTAAGGAATTATGTGGCAGCTCAGCAGCGAGCTTGGGTCAGATGGATATATCTCTGCGAGTATTGTTACAATCCTACATATCATATGACTATACAGATGACACCCTTCATGGCACTTTACGGTTATGAAGCACCTAGTTTCTTGGATTTGTTGTTGAGCGACAGCCGGGTACCCAGTGCAGGTGAATTATTACAGGAGAGTAAGGATATAGTTGCTACCCTCAAAGACAATATTGCAAGAGCTCAGAACCAGCAGAAGCAGTATGCAGACCAGAAGAGAACTGAGCGTAGTTTTGAGGTAGATGATATGGTTTACCTCATGTTGCAGCCATACATGCAATCTACTCTTAAGAAGAGTGGGGCAGAGAAACTTAAGCCACGCTATTATGGACCATTCAGGATTATCAGGCGAGTTGGTGAAGTGGCTTATGAGTTGGAGCTTCCCGCAGACAGCAGAGTGCACAATGTGTTTCATGTGTCATGCCTCAAGAAGGCATTGGGTCAGAATGTGGTGCCTTCTGCAGTATTGCCTCCTTTAGACGATGAGGGAAAATTGATTTTAGTACCAGAATCCATCCTGGAGAGCAGAGAAAAGCAGCTTCGTAGAAGGGTGATCAGAGAATACTTGGTTAAGTGGAAAGATTTACCTGTTGAGGATGCTACTTGGGAGGGGGAGGCTATTTTGCAGCACCCGGCGTTGAGATTGCTTGAGGCCAAGCAATTTCAGGAGGGGCGGACTGTAATGTCCCCTCTTTAGTTCGACATGGCATTGATCATGGATTTGCCTATTACAGACTCTCGTAGGCAAATGGTGTGGAAAGAGAGTCAATTCTGCGGATCAGATAGTCATATCTTGCTCTTGAAGAAGTGTTAAGAGGTTATATTTTATCATTATGTGATATTGGGGCCCACATGTTATAATTTTAATTTGAGTTGCACTTTTTATTTTATAAAATTACTTTATTATAAAAAAGTGCATTATAATGAGAAATTATAAAGGATGTTTCTAGAAGTTCTAGCAACTTCTTAGAAAAGTGAATAAATAGAGGGCTGGGCCTCTCATTTGGACATGCTTGGATTGGAGAACTCTTCTACTTCTTCATTGTGAAGACATTTGTGGACTTTGGATTTGCAAATTATTCGATCTTTGGGAACGAATCACTCCCTTGGATTGGCGACTTTGAGGGTGTGAAATATCACCTGAATTGTTGCATAATTGGAGTTGGTATTCAGCCATCTCATTGGAGCTTATTGAGAATTCGTTGTTAGGGTTTGTTTTTGGTTGGAATAAAGATTTCAGATTTGCCCTATCATTGGAGAAGCATTTGACAAGAGTTTGAAGACAGAATAAGTGCATTTTCAGAATTGGCAAAGCAGGGTTCGGAACCACATAATTGCTCATATCTCCTCAACCCCTTGGAGTTATTTTTTATGGTTTTACAGGGTTACTACCTAACCCTAGGCGCCCATTTTCCTTGCATTTGGGGGTCCCAAAATCCTAATATTAATTTATTTCAGCAGCCGTACAGGTACGGCCCGGTACGGCCCTGCTAGTTTGGGCAACAGCAGCAAATCAAGGACAGTTTGGGGGTGCGGTTGGAGGTCTTCATCAACGATCTGCAGCAAAACGTGGTGTTCTTCCATAGTTCTTCAAACCAGGTTCTTGCATTCTGAAATATATGTCAATTTTTGGGTAAATTTGCTGTCATACAGTCATTGTAATAATCAGTCCAGAATTGGTAATAAAATAATTTCAGAATTTATTGTATTGTAATTGAAATATAGTTCAATGGCTTTATATATATTGTAATTCTGTGATTATATTCTGAAAGTATCAAATCTGAAATTACTATATTCTGAATATTGTTACTGTTACACGCCAAGTGTTTGACAAAATTCCTAAATTCAGTTTGAGGGTTTCTGTGGCCTTTATAGTGAGGGTCATTACAAAGTCAAAGCGTTTTCCCCTACAAAAAAAGACATTTAACATTTGATAATGTTTTCAGATTTTTGACAAAAATAATATAATATAAACAGGGGAAAAACTATAGTCTCCTGAGGACTAAAAAACGGAAAAACTTCCCTATCCACAGGCTCTGTCACAGCTCCTTCCTTGCAAACAAAATTAAATACAGGGCCTTCCATCGGTTTACTCTCACACCATACAAATCTATGCTACTGGAACTACCACTTCGCCATACGATGACTGCACCCATATCCGCAACATATCATCAGTCCTCGAAAACTTCATTTTCGGCAAGAAGAGATGCTGCTTATACCTCGTATTTCACCCACAAAAACTTCACTAATTCAGTCAATCTCAGAAAAAAGACATGCATTGCTGTTGCATCATCAATATCAGCATCCGAGTCAAGCCCCGAAATGAACCAAGCCATCCCAACAGGGCAGTTCAATGATGGGTCCTCCACAAGATTAGCGCCAATTATAAATGGCTGCTGGACATTGGCGGGAGGCCATGGAAGGATTGTGGAACAGGAAATCATCTCCGTCATGGAGACTTACTCATTCAGAGGCCTCACTACATTTGACACCGCTGATATATATGGTCCAAGCGAAGAAATCCTAGGCAGGTTCAGGGATCAATGGGAGGCAAAGAACAAGAAAAACCCACAAATATTCACAAAATATGTGCCCAATGTATTCCAAGGTACCCCCTCCCCTTCCTCGGTTGAAGCAAGGATTAGGCAGTCCATGGAGGCTCTGAGAGTTGAAAAACTAGACCTCGTGCAGTTACATTGGTGGGATTATTATATGCAAGGAATGCTAGATACCGCCCTTGCCCTAGCAGAGCTCAAGGAGAGAGGCCTGATTACAAGCATAGGCACAACCAACATGAATACAGAGGCCCTGTCTAAGCTTGTGGATGCTGGTGTTCCCGTCGTCTGCAACCAAGTACAATTTTCTGTACTGGATACAAGGCCTTTGGGAAAGATGGTACCTTACTGCAAGGAAAAGGACATTAAATTGCTTACTTATGGCTCCCTTGCTGGAGGGCTACTTTCTGATAAGCATTGGGGTGGAGGGCGGAAGGGTATGCTTGCAAAGTTGAATCTATCCAAGAAAGTTGTTTTGAACACCTCCAGCTTGACGATGTATTGGAACATTGTTAAGGTAGCGGGAGGTGAGTTTTATTGGAGAAAGTTGCTCGATGTGTTGGCCGAGATTTCTGCCAAGCATTCTGCAACAATATCAAATGTTGCCTTGAAGTGGGTTATGCAGCAAGGGCCCGTGCATCCCATTGTTGGCATTCGGAATGCTGATCATCTGGAGGAGAATTTGAAGGTTTTTGGGTTTGAGTTAGACGAATCAGACCTGCAGAAGATAGCGGAGGTGCAAAGCGAAAGTAGTGGGCCTGTTGGTGACTGCTATGATATGGAGAGACCTGATTAAACGGACGAGATCGGAATTGACAGCATTTATGTGCAGAGACTCTCTTCCCTGTAAGACTATGATGAAGGGTCAGGTGTGTGGGTTGCCTAACCACTAGTGTAGGGTGTCCTTGTAAAGATGACGGACTTGAAAAAATGATGCAGTTGCTTTTGTAGAAGATGGTAATCTGCTTATGCTTTTTTCTCTAGATATGTCATAGGAATGCGATTCAGTGTTGGAGAAATTACACTGATATTTCCGATGCTTTTCTTTTAAAAGCAATAAAATGTAAACAAATTTAGGCTCTATATAATAAAAGAGCTTTGTACGTACCAAATTGTATCTGGGTTACTTTTGATTCTGGAAATGTAGCTCTATTTTTCCTTTCTAGGTTTGAAACTTTTGTTTTGCAACCACAGTATATTACACGTTTGATCTTGTGGAAAATAGTATTTGATGATTTAAATCAGCGAGTCTATTAATTTAATAATGCGTCAGTTACTGTAAGATTCAAGGCCTCGAGAAGATGCACTCTATAATATATATGGTACTCAGTTCGTCTCTCAACCACATCACTGAAAACAAGTCTCCCTTCTCAGATATTATCAAAGAACAGAGGCAGCAAGTAATTACCTACATTCAATAATTTTGTCTTAAACAAACAGAGATTTTTTTTTTCTCCTTAGAAATTGTGTACTATTCTCGTGTTGAAATTAGCTTATCAGTGCTTAGTTTTCTATTATCCTAGTCTCAGACGCGGGCCTTCAGAATAAGTTTGACTAACCAAGGACAAGGACAAGAATCTATTTTTTCTAAACTAGCAGTGAATGGTTGGCTCTATTATTGTCTCTGAATGAAAACAGCAGATGTTGTTAGATGTTGAGAAAATAATGCTTGATGTTTAGAGAACCAAGCTAACTTTATGGAGTAAACTAAAATAAGAATAGAGAAGGAGATTTCTTAGCAGATAAGCAATAGAATGAATTGGGATGTGTAATGTTCCTATTTTCTACTTCTCTTGTAGTGCAATTGGTGTTGGCTTGATGTCAGTAGGATCTGAGAGGTATTTTGATGTTGCCAGCACGGCTAGATGGAGTTTGGCTGAATTACTAGTTTTAGCAGTTACTATTTAAACCACTGTTTTGGGCAGCTTGTCGTAGCGTCAATCTCCTCCTAATTTTAGCATGCACTATCTTCTGTTTCAGGTGTTGGATAGTTAAATGATTATTCTTAGGGTTAGTGGCTTCTGTCTCCTCTCAGTTCAGACTGCAATGCATTGTAGTTTTGGCCTCGGTAAATTTTAATGTTTCCATAGAGATATTTGATTTATATCACAAAATCTTTTACAACGTTGCTTTATAAATGGACTCACACCTAGGGATGTGACAGCTTCAAGTTGTTTTAAAAAAGGGACCAATTAGACATCCTATTGTGACACCAAGGAAGGGGGGAGGTTTAACAGTATTTTATGCTTCCCAAAACGTGACTCAGAAAGAAGGGAATAAAGTAAATTTAAATTTTATTTTGGAGAGCTTCAAAGGGGGTTAATTTCATGTGCCTTATAAAATTGGTTTTGGAGAGGAGAAAGGAAACAAGAACTTTTTAAATGTCCATGAGGCTACAGATGGCCTGGGACAGACTGTCGCACACACTGATTTCTGCATTTTGGCCCTTCTCTTGTGCAACTTGATGATGAGTGCCCCCAACTCCAGATTTGGGTTAGAATATTTTCTATCCCTAGCCGACCTTCTAAAAGTGGTGTTAGGCTCCCAAGTTGACCAACATTAAATCTGGAATTGATGTTCTTTGACAACCATCCACAAAGACTCAGAAATGAATGATTTGCAGCAATGAATGTTCCAAGATCTGAGTCTCCAGCACTGGAATTGTCCTCAATTTGGCCTCCAAACATCATGAATATTTGCAGCCCAGAATTAGCTATGTGCTAGCATTCACAAACCGGAGTTCTTCCACTGAAACACACTCTTTTGACCAGGGAGAGCTCACACGTCTCACCAAAATCATGTATACTTAAGGGTTTCAATCCTCAAGCCAAAAATGCAGCAGCAATAAACAGAAAATAACATCGCATAATAAGCTCTAAATGAGCCCTTAGATTGTTTTATAGCACCTTCTAGAAGGATGAATCAATCTCCAGTCTTGATAGTGTCATTTCCCTGTCTAATACACAGCACAACGACTGGTGTTCGAAGACTCATGATGACCAAGATTGATAAATGCATGAGCCGATAATAATACAATAGGCACTATTAATTCTGATGTTAGCATCCAAACAGATAAATCACAATTTAATTATAATTAAGCTAACAATGGGAAGATATAATGTGGTTTCATGATTTAATTATGAAATATTATAATATTTTATAACGTAGCAATTATATTTATAATGAAGAGGAATGACTGGAGATATATATGGTTTCTGGGGATGTGTGCTAGCTTGCAGGTCCCATAGGCTGCTTTGGCCTCATTGAGGTTCTTAAAATCTTTCATTCAATTATTCATTCTCCCACCACCAAAAGAGATGCAGTTGTTCAATTTTTCAAAAATACGTTGGGAATTGATACCATTTGCTGAGGATCATCGAAGGAGAGACACAAAAAGACAGAGAGGAAAAATAAAGCAGAAGGCTATCCCAGCAGCAACAATCTACATTAATACATCTATGTATAGACTCCCGTATCTGGTATGATGCACACCCGATCATTGAAGGAGAAACACAAAAAGACAGAGAAGAACAATAAAGCAGAAGACTACCCCAGCAGCAACGATCTACATTAATACACCTACGTATAGACTCCCGTATCTGGTATGATGCACACCTGATGTATATACAATGCTATGAGCTATTTAGCCTGTTCAGTATCTGGAACTTAGTTGGACAGCTTTATCTACAACTACGAGTCATATCACATACCACTGTATACGAGGATTAGTAATGCAAAGAACACTAAATATCAAATTAAAAGTATTCACAAAACTAAATAAACGTAACTTCAAGATAGACTAATATGAGCCATTAATGGGCTCTCTCAATGAGAAGCTCTCTTGTTGAGTAGCTTTGTTTAATTAGATAGGATGTATGCTCGATTCTCCAAAGGCTTCAATGGTGTTCTTGATGAATTTTGGCTTGGGTGAATGGATTTGATGTAAAATGGCTTCTCAAAAATGACATTATGGCTTTACTTCATGATCAAAATGGCATTACTTTGTTACTATGGGTGATTGTGTTAAAATGGCTTGGGAGAGGATTCCTTAAATAGGCAAAGGGCCTGAGGGATCAAGGGCTAGGATGCAAGGATGGAAGAAAGCTTATGGAAGGTTTAGATTGAATGAGAGGAGAGCACATGGATTGTGCTTTCTTACAACCAATCAGGGATTGACACGTCATAGGGTCATTGGTTAGAGCAAGAGGGGTTGAGGGGTCAACAAAGGAGGCTCAAAGCTCACAAGGACCCTCATAATGGCTTGTAAGAGCAATGAATGGGCTTGTAAGAGTCATTTATGGCTTTGTGGGCTTCATAAAGTTTTATGGTTGGGATATTTGTGAGAGAGTTGAGATAATTTTGACTGGGGTTGGATTAAGAAAGTCTTAAGCTTGACTTAGGAATGTGCAAATGATTAAGGCTTGGATTAGGCTTGACAGAGACGGGAAAGTGGATGGCATTTAATGAGGGTGGGTGAAGGAGGAGATATTTGTTGGCTTTGGCTTGGGTTAGCAAGTCTTAACCCATGTTTAGGGAATGTGACAAGGTTTAGGGGGGGGATTAGGATTAGGGTCAAAGATAAGGATTGACATGTTCTAGAAGAGTCTAGGCTTTGAATGAGGATGAAGATTTTCTAGAAGAGTCTAGAACTTCCTTGGATGAGGATAAATAAGGTTTTTAGGAAATAAATAAAGTTTTATTTATTTCAAGGGTTTGGGTAGAGGAGATATTTATTAAAATATTTTTAATAAACATGAAGATTAATATTTAATCTTAATTAAATATTTTGAGTTGGGATTAAGGGTAGGAAATGGTGGGATTAGCCTTTAATCGAAATTAAAGAAGGATTAGAAAATTTTGAAAGAGGTTAGTGGTCTTAAGGAAATTGGCCAAGTTTTGGGCAAAAAATAAATAAATAATTTATTTTGGGATTTTTGATCAATTTATTAATTAAATAATTAATAAATAAGGAAATAATGTTTAAATAAGATTTAAACATTTTTGGGAGAGATTCCTTAATTAAATATTTTAAATTAAGATAAAGGGATTTAATGGCATAAAAATAAATAAATAATTAATAAATGATGATGTCATCAGAGACTTTTTCAGAAAATAAAAATACTTTATTTTCTAAAGGATTTTTAGGTGTTTACATGTTGCCCCTCTTTGACATAGTGTTGAGATAACACTATTTTAAAAAAGTTTGAATATAAACGACACGAGGAAGATGTTTTAGCAACAAAGTTGCCCTAGTCTTGGATAAGAAGGAGAGACTAGACTATGAGATGCCCCTCAAGAAGGTGGCGGGGAGAGAAAATGAGGCTCGACGGCTTCTTGAAAAATACAAGAATCTGGGATAAGTAAGGAGACTCAGATTGGCAAAGAGAAGGGGCTGAATTAGCTCAAACTCTCACTATGGGAGAATGATAAAGGAGAATCAGATGCACAAGAGGAAGCAAGCTTAAGACTTTAGGAAAGGTGGAGGATGAAGGAGCGGAGTGCTATAAAAAAGAATCCAGGATAGAGAGATGGATGAGGGGATTATAAAGCTGATGCAACAGGATTTGAAAGAGTCAGATTGGCGTAAGATGGGTTTCGGAGATCCCTAGGACTAGGATTGTGGATCTTGAAAGATGAGGCTTGGTGGATCCCTAAGACTAGGATTGTGGATCCCTAAAGCTAAAAGTGAAGATTGATTCAAAGAGATACTGATGCATAAGCTGGGGTAGGAGAGACAGATGCTGGATATGGATGGGGGATAATGGAGATGAAGGGAATCCATTGAAGCTTTTTGAGCAGGGGGATACTTCAAAGAGAAGTACCACCATGTAGTTGAGCACTAGATTTGCTATAGGACTGTTGGTTAATTGCCAAGGTTACCAAGAAAATCAAGGCCGTGTCACCAACCGTCCAGAGGACTGACGGACTGACTTGAAACAAACACACAAGGATTGCCCCAGCATAACACATGAAACCCGGAGGAAACAGCGTGGAACCGACACTGGGTAACCCACAAGCAAAAAAGAAATAAACGAAAGACTTGATCAAAATTGTATGCTCAGAGTGCCCCATTTGTAGCATACCATGATATAGAAGATCGTGGCAACCTTAAGGAGGGAACAAAAAGATTGCTTGGAAAAGATACTTCAAGACCCAAAAAGGAAGATTCCAAATCAAAAGAAAGCGAAAATTCAAAAGAGAACCGTTTGCCAATGAGATGGGTAGGATGAGGTACTAACGGACCAAGAGCAGACATGAAGAAAGTTATATCCTGCAAGGATCTATCGAAGAGCACCTAAGCTGGTGAATTTGGATGAGTAATGCGTCTGGCAAGCTGAACTAAGAAGGATAACACTTTGGTGACATGAGATCTAGCTAAAGGATGCATTGGAATAGCTAACCAAGGGTTGTGCGATGTGTGCAAGATGCTGATCAAGGATGAACTGACATGAAAGCTAGATAGATACAATGGTACTAAGCTAAAGAGGATGTACAAGCTGATGGACCAAGATATGGTACAAATGTACAAGTTGTTTTGGACAAGATTGGATATACAAGCTATGATACAAGGTATGATACAAGCGTTGGATACAAGATTATTTACAAGCTGTACAGGAGCTCCGAATGATAAGATAGCGGTATGGCTCATGTTGGTGCAAGATGCAGAAGCTAAGGATGAGGTGATAGCGGAAGATATGGATTTGGCAGGATGCATCCAATGATGATGATAGATGTGCGACCAAGGATGGGGACAATGCTAAGGTTGGTGGTAGCTGAGCTGATAGATGGCGCTAGAGTGAATGGCTAATGAGAGGATGACATTGGATTTGCATGAGGATAGCCTAGAGCGAGATACCAATGACAAGGGAGGATGGACAAGACAAGATATCCAAGGAATACAGTGCCCCCAGTCAGAAGATGACATGCGGAAGGAGGTCTTACGATGGATGTGATAGGATTGAAACTAGGATGGAAAAGCTGAAGGCGCTAGGGAGATGGATGATAGTTGGGATGATGGGGTGAGGTTGCAGAAGATAAGTTGATAGTGATAGATAAAAGCTAGAGGATGAAAGATAGGTGGATAAATTGGAAGATGGAGCTGGATAGCAAGATGTGACCAAAAGCATGAGGATGATAGGCTAAGCTGGGGATGGTTGGATTACGCATGACGCTTGTTTGCCAAGTTTTCATCATAGTACTTGTCCAAGGCGCTTGAATTGCCAAGTTTTCACTAGTGGACGCTTTATTTTTCTTTATTTTTTTTGACTTTTTGACTTTGGACTTAGCTGGAATATTTTGGCTTTCTTCAGCTGTTTTTGGCTTTTTTGGGATTTTTCACTGGCTGTTGGAATGTTCAATTTTGTTGCTAGCTGTTGGTACACGGATGTGTGATTTATGCAATAAATCGGATTAGATGGGATTGATGGTAGGAGATGGAGGGATGAAAAGGTTGGAAAAGAGCATGAGATGGGGATGCTTGCAGATCAACATTGGCACATGTTGGGACGGGTGTGAAAAGAGCATATGGGGGATAGATGGTAGATGCGGGCTTGATGGAGGATTTGTAGAAGCGCGCTTGGGGATATAGGCACCCAAGATGGAGTTAGGAGATGGGGGACACGAATCACTGGATGGGGGATTAGCAATGGTGGATGCCATTATGCCTTGGGTTTCAACTTTTTTCTTTGGGATCCACATGGTTTTGGATTTTCTTTTCACAGGCTTTTGCATTGTTTTGCATTCTTTGATTGGATTTTGCCTTTTTGGAGTATGTCTTTTAGAATAGACATATGATTGCTTAGGATGTGGATTTTTAGCTTTATGCATTTTGAAGTTGGCATTCACATTGCTGTGGTAAGCTTTGGGAAGATGGTTAGGAGAAGCTTTGTGAGATGGAGAGGATATGGAAGAGCGTGTAGGGGGATGATGATGGATGATGTGCCCTAATATGTGCCTTTGTTGATCTTGCGTAGGAATGGAGGGAATAGGATTTTTATGATGGCTGATAGGAGGATGGAGGATGGTAGATTTTGGGACATGGGGACCCAAAATGGATTTAGCGGATGAAGGGGGGATATGGTAGGTTTTTTTGGGTTGCAAAGATGGTGGAGGGGGGATGACATAAGATTTCTTGAAGGAGTGATGGGAGGCTGGCATGGTGGGCCTGGAGATAGGCTTGGTTTGGGGATGGTGTGTACCAACACTTTTAGATGGTGAGCCTTTGGATACATATCCAAGATCATGAAATCCTGGATTCTTTTGTGCAATAATAGGCTTTCTGATTCCTTGCTCTTGTGGTCCTAAACCTTGATCTTGATAATGCCATCGATTGAGCATTTGAACGAGCTGAGGAAACTTTTTGCTTGTAGAAAATGGTAGAAGTGCTTTATTAGATGTACTGCAACGAGGAGATACTGTTCTTAATTCTTCTGCTGAGAGGGGGCCACCATGGATGAATGTAAGTGAACCAAGAGGGTAGATTATAGATGGTGGAATAGCTTGGATAGGTGGTAAGATGGAAGCATGGAGCAGAGGAGATGGTAGGATAGGATCTTGATTTAGCTGATGGAATGAAAAGATATCCTACAGTAGAGGAGGTATGGCTTGAGGTTTTGGAAATGGAGGGGATGGTGACTGCACTATGGATGGAAGACATGGTACGATGATATCTTCCTTTATGCTTTGGGGGATGTCAACATGCTTTTGGGCAGGATCTTGATAGGATTGGATTGGAGTGGATGGTGCGATAGGAGGTGAAGGGATGGATTCTTCAAAGGTAACGGATGGATAGATGGGAGATTCGGTAATGGAGATGGGTGAGTAGAAGATGGATGCATAAGGGTCATTACGGGAGATTTGGGAAATGCTTGGAGGTGATGTGGATAGGATTTGGAGGGATTTGACAGGTGGTGGGATTTTGATGCTTGCGGGAAGTGGAAGGATTTTAAGCAATTTGATGGATGGTATGGGGATGATAGCTATGGGAGATGGAGGTGATATTATAGATGGGGAAACTTCATCACTGACTACTTCACATGGTTGGATTAGATGACATGGCTTATCGACTGTTGGAGGCGGCTTTTCTTGTATTTCCTCTAGGAGATTCCTAGGAGACTCGTGTGTCGGAGGTGGAGGTGGTGGATTGACAGTAATAGCTGGTGTGATGGGGGTGGAAGATTGAAAGCTTGGTTGATTGGGTGATGGAGGAGAAGCTGGGATATGAGATGGCATGACTAGATAGTTTGGAGGAATGCTTGGATTTTGGGGGATGGTTGGCAAAAGGCATCTAAGGCTCTCAAGATACCCGTCATAGTCAACAAAATTTTCATCATCATTGGAATAGGATGTAGCGGGAGAAAGGACAATGCAACCAAACTCATCATGATAGGGTTGGGATTTCATGTTTTGATGATGAGTTGGATGGGGATGGGGTCTTGCATATGGATGAACACGGAAGCTCATGGTTGGATTTGGATTAAGCACAAATTTTGGATTGGTTGATGAAAGATTTCCTAGGGAGAGTCAAAGCTGCATGACAGACTTAAGGAGGATTGGCTGGAGATTTTTGGCTTTCTTGTGGATGGAAGACTTCAAGGGTATGCTGTCAAAAAGTGAGAGTTTTGCTTTCCTATGTGCAGGATTGGTGGCTTTTGGTGTCAACTTGAGGATAGACAAATAATCCTATGGGCATGACACGAGATTGACCACTTGTGGATCCCAACCTTTAGCTTAAGGTGATGAGGGATGACAAGTGACAAGGCTAGATTACCCTAGACAAAGCTCTGTCAAAGGGATAACCTTGGGGAGATTGAGGGATTTGGATAGATTGATTGGATAGCAAACTCTGGCAGAGCAACAACAATTCCTTAAAGGCTTGAGTGATTTTGGATTGGGTTGCTAGCTGGCTGGGGGGATGATTTGGATGGACTTTGGATTTGGGATTGTTCTAAAGCAAAGAACTAGATAGATTCGGTTGCGGCAGGGGAGCTTGGATGATTTTCTGATGAGGCAGTGACTACGCTAAGTATGCCTTGAGCTGAGAGATTTCTGCTTTTCTGGGATTTTGACCAAAGTTGGCAAACATTTATTCAAAAGCTATGAACAAACAAGCAGACAAAAGTTTGGAGCAAGCACGTCAAACACACCAACATCTTAGGAAGCTTTCTACAAGGATGAAATTTGGTTTAGCTAGGGAGTCCTCGATATACGCAAGGTACATGAGGCCCAAATCCGTAGATGAAACCAAAAAGATGTCACACAACCGAGAGGAGCGGTGACCCACTTCTCCTCTTTCACTTCTCAAGGGTATAAAGTTCCTTGAGGCTTAGCCCGAGTGACAGAATTTTGATCCCAAGAGAGGTGTCTTTGGATTCACCTCCCGATCTTTATACTTAGCCGGAACGCTGGAGTTGAGGTCGTCCCAAGAGGTGATGAAATCCTCGACTAGGCCTCCTAAAACTTAAACAAGATTTTGCATCCTAATCTTATGCACCCAAGATGGCCTCGAAAGATGACAAGGGGAGAGAAGACTTGGATGATCTTGGGCTAAAAGACAGAGTTCTTTTCCAACTGACGCTTAAGTTTTCTGATCTAGACTTTTTGAAAACACACGTGATTAAGATGCAAAGGTTCAATTCCAATTTGAAATGCGCCAACAAAAGAGAAGTGATCGAAGAATGAATACACAAAGGAGAGTTAGGGTCAACAAGAAAGTAAACCCATGCACCCGGAGGCCCTCCACGTCAAGTATCGATTAATTTCCTTTAAGGCATTCAAGAGTTGGTGTTTGTTCGTTTTAAGGCCAAAACAAAGATGTGTGTAAAGCTCGATTTCAAGCGCGCACCCGAAGGCCCTCCACGTCAAAATTTGTTCAATTTTTATGCCCAAATGAAGTGTTAGTGAGACTAATGTGCATTCAAGAAATTTTCTATTTTAAAAAAACCAATAAAAACTCAAGTAAGTGGAGTTTGATTTTTGTGGAGCATTTAACACCTTCTTAGGTAGACCCATCCCCATATATGGCGCTGATATTGCAACCAATGGTTAGAATGATGGGTGATTAAAGAGGGTGAGTCCAACAACAAATTCACTCAAAGTGTCTTTATTTGTTTTTATAATTTAGAAAGTTTCTAAAATGTGGATTCTTTTTATGCCTCAAAAGATGAAGTGTGATGTATGATAATGATTATTTGATCTGTGGCATTCAAGATTGGATTTGTTATGCATTCTAATGAAAAAAACAAATTTGATTTTAATCCATGGCACTCGAGTGATTTTAGCAACATGCATTTAAAGACGAGTGTTTAAACATTCAAGTTCTTTCCTTCGAGCATTCAAGATTGAGATTTTGCGTGGTGTTTTAAGAATTTTGAAGTGCTTTGTTTTAACCTTAGATCATTCAAGATTGAGTTTGTTTGAACTGAAATTCAAAGATGAAGGAATAGGGATGCTTTTCTTTCCAATTTAGATCATTCAAGATTGTTTTTGACTCAAAAAAAATGACTCTTTGGACTTTGGTTTTCATTCAAGATTTTGTGTTCTAGTTTGCATGTTTTCAGCCCAAAAATGATATTCCTAGATTGTTTTGATGCATGAAAAACCTAGGAAACATTCAAGATTTTGCAACAAGACATTTGTTTGGAACAAATAATAAAGCTTTTAGGACAATTTTGGCAACCATTTAGGACTCTTAGTTTTCATGAGATTTTAAAAGAACTTTAAAATATTTGCAAATGAAGTTCATTTTATCCCTGATTGATGCTTTGAGTTTGATTTAAAATTTTGTGTGCACTTAGTGTTGATTTTGAACCTTTTGAAATGGAAACTTGAAGTTCTTTTTAAGTTTCCAAAAATGAAGTGTTCCTAACTTTGCATGAATGCATCTAAAACCTTGATGTTGCAAGGATGCAAATGATTGGATTGATTTAATTTCGTTTGTTAAAAGATTTTTTTGCAAATTTTTAGTTTTTTAATGGATTTAAGTATGATTTGGGGGTTCATTTTAAGCACTAAAACAAGGTGTGTATGATTTTGCTCCCTTAAAAAAAAAATTGGCCAAGATCCCACAAGAAGAAGAAGAAGTAGACGGAATAGAAGAAGAATATAGACAAGAAGAGGAAGAAGAATTCCAAGTGCTCCGTCCACCTATAAACTTGAAAAATCTGAAAACACTCTAAATCCCATCAGAATGTTTGCAAAGAACTCTTGCTTCATCTTCTTCTTGCTTCCTTGGACCTGCAAAACTTGATTAAATGCCCCTACCAATCACCAAGACATGAAAATTAGCCAAAGTTAATACAAAACATGCAATTTTGACTACAAATGATAACAAGCATGACTCATGCGGGGTCTCACCGGGCGTGCCATAATGTATACGAGGATTAGTAATGCAAAAAACACTAAATATCAAATCAAAAGTATTCACAAAACTAAATAAACGTAACTTCAAGATAGATTAAGATGAGCTCTCAATTGAGAATATGAGCCATTAATGGGCTCTCTCAATGAGAAGCTCTCTTGTTGAGTAGCTTTGTCTAATTAGATAGGATGTATGCTTGATTCTCCAAAGGCTTCAATGGTGTTCTTGATGGATTTTGGCTTGGGTGAATGGATTTGATGTAAAATGGCTTCTCAAAAATGGCATTATGGCTTTACTTCATGATCAAAATGGCATTACTTTATTACTATGGGTGATTGTGTTAAAATGGCTTGGGAGAGGATTCCTTAAATAGGCAAAGGGCTTGGATGCAAGGATGGGAGAAAGCTTATGGAAGGTTTGAATTGAATGAGAGGAGAGCACATGGATTGTGCTTTCTTACAGCCAATCAGGGAGTGACACATCTCACAGGGTCATTGGTTAGAGCAAGAGGGGTTGAGGGGTCAACAAAAGAGGCTCAAAGCTCATAAAGACCCTCATAATGGCTTGTAAGAGCAATGAATGGGCTTGTAAGAGTCATTTATGGCTTTGTGGGCTTCATAAAGTTTTATGGTTGAGATATTTGTGAGAGAGTTGAGATATTTTGACTTGGGTTGGATTAAGAAAGTCTTAAACTTGACTTAGGAATGTGCAAATGATTAAGGCTTGGGTTAAGATTAGATTAGGCTTGTTAGAGATGGGAAAGTGGATGGCATTTAATGAGGGTGGGTGAAGGAGGAGATATTTGTTGGCTTTGGCTTGGGTTAGCAAGTCTTAACCCATGTTTAGGGAATGTGACAAGGTTAGGGGGGGGGGGATTAGGATTAGGGTCAAAGATAAGGATTGACATCTTCTAGAAGAGTCTAGGCTTTGGATGAGGATGAAGACTTTCTAGAAGAGTCTAGAACTTCCTAGGATGAGGATAAATAAGGTTTTTAGGAAATAAATAAAGTTTTATTTATTTCAAGGGTTTGGGTTGAGGAGATATTTATTAAAATATTTTTAATAAAAATGAAGATTAATATTTAATCTTAACTAAATATTTTGAGTTGGGATTAGGGGTAGGAAATGATGGGATTAGCTTTTAATCGAAATTAAAGAAGGATTAGAAGATTTTGGAAGAGGTTAGTGGTCTTAAGGAAATTGGCCAAGTTTTTGGCAAAAAATAAATAAATTATTTATTTTGGGATTTTTGGTCAATTTATTAATTAAATAATTAATAAATAAGGAAATAATATTTAAATAAGATTTAAAATTTTTTGGGAGGGATTCCTTAATTAAATATTTTTAATTAAGATAAAGGGATTTAATGGCATAAAAATAAATAAATAAATTAAATAAATAATTAATTAATAAATGATGATGTCATCAGGAATTTTTTCAGAAAATAAAAATACTTTATTTTCTAAAGGATTTTTAGATGTCTACAACCACAATATGCTTCAAGACCAAAATATGTTTATTATTAATAATTATAGTAAAATGGACACATTATTGATTCTTTACATATTGATATTATAGTATATTTCTTATATATGTTTATTTCTAATTAGAAGAAATCTAACTATGGCATTGTGATTATAAATGGATACTAAACAATATTGCAGTATTTCAAATCATAAATTACACAATTGAAGATAACCCTATACATGGTAAAATCCTAACCTTAATCTAATGCAATTGTGGTTTTAGGGAAAAGTTCTGGGTCAAATCAGAAACGGGACAATATGGATAGTCCACCTCTTGGTCCAGTGCTCTAAAATAAAAACTTAGTATGCACCAATGAATCTCCTTGAAGCTGGGCACCTTGGCTTTTTGTTGCTTGTTTTAACAAGTCAATTACATGAAAGGGGATAATTTAAGTCCCCTGGCTAGCCATCACTGAGATTTGCCTAAAAAGACATGCCTAACTTAAAATAACTTATGTTCACTTAAAATTAAGTTCACTTAAAAATAACTTAAGGTCATCGACAAAATAACTTAAGTTTACTTCGGTTGCATCAAAAGATGTGTACTCAAATTGAAATTTAGAACAAGCCAAGACTTCATTACTTGCCCAATCATGCTTTGTGTCCTCTTCCTCTTGGGTAAACCAATTAAAGGACAGCCAACTGCTGCTAATTGTCTTGCTTTGAGTCAGGGACATTATGATGAACATACCAAATGATTGAGAGGGTGGGATGAATCAATTATTCCAAAACACTTTCTTAAAACTTTATTGTGCCATTAAACACATTAGAACGTTCTAAAACTTATAATAGATGCGAATATGAGAAATGCAAAGCATCAACACAATGAACACCAAAATTTACATGGAAACCGAAACTAGGAAAAACGAATTCTTACGAAATGAACGCCAGTTAAGATGACACCAGTTAAGGTGATTTTTACTGATGGCTCACTGCCGGTTTACTCACCGCTGTTTGGCTCACTGCCGCTTAGCTTACTGATACTACCCTTATACAACAAATGTATGACAACAGAAATGTTTTATAGACAAAACATGAACTGATAAGATTGCATTTGAATATGCATGAAACAATTCTATTATTTAGCTCAGTTACTACATTCAATGGTAGATTCGATTGTTGAATGTATCACTCAATATCTCTATTTGATCCACTACAACTTTATATGCAATGCTTTTCTTGGTCTGTCAGTAATCCTCCACACTTAGCTTTAGCTCATGTACATCACTGCCTTGCACTATATCACCTTGAATAGATCTCTCTAATCATTCCACACAGTCTCATTCGATAGACTCTATACCATACCATCTCGTGGATACAAAAAGGTCTTCTTTATTTATACAGATATCCATCATACATATGTTGGCCACAATTCAAAAAAGATATTACATTTATTTTTAATGCATTACCATCGATCCTAAATTCAGGACATAAGAATTCTGTTGAACATGCTGCTATAGGACCTAAATATAGTTCTCACTTAAAATGTACACAATGAATATTTCATTTACCAAAACTGTCGGAATACCACAACCTAGACCAAAACTTGATCTGCAAAATATCTGAACCCATCAATAGGTGAAACTTGATAGAATCTGTCCAGGACATGATATAACTGTTATATCAAAACCATCTGATTTACTGTAGGATTTGTCTAGATATCAAGAACACCTGGAAGTACACTGTAAGCATAGTAGCCAACAGATACTAACAAAAAACTTCATGCAACTCTAATTACTGAAAGCAATAGACAATTTAACTCCCAAATTGATAGTAACATCAAAACGTGTAGGTGGATTCACTTATCAAGTTCCCATTGAAATAAAAGACATGCTTTTACCATACAAAGTTAGCACAGGTCCAACTGCTGGACCAACCAACTGCGAAGGGAGAAAGAAAGATTGAAAATTCGGGAGCTTTTAGGGGGCTGTTCCTCCCCAACTTTAACCAGTGTTTCATTGAATAAGATTTTTTTAATGAATGGCCAATGCCAATATATTACGAATATGAAGCAAATCAATAATTGTATTATTGATGATATAATGAATAGATTTGGATTTCATCTGTTTGATTTATAAAACAGACAGATTTTACCCAATCTGGTCTTAAACAAATCATTTGGATAATGAGTTAACATTGGGGTTGGTTTGGAGATCCCAATCAAATTCAGGATATTGAAATTCATAAAGATTATCTTAGGCATTATTAATCTTTCTAAGATTCTCTAGGCCAAGCTTAATGAAAATATCTGGGACAAGCTGAATGAAAATGATGTGTAACTTCAATATCAAGATGAAATTTTGTAATTGGAAAAGGTTGTTTTATCATAAGAATGTTTTAATCATGTCCATATTTACCATTCTACAAACTTAACATGAGCATTTGCATTAGTTACTGGATTCGTGTGTCGGACATCAGATCCAAATTTGGGTCCAATCCGGATCTGGATCTGCCCGGATCCAGCGCAGATCCGTGCGAATTCACATCAAAGGGAGGCAAAAAAACATAATAAAGTGGGCCCAATTAAGTTTTAAATATTTCTTTCTTGTGCAAACCCTAAAAATGACCCTTTAAGTCATTATGCAAGTTCATTTACTCTCACATTTGCTCTCTCATTTTGCTCTCTCATAGTTGCTAGTTTGAAATTAAGTGCTTGGATTCGAAGGAGATCAGTTGTGGAGCTCCAAATACCTCACAAGAAGTGTTTAAGGTATGCATTTCAATCATATTCTTTAGTTCTTTCATAGATTATTGATTTACTTCTAATTTTCCAAATTTTCAAGTTTTTGTGTAAGTGTTAAACATGGTTTTCTTTCATTTTTTCCTAGATTGCAAGAATAGAACAATGAGTAGTCAAGGCTTAGTGGGTGGGGCTGGATCACCAAGATTCAAAATTGATAAGGTGTCTCCTTAATGGAGACACACAACAAGAATCACACAATGTCCTGGGGGTGGGGCATACATATTGAAATGTAGTAATTGCAATGTACAATATAGAAGCTCCTATTCCCGAGTGAAACTACATTTTTTGGACCCTGCCGATGAAGGAATTAACATGTGTGAGGGTAGTGGGCTAGAGAAGAAGGGATTAATAGTTGCACAAATAGCAGTGTTAGCAAAAGAGCAAGAAGATGCTGATGGAGCAGTTGCAAAAGCAAAATGTGGTGCTTCCAAAAGAACAAATACACCAACACCACCATCCAATCAAACATGCACAAGAACACATCCTTTTTTGCCTATGCCAACTACAAATCATGAAGATGTAGACCCATCTCCACTCACCCGCAAGAGAGGCCCACTAGATAGGGTGTTCCAAAATGAATTGAGAGACATTGCTGATCACAAAATTGGACTTTGTTTAATTGCAATTGGTGTTTCATTTAATTTCGTGAGATCACCTTATTTTAGGGAGATGGTGCAAGCAATAAATGAAGCACCCCGTGGTTACAGACCACCTAGTTATGAGAAGTTATGCACTACCATATTACATGATGAGAGGAAATTTGTAGAGGCTGAACTTCAACAATAAGAGATTCTTGAGTTCAATCGGGTGTGTCTATTAGTTCAGATGGGTGGAAAGATTGTAGAAACTGTCCATTGATCAATGTTATTGCTGTATGTTCTAAGGGGACAATGTTCTTGAAGGTAGTTGATTGTGAAGGGCAAGTGAAAGATTTCTTAATTTATTTCACGCATTCTCACTAATGCTATAGAGTCAGTGGGTCTTGATAATGTTGTCCAAGTGGTCACAGACAATGCAAAAGTTTGCAAGTTTGCAGGGATAATTGTAGAGTCTAGATATGATCATATCTTTTGGACACCATGCATTGTCCACTCTCTCAATTTGGTGATGAAATCAATTGGCACCGAAATAGATTGGGTGAAAGAGATATATGAGGAAGCTAAAGAGATTCAAATGTTTGTGACAAATCACCACATGTCACAAGCAATTTTTAGGAATTTCTCAGACTTGGAATTATTGAAGGTAGATTCGTAAATTTAATAATTAATTATATATTATTGGATTCCATAATATTTTTGTTGTTGTTTACATTAACATGTTTTAATTTTTAAATGTATTACTAACTTGAGTTTAAAATGTTCTTAGGTTGCTGAAACTTATTTTACCTCTCACACAATCATCTTGAGACTTGTGAAGGTAAAGAAAGCATTGAAATAGATGGTCATTAGCCCCCAATTGGGCATTTTGAAGAATTCCAATACAGCAAGGGCCTTTAAGGTGAGAAGAATGATACGAGATGAGGATTGGTGGGGTCTTGTGACTTATGTATTGGAAGTCACCAATCCAATAATGACAATGCTTCGCTTTGCAAACAGTGATGAGCCATGCCTTGGGGATATTTATGACTCCATGGACACTATGTTGGAAAAGATTAAAATGGTAAATTGTATGCTCTTTTACAACAATTGTTTATTTGAGAGATATCTAGATTCTAAAGTTTAAATTGACATAATCACTAATTATAATTATTAGTCATATCTCATCGTAGGTCATACAGAGGAGGGAGAATGATCCTTAGGACATCTTTTACAACAAGGTGGAAGCAATTGTTCATCATCGATGGAACAAGATGACCACACCTTTGCACCTCCTTGCATATGCTCTATCCTTGAGGAACTGTAGTGCTTATCAAATGCTTGTGCTTATGTTATCCAATGTTTGTGCTTATGTTATCCAATGTTTGTGCTATTGATATTTGATAGTGTTCAATTGTCTTTCGTTATCCCTAGGTACTATAGTGTAGATATACTTCGCCTTCCAGGTAGAGTGCCACCATTTTGAGATGCAAAGGTCGCAAATGGGTATAAGAGGGCACTAGCTAAAATATTCCAAGATCCAAAAATTGGGGCAATTGTGAGGAATGAATTTGTTGTCTACATCTCAGGTGATAATTTCCACCCTATTGCTATAAAAGACCAAAGTAGGATGGATGCCATTAAATGATGGTACGTACATGGGCAAGCCTTCACGTACCTCCAACCTCTTGCCATAAAGGTTTTATCCCAAGTAAGTTTGTAAAATTTAGCACCTAAAGTTGATTTCTTAAGCTTAAATTTAACACTCTCAATTCTTTGAATTTGTCTTGATTGTTGTATTGATATTTTTAAATTTCTCTTTAGGTTGCCAACTCTTCTGTAACTGAGTGGAATTGGAGTACTTACTCCTTTATCCACTCTGTCAAATGCAACCAGTTGGTTGCAAAAAAAGCAGAAGACCTTGTGTTCATTCACAACAATTTGCGCTTGTTGTCATGGAAGGATCCTAAGTACAAGAAGGGGCCCAAAAAGCTTTGGGATGTAGCACCCAAGACTCCTGCTTTAGATATGACCATTTGGGCTCTTGCTAGATCCACTTTGTTTGATGTGGATGACGAAGAGGACATATATGAGTTCAAAATCCCCTCTACTGCTAGTGGAGGTCGTTTGGGTTCCTTTGGTGATACAGATATAGCTCTTGCAGCTCATCAATACCCCTCTGATGCGAATTTTCTTGAAAATCCATTTGATGATTAAATAAAAAACTTTAGTCTTTACTCTTGACCATTTTATGAGTAAATCATGTTACAAACTTTAAGTTTAATGATCTATATTTTGAATGTTAGGAACTTTCACTTCCAGTAATTCATTGTGAATGTGTTGATTTTCTTTATAATCGTGAAAATAGATCAATTATCAAGTATACTAGATTCATAGATGCATACTAGAATCATAGATTCATACTATGAAATGATTTAATTTTAGAATTATGTATATTTCTCTTATTTTTTAGTGTATATATATATATATATATATATATATATATGCACGAATCCTCAACGAATCATAATTGGGAAAAAAATCCCAAATTCACGGATCCGATTCACATGCCCGAATTGGATTCGTTTTTAATGAATCGGCAACTAAGACATTTTCTTGTTTTCCAAAGAAATGAAGTTAGAGAGTTTGAGATCAAGGAGGTGTTGTTGCATCATGACTTCAAGATTTTAGAGGTGGAGGCAAGTTTCATCAAGAAGAATCAAATCAATAGTGTAATGCTCCTTCAAGGAATCTTTGGAAAATAAGCCAAAACATGTACTGATGCATAGACAATAATAATTTTTTATTGATTATTGATATTTTACTTGAGCTTTATTGATCTTTGTGCAACATGATAAAATACAAGATTGGGTCATTAATCATCCAACAAGAAGATGAATCTTTGCAATATGTCCAACAGTAATTTAGCTCCAACCCTAAAATCCATAAGGAGGTATAACCCAGGCATTCCCTAACCAAGATTATGCATATCCCCTGAGACAGGATTTGAAAACTGTTGTGTGGATCTTTTGCAACTGTCAGTTTGTTAAAATCCAATTGCAAAATAAGTAGACCAGCCATAACATATGAGACAATCTCTCCTACCTTAAAGGGAAGGCTCTCCCTTCTCACCGTTCCTTGGATCAACTCAAGGTAAGCAAGAAGTTGAGAGATTTTGAAAGGGTATGACCAATATTTTTTACTCTTAACTTTTAGGAAAGAATCCACTTACTTGCAGAGCAAGTAATGGGCAAGAGGAAATCTCCAACTACACTTCTATCTAATAGTTGGAAATGGGGATACTGATCAACCAACACTAACTCAAAGGCTAGTTGAAAGTGTACCAGTTTGACGCAAAGACCTCTAGAAATGGAGGATTCTAACTATTTTTGTGAATTGAGAAGGCAACACAAGCTATAGTCAAAGCTCCTAGTTTATGTATTACCACAATTGCTCCTAGTCAAACTTCGATTCCGATTGTTTCCTAATTCTTAATGCTCAATTATGTAAATCATACAACAATAACATGAACTAAGAAGATAGGCGCAAATTATAATCAAAGCTTTCAATTTGTCCTTATCACAATTGCATTCAATCAAAGTTTAGCTCCAATTGCTTCTTTATATTAACATTTCATTCAAAGTTATGCTTGCACAATTTCTTTAGAGCTTTCTTGCATACAATAAAAGATGATTTTTACAATGAGGGGACACTCCTTAAGTTGGAAAAAAAAGTGAAAAAAAGGAGGAAAAAGTGGGGGAGCAACTCAGCCAACTTTGGCCTAGTAAAATTAGGTGAGAAGAATTATTGGATTACATGTCTAAAGGGCATGTAAATCGAATTACATGTAATTGCTTCTCATGCAATTCATCCTGTCCAACTACAAACATGAAAAATAAAGGAAGAAGAAGACATAAGAAGTTGAAACAATCCTAAGGATTGTTTCGAAGGGCCTTATAATTGGTGATGCAATCGTGCATTGTAGATCTGAGATCTCCATCATCTTTGATATAGCTTAAATTCTGACTGCATTGACATATGCTGAGTTTACAACCTTGTAATTTGCTGAAAGAGAATCCCATAGGCACGTTGCTACTGATTTGTATACAACAAACTTGTTCATTGTATGCAATCTAAACTCTTCAGAATCAAGATCAGCATTAATTATGTATACTCTGAGGTTATTTCCTCTTCTGTGAACAAATTGTCATGTTCAATAAGGACATTGCATCCCATTTGTTCCAAATTGCACATGATCTCTGTTTCAATTGATTGACAATCTTCTAAGGTTGCCTGGAACTTTGTTAGAAGTTTTCCCAGTGTCTCTTCTTTGTGACCCATGAGTCCCTAACATCTGTAGAACATTTCTGAAGATGGGATGACTTCAGATGCAATCATGCTGTCTAGATCAGCATTAGTCATTTGATCCCAATCACACAAAATCTCTTTCAAAGTATTTTCTTCTTGATTCAAAGAGGCAATCAGTATGTAACATCTTCAACACTTCTGATACATTCAAGAACTTTGACTGCATCTTTTATGGCCTGAACACCATCAGAGACAATTTCTCTAGACCAAGTCTTTACTGCTTCAATTATCCGTTTTTCCTAGCTGTATAAGAAGTGGTGACTGTATGTTATGAAGATTGTTAACGTGTAATCTGAACAATTAAGCTCCTCAACTGGTTTATCTACCAAAGGTTCTGCAATTTCTGCGAACTTAGTCTTTTCAGAATCCGCAACAATCCTTGAAACAATCTTTTGTCTTTCAAAGATTTAGATTTAGTTTTCTTAATAGGAAGATTGTTTGTAGGTACTATGACGTTTCTTCTCTTCATAGTGACCCAACCATGCGAGCAAACTAAAACTCTCATCTGCTGAAATAGGGACAATGGCTACCATAGACATTGATTCTGATTGTATTTCCATTGTGACCGTGCATGCTTCAGTTTGCATGGCTGAATTCATGGGTGCCTGATGAGAAGATTTTGTCATAAATATTTTGAAACCAACCGTTGAGGTGTCAAGTTGGGAAACCTGACCTTCTGTGAGAGTTGGGAAATCTTTCAACACATTTCCTAAATTCTCACATTGCTCAACTATGAGAATAGGAGGAGCTTCTGAAGAGATGGGGAGTGCCAACATGTTCACTTCTAAAGCAGGAATGGTAGATGTAAAAATACTGAAGAATGAATCCACATCATTGCCTATATCATCCAAAAAGGGTATTTCTTGAGTGGATGGACCTTGAGTATTTGCTGGTTGTGGAGGAGATATGATCACAATCTCCTCCTTCCTCATCTTCTTCATTAGACTCTTCCTTGGATTCTTGAGCCTGCATGAGTGCTTGAGAGGATTCTTGAAGTGATTTTGATCCCTTTGTGCCTTTGAGCTTAAACTTGAGAGACTTAGCTGGAATTGAGGAAGATGCACCATCTTTGCTTGTAATCTCCACCCGAGATGTCCTTCCAGTTGGTCCAAAATGATTGCAATCTACCCAGAGATTAGGATGTACTCTCTTAAGACGATTGATCTTCAACCACTTGTTAGTATTTGCCAAGATGGACTGGAATCTATCAAATATAGAAACACCTTTTGTTGCCAATGACTAGGGAAAAGACAATGCTTGTCAAAGTTAACTTGATGATATTACGGATCTACAATGACGCCATCATCCTTAATCTGAAAATTGGGTGGAATCTCAACCATGTTGAGGTCAATGATTTGTTGCAATGTGAGTCTACAGTAGTCCGTCTTCATGCTATCCAACTTTGTGTGCAAGTCAACCCACATGTCTTCTATGCGATGAACATGGGTTAATGCTCTTGTGATCTTTGAATGCATTCCTCGGTAGTTAAAATCAAACCTAGCTTTGAATTTCTTCAATGTGATAAGTTGATGTTCTACCTCTGTCAGCCGACTGGATGGTCCCGACGATGTTTCTGTAGCCGACGGATTGACTGTCATCGGTGTTTTGTATTTTGTAGCCGACGGGTAAATAGTTTGTAGCGGACATAATGATTGTGGCCGACGAACTCCTTCGGGAAGGTTCGGCGGATAGTATTTATATCCCGTTTGGGATCATTGTAAATCATCTACTATTACTGATATTATGAAGCATAATGTATGTCTGGCATATGCAAATATAATTTTGCTATCCTATTCCATTGTCTGTATGTGTTGATTTCTTTACCAGTACGGTAAACATTTGGCGCCGTTGCCTTATGAATCTGGAAGGTGGGAGGAATGAAGATTAATGCCAAATCAGCTTAACAAGGATCGGAATAAGGTCAAGCGAAAAGATGGAATCTGTATTGCGCAAGAGAATTTAATTCTGGCACAGCAAGCCGAACGCTGACGGAGATTTCAGAAGATTGCCGACGGAAATCGAAGCGCTGAAGAATTGTTGGAGGAGACTCGGCAGTGGGTGGAATTGGTGGAAGAAGCATGGGAGGAGTTCTTGAATTTGTGTTCGTCGAGGGAAGAAAATTCAGATGGAAGACAATCAACTCGCACGGCTCGCAGTGCTGAGGGAGCATGAGCGTAGAGTGACCTCTTCGTCCAGGATAGACTTCCGCGGGAAACAACTTCAGAAGATCCTTCTTTTTCACCAAGGTTCGCAGCTGTTGACGCCTTCGGTGTGGGAGTGTAGACCACCGGTGTGGGAGTTCAAACTGCCGATATGGGAGTACAGACCGCCAGTGTGGGAGTGCAGACCTCCGATATTGGAGTGCAGACCTTCGGTGTTGGAGTAAATAGCGCCAGTGTTGCAGGACCTAGTAACGCCTCTCTACCAAATTCAGTTCTGATGGCGGGACCCAAAGAAAAGCTGCCGAAGTTTGAGGGCGATGGTACAGCTAACCCCATCTGACATTGTAAGACATGTGAGACGATCTGGCAGGCAAATGGAATCACAGATGCCAAGGAATGGGTTAGGTAATTTCCGGCAACCCTACGGGGTGTGGCGATTGATTGGTTTTCGGATACAGATCCACAAAAGCTAAATAGCTGGGATAACATTAAAAAGGAGTTCCTGGCAGAATTTAAACTCTTGCAGGATGATAATGAAATCGTAGCAGAGATTTTCAATATCAAACAAGGGAAGCCCGAAACTGTCCGCGTCTACGCCAGGAGATTAAAAGACTTCATAAACAAAATGGAAAGCAAGCCGGCGGACGGATTGCAGAAAAGATGGTTCGTGGACGGCCTACGCTCGAAATTGCAGAGGAAAATGAAAATTGTGCCACCGTCGTCATATGTGGACGCGTATAACAGAGCACTGGACCTTGAAAGTGAGCAAAAGACAAAGAAGAAAACTAGCTCCTCTGATTCTAATGATGACGAGCCTATCGGAGATGATAGCAGCGACAACGAAGGCAGCAACAAGAAGGTTCGTGCCCTACAGAAGGATATGGTTCGCATGATGAAGGAGTTTAAAAACATGCAGAAGGAGCCAAAAGGCAGTGAACTGTGGTGCACGGAGTGTAAGACCAACGGTCATAGTAAAGGATCATGTCCAAAGAACCAATTTTGTGACATTTGTCAGATCATGGGCCATTCGACAAAAGAGTGCCCCTTTAACATGAAGACAAGAAGATCTCTGCAGGTGTTTCTCACACAGGAGGCTTCCTCGTCGGGTAGTAGCGGAAACACGAATACCGCCGGTGCTACATCCGGAGGATATAGGAATAATCGGCGTGGATAGAACAACAACAACAATAACAATACCAATACGAGCAGAAGTCGGATCCAGTATGATGCAAATGGATGACCGATTATTCGGTGCCACGCATGTAACTTGTGGGGGCATTTTGCACGGGAATGTCCAATAGCGAATACACCTCAACTATTGTGCCGATGGTGCGGACCCGGCGATCATGACGACTCAAACTGTCCAAAATCTGGAGTGAACTTGATCACTGTCAGGGCGGATGAGGAAGAAGTTTTGGCAATTACGCGGCAACAAGCAAAAGAATACCCAGACCTCGCCGAAGAAAAGAAGAAATTTGCGAAAGCACAAGCGGAGGTTGGAAAAGTATCCCAAGCAACAACACTTTCGGACACCGCCGACACTTCAGCGAGGAATTCCGCAGAACAAAACATAGTACAAAAATTTTTGCAAATGGAGGTGCGAGTAAAGGTAAATGATTTGCTTCTCACCATGCCTCAACTTCGATCTGCTCTTTCAAATATTGCAGGAGAATCAAGTCAAGGGAAGGAAAAGTCATTGGGAGAACCAAGTCGAGGGAAGGAAAAGGAAATTGCTGTAGGAGGAGAAGATCAGATGTTGCTGGCGTTAACATCTGGACGGCACCCTGCAGTCGTCGAGATGGGGATCCTTGGACATGTTCTCACAGACACAATAGTTGGAGGGTCTGGCGTAAATGTATTGCCAAAAGAAACCTGGAGGAAACTTGGACAACTGACATTGTGGCCTCCGAGATTTCAGCTGCTGACCGTTGATCAACATGGCATTAAACCACTGGGTATTCTCATGGCACAGCCGGTAACCATTGGCACTCAGCCATTCCTGCTGGATTTCGTGGTGATTCCGTTGAAGAGGAAAGGCTATGATGCCATCCTGGGCTGCGGGTGGCTTATCGAAGCAAGAGCCCGACACGACTGGAAGAAGAACACCTTATCACTGGAAAGTAAAGGCCGCTGATTCGTCATTGATTTGCATACCCAAATGGTAGGGGAAGAGGCCCCGTCGTCAGATTTTGAGGGAGAGGAGGATGAAGGCAGACAACGGATGGAACCGGATCAAGAGGGCGTCCTCCGATTGGACGGGGGATCAATGGATGACGACTTGGATTCTGTCAACGGTCTTTACCACTGGCAAATGGAGGACTATGAATTATTTCACAACTGCAATGTTCTTTCGATTGAGAACGAATATCCAAAAGAGTTTACTGAATTAAAGGAGGGTGAGGCATCGTTGGATGTTACACCTGCCCATGCATTCAGTGAAGGGAAGACAATTAAGTATAATGAAGCTACGCTATAAACAATGAATTTGGGGGACGAGACAGAGCCGAAGAACATACTAGTCGGAGATAATTGGGATCTAGTACTCAAGGCTGCGGCATTCAAGATATTTCTGGAATACAAGGATGTGTTTGCATGGACATACAAGGACCTCAAGGGAGTACTGCCAGAATTGTGTGTGCACCATATTCTGCTTGTGGAAAGAGCCGTACCTGTACGAAAGCGACCCTATAGGATGAACAAGAACTATGTGGCACGGGTTACGGAGGAAATCAACTGGATGCTGGAAGCTGGCATTATCTTCAAGGTACAGACCAGTGAATGGGTGTCGCCGATAGTCATTTGATTGAAGAAGGATACTACTCAGATCCAGATATGCGTCAATTTTAGATGCCTAAATGCAGTGACGATCAAGGATCCTTTTCCGATTCCATTCACAGACAGCATTCTGGAGGAGGTCGCGGGACATGAAATCTACTCCTTTATGGACGTGTTCTCCGGATACAATTAGATTTCTATAGCAGAGGAGGATAAGTTGAAGACAATGTTTGTCGTCGAAGATGGGGTCTATGCATACAATCGGATGCCATTTGGGTTGTGTAACGCGCCGGCCACATTCTAGCGGATTATACTGCATATCTTCGACAGGATGTTTGTGGGAAACTTCAAAGCCTTCTTGGATGATTGGTCAATATTTAGCATGGAGGACGAACACCTAGCAGCACTTAGTGAATGCATGGAGAGATGTCGCAGAGCCTGGCTAGCGTTGAATCCCAAGAAGTGCAGATTCATGGTTCCACACGGAAGACTGCTCGGACACATTGTCTGTAAGGAAGGGTTAAAGACGGATCCCGACAAGGTGAGAGTCATTCTTGAAATGCAACCATCTACTAATGTGACGGAGGTAAAATCTTTTCTCGGGCATATAGGTTATTACAGGAGATTTATTAAAATTTTTGCCAAGGTGTCCCAACCGTTAGATAAGTTAAGCTGCAAGGAAGAATCATTTAGATGGGATAAAGAGTAGGACGAGGCATTTGAAGGGCTAAAGGTACGACTGGCTACGACACCCATCCTGGCATATCCGGACTGGAATAAAGAGTTTCATGTTCATGTGGATGGCTCCAACTATGCGATTGGTGTGACCCTGGCACAGATTGGTAATCACGGATTGGATCACCCAATATACTTTGCCAGTCGGTTGTTATCAAAGGCCGAGCAGAACTATAGCACGACTGAAAGAGAAGCATTGGGGATGGTCTATGCTGTGCAAAAATTTCGCCATTATTTGCTTGCTACACCGTTTGTGTTCTATGTTGATCACTAGGCTGTAATGCCCCGCCAAGGGATCCAAAATAATTAACCTAAAGTTTCACTAAGTTTGCTAAACATTTTTTTTCTTTTTAAAGTAAGAAAGTATGACATACACATCAAACACATAGTAGCGGAAGCAATAACATGTAATCATCGACAAACATACATTGCAAGTTACATTTCTTAAAGATCCCAAGACGTTGAGTCACGTTTAAATTTAATTAAATCTAAGTCTAACAACTATCACATACATATGAAAGAATAATCAGAAAGTCCCATGTCCATAATATACATTTGTTCCGAATGCCTCTCGGCAAATTAATTCGGAATGCTCAATCATCCACTGTACAAGTCACAGGGTATGAAAGGCTTAAAAGAATATACATATGTAAAGATCAAGATACAACATCCTTAAATCCATGATACAAAGTACAGTAAAAATATATGAAACTATTCACCAGACATGATACATCCATACATCCATAATGATAAAACATCTATCATAAAATCTAACCATCCATCATAATAATCCAAGAACATAGTGAAGGTAAATGCCAATCACGAAAACTCCAGCCACGGTGACCACGGAACGGATCTCAATGGTAAGAGTAAAAGCACTACCACCCGACCGCGTGGAACCTAAATGGTCCACTCCCACCGTGCTAAGGAGATAGTCTCAAGTCCCAAATAGGATAACAAAACCTATAATCAAAATTACTCTCTAAGTCCAGGAAATCCTATAAGTATGCTAACTCAAGGGTTCCTAAAAAGATCGACATCTAAATCCCAGAGGTACCACAAGACACGTAGGAAACCTAATATGCAAGCGGGAAAGTGTCATCGCAAAAGTCATGTAGAAGTTACCCGAGCAATCCCTTAGGAATCCCGGGTCCCTACTGATCCTGCGGCCACTAGTATCCTCTCGTACTGACGAGGCATACTATGGAATGCAAGGTCGTAACCAAGCGTTCTCTCTACCCCATCCTAGTCTGTACTAGCACTCATGGCATGGGAGAGAACATACAATTATCTTGTTAGGTTCATTTTCTCTCATTTAGTGTAAATGTTTTCACTTATTAAAAAAAGACTTACAATGGGTTTCTCAAGGCAGCCTCTTAGGGCTCCGACCCCCATTGCAAGCCACTTCCCGACTCTACACATAGATAACCTACCCTAGCTCATGAACTCGTAAATCAAAGAATCATAATAAAACCACCTCAGTCCTATACGAGCAACTGAAAAACATCATAAAAAGATAATCCACAAAATTACATCAGTTCTTCATGAGCAACAGATAACATCAAATAGTAATCATGTAATCACAACAGTTCTCTATCAGCAACTGAAGGCATCAATGATAAGTCACAAAATCCAATGGTTCTCTAATGAGCAACCAGAAAGTAATTCAAGTATAACTGATCGAGACTCAGAAATGGTTATCAAATATAATTGATCGAGACTCAAAAATGGTTAAGTTAGGTATTTTCAAATACATACACCTCAGCTTCACACAAGGAAACTGGAAAGCAACAACAAACAATAACACAAACATGTCATAGAGCACTTCATCACATTACCATGGTCAGGTTAAGAAAGATCGAGACCAAATCATCATGACATCACATTCACAACCCCGAGCCTCTGGTAACAACCTGAACTGGTCAACGCTAAACCAACTCCAAAACATTCAAAGTATAAAGACAAAAT
The DNA here is from genome assembly GCA_028749045.1 of Cupressus sempervirens. Taxonomy (NCBI): domain Eukaryota; kingdom Viridiplantae; phylum Streptophyta; class Pinopsida; order Cupressales; family Cupressaceae; genus Cupressus; species Cupressus sempervirens. The sequence goes on along the minus strand of CM053791.1, from coordinate 818,661,840 downwards.
CAAAGTCTCAGAGATTGGATCTGAAAGTATATTGTTTGAGTTAAGGTAAGGTTTATGTTTCAGTTTAATGTCAAATTCAAGTAACTAGGTTTTCTCAACTACCCTTTACGATTATCCCTTTTCTATAATAACTTTCATTAAATCAATATCCAAATTTATAATTTAGTCAAATAAAATTCATTATTAATTAACTTAATTAAACTAATTTTAATTAAATTAATCAATAATCATTTGATCTAATTACTTATTTTAATCTAATCATTAATTGTTAATTTATTAATATTTAAGCAAAATTATTAATAAATTAAAATTTACAAACTATGTCTATGCATTTAATATTTATTTATTAAATATTAATAAAGTTTAAACTATTATAAAATTAAATATATTATAATTTTATTATTTAAAAATTCTAAATAAATAAAATTTGTTTTAATAAATTAAAAATTATATAAATAAAAAAAAAACAAAATCGAAATCAAAGTTTCATATTTTTTTTATATTCAAATAACGTTTATAGCCTGTCGGCTTGGCCGCAGGCCCTGCGGCGGCAGGTACTCTGTACCTGCCGTCGCAGTACCTGCGACGCAGGTACTGTCGGCCTGCGATAGTGGGGGGGCGGGTATGGGGTGATTCCCTCCCCCCCACTATAAATATATATATTTTTTTATATAATATTTTTTGTTCTTTTTTTTATTTTATATATATAATATCTGATATATATTTTTTTAAAAAAAAACAAAAGAATACCATTTCGTTATTAATAAGACTCTTATTAATAAACAAATTAATTAAGAATATATATATATATATAAATTTATATATATATATATATATATATATATATATATATATATATATATATATATATATATATATATATATATATATATATATATATATATAAGCATTGAAAAATTGGTCTCCTTTTCAAATTGATATAGAAAATATATAGTCAACCAATCGATCTACTAATTTAGAATTTCGGTATTAGATTTAACCCTTCCCATTTAAATCTTATGTATACAGAAGTTTATTGGCAAGCATCTGATAAATTTCAATATCGTAATGTTTTAACATTCATCACAGAGAATTTAGATATACAATCCACAGGCATGAAGAAGACAAGGAATAGAGAGATTGCGTAAATAATCAACGATCAACACACAAGACCCTACCTGATCCTGATGCTAATATACAATCTCCAGGAACTGTATAAGAATTCGCTCCTCTCAATAACCTTCCTCTGGAACACTTTCTTGGTATCAGCTTTCTGAAATTCGCTTCCAAAAATTGTCTCCCAAAAATTCCCGTCCAGATTCCTATCTCTCAAAAATGAACCCCCAAAGTTGTGATAAGCAATTTCTCCTCAGTTCGGGGCACTAATTGTGCGTTTACCCGAGAAGACTCTTTGCACAACTCAGTTAACTCCAATTTAACTTTTATTATCTTTTCTTATTCTTTTGCATTCAACTTTCATGCACATTAAGTTGAATTATTAAATAACTTTATTTAAAATTTCACTTGACTTCAATTCTTAATTAATTTATTACTTTAAATCTTATGTGAACTTTTAAGAAATTAAAATAACATTATTAATTTCTATAATTTAATCTTTTAATTTAATTCTTATATTTAAACTCATGTTTAGATCATGCGATCTAAAATTTTTAATAAATTAATATCTTTCAACTTTTAATTTATTTTAGAACTTAATTGATAACATATTTAATTAATTTAAATAATATTTAGCATTTATTTAAAAATGAACTCCAAATATATTATTATTAAATTAAATAAATATTATCCTGTTCTAAATATATCTTTGAATTTTAATCTCCAACTTTAATTCTTTTAATTAATTAATTAATTAATTAAATATAAAGATATCATAATAATTCTCTATTTAATTAAATCATTAATTAATTAATTTTTTTTTTAATTAGACTTAATTAATAGAAAATACACCAAGGACTCATAAAGCAACATACGAAAACCCATCATAGAGAAATACATACCAAAACAACAAAAAGGGTTATAATCACGAAATTACATCATTTGATGCATTCGGAGGGTACTTAACTCAGATACTTGTCCTAATTATCAATTAGGACGATTGGCTAAAGGGTTTAGGATTTGGACTTAAGAGTTTATCTCCCCTCTCTTACCATTGAGACAATGCGATAGGGTACGCTCATCCTTTCAGGGAAGTCGATACCCGGTACTTGCAACCTGCATAAAATCCACGCATGTACAAACACAATATTCTAAGCTAAACAGACAATGGCAGGAAGTGGTGCATCGTGTAGATCCCGACTAGCAGGTGACTACGACTCCCTTCCTTAACCATATCAAAAACACCATACATAAATAAAACAGCACGCACACCATACACATGCAGTATGGGGTAAGTATCCATAAGAAGCACATGGAATAATAAACCATCTAACTAATCATCATCGATATTTGAAACCATTGAATAATCATCATACATGCATGAAATATAGAGTACCAAGTAATCTCATCATATAATAAACTGAGTGTAAACATCATCTGGTAATCTCTAAAATAATAATACTAATCATCAAACATAAATTGGCCTAAAAGAGTTTGGCAATGATATCAGAAATGTAGCTCGAAAATGTAAACTAGGGGCAGGCACTACATCCACCCCCCCTAGACTTAGGCTTACTCCTGGAAGCCTATAAACAAATAGGGATATGAATTCCGTAATCTAGATGCATCCTCCCATGTAGCTGAAGAGTCATCAATAGGGTCCCATTGGACCCTTACCTGCTCTATGGTTCGACCCCTGAGGGTCAACTCCCGCTGCTCTAGAATACGAATTGGCTCCAAAGCCAGCTGCCCGTCCTCTACCTGCAATGCATTCCAATCAAGAATATGTACAACATCAGGGATATACTGTCTATGTACTGAAACATGGAAAACATCGTGAATGCGAGCAAGGCTGGGCGGTAAAGCAAGACGATAGGCAACTGGACCAATCCTCTCAAGAATATCGAATGGTCCCACAAAGCGAGGTGCTAGCTTCGAGCCCTTTCCATAACGGATCGGACTCTTCCGCGGACGCACTCTCAAGAAAACCTTCTCTCCCACAGCAAACTGCTTATCTGACCTATGTGCATCAGCATACTTCTTCTGCCTATCCTGTGCCGTTGTCAAGTGCTCTCGGATACGCACCACCTGTTGCTCCATGTCACGAAGCATCTCTGGGCCCAACAGGATGCGATCCTCAAGGCTATCCCAACTCAAAGGTGTACGACAAGGGCGTCCATATAAGGCTTGGAAAGGTGCCATGCCAATAGAACTGTGATACCCGTTGTTGTAAGCAAACTCCACTAGATAGAGATAGTCCTCCCAATGAGTCTGCCTATCCATCACGTACATCCTCAACATATCTTCGAGAACCCGATTCACTCTCTCTGTCTGCCCATCTGTCTCTGGGTGATATGCTGAACTGAAGTTCAACTGCGCTCCAAGATCATGCTGTAGTGATGTCCAAAATGCGGAAGTGAAAACATGATCCCTATCAGAAATGATCTTTCGGGGAATACCATGTAGTCTCACAATGTCACGCATGAAGACATTAGTTACTGAAGCTGCAGTGTAGGAAGACCTGATTGGTGCAAAATGTGCCACCTTGGTCAACCAGTCAACGGTGACCATGATAGCATCATGACGACGAAGAGTCATAGGTAATCCTACTATGAAATCCATAGAGATGATGTCCCACTTCCATGAAGGAACGAGATTCGGTTGCAAAAGTCCTGCCGGATGTTGGTGTTCTGCCTTGACTCTCTGACACTCAAGACATCTAGCCACAAAATCAGCAATGTCGCGCTTCATCCCGGGCCAATAGAATAAACGTCGCAAATCTACATGCATCTTCTTGACACCTGGATGTGCCGAGTAAGGTGCACGATGGGCCTCTGATAGGATCAATATGCGAAGCTCATCCAGTTGCGGTACATAGATCCTTCCTGAATATCTCAAAAGGCCATCTGACTCTAGGACATAGCCTGAAAACTTACCCTCCAAGGGTCTCCCTGAATTGATCTCACTGCACACCTCCAGATACCATGAATCAGTGGGGAGTGCCTGAAGTATCTGACATCTCAAATCGACACTAAGAGTCATAGATGATAACACATGTTTCCTGCGACTCAAAGCATCAGCTACAACATTCTCCTTCCCCTGGATATACTTTACCTCAAAGTCATACTCGCACAAAAACTCCATCCAACGCCTTTGCCTAGCATTCAGATTAGGCTGCGTGAATATGTACTGAAGACTACGATGATCGCTATGTAGTTCAAATCTGTGTCCCAACAAGAAATGTCTCCATCTCACTAAGGCATGAACTACTGCTGCTAACTCAAGGTCATGTGTAGGATAATTCAACTCATGATCCTTGAGTTTGCGTGACTCATATGCAATCACTCGACCATTCTGCATTAGAACTGCTCCAATACCCTCAAGGGAAGCATCTGTACACACCATGAACTCACCTTCTGGATCAAGTACTGCTAAGATCGGTGCACTGGTCAGAAGCTCTTTGAGTTTCTGAAATGCTTCTACACATTTTTCTGTCCAAAGAAACTTCTTTCCTTTCCTCTGAAGGGAGGTAATAGGGTGTGCTATTCTGGAGAAGTTTTGAACAAATCTGCGATAATACCCAGCTAGACCCATGAAACTACGAATCTCCGACACAGTAGTGGGTGCAGGCCAATCTACTATTGCCTGGATCTTCGCAAGGTCTACAGAGATACCTTTGCCTGAAATAACGTGTCCCAAATACTGTATCTCTGATTGAAAGAAATCACACTTTGCCGCATTGGCATACAGTTGATTATCTCTCAAGCACTGCAAAACTAAACTCAAATGTTCCTCATGTTCCTTTTGGGACCTAGAATATATCAGAATATCATCGAGGAACACAAGAACAAATCTATCAAGATAGGAACGGAACACCCCATTCATTAAGCACATGAAAACTGATGGAGCGTTCGTCAGCCCAAAGGGTACCACTGTGAACTCATAATGCCCGTAGCGAGTTCGAAAGGCGGTCTTATGAATATCAGCCTCCTTGATGAGAAGTTGATGGTATCCTGACTTAAGATCAATCTTAGAGAACACTGTAGCCCCCTTGATCTGATCGAATAAATCGTCAATTCTTGGTAAAGGATACCTGTTCTTTATTGTCACCTTATTCAGCTGTCTGTAATCAATGCAAAGGCGCAAAGAACCATCCTTCTTCTTCACAAAGAGCACTGGAGCTCCCCATGGTGATACACTAGGTTGAATACTACCCTTGGCCAAAAGTTCCTCTAACTGCAAACGCAACTCACTTAGCTCTTGAGTGGTCATACGGTAAGGAGCTCTAGAGATAGGTTCCGCTCCTGGAGTGAGCTCAATGCTAAAATCAATGTCTCTCTTCGGAGGCATGCCTGGAATCTCACTCGGAAAGACATCAGCATACTCCTGTAAAATAGGGTGATCTAGGGTCTTCCTCGTAGATTCTTCCTCATCTAGCTCATTTACCGTAACGGCAAATACTTGACATCCCTTACGAAAGCTTCGCTTTAATTGCATAGCAGAGATCATCCGTAGGGATATAGGCCTCGGTATCCCCACAATCTCAACATCCTTCCCTTGGTCATCCTGACACATAATGGTCTTCTTTCTGTAGTCTATACTAGCCTTATGAGAGCCAAGCCAATCCATACCTAAGACCACATCGTAGGAGCCAAGAGGAATAATTCGAAAATCGACTGAAGTCTCAAACCCTCCTATGCTAAGTCCACACTTATGAACTACAGAATCTGTGGAAACTTTAGCGCCTGAGGCTAGTTCCACTTGCCAACCATGATCTTGCTTAACCGACTCTAGCTTACACTTGTCAACTAGAGATGGAGAAATGAAAGAATCTGTAGCACCTGAATCAAATAATACAGAGAGAGGTGTACCTCGGATAGCTCCTGTAGTCTCAACTACTGTCCCCTGATGGTCTGCCTGACGGTGATCCACCGCTGCAAATACTCTATGAGAACCACCTGCATTTCCGACTGTAGGCTCAGATGCTGCTGGCCTGAGCCCTGAATACTGAGATGCTCGCTGTGGGCAGTATGCTGCAATATGACCAATCTGTCCACACGAATAACATCCCGTGCCTCTACCAGATCCTCTCCCTATAGGTGGTGCATTCGACCGCTGGTGTCTACCCCTGCTAGCAAAAGACTGGTTGCTCTGTGCAGGCCGAGATTGCTGATTCTGTCTATTACGTTGAGCTTTGCGATTGATCCTAGAGTTGGATCCACCGCCACCATTCTGTGCCTGAGGGTAAAATCCCTTATGCTGCTGAGGTTGCTGCTGAGAATGCTGCTGAGAATACTGATTCCTCCTAGGGAAGGGAGGCTTCCTGATTCCACCGGAATTGTGGTTGCCCTTAGATTCTGCTATAGTAGGCGCTCCCACAAATCCTCCTTGCCCAAAGTTGACACTCTGCTCTACCAGGATAGCTCGATGTACCGCATCCTTGAGGGTCTTAGGCTCAAATACCTTAACACCCCCAATAAAACCGTTGTTCAAGCCTCGGATGAAATGTTGTGCCAACTGTGCTGGGTTGTCACTGAATCTCGAAAAAGGCATGAGCTCATAGAACTTGCGCTCATACTCTACAACGGTCATAGTGAACTGTCTCAGGTTATGGAACTCATCTGCTCTATGCTGCTTCCATTCCTCTGGTAGGAATCGCTCATGAAAACTCTCCAGGAAAATCTCCCAAGTGACACTACCCATGTCAATGCCCAACTTCTTCTCCTCAATAGTCCACCAGGTGGCTCCAAATAACTCTAGATTGGTAATGGCAAACCTCGCTTTGACATTACTGTCAAAGTCCTGCATAGCAAAAATCCTGTCAAGGGCAATAAGCCACTGCTCAGCTACATACCCAGAACCTTGCCCATTAAAGGGCTTGATCTTGGACCTCTGAAGATCCTTCATCTGAGAAGATACTATGAATCTATGTCGATCCCTCTGAGGACTCCTAGATCTGCGTCTATGCTCGTGTCCAACCTGGTGTGCTCTATCCTGCTCAAGAACAGGAGGTAAGCGATCAATAAGGGTTCGCATCATTTGCCTCAGATCAACCTCCTCAGAGTCGGCATGTCCCTCTTCGTGGTTCTCTTCCTGATGCTCACTGACATGCTCTTCCCTATTCTCTTCCTGAATGGGGCTCTCGTGGATAGACTCATGAACACTAACATCTCTGCCTCGTCCACGGCCAAGGCTACGGCCCCTAACGGAAGATCTCGTCCCAGATACCATCCTACAATAATATCCAAGACACAAGATGCTAAAATAACCATGAAACATACTACTGAAATACATAGATAAAAGACACATGTTTTGCAAACAAGATATTTTCAGTTTTCAGTTTACCTATAATTTCAGTTTAAGTATAATTTCAGTTTTGAAGTTTTGAGTGTTGAAGTATGAATAAAATAGGTAACTAATAGTTTATATACTGTTTCAGTTCAACTAGTTTCAAGTTTTAGTTTAAGGTTTGCATTTTTATTCAACTAGTTAACACTAGTGGCGTTCCAATATACTCAGAGCTCCCAATGTAGAAACTTGTGCTCTGATACCAGATGTAACGCCCCGCCAAGGGATCCAAAAGAATTAACCTAAAGTTTCACTAAGTTTGCTAAACATTTTTTTTTTAAAGTAAGAAAGTATGATATACACATCAAACACATAGTAGTGGAAGCAATAACATGTAATCATCGACAAACATACATTGCAAGTTACATTTCTTAAAGATCCCAAGACGTTGAGTCACGTTTAAATTTAATTAAATTTAAGTCTAACAACTATCACATACATATGAAAGAATAATCAGAAAGTCCCATGTCCATAATATACATTTGTTCCAAATGCCTCTCGGCAAATTAATTCGGAATGCTCAATCATCCACTGTACAAGTCACAGGGTATGAAAGGCTTAAAAGAATATACATATGTAAAGATCAAGATACAACATCCTTAAATCCATGATACAAAGTACAGTAAAAATATATGAAACTATTCACCATACATGATACATCCATACATCCATAATGATAAAACATCTATCATAAAATCTAACCATCCATCATAATAATCCAAGAACATAGTGAAGGTAAATGCCAATCACGAAAACTCCAGCCACGGTGACCACGGAACGGATCTCAATGGTAAGAGTAAAAGCACTACCACCCGACCGCGTGGAATCTAAATGGTCCACTCTCACCGCGCTGAGGAGATAGTCTCAAGTCCCAAATAGGATAACAAAACCTATAATCAAAATTACTCTCTAAGTCCAGGAAATCCTATAAGTATGCTAACTCAAGGGTTCCTAAAAAGATCGACATCTAAATCCCAGAGGTACCACAAGACACGTAGGAAACCTAATATGCAAGCGAGAAAGTGTCATCGCAAAAGTCACGTAGAAGTTACCCGAGCAATCCCTTAGGAATCCCGAGTCCCTACTAATCCTGCGGCCACTAGTATCCTCTCGTATTGACGAGGCATACTATGGAATGCAAGGTCGTAACCAAGCGTTCTCTCTACCCCATCCTAGTCTGTACTAGCACTCATGGCATGGGAGAGAACATACAATTATCTTGTTAGGTTCATTTTCTCTCATTTAGTGTAAATGTTTTCACTTATTAAAAAAACGACTTACAATGGGTTTCTCAAGGCAGCCTCTTAGGGCTCCGACCCCCATTGCAAGCCACTTCCCGACTCTACACATAGATAACCTACCTTAGCTCATGAACTCGTAAATCAAAGAATCATAATAAAACCACCTCAGTCCTATACGAGCAACTGAAAAACATCATAAAAAGATAATCCACAAAATTACATCAGTTCTTCATGAGCAACAGATAACATCAAATAGTAATCATGTAATCACGACAGTTCTCTATCAGCAACTGAAGGCATCAATGATAAGTCACAAAATCCAATGGTTCTCTAATGAGCAACCAGAAAGTAATACAAGTATAACTGATCAAGACTCAGAAATGGTTATCAAATATAACTGATCGAGACTCAAAAATGGTTAAGTTAGGTATTCTCAAATACATACACCTCAGCTTCACACAAGGAAACTGGAAAGCAACAACAAACAGTAACACAAACATGTCATAGAGCACTTCATCACATTACCATGGTCAGGTTAAGAAAGATCGAGACCAAATCATCATGACATCACATTCACAAACCTCGAGCCTCTGGTAACAACCTGAACTGGTCAACTCTAAACCAACCCCAAAACATTCAAAGTACAAAGACAACATCAAAGTCTCAGAGATTGGATCTGAAAGTATATTGTTTGAGTTAAGGTAAGGTTTATGTTTCAGTTTAATGTCAAATTCAAGTAACTAGGTTTTCTCAACTACCCTTTACGATTATCCCTTTTCTATAATAACTTTCATTAAATCAATATCCAAATTTATAATTTAGTCAAATAAAATTCATTATTAATTAACTTAATTAAACTAATTTTAATTAAATTAATCAATAATCATTTGATCTAATTACTTATTTTAATCTAACCATTAATTGTTAATTTATTAATATTTAAGCAAAATTATTAATAAATTAAAATTTACAAACTATGTCTATGCATTTAATATTTATTTATTAAATATTAATAAAGTTTAAACTATTATAAAATTAAATATATTATAATTTTATTATTTAAAAATTCCAAATAAATAAAATTTGTTTTAATAAATTAAAAATTATATAAATAAAAAAAAAAAAAAATCGAAATCAAAGTTTCATATTTTTTTTATATTCAAATAACGTTTATAGCCCGTCGGCTTGGCCGCAGGGCCTGCGGCGGCAGGTACTCTGTACCTGCCATCGCAGTACCTACGACGCAGGTACTGTCGGTCTGCGACAGTGGGGGGGCGGGTACGGGGTGATTCCCTCCCCCCCCACTATAAATATATATATTTTTTTTTCTTCTTTTTTGTATTTTATATATATAATATCTGATATATTTAAAAAAAAAAAAAAAAAAAGAATACCATTTCGTTATTAATAAGACTCTTATTAATAAACAAATTAATTAAGAATATATATATATATATATATATATATATATATATATATATATATATATATATATATATATATATATATATATATATATATATATATATATATATATATATATATATATATATATATATATATATAAGCATTGAAAAATTGGTCTCCTTTTCAAATTGATATAGAAAATATATAGTCAACCAATCGATCTACTAATTTAGAATTTCGGTATTAGATTCAACCCTTCCCATTTAAATCTTATGTATACAGAAGTTTATTGGCAAGCATCTGATAAATTCCAATATCGTAATGTTTTAACATTCATCACAGAGAATTTAGATATACAATCCACAGGCATGAAGAAGACAAGGAATAGAGAGATTGCGTAAATAATCAACGATCAACACACAAGACCCTACCTGATCCTGATGCTAATATACAATCTCCAGGAACTGTATAAGAATTCGCTCCTCTCAATAACCTTCCTCTGGAACACTTTCTTGGTATCAGCTTTCTGAAATTCGCTTCCAAAAATTGTCTCCCAAAAATTCCCGTCCAGATTCCTATCTCTCAAAAATGAACCCCCAAAGTTGTGATAAGCAATTTCTCCTCAATTCGGGGCACTAATTGTGCGTTTACCCGAGAAGACTCTTTGCACAACTCAGTTAACTCCAATTTAACTTTTATTATCTTTTCTTATTCTTTTGCATTCAACTTTCATGCACATTAAGTTGAATTATTAAATAACTTTATTTAAAATTTCACTTGACTTCAATTCTTAATTAATTTATTACTTTAAATCTTATGTGCACTTTTAAGAAATTAAAATAACATTATTAATTTCTATAATTTAATCTTTTAATTTAATTCTTATATTTAAACTCATGTTTAGATCATGCGATCTAAAATTCTTAATAAATTAATATCTTTCAACTTTTAATTTATTTTAGAACTTAATTGATAACATATTTAATTAATTTAAATAATATTTAACATTTATTTAAAAATGAACTCCAAATATATTATTATTAAATTAAATAAATATTATCCTGTTCTAAATATATCTTTGAACTTTAATCTCCAACTTTAATTCTTTTAATTAATTAATTAATTAATTAAATATAAAGATATCATAATAATTCTCTATTTAATTAAATCATTAATTAATCTTTTTTTTTTTAATTAGACTTAATTAATAGAAAATACACCAAGGACTCATAAAGCAACATACGAAAACCCATCATAGAGAAATACATACCAAAACAACAAAAAGGGTTATAATCACGAAATTACATCATTTGATGCATTCGGAGGGTACTTAACTCATATACTTGTCCTAATTATCAATTAGGACGATTGGCTAAAGGGTTTAGGATTTGGACTTAAGAGTTTATCTCCCCTCTCTTACGATTGAGACAGTGTGATAGGGTACGCTCATCCTGACAATTCAGGGAAGTCGATACCCGGTACTTGCAACCTGCATAAAATCCACGCATGTACAAACACAATATTCTAAGCTAAACAGACAATGGCAGGAAGTGGTGCATCGTGTAGATCCCGACTAGCAGGTGACTACGACTCCCTTCCTTAACCATATCAGAAACACCATACATAAATAAAACAGCACGCACACCATACACATGCAGTACGGGGTAAGTATCCATAAGAAGCACATGGAATAATAAACCATTTAACTAATCATCATCGATATTTGAAACCATTCAATAATCATTATACATGCATGAAATATAGAGTACCAAGTAATCTCATCATATAATAAACTAAGTGTAAACATCATCTGGTAATCTCTAAAATAATAATACTAATCATCAAACATAAATTGGCCTAAAAGAGTTTGGCAATGATATCAGAAATGTAGCTCGAAAATGTAAACTAGGGGCAGGGACTACATAGGCCTTGTTGTACATGATTAATAAACCTGTCATCCAAGGGAGGATCAGCAGATTGCTACTCCTGTTGCAGGAATTCACTTTCAAAATCATTGTCCGGCCAGGAAAGAAACATGTCAGTGCCGACCACCTGTCGCGGATCAAAACAGGGGAACCAGCGAAGGGTGTGAATGACGACTTTCCTGACGCGCAGCTGTTTCAAATTGGGGTACTGCCAGAATGGTACAGGAGTATTGGCAAGTACTTGTCAACATGACAGTTTCCCACTGGGATGTCACCGAATGATAGGCGCAAGTTGATAATCAGGAGTCGCATGTTTCAGTTGATCAATGAATTGCTCTACAAAATGGGGCCGGATCATATTCTTCGGCAGTGTGTGCTGGAAGAGGAGATACCGCAGGTGTTAAAAGAAGCACATGAAGGTCCCGCGGGAGAACACATGGGGCCCGACACCACTGTACGAAAGATATTGCTCGCAGGTCTCTAGTGGTCCACGGTGCAGGAATGGGTTGTCGGATGTGATACTTGCCAACGGGCCGGGAAGCCGCTGAAGAGAGATTTCATGCCACTTCACCCCTCACATGCACAGGAACTTTTTGAGAGATGGGGATTAGATTTCATTGGACCATTGAGGGTGAGCAAGACTCGACGGTGCCGGTACATCATTGTTGCAACGGAGTACCTGACCAAGTGGGTGGAGGCACGTGCATTACCAGATAACTCGGCCGTTAGCACTGCGAAATTTATTTATGAACAGATCATTACCAGTCCGTACTATCCAAGAGCAAACGGACAGGCGAAGGCCACCAATCAAATCCTAGTATCCATCATCTACAAATCCTGCGCGGTTGAAGGTGCTGATTGGGAGGAAAACTTACCCGCTACCTTGTGGGCTTACCGCACGACGTACGAGGTGACGACAGGGCACACACCATTCCAGTTAATGTTTGGACAGGAAGCAGTAGTCCCAGCGGAATTCATGATCCCGAGTCTCCGAATAGCGTTGGAAAACAAGTTGGATGACGATGGAAGCTTACAAGAGCGGTTAAATAATTTGAATAAGCTGGAGGAGAAACGGTTGTTGGCACAGTGGGCGACAGAAGTGGCACAGAATAGACGCAAGGTCTGGCATGATAAGCATTTGAAATGTAGCAGATTTCAGCCGAGATAGTTAGTATTGAAGTATGATGGCCGCAATGAAATCAAGCCGGGAAAATTCAGGGTGCGGTGGGTTGGACCATACTAGATCCGGGAGGTTGGTGACAATGAAGCAATCAAACTGGCGACCTTGGACGGACAGGAGATGGCTCAGGCGGTTAACGGATCCAAACTAAAAATATACCGCGCAAGAAGGATGTCGTCGTCGCCCAGTGCTCACATGAATCCTCTGTCGTCGTCATTAAAGGACTGTGACGCGGCAACACTAGCTGGAGGTACCTTTGTTATTTAAATTTTAAAAAAAAAAAAAAAATTATTAAAAAAAAGAAAAAAGAAAAAAGAAGGGCCCTGCGGACAGAAAAGCCTGCGGGCAGCAGTCTATCCGCGGGTAAATGAAAATCCCCATGGGCAGCCTGTCCGCGGGCTCTAAATTTCTAAACTCCGCCAGAAAGTGTCTCGCGGAAGCAAAAAAAACAATTTCCTTTACTGCCATTTGCTGCTAGGCAATTGTATCGTGCAGGGGAAAGGAGCAAAGAAGTCCACACAGAGGGAGATCGCACAGGACTTCAAGACGGATCTGCGCTTTGCCGTGGCTGAGAAATGTTGAGATGAGGAGGCACTGAAAGCTTAACCGTTCCTTCAAGCATTTGAACTGCTCTTTTCATCGATGGTCTCAGAGAGGAATCTTCTTGAATGCACCAAAGCCCCACTAGCACCATTCTTTCCAACTGAGTTGAATCAACACCTCTGCAATCCTGAATCTACCATATTTGAAGCAGTCGTAGACCCAATCACACAGAACCATTTCGTCTTTTGCCGCATGTAACTCACATGCCTGTAATTTTCGGTCGCTATATCAACGCAAGCACTTCTACCGGCGGTTTTGAAAATCTCGAACTGAATTGTGTCGATGGGTTATCAAGTGCTAGTTTTGAATGGAGGATCTCACTCGGCCATGCCCATGAGATGTAATAGCTGAAGAAACAGGTTTGGAGGTTCCGATACTGCATGCCGAGATAGTATTGCAGGGAGGTAATTCGAAGAAAGAGACGATTTGATTGTTTTCACTACTCCAAGAATTGCCTGAGTTTCTCATTTGGGTCAGACTCCTCCAGTGGTTATCTGCTGCCGTAACGGTTCGTGGAAAGGTGAGTTGGAGGCATCAGGGGTGACATTCCTTGTAACGGACGGAGGAAATATATATAAAGAGAAATAAGCCATTTTTGCATTGAGTCAGCGGGCAAGCGGAAGCCATGGAAGAGTCAATTGGCAGCAAATATGGAAAAGAATTCAAGGGTTTTAGCATCGGGGATTCGAGTTGTAGGCCCCTCCAGTTCCAGTAGCAAGAAATAGAAGACCAAGGAGGAACTCAATTATCTCACTGTCCAGTACGAGTCTTAGTGGGAGCGAATGCCGAAGGTGGTGGTAAGAGACCCCGAAGGCAGACCAGATTAAATTTTTTTTGATGCGGGCACAGGTGCATTGGGCCATCTAGCTTCCCATCTTCTCCTTCCGGTTGTTCGAATCAGTATTGCGCACCATGATAAAGACATATAGCGCCCGGAGCAGAACAAGTACATTTTTGTACAAGAAGCAGCAGATGACGGTGTCCTTTAAACCTAGGGATTTCACCAGGGTGTTCGGCATCCCTGGCCCAAATGGTAAGAAAGTGGAGATCAAGAACCATAAACTCTCACAGGAACGGAAGAAGCATTGGATAGATCTAGTATGTAGGGACCTTACACCCGTGGAGAGGGAGGCAACAGTTCAGGGGTCAAAGTGCAGAGGGCTTTGCAGGGACTTTATTTGGGAGGGTCATTGGCGGTGTATCATGGACGTCATCAAGAGCAGGTTGACAGGCGCCACTCGAGCTTCAGATAAAGCATTGCCGCAGATTGTGTTTATGAATGGTATCATGCAGGGAGTGGTATATGATTGGGCCTCAGTGCTTGCCGACAGGATGGAGGAATTCATGACGCTTCAACACCGAACATTTTTTATGCCGCACCATGCCATTGGGCTGTTTTTGGAGGCTGCAGCTAGCCAAATTCCACTAGATGATTTTGAGGCTCCTCCAAGGGCAAGTTGGCAGACGGGGAGCCTCCCATATTCTATTGGCAACACTTGGATATAGGAGGATCAGCAGCAGGCCACAAGAAAGTACTCTGCGGACTGGATGCTTCCGGAGGGACAGATAGCGGACGGGAGGGCACTTCGGTGAGTGACGGGGATGAGTGCATGGAAGAAGAGGTGAGCACATCGGCGGAAGTTGGTGGTGAGGTAGGGGTAGTGGGCCCACATTCTTTACCCCTCTTTAGCTATCAACTTCGGCGCACTTGACTACCTTTCCGACAGTCATTCCACCATTTGGTCAGCGCCATGCCCCGGTCCTTATGACTCCTCTAGCGGAGGCAGATGTCCCACGGACAATGATGGAGATGGTCCCACAGACAGCGATAGATGTCCCACGGACAGTCGCCGAGATATTGCCGATGGCTGTAGCAGAGGTGATTCCAGTTGTACCAGTAGATGTCACCGTCGTAGTCCTGCAGAGAGCACAGTTGCCACCGTCGGAGCCTGAGCCGCAAGTTCGGTTGGAGGTCATTGATTGTGATGCAGTTGTCACTGTTTCGTGATCTTTTTTAGCAGAGGTCGAGTTAGCCCAGCCAGTATCGGAGAACATGGAGCTCGTGCAGTCAGACCAACCAGAGGTGATGGATAGAGCTAGTGTGTTTTTGAGGCAGCAGTTCCGACTCACTCCGGCCAAGTGGGGTCCGTCCATTCAGTCTCCTAGGCATTCAGGATTATCACCGACAGTACCAGAGCCTGAGCTTCAGGAGAAGGGAATGCCACATGCCGTGGTTGCGCCGACAGTAGAGAAGGCGGCATCGGATGTGGGCATGGCTCCCGCTGATGAGGAGGAGAATAGTGATGCAGAATGGTCATTGGAGGACTTCGCCAAGGAGGATTACGGGTCGGATGAGGATAGGTGTCGGGATTACCTCAGGACTATGAAGTCTGCGTTGAAGAAGGGACACGATGTGGCAATTCAGGCCTTGACTCGACGGAGGGAGTGGCATTTGATCAGAGCATATATCCGTGGGATCTGTCCTCGACGATTTCAGACTTGTTTTGTAGATAGGGGTTGGCCGGCGGTGGAGACAGCTGAGATGTTGGCAGATTGGGCTACTGAGCCGGAGTTGGGACCCAGTGACACCCCTATGATGAAGCTGGCACATGAGATTGTTGGATTGTACAAGGATGTTTACTATGGTCGTCGGCGTGTGGAGCCGGACAGGGTTGCAGCAGAGAGATCATTGGCAGTTGAGAGTGAGGCTAGACAGAAGCTAGCCGCCGACTTGGCCGACCAGCAAGCAGCATGGGTCACAGAGCGGGCAGCACTACTGGCAGATATGGTAGCAGTGGTGCAGGAGAGGGACGTGGCTAGGCAAGGCACGAAGGCGGCAGTCTGAGATAAGGATGCGGTTGAGCACGAGATGCAGTTAGCTAGGAGGCAGGCTATGGATGCGGCGCTTCTTCTAAAGGAGGCCGTCGAGGTTAATTCTCAGATTCAGACAGATCTCCGCATCAGGACAGAGCAGGTGTATGAGTTACATTGCCAACAACACACCTCTGGGACGCCCCCTTCTCTCTAGTATTCCTTTTGTTGTCTGTAAGTTGTCTCCTAATTTTGTTAGTCATCAGGAGACGACTGTTCTTTTTGGGGGGGATGGTGTCAGCCGATTGGATGGTCCCGACGGTGTTTCTGTAGTTGGCGGATTGACTGTCGTCGGTGTTTTGTATTTTGTAGCCGACGGGTAAATAGTTTGTAGCGGACATAATGATTGTGGCCGACGGACTCCTTCGGGAAGGTTCGGCGGATAGTATTTATATCCCGTCTGGGATATTGTAAATCATCATCTACTATTACTGATATTATGAAGCATAATGTATGTCTGGCATATGCGAATATAATTCTGCTATCCTGTTCCATTGTCTGTATGTGTTGATTTCTTTACCAGTACGGTAAACAACCTCCATAGCTTTTGCCATGTAGACTGAATTGAGCATATATTGACCAATCACCAAGGGTTTGGCTGTGGTAACACCGAATCTTTGCCTGGGCTTAGTGTTTTGATATGATTGCACCTCCATGAGCTGTTTGGCCAACTCCATCAAAATGATCTTATCAGTAACATATCTTGTTAAGGTATATGGTTCCGCTTTGAAATAACCAACTCTCAAATAAGTGAAAGATGGAAACCGCAAAAAGATGCAACCGACTTGATTTACCCTATTCCAAGCTTCATCTGATACTCTTTTGACTACCAACTCTTTATCAAACTCACACTTGAAATGCCCAAAAAATGCATCTTGGACTCTCCTACAGTGATATTTGCTCCATGTCAATGTGATTTGATCATAATATTCCTAAATAGGAACTTGAAGCCGAGATCCCCTTTTGTGAAAAGTCTTGAGAAGGATCCCATGGATGTAACAATGTTAACCAAGTATTAATTCATGTGAAATGACGCTAATGTTCCTAATTTAAGAAACTGTTCACATAATGTTGTACTGATAAGCTCTACTTAGAAGACTGGTTCTTTGTTATCAATTATTTGAAAGATAAAATTGTACATCCATGGTTCAAAGTCACTAGATTCTTTGAGGCCACATACTCTACTAAGGAGGGTAATCAAATCCTTACATTCTGGCTTGAAGTTAGATTTGTGTATTGTCTTGGATCATTTACAAAAATTACTTCTTTTGACATCCAACCAATATGCATTAATATACCTTTGATAATCCAACATCTTCTCATTTCATTACTCTAGAGACACCTCTTTTGACAGGTCTACACATTTTGCACGCTGAAGATCTGTTCAATAATCTCAGGGTCCAAGCTAATGATAACCTCACCATTTGCATTCTTGATTGTTTTGGTCTTAGGACTGAAATGTTGAGCACATCCTAAGATGAATTTTGGTTCTAGGGCAGCCATAGGAAAAGTAGACACTGGATGAATGTTACTTCTCTTGATGCATCTCATCTCTCTGTTAGAAGTAGCTTCGACCCTTTGTAAGAAATCAGTAGTGTTAATGTGTTCAATCTCTGTGTTAGATACTTGATCCAGAGGAGATGAGACGAGAAATGTAAATGCATGAGCTAAATCCTTGTCATACTGGTACTTCATCTTTCCTTTGGACTTTGTAGATGAGGGCATGTCTTGTGCTACAACATGAAAATTCAAAAGGGTGAATACAGCATCAGAAGGTATTGTCTCCATGAAGATGTTGATCTTTGATTGCAAAGGTGGATCTGTGAAGAACAACGTGTTCGAAGTATTGATAAGATACTCATGGAACACATGAGATGAATGGAAAGCATATGCAGAGGGTCGAAATGGAACTTAGGAAGATGGATTACATGTGGGTAAGGGTGGGTTTTCATGTAAATGGTCAAGAATGCAACCTAGGTGCATAGGGATGTGTGCAAATGATGACTTTGATATTTCAAAGAGTGATCTTTTCCAAAATTGGGTTGTTTCGATGTAATTACATGTATACATGTAATTGGGTTCAGAGGATGTAATTACATGTAATGAGAAAACAAATGTGATTGCAAATATAGGAAAATGGACATAATATTCACTTGTATGAAAAGGTGAAATTTGAAAGGATGTGGATGCACTTGCATTCTTGAGAAAATTTTTTCAACTTTCTTCCAAACAAGGAAACCAAACAAGTAAGAAAACAACAAGAAAAACTATGCACAAAACAAAAAACATGGCTTTGGCTATCAAGTTGGACATGACAAATATCAAGATACTCTCCTACATGTAATTTCGTTTTTGGAGTTTGGGGAAGTTTCAAGCACTTGAAAATAGAAGATATCATCTTATTTAAAGAAATTTTGCAAAATATATGGCATGATTTTGAACAAATGGACAAAGATAAGCCAAAATATGCAACAAAATAGCAAAGTAAGTAAGAAAGACAAGCAAAGTTGAAATCTTCTACTTGGAGCTCAAAGAACCAAATGTGGAAGATAGAGAAATTGGAATGAATGACTTTACCCCATATTCAACTTTCCCAAACAGCTCTTGACTATTTCAAAGCTTACAAATGTGATCTTCCAAGGTCAAAGCATGAGGCATTTTTGCATGTAAATGCCAAAAACATGATCTTTACACCTTCAAATGCAAAACATTTTTAGAAAAAACCATGTAGTGGGATGTTTTGGGGCAAAAATGTGCCTTCCAAATGCAAGATCATGAATATATTTTTGGAAGGAAAGGTTAAAACATGATCTCCAATAGCATGTATGTGCATCAAAACTCAAAAATGCCTCTTCCTTGATAGATTTCATGGCTTGGAAGGAAGTAATTTGGGTGTTTTTGGCCAAAACATGCCCTATTTTTGCATGAACATGGGCCATTTTTGGCTTCAAGATGCAAAATCATGGTCTCCAATAGCACTTACATGTATTAAAATGCCCAAACACACTCTATGGGGAGTTTACATGTTTAAAATACATACATATGAAGGTTGAAGAAGCAAATCACACTCTCCATGGGCAAACACAAGGTTTAAATTGCATGTAAATAGAGTTGAAGAAGCAAATTGCACTCTCCCAGCCCTATTGCATGTATTAAAACATGCAATATGTAATATGCTTTGGGCATTTTTTGCCTTCAAAGGCAAAATCGTGGACTTGGGATGCATTTACATATTCTAGTATGCCAATCACACTCTCCCAAGGGCATTACATATAATGTATTTTGGAGGAAAAGCATGCATTTGGTCAAAGTCGCACTCTCTAGAGGCAAACACATGTTTAAAATAAGCATGTATTTGAGTTGAGAGTGCAAATCACACTCTAGGATGGACATTACATGTAACACCTAGCATGTACAATGCCATTTCTATACAAATCGCATCCTTGGATGACCATTGCATATTTTAAAAACTTAGTTTTTATTTCCTAAGTCGATAAAATGCCTTTCTAGTGCACATCACATTCTCAAGAGGCAATTGCATGTAAAGTAATTTACATGTAAAGGGGACTTTTCATGCAAAGTGAACTCTAGAAGTCCATTACATGCATTTCTAGTGCAAATCACACTCTAGGTATGCATTTGCATAAAAACATAAGTTGTGTTTGTACTACTTAAAAGACCAACTAAGCAATGTTTAATTGATTTTTGAATCAATATTATTCCTTAATTGGGTCAAAAATAATATTTACACTATATAGTTTATATATCATGTGCAAATATTATTCAAAAAGTAATATTTAACTTAGATGTTTTAAAATAAAATATAAAGTAACTCTATAAAATAAATTAAACTATATAGTTAATAAAGTCACTTAAGTGAAAAATTTAAAAGCAACTCAACATGAAAATATAACATGAAGTGCTCTATAGTCACTTAAGTGATAAAGTAACTTAGAAACATAACATAAAATCAATTTTTGTTATATTTTTCAAACAGTGAATGTCAACATTAAAATATAACATGATATTTTAAATATGCAATTGTATCTAGAGAGTACACCTTTTGGGCACTAAATGATCATATCGTTTGACTACCAAGTCCGATTAAGCCCTAAGATATATTGAATTGAAGGGAAAACCAAAACAAGGGATTGGACAAAACTAAAAGACTAAAAGCAATAAACACACTAAAAAATGTGAAAATGGACGTTGAAGGCTTCAAAAATCAAGCATAAGCTTAATAAAATGAAAAATGAAAAGGAGTTGATGCAAGCCTCCAGTAAAAGGATTTATTATACAAATTGGGGTCGATTGATTGATCAATATTAGCCAATTAAATAATGAACTATCTCAAAGAAATGCGAAACTAAGTTGAGAAAGTTTTGTATTGTTACCTACTATCCAGGTCCATCACTTGGACCTCCTTTGCCTCTGGTTGTGTCGACTTGTGCCATGTTTACTAGTTCAACCAACAAGGTAGAAGCAATGGTGACGACAACCTCCATGCCAATTACCTCTAATTTGACTTGAGGCTCTAGTGACTTGCTCTCGTTTGCCTCTGTCTCCTAGTGGATTTCCATTGCACCTTTTGCTGAAACTACAACCACTGCATTTAGGCTAGTTTGATCGTGGGCAACTTTCGCTATCTAACTCTTGGCGGCTACTTGGGATGGGAATTCTACAATCTCTGTTCCCATCATCTTTGGAAAGACTACCTCCCTCTTCCTTGTTGCCTGCTCAGTCACCATTGTTGTGGTCTCAGTCATCGTTGGGGATGGTGTCATAACAATAAGTGCTCTCCTCTGACTGAATGGTGGGATTGAAGGAGAAGTGATGGGTACCAAGTGTGTTGATGTGGGTAATAAAGGAGTTGCGAAGAGTGATCTAGGCGGGGACACTATATGGGTCATGTCGTCCTCATCCTCCACTAGAGAGCTGTTTCCCTTCGAAGCAGTCCCATCACTCTCTGTAGTATCTTCTCGACCACTATCAATGTCATTGGCACCCAATTCTTGCACCACCCTCTTTTAGCCAGCCATCATGCACCTATGTCTGAGTGTCGCCAATAAAGTACAGGAGGCTCTCCTTGGACCAACTTGCCTTTTGGCAGTACCTCAAACACATCAATAGGAATTTAGTGAAGGGCAGCCTCCAAAAATAACTCGATGGCATGGTGGGGCATGTAAAAAGTGTGGTGTTGCGTCATCATAAACTCTACTTGATTTTCTAGGAGGGATTCCCAATCATACACCACTCCATTCATGATCTTGTTCATGAAAACGATGTGGTAGAGCAATATTTGAAGCCCTACTTGCTCCCGTTAGCCGACTTTTCATAACGTCCATAATACAACACCAAGGCCCTTCTTTAACAAACTCCCCTCGCATCCCGTGACTCCTTGTACCTTTTATCACAGAATCAAACTCGTCAATTGTAAGTTCTTGGCCAACCAGCTTAACCCAATATTCCTTCCGATCTTGTGGAAGTTTGTATATTTTATTGCCACCTTATGGCCTCCTTGTCCTGGAATACCAAAAACTCTGGTAAAATCGTGGGCTTTGAACGAAACAGTAATAGGGTGTTTTTTGTATTCGAATAAGCTTCTCCTGTTATACTTGTCATATGATTCAATCATGGTTCACAACACCTGCTCAAAAAGCCGTATGGAAAATACTGGCATTTAGATGGCCCAATGCACTTGTGCACGCACCAATATCTGCTTGACGAGGTCTATGTCTGGCATCTCTTGCCACCATCAGTAGCATTCAATTTCGTTTAGGCTCTTCAATTGAACTGTGTGATGGGAAATGTCTTCTTTCTGACTGCTTGTTGCACCTTGGGATGAATTCTCTGCTTCTTACTACTAGAAGTGGCTCCTTGGCTTGCAACACGAAACCCTAAAGCCAAAACTCGTGCATTCTTGTCCATGTTGGAACTGTCTGCTTTCAATTGGTCCTTCCACTGCTGCATCTTGCCTGCTAACTGCATACCTTAATCATTTCTTGTTTTGTTGTGTTGTAAAAAAAAGGTTAGGGTTGCCCAACAGATGCAATCTGTTCCACTGACCCGTACTCTTCACCCACAAAACTTCATCTTGCATTGGCTTGCTCACTTGTCCCTAAGGCTGCTATCCTTGTGCTTTCTGAGGAAAAATGGACGGTGCCTAATCGCGGGCCTTAACGCTTTTTCTGTAGGTGTAAGCAAGCTCCTATTGTTCTTCGTGGGATGTGTACTATTCTCCTTAGAATTGCACGATGCTCATGGGATGCCCTTCTCTGCTTGTGTCTTTTCCTCTCTGCAGATACTTCCCTTCACTATGGTTTGGTTTCATGAATTGTGGGAGGTGTTGTGCCTTTGCGAGTTTCTCCTTTCACCACGACTCTCACTACTTATCTTTGATTGGTGGCCTTTGTCAAACTTTGGCCGTGGTGCAGTGTATATATGTTGTTCTGTGGAGTCCGCGAGGACAGTGTGTCCGTGGAACACATGTCCATGGACATTGTGCACCAGACTTTTTTTTTAATATTATATTTAAAATATTGCATATAACTTATTTACCTCGTGGGTCCACTTGGCTCCTTTCAAGTTGTTGGTGGTAAATTTTGAGTTTCGAGCCATTAATTGAATTTGCTATCTCCTATCCATTGAGAGCCCACAGCTTAATGGCTCCATTGTCGCAGACTTCTCGTACTTTGTAGGGTCCTAGCCATTTCACCTTGAACTTCTTAGGCTTAATTTCATTACGCCCATTGTACTTTAGCACCAACTTCTAGGCTGAAACCTTGTTTGCTTCAAATGTTTATCGTGCCACGCTTTACGACGAGTTTAGATGGTACTTATGAAATTGATTCCCCATGGCTGAAATGGTTCTTTGATCACTATTGACTTAAATGACAGAACGCCAAGCTTTTGTTGACCTACGAATTGTTGACACAATTTGCTTTTTCTTATCCATTGATAAGCATCTTGAAAAATGTGGGGTAATAGTATTGTGCTTCTAGAATTTTATGTACAGTGCCAGGTGCCGAGAAATGTTCACGACATGCTTGATTATGAAAAGAATCTAGAATCTGCACTTGTTGTCTTTTGTCCACACATTGGAGGAAAGTTCCATCCATTGCATGCTTGTAGAGACCATTCTCCCATAGGATGAAGCTAGAAGCTTTCAACTTGAGAGTCCTCCATTCCTTATATGTCAAATGCGAGGGGCATTCTCCATAACTCATATAATATGGCATATCAGAGTTCCAGTCATCTATAGTGCTGACGAATAAAATAGTAGGAAGAGAAGAGGAATTCTCATCCTCTACTTGCAAAAGAACATTTTCAGCCCTAAGCTGACATAGTCCTTTGCCGAGAACTAGCTTGGTTGGTTGTATCTCCATATCATATTCCTGGATCTTGGCAATCCAATTTCCTCTTTTCGTATCAAACTCTTGTTGTGTCAAGATGGTCTTGACAACTAGAGCAATGATATGAGAGTTCAAAATGTAGAATCTGGAATGCTTCACTGCTTTGATAACAACATAAGCATGCTTCTCCATCTAGCTGTATTTCAACTCATGAGCCTTTAGAGGGAAACTCATGAATGAAATAGGTGATTTGATGCCTTCATCATTGTTCTGCATCAAGATAGCATACATAGTATGCTCAGAAGCATAACTATACAAGATGAAGCTTTTTGTGTAATCAAGACATACTAGCACAAGTGCGTGTGCTATTGCATCTTTGATATTTGAAAACTGTCCTCCCTTCATGATTCTAGTGAAAAGCATCTTTCCCTTTCATCATATCAACAATATGACGAGTCTTTTCAGCAAAGTCTGGTACAAACCGTCTTAAGAAACTCACCTTTCCGAAGAAAGCATGAACTGCTGTCTTGTTTGATGGCAAAGATAAGCTTTGAATTGCCTGCACCCTCTTTGGATCAATTTTAATACCTTCCTTGGACTTGATGTGTCCCAACAACTTGCCCTCTATCATACAAAAAGCTGATTTCTTGGTATTCAGTAATACACCATGTTGTTTGCATTTCTCCAAGACTTGTCAGAAATGAGAGAAATGATCTTGACTTGCTTTGGAGAAAATAGTCAAGTCATCCAAGTATACGATGATGCTTGCATTGATGAGACCATCGAAAGCAAGGTCCATTGCTCGGTGAAAAGTCGCCCCGGTGTTGATGAGACCCAAAGGCATCTGCTGATATGCGAATGTTCCCCATTGGGTAGTGAACATCGTCTTATATTGATCATTCTCATGGACTTCAATTTGATTGTAGCCCAAAAAACCATCTAGCATAGATAGTATTTCTGAACTAGTAACAACTTGTAACACTTGGTCCATGACTGGTAGTGGATAGTTATCTTTGAGAGATAACTGATTGAGATTACGGAAATCCACACATATGTGGAGTTCTCCATTCTTCTTTTGTTTAGGAACTATGTTAGCTACCCATGATGAATGATGAATAGGAAAAATAATAACTGCTTCAAACATCTTTTAAATTTCAGGTAAGATGGTACCCAAAATCTTGGTAATGTATTGCCTCTGCTTGTAGTGGAAAACAACTACACTAAACTTAAGGGGAATGTCATGCTAGACTTCCTTGGGATGAAAAGACTTCAGATCTTCGTAAGAGTAAGCCAAAACATCCTTGTATTCATGAAGCAATGTGATGAACTTTTCCTTCTCCTCATCAGTACACTAGTTACCAATGTTAACTAGTTTTGGGTCAACTTTCGTCCCAATGTTGTATTCCTCATATTGTCCTGAGGAACTTGTCCCTGTCTTTTGCTGCTCTTTGACATACCCATCATGCTTGTCAAACAACTTTTCCAAAGAAATCACACCCTTGGGTATACTATTTTCCTTTCAATTGAATAACTTCCTAACCAGTGTTAGGATCTTTATTAGAGATAACCTCATTGGGTGTATTTCCGCTTTCTTCAAAGTACATATCATCAAAACCTTCCTTAGATTCAAGGAAATTGATGATCTAAGTATCATCATTGAATACTTGCTAGCGCTCACAATTATCGGGGATACTTGGTCAATTAAACCAATTATATCACATATATGCCATCTTCAAAGTCTTGGTGAGGAATGAGCAGAGTAGCTGAAACGGCAAGTTAATCAGCCCTATTATTTAGCTCCTGAGGAATTATCAAGATATTGAAAGCATCAAATGTCTTGATGAAGTCCCAAACTAGATCACAATAATGTCGAAGTCGGTCATTTCTGGCTTGATATTGACCTTTGACTTGACACACCACTAGTTCGACATCCCTTTTGACATGAAGATTCTAAATTCCTTTAATATGCGCCATGTTTAATCCCAATATCAAAGCCTCACATTCAGCCGTGTTATTGGTACTGGGAAATTGCAACTTATAAGAATAAGGGAAAAACTCCCCTTCAGGTGAAATCAGCACAATTCCTGCACCAGATCCCATAAAAGCACAACTTCCATCAAACTCCATGGTCCAAACATCATTAGAACTGTTTATGCTTGTTTCACTTTCCATGAGAATAATTTTTCCTTAAAGAGAATCAATAGAATTCCCTTCAGAAACATTTTCTTCTTTTTTAGGAAGATCCATCGGATCATCTTTAGAACAATCTTTTCTTCAATCATGACTGGTGGTTGATCTAGAAGACAAACTCCTCTAGATCTTGAGCAGCATCAACAAATATTTTTGTGTCTGAAAGCAAGGAAAAATTTCACAGCTTGTCCAGTCCTTCGCAAATTCTAATACTTCATTGCCATGTAGGTAATAATTACCCATTCCGACCAATACAAAAAGAATCTGAGCATATGGATCATTAGATTTGACCACCACATATTTTGTTTCTCTGTTAGGATGCAACTTTTGCATAACACCTTTAATAGGTATTCTGGCTTCAGTCATGTCCATACTGAGTTCCCTACTCACATCCTTACCTAAATTATTGCCAAGTAACATGTCGTCAAAAGCAGGCACATTTGCAACTAAGACGGTCATCTTGATCTTTTTATCCTAGAAGGACGCAAAGGCAAATTGAGCATCTTCGATTTGTCCTTTCAGGCGTACTTGCTTATTCTCCATGGAATAGCAATTGCCAAAGGACTTAGTTAAGGTTAACTCCAAAGCATCTGCAACCTTAGCTGGCATAACATTGTCAGAAGCACCAAAATCTATGATGCAATTGCTTAGCTTGACACCATTTATCAACAGGGAAAGGTAGAAAGACTCAATCTTTCCTGGACTTTGAAGATGGAATAGTGACTAGGCTATTGGGCATGCTTTTAGATTCAGGGGTAGCCAAATGAGGTTGAGTAGGCTAAGATTCCTTTACGAATTTCGTGAGCCTATCTAGCTGCTTTGGATATGGTTGTAGGTATTCTACCTTAGACATTTGAATTTTTGTTCTCTTAGTATGATCTATAATATCAAATGCTTGGAAAGAGCTTGCTAGAGAGGAATTAAAATTTTCAGCCTGGGGCTTAGTATTAATGTTAGACGTACTGCAATATGAGCTTTAGCTAAACAAATAATTTTGCATGCATATGGTGCATGTGGATGTGTAGGTGACATATGTTAGATCTGTATGGTGTTAGATGTTGGTCCCTGAGGTACCCATTGGATGGCTGGATTGTATGGCAGTGCGTGGCACGCATGAAGTCGAACTAGGTAGGTGTCGTGGATGCATGTGTACAAACGTGTGGGATTGTGTGCAATGTGCAAATTGAAGTACTGCCTATTTGTGGGACCTCTAAAACCAACACATATTAAAATATGAAGGATTTGGGATGTTACAGAGAAGAAAACTTTTGCTTTCTATTACCACAGGGATTTACATAGATCATATTTGTTTGTAGATTTTAATAGAGGCTTTACGTTTTCTAGGTTGAGGGTTTGTGCTGAAAGCATCTGATGGAGCTAACATTTAATGATAGGAGTGGAAATGGAGGCGAACAGAAGATTTGTCTTTGGCTCTCACAACCAAAATGAGCTTGTGGTCATTAAGCCCAAGGGTGAGGGTAGGTCGAAGCCATTTCATCATTTTGACAGTCAAATTTGTAGTGATGAGATTGTGACAATAGTAGGAGAGTTCTTTTTCTCCCAATAATGAGAGTGCTTTTCTAGTCTGTTGGCTCCTTTGTGTTCCTCTTCACCTTTTTCTTTCTTTCCACAATCACTATTTTGTATGCAGTGGCCTGCATGTATATAGGAAAAAAGACCACTTGTTCAGAAGTGATGAGATGGTGTCAAAGAGAGGTGGCTTTTTTGGGCTTGTGTTCTTTTTTCTAGTCATAGGTTTTTTTGATACTTCATATTTTAGCAGTGCTTTATGGCATTTGGGTAGTGGAATTTTTGTTTTGGAGGATCGCTATGGGTTTGGGTGCCTTTTAAAAGAGTGGGGATCTGATTAAGAGGAAGGGACCCTATGCTATCAATGATAGCCAACAAAGTGGATATATTTTAATAAAATATATAGAGCTGCAGTCATCAATGGTTATTGTCTAAGTCACAGGGTTCGTTGAATTTTTGGCTCCACGTTCGAAATTCGGTGAACCCATAAAAAATGTAAAAAATTCGCTGAAATTCGTCATAAATTCGTATGGAGCTGTTTTTTTGTCATTTTGCAAGAAATGATATAATACTCCGGTTATTTTTTGGTGTTTGTTGCTTCATTGTTTGGCATCTGCTGATCGAGTTCCATCAGCTTAAGGTCCCTTGTCTGGCGTTTGACATTTTTGATTGATTGTATCTTCCATCTTTGACCGCATCTCTATTTTGTTGCATTGATGGCCAATGGTCTACATTTGCTCTAGCGTCTACATTTTGCTCTAGTGAGTCAATGACGATCGACATACAACAAATCCTTAATAATACTATTATAATAAATATGTTGTCGGTAAAATGTTAGTGTAGCCGACGGGTAGAGTAGTATCCAAACGGGCATGTGACACTTGAGTCACCCCTTTAGAAAGGTATATGCACACGTCTGAGATGGACTTTGGAATCATCATTGTGATCATTGTAGTCATTGTATTCGGATTGTAATCAGCAAGTGCATATATGAATAAGGTATTTGTTATGTGTTGAATTGTGTTATACATGTGTTAAGCTTTTACCCTGTACGGTAAACATTTGGTGCCGTTGCCAGACGGACCTGGAACGAAGGAATGATATCAAGATTAATGCCGAATTTGCTTAACAAGGTGAAAGATAAGGATGAACTACGTATAGCACAAGAAGTTCTAATTTTAGCACAGTAGGCAGAACGTAGGCAGAGACTTCAGCAGATTGTCGAGGGGCACTGAAGGGGTGAAGAGGCACAGCCGGAGGGAGTGCACTCACCTAGTAGGCTAAGGAGTGCCGAGAAATTGCTGGAGGAAACTCAACAACGCTTAAATTTGGTGGAGGAAACAAAGGAAGAGTTCTTTAACCTGTATATGCCGAGGGGAAAGTGTCCGAATGGAAGGGAAGCAACTTGCATGGCTCGGAGTGCCGAGGGAGCACGGGTGTGGAGTGATCTCTTTGCTCCTGATAGGCCAGACGAACGGATATGGGCGGAGAATAGAACATCACTTGAAGACCTTTCACTAGACAACACGGTTGTTGGAAACAAGACTGTTATACAGAACAACACGGGAGACCAGAACATCGTGGGAGTCCAGAACAATGCGGGAGCTCAGAACAGTGCGGGTACACAAGTACCTCAGAATCAAAGGAAAGTAATGATGGCAGGTCCTAAAGAAAAATTACCCAAGTTTCACAGTGATGGTTAAACATACCCTATCGGACATTGTAAAACGTGTTAAACCATATGGACGGCGAATGGTGTGACGGATGAGGATGACTGGGTGAGACAATTCCCAGCAACCCTACGGGGTGTGGCGATAGATTGGTTTTTCGACACTAGTCCTCAGAAACTCAATACATGGGAGAATGTTAAAAAAGAATTTATAGCAGAATTTAGATTGCTCCGAGATGATAATGAAATAGTGGCGGAGATATATAGTACTAAACAAGGAAAGAACGAAACAGTCCGGACCTATGCTAGACGATTGAAAGAACTAATTGGAAAGATGGAGAGCCAACAAGCGGACGGTTTGAAAAAATGGTGGTTTGTGTAGGGGCTACGGCCGGCTCTTAAAAAGAAGAAGATTGTACCACCGACGTCGTACACCGACGCGTATACTCGTGCCATGGATTTGGAAAGTGAACAAAAGACGAGTAAGAAGAAAAAACATAAATCCTCTGATTTAGATGATTCATCCTCGGAGAGTAGCAGTAGTGATGAGGAGTCGAACAAGAAAGTGAAAGCATTATAGAAAGACATGCTTCGGATGATGAAAGAATTCAAGAATTTGAAAAAGAACTCGGACACAACGAAGGGAGAACTGTGGTGCACAGATTGCAAAGAGGATGGCCATACGAAGGGTTCATGCTCGAAGAAGCAGTTTTGTGACATATGCCAGGTAGCGGGACATTCTCTAAAGGAGTGCCCATTTAACTTGAAAGCAAAAGGACATTGGCAGGTATTATTAACGCAAGAAGCGTCCAACAACAATAACACGAGCAATGATGCAACTTCAGGTGGATATCGAAATAATAATAGACGTGGAAGGGGTGGAAACAATAATAATAACGACGGAGGCCAGAGTAGAATATAGTACGATGTGAGCTGATGGTCGATGATATAGTGCCGGGCATGCAATCTTTGGAGTCACTTCGCTAGGGACTGCGCTACGAAGGAGATGCCACAGCTACTGTGCAGATGGTGTGGTCCAAGGGACCATGAAGATTCAAAATGTCCAAAGCAAGGCGTAAATTTATTAAGTATTGAAACTTGTGATGAGAAGGTATTGGCGATCACACGGGAACAGGCGAGGAATGCAAAATATCCAAATGCGGAAGAAGAGAAGGAGAGGTTACAAAAAACTCGAACGGAGATAGAAAAGCAGATGAAAGTAGAGAAGTTACAAGTGAAGGACACTGTCGAAACATCAAAAAGAAACTTGGTGGAGCAAAGCATGGTGAAACAGATAATGCAAACGAAAGTGCCGATTAAATTGAATGACCTTCTCATGATGCCACAGTTGCGTACGGCTATTATAAATATGACGCAACCACCGAGAGTGACAGAGGAAGCAAAAGATAGTAAAGAAACAATGCCGGCAGGAATAGACTCAATGCTGTTGGCACTTACGACAAGTAGACACCCGGTAGAGGTGGAGATGGGCATTCTGGGTATTGTGCTGACGGATACAATAGTAGATGGAGGATCGTGGGTAAACGTACTATCGGAAGATATTTGGAAAAAGCTTGGACAACCAATACTATGGCTGCCTACTTTCCAGTTACAGCAGATCAGCATGGGATAAAGCCGTTGGGAACTTTGATGGCACAACCGGTAACAATGGGGACACAACCCTTTTTACTGGATTTTGTGGTCATTCCATTAAAGAGAAGAGGGTATGACACCATCCTGGGACGAGGGTGGCTAGTGCAAGCTAAGGTAAAGCATGATTGGAAGTTGAACGCCCTGTCCATGGAGAAAGGAGGTAGGAGATTTATAATTGATTTACATACATAGATGGTAGGAGAAGAAGCAGCGTCATCGGACTTAGAAGGCAAAGGCGAAGGTGAGAGTGACGATGAAGGAAAAAAGAGGATGGAACCAGATGAAGAAGGGGTGCTGAGATTAGGAGGGTCAACTGATGACGACTTAGATTCCGTGAATGGACTGCTACACTGGCAAATGGAAGATTATGAGGTTTTTCCAAGCTGCAACCTCTTGAGCGTTGAGGAAGAAAAAAAAGGCGACGAGTTCTTGAAGGAGTATAGTGAACTAAAGGAGGGAGAAGTGCAGGTAGATGAAATACCGGCCCATACGTTTAGTAAAGATAAACTGATGAAGTATGAAGAGCCGATGGTGAAAACAATGAACTCAGGTGATGAGGAAAATCCGAAGAACATTCTTGTAGGAGATGAATGGAACCCAGTGTTGAAGGTGGCAGCATTTAGAATATTCATGGAGTACAAAGATGTTTTTGCTTGGACGTATAAGGACTTAAAAGGAGTACCACCAGAGCTATGTGTCCATCGGATACCATTAATTGAAAGTGCAGTACTTGTACGGAAGAAGCCATACTGAATGAATAAGAACTATGCAGCGCGGGTCACGGAGGAAATTGACAGGATGCTAGAAGTAGGAATCATTTTTAAAGTACAGACAAGTGAGTGGGTATCACCGATCGTGATATCCCTGAAAAAGGACACAACACAGATAAGAATATGCGTGGATTTCCAATGTCTAAATGCCGTAACAATTAAAGACCCGTTTCCAAAACCCTTTATAGATAGCATTTTGGAGGAAGTAGCGGGGCATGAAATTTATTCATTCATGGACAGATTCTCAGGGTATAATCAGATATCCATTGCCGAGGAGGATAAGTTAAGAATGACATTCATTGTGGAGGATGGAGTATATGCATACAACAGGATGCCGTTCAGATTGTGCAATGCCCCGGTGACGTTCCAAAGGATTATCTTGTACATATTTGATAAAATGTGAGTTGGAAATTTTGAGGCATTTTTAGATGATTGATCAATTTTTAGCACAGAGGACAAACACATAATGGCGTTAGGAGAATGTATGGAGAGGTGTAGACGAGCAAGATTGGCGTTGAATCCAAAGAAGTATAGATTTATGGTGCCATAGAGAAAGCTGCTTGGACACATAGTTTGTAAAGAAGGATTGAAGACGGATCCAAACAAGGTCGGTGTGATTTTAGAGATGCCACCCTCGACGGATGTGTCGGAAGTGAAGTCATTTTTAGGGCACATCGGGTATTACCGGAGATTTATTAAAAAATTTTCAAAAATTTCTTATCCGCTCAACAAACTCACCTGTAAGGGTGAAACTTACAGATGGGAGGCTGAACAGAATGAAGCTTTTGAGGGACTGAAGACAAGGTTGGCTACAACTTCGATTTCGGCCTATCCGAATTGGGATAAAGAATTTCATGTCCATGTAGATGCATCAAATTATGCCATTGGAGCAACACTGGCGCAGACTGGTGACGACGGGTTGGACCATCCAGTGTACTTTGCAAGTAGATTGTTGTCGAAGGCAGAGAAAAATTATAGTACCATGGAGCGAGAGGCGTTGGGGATGGTATATGCAGTACAAAAGTTTAGACATTACTTGTTGGCCACTCCCTTTGTATTCTACGTAGATCATCAAGCGCTGCTATACTTGGTGAATAAGTCGACTATTCAAGGAAGAATAAGTCGATGGTGGTTATTATTATAGGAATTTACATTTAAGATTGTGGTACGGCCAGGGAAGAGTCATGTAAGTGCAGATCACCTATCAAGAATAAAATCGGGGGAGCCTTTGGAGGGGGTTAATGATGATTTTCCAGATGCACAACTATTTCATGTCACGGTACTACCAGCTTGGTACACACGGATCGGAGAATACCTATCGACGGGGTAATTTCCAAGTGACATGCCACCAAATGAAAGACGGAAACTGGTATTGAGAAGCCGAACCTTTCAATTAATCAATGGACTATTGTATAAAATGGGACTGAATCAAATTCTGAGGCGGTGTGTCCTCGAGGAGATTTTGAAAGTACTAAGGGAAGCACATGAAGGCCCAGCAGGAGGACACATGGGGCCGGATACTACTGCGCGGAAGATATTTCTGGCAGGACTATGGTGGCCGACCATATACAACGATGCCAGGGAGTGGGTCGTTGCATGTCATACATGCCAGTAGGTTGGAAAACCATTGAAGAGAGATTTTGTGCCATTGAATCCCTCACACGCACAGGAGCTGTTTGAGAGATGGGGACTGGATTCATTGGACCACTGAAGGTGAGTAAAACAAGGTGCTGATATATTGTGGTAGCAACAGAGTACTTGACTAAATGGGTGGACGCACGTGCATTACCAGACAATTCGGCAATAAGCACAACAAGATTTTTATATGAGCAAATTATTACTAGGTACAGGATCCCCCTCCAGCTAACAAGTGACCGGGGAGGACGCTTTGTTAACCATGTTATTAGAGTGCTCACTACTGAATTCAAAATTTACCATTCATTGTCGAGCTCGTACTATCCAAGGGCTAACGGACAGGCCGAAGCAACAAACAAAATCTTGGTTGGAGTAATTTATAAATCCTGTGCAGTTGAGGGAGAGGACTGGGAAGAAAAGTTACCATCTGCCCTATGGGCGTACTGTACTTCATACAAAGTAACTACAGGACATACCCCATTCCAGCTAATGTACGGAGAGGAGGCAGTGGTACCGATAGAGTTCATGGTACTGAGTTTAAGGATAGCACTCGAGAACAAATTAGGCAACATGGAGAGCTTAAGGGAGAGATTGTACAATCTGAACAAACTTGATGAGTGACGGCTGCAGGTGCAGTGAGCCATCGAAGTGACACAAAACAAGAGGAAGTCATTGCATGACAAGCACTTAAAATTAAACAATTTTCAACCTGGTCAGTTAGTACTGAAGTATAATGGAGGAAATGAGATTAGGCCTGGAAAGTTCAAAGTTAAATGGGTCAGACCGTACAAGATATAGGAAGTTGGATATAATGGAGCAATTAAACTATGGACACTGGACGGAAAAAAAATACTAGATGCAGTAAATGGGTCGAAGTTAAAGATCTACCATGAAAGAAATAATCTCCCGCTGATAGCCAATTGAGGAAGAAAAATGATTGTGAATAATGTATATATGTAAATAATGTATAATATTGGTGTTGAACATAGTTTTAAAGTGTGAAGTAGTAAAGTAAAAATATTAAGAAAAGACAGTTTGAAAATCAAAGAAAAGGTGATAAAAAGTATATAAAACAAAAAAGAGAAGTATTAAGATAAAGTAATAAAGCAAAAAAGTGTAAAAATAATGTCGTACGGCCTTGAAGGAATGTAATAGACAAGCCATAACATAAAAAAAAAATCATAATTAGAAGAATTAGAAAAGAACATATGGCTAGAAGAGAGCAGGAGAAGCAATTGGAAGCCGTACGACTAAATAGGGAGGGAAGAGAGATGACTGTATGACTTGAGGTCGACATGTTTGGAAGAAATTGAAAGCCGTACGGCCATACAGAGATAGGAGATTGTCACATTGGAAGAAGCATACCATACGACCAAGCCAGAGGAAGAACACAAGAGAGATGAAGTGAAGTCCGTATGACAGGAACAAATGCATGGTGAAAGACCGTACGACAGAGATAGAACAATAGGTTTCAAAGACAAAGACCGTATGGAATATACAAAAGAAAATATCAACCGTATGGTGATATTGTACGGCTAGTATAAAATGTGTTGAGGAAAACAATGCAAAGTATTGGGATCTCATAAGACCGTATGGACAGCAGGGAAGCATGCTGAATAAGTTGCCGTACGACCAAAAGGAGAGAAGCATACGGCTGAGAACCATTTCAATAAGCCACCATATGAAGATTGGGTAACTTGGATGCATTAGAGAGAAAGGAGGAATAACGTATAGGGTCAGAAGGAATTGTTC
Source organism: Cupressus sempervirens (assembly GCA_028749045.1). Classification (NCBI taxonomy): domain Eukaryota; kingdom Viridiplantae; phylum Streptophyta; class Pinopsida; order Cupressales; family Cupressaceae; genus Cupressus; species Cupressus sempervirens. The sequence goes on along the minus strand of CM053791.1, from coordinate 818,626,598 downwards.
CATTTTCTAATCATTGTTTAAAAACATACGACAGGAAAGTGGAAGCAAGGAACTTTTGTACGGCAAGGAAGGGGAAGGAAGGAGCTTCAAACGTATGGCCAATTGGGAAGAGGATTTAAGACCGTATGGCCAGGTTAGAAAACATTCTAAAGAAGCCCATACGCTACAAACGAATTGAAATAAATTATCAAGCCTAAGCAGTATGGATTTGGTGACCAGAGGAAAGGGAAAAGAAAGCCGTACGACGTACGGCAGGAGAGAATAAACTTGACTGTAAAGTATGCAAATGCTAGCCGTACGAGTCATTGAAGAGGAGTTAAGTTGTTTCAGAACAGCAAGGAAACGGTACTAAACAGGAGGAGTTTACCTCGGAAGCTGAATTCAATAAGCCGTACCATAGAAGTCTAAAGAAGCCGTACAGTACGGAAGCTAGGACAAGAGAGAGAATTGTGAAAAGTTTGTACGGAAGTAGTAACTGTCTTAACGGTTTGAGATTGATTCACAAAACAACAAGAAGTGACAGTTATGCAGTTAGTTGGAAAGAGAGCTTGGAAGAGGAAACTGGACGAAGACATTGCCACGAACAAGAATGCGAAAATACTACCTTCTGGAATTCGTGTAGCAGGAGGGACCTATGTAGGGACTAGTACAGGTGCCAACAAGAAAAAAGCAAAGCAATCGAAGCAGCTAGGAGACATTCCTACAATAAAAAGTATCACATTCGAAGGGTTAAATGGTGAAAAGTGCCGGAAGTGGTGGCAAGAGACACCAGACGACCATCCGGTGAAGGCTAGCATCAAGAAAGCTCAGGTAGAATGGGTAGTGCAAATGCCAGTATTTTGCATTAGAGACTACGAAGGGTTTTTGCGCATTATGATTGAAATATATGACAGGTTCTCTCGAACTAGTGCGTTTGAGTATCTTGATCGCAATTTAGTAGTATCATTTAGACTGGCTGATTTTACATGAGTATTTGGCATACCTGGTCATGCTCAGGGTGGGAGAAAAATAGATAGCAAGCCAAAAAAGATGAGCCGTGAAGTGAAGTTGAAGTTGATATAGCTTGTGCGAGGAGACCTATCGTAGGCGGAACAAGAGGTTCTTTTAGACACATCCAAGGGCAGAGGGTTAAAGAACTAGTATTCAGGAAGGTCATTGGCGTTGTTTGATGGATATAGTGAAAAGACGCCTCACAGGCTCGAGCGGCACTTCGGATATCTCTTTTCCCCATGTAGCCATGATGAACGGAATTTTGCACGGCAGGGTTTATGATTGGGCAGCATTATTGGCCGAACGGATGTCGAAGTTTCTCACTTTGCAGCATAAAACATTCTATATGCCACATTATGCTATTGGTCTGATCTTGGATGCGACAACGCGGATAATCTCGAATGATGCATTAGAGGCAAAACTGGGACCACTTGCGCTTGGCGAACCACCTATTATGCAGTGGAGGCATTTGGATACTCTTGGCACCAAAACTATAGGATAGAAGCGACCAAGGCCGGATGGTGGAAACATAGATAGTGGCCGAGAGGAGACATCTTCAGAGGAGAGTGGGTCTGAGGGGGAAGAAGAAGAGGACGAAGAGGTAGAAGTGATCACGGCTACACCTTTGAGATTTTCGCGACCTGTACTTTCGACCACGACACACTTGATTCCTATAGGCATACATGGTATCCCAGGGTTTGGATAGCTCAGGCAGCCAGTAGTGATGACACCAGTTTCAGCTATGATGCAGCCCACCGTAGAGACACGAGTTGTAGCGGAGTCACATCCGACACCGATGGAGATAGCAGCTCTGGAGGTACTGATGGAGCCGGCTCGTGAGACTCTACCAGATACAGGAGGAGAGACTTTGGTACCTCACATGGAGATAGACATAGAGATAGGGGTGATGGAGGTAGCGACAGGCGAGGAGTTGGGGGCATCAGGTGTCCGACTAGAGGTAGTAGGTTCTAATGCGGTGGTCACAGTAGATATGACACTGCTGGCATCATCGGAGCGAGATAGAGAGAGCCGATCCCAGAAGCTGAGTGCTTTCCTGAGCACAAAGTTCCACCGAACCCCGACACCTTGAGTGACATACCTTTCGACACCCACACGGGAAGCAGTTTTGGAAAACCCGTTACGGGAGGTTGGGCAGGCACAGAGTGAGGGATTACCGCATAGCACTGTTGAGCGTATGGCGGAGGTTGTGGAGAGGGCTATGGGTGCATAGCAGGAACACTTAGTAGTGCAAGAGACAGTGATGACAGAGGCAATTTTTCTTGATGATGTCGCAACTCTAGCATCTCGGGTTCACCAAGTGTTAGCTTTGGCTAAGACTCAGGCGTTGGAGTCAGTGGTGAAGGAGCTGGAAGGAGTCATATCCTTCATGAGGTTGGGATGTCCAACTACCTTTAAAGTTTGTTTTGAGGAGAGGGGATGGCTAGATGTGGAGACCACGGAGATGTTGCAGGACTGATCTAGGATGAGAGACCCTGAGATGGAGAGCCGGGTAGAGGCTCTGATTCATGAGATAACAAGGTTATATAGGGAGGCGTACTACACTCTTTGGAGGAGTTAGGCGGATCAGGTAGCAGCTGAGAGAGTCGGGAGGAGTCAGTTGCTAGGTTAGGTTTAGAGAGGGCAGCTTGGGAATATGAGAGGGCGGCCTGGCAATCCGAGAGGACAACCTTGTTAGCAGAAAAAGAACAGTTGGCAACAAAAAAAGAAAAGATGGCAGCAGATAAGGAGAAGGAGTTGGGAGAAGTCGGAGAGATGATGCAGTTAGCCCTAGAATTTCAGATGGAAGTAGAAGCAGAGCTGAAGATCAGGAAAGAACAGGTCTACAAGCTACGGATGGAGCTAAACGAGTTGAGGATGCGGACGCATCCCTTTGTCTAGTACTTATGCATTGATGTATTTTGTTTTGGATTTTGTTGTATTGTTGTCCCGAGACGACTTTTCTTTTGGGGGGATGATGTTGTCGGTAAAATGTATAGTGTAGCCGACGGGTAGAGTAGTATCCAAATGGGTGTGTGACGCTTGAGTCACCCCTTCGAAAAGGTATATGTACACGTCCGAGATGGACTTTCGAATCATCATTGTGATCATTGTAGTCATTGTATTCGGATTGTAATCAACAAGTGCATATATGAATAAGGTATCTGTTCTGCATTGAATCGTGTTATACGTGTTAAGCTTTTACCCTGTACGGTAAACAAAATACGATATATATTATTAGGTTTTAATATTTTTTGTTTCGGTTGGAAATCTTTGATAAGGCTATTATAATGAATATGATTTGTATTATTAGATTTAATATTTTATAAGATTATAATTATACATATTAAAAGTTATTTAATAACTTTTTACTGACAAAAATGTTAAAACTTAATAATAAATAGCATAATAATATCTATCAGAAAAGAATAAAATTAGCATATTAATAATAAATAAAATCATAAACAAATAATAATAATAATAAATAGAATCATAAATAAATAATCATAATAAGTAAACTCAATATATAAATATTTCTTTGCATGAAACTCATAAACATGTAATAATAAATTGCATATACTTATATATTTTTAAAATGTGGATTTTTTTTTTCATTTTTTGACTTGTCGAATTTCTTCCGAACCTTGTAGTTGTTGAACTTGAACTCAAACTCAAATCTTGTGACTTAGGTTATTGCAATGGACCAGTGGGAGCTCCCCAAAGCGTATGGGGAGATGTTTGATTTGGCTCTAATTTTGCAGGGTATGGAGCAATTGCGGCTGTAAGTTATAACCACTCAGTGTAAAGTTGTTGGTTTCATTGTACAAATTTTGTTTATTAGCTTCGTGACCATGATTATTTGTAGATTGGAAAATCGAATCAAATGTGGATTTGACATTTGAGTCTTTCAGTCCGCAGATTATCCTCTTTGATATCTTGGTGTTCTTTTGAGATGAGAGGATGTATAGTTAGGGTGTCTTTAGTGGACGTCAAGCATGCTTATTGTGATACCATGAGTAGCCCGATATTACACTTAACTAGGAGCTTTTGGAGAGTTCTGTTGTCATGAGATAGTTGTCTTCATGTGATTGGAGATGCCAATTCTTGTTTAAAGGATGCTTTTTATTGTGCTATTGTGGATTCTCGAATCTAGATTAGAGTGTTGGCATGATACGGGCTATCTTGACAGGTTATACTCTTTGGAGCATGTGGTCTCTATTAATAGAGTAGTTAGATCATATTGTTATTGTTACTTAATTTTAACACATGTTAAAATTCAGTTCTGAAAAAGATCAAATGAAAGTAAAGTACACATTTTTATTGCTTTCAGCTTATGTTCAAATTGTCAAATCAGATTTCATTTAGAATGAAAGAATATAGGGAAAAATGTCTTTGTATTATTCATCATGATAGATACAACTGATATTTGCAAAACTGAAATTTATAAAATGCTTAAAGTAAATCCTCTCACACAATTGACCATGAGAGTGACCTCTACAACTGCTGATACATATTCCTACTCTATGAAAATGCATAACATAAAAGAAGAAAATAAAGTAAGGGTCATAGGGCACTAGTCATTGCCTGTAATGACTAGTTGTGTTGCATTCTTCCACTCCCACTTGTTCGCTGCCTCATACTGCATTCCCTCCAAGCCTCCAAACCTGCATTCATTAGAAAAAATGTTAGATCCAATGGATCTAAGCAACACCAGTGTCTCACCTCACCTAAACATTCATACTCCTATCTTGCTACGCATCTCTACACAATAAGAGTATGTACCAACAGGAAAAAAGAAAAACAATCTCGTCATTTTTTTTATTACTAACATGTTTGCTTCTTGTGCAATATTCTATCTCTTACAGGTACGCGGATATAACTGTAGGCTCCCACAAGGGTTATTGAGCCCAACGTGCCTATAAAAGATAGGATCACTTGAGAAGCTGATTATAATAGTAAATAAAACTATAAAAGGGATGCATTCAGTTATGAAACCTTTGACTTTTACAAAAGATATGCTACAGCCACAAAATGAACAAATAGGTAGCAAAGTTTTTGGAAGAATCACAGTCTGATCAGCAAGGTTGTGAAGACATGAATAGGAGAATATCATCAAAAGTGCAAGGGATAAATAAAGTGAACATGATGATGAGATTTAGAGCAGCTACATTATCTCTAACATAAAGTGAACTATTAAATTCAAAACAGCAACGAGAAAGAAATCAGTGAAGAAGACTGTAAAAAATAAATGAAAAGATATTTGCATGATAGAGGAGCTGATATCAAGCAAGTGATGGAGCTATTCTGAAAAGGAAATGTCATAAATAGTGAATTGCAGTTGGTCAGTTTATACAGAGAAAACAGAAGCAGAAGTTACATGTTTCACCTATGGCCAATATCAAACGATATTATGCTGAAAAGATGGAACAGCAGATGGTATAGCAAAATCTTTCATCAATTTAATTGAACTTCACAGTTTATCGCAGTTTATAAGATTCGTGACAAATTCTAATGGAAATCAAACAGAAGGATCTCTATTTTCACTTGAGAAAGTATTAACATACTCATATATGCATATTGTTATCATTTAATTGATAGTATTTAGAAATTCAAGTACAAGATTTGCTACATCCAGATTCATGGAGTAAAATCTTGCTTATAACTGCAAGAGAAGCAAATAAGAAAAACACTTTGCTGTTATACTTCATATCCATCAAATGGTGGTCAGATCTTGGATGGAAAGTCCATTCAAAAAGCTGCAAATAGCTTTCAAGTGCAATATAATATGAATATATACAACATGTATGAAGCCTAATGATAAAAAATGGAGGCCACCCTTAAATATCACACACTAAGTGATGCAGGAGCATCTTGCATGGAAAAATTATTGGAAAAAAAAAAAAAAAAAATAATCTGGAGGAGAGAGAAAGTGACGAAAATAGGAAAAAAAATAATAAAAAATAGAAAATAGGAAAAAAGGGAAAAGAGAAATTTCTATTTTCGAGGTGCATAGGTGGCATAAAATAAAAAAATAAGAAATTAGTTGTTATTCCATTAATCAAGGTGTATAGGTGGCATCTTAGAAGCTTGTGGAAAGTTTCTTAAAACTTGCATTTAATATTTGTTGGGTGCTTAGTTGTATTTGGGTGGGAATTTAATATATATATAAAGGTAGTTGTATTTACCTTTTATCCCACATTGGTTGTGTTCGTAATGTCTTGGGTTAGAAGTGCCTATTTAAGCAAGGCTTATTATCATTTGTAATCAAGCTCAAGGAGAAGCTTGAGGAGTAGAAGCTCAAGGAGTAGCTTGAGAAGGAGAAGCTTGAATGTGTGAAAGTTGGAAAGCTTGGAAAGCTTCAAGGTGAGAAAGTTAGAAGGGGTGAAAGAGAAGGAGGAAGTGAAGAGTGAGTGTTCTTGAGTCTGTGAACAGAGCGCCGAATGTGAGGCAGTTTACAGCAGGATTGTGATGGACTTGTGAGTGTAGACAGAGTGCCGAATGTGACGCAGTTTACGCTGGGATCTTGGATCTTGGATAAGGTTGGAGAAGAGCTAGTGACTGCGGTTTAGAAACAAGGAGATTGCTTGGTGGCTTGCGAGCACAAGTTGAGATCTTGGAGGTTTCTACCAGAGTGTGGATCTGGACTAGCTTGGGCTTGGATTGGATCTTGAGAGATTTTGTAGAAATGTTATTGTAATTGCTATTGGATTGTCAAGTATAATAAAATTCTTGGGAAGCATTTTATCTCTCTTTGTCTTCATATTGTTGCATTTTTGGCTGTGATTTGGTAAGGGTGGTGTGGCCCTTCGTCAGTGGTATCAGAGCAGTACTTCATCACTAAGGAGAAAATTAAGCTTGAAAAAAATAAGTCAACTTTGACTCTATAACACTTTGAGTAGTGGAATGAAGCTTAGTTTGTGATGTTTAAGCCGTCCAAGAAATGGAAAGCAAAGAGTTCAAAATCTGCAAAGGATATACAACTCATTGATCACAAAGGTTGAGCATAACAGAAGCAAAAAGTGAAACAAATATCAAAGATAGTTGCCAACATTGGAGTGAGAGAAGCAGTGCATATTCAGAAAATTAAATACCCAGATGAATAGCAGGAATCATTGACAAATATGTAATAAAATCATGACTCCTAACCAGGTATTTCCTTTATAATGGTGGCTTGTTTCAAGTTCAAATAACAACTCAAAATCCTATTAATACTATAAAACTTTCCAGCTTGAGGCTATGGCAGGGTTTTCAAAAAATCTGCAGTATATCATATGGGTTTTCCAACCAGTGAAGAGATAGGCAAAGAAAAGAGAATCTGTTCATCACAATTTCTATGTCTTATAAATTCCTCTGAATCCACGTCAAAACAAACAAATTGTGATAAAGACATAAGCAAAGCTCTAAATTCAGCAGATATACAATTCACGTCCACATAAGAATTGCGACATTTTCTTCATGGGGAAACCCGACTTGAACAGATGGTGGCTCCAATAGGACGAAAAAGTGAAGACACGACAGCTACAAGAGCAAAATACCCAGTCACAGCAACAACAAGGAGTAGAAAACGTGTGATGGAAATAAATAAAAACCAATCATGATGCCATGCCAGCATATTTCCAACTCTAAAAAGAAGTTGGAATGTCCAAGATCCAAGCACATTATCAAGAGATATACACCCAATCATGGCGATGAATCCTTACAAGTCTCCAGTCCAAACAAATAAATCTCCAGGCACTCACAACACATTGGAAAACCAAGAAAATCTCCAGAAATCTTGTCATGGCCGCTAGGGTTTTCAAACCCTGCCCTCTTTCCTTTCTCTCATGTCATCGATAAATGAAATAAAACAATAGGTTTAGGTCTTTGTTCCTTTTATACATTAAACCTATTTTGATGATGGTTTTGGGTCCGCACATTTCACATAAGGAGCCTTGTATGTCAAAAGGATATTGTAAAACTTTGTTTTAATTCTTTACTATCATTTTAATTAATTTGTTCTTATTTTGGTTGTATTAATTTTAAAATTCTAATTATTATTATTTAATTGATGCATTATAAATCAATCAAATAATAATAAATCCTCAAATACAACCAAGTAATAACTGCGAGTAAGGTTGAGTTTATTGTCAAATCAAGGTAACAAAGCATGTGTGGACTAAGTGTTAAAGGGAGAGGTGGCATTTGACTGCCTAAGTTTGTGGATTTGAAGTTCAGTTCAAGATTGCATGTTGAGTCCTCCTTATATGATTTGACATTGCTGGCATTTTGGAGTTGCCACTTGTCATAGTATTTGTTTTAAATCAGGAGTCTTGACTGATGACTTTTCAGTCATCTTTGGAGAGATTTTTGGAGATTTTGGAGTCATATTGGAGTTGTCATCATAGCCACTTGGTTGAAACACAGTTTGGAGGACATTTAGCATCATTCCTGAGGTTTTAGAGTCCTTTTTTGAGCAGATTTCTCTGATAATCGACCTACAGCCCCTATTTTTATGGGAAGACTGTTGAGTTTGAGGAGTCTTGACTGATGACTTTTCAGTTATCTTTCGAGAGATTTTTGGAGATTTTGGAGTCATCTTGGAGTTGTCATCATTGGCACTTGGTTGAGACAGTTTGGAGGACATTTGGCATCGTTCCTGAGATTTTAGAGTCCTTTTTGGAGCAGATTTCTTTGATATTCAACCTACACTCCATATTTTTATGGGAAGACTGTTGAGTTTGATATTGATATATATTTCTCATTTTAATGAGAAAGGGTTCAATTTTTTTGGAAGGAGCACCTTTGTCATTTCAGGCATTGTGTTTATCATCCTACTATATCAGATTTGTAGCATGCATTTTCAGAGACTGTAACAGTTTATACAACTTATTTTGGATCTATTTTTGAAGTTATACTTGTATGCCTCAGTAGTGATTGATGTCATTTTCTTGTGTTTCTTATTGAAAATCTTAAAATCATGTCTTATTTTGCATCTTTTATATTTTGAAATCTTTTACACAGGTCAGGGGTTGTATCAGGTGTTTTGAAGATATTAATTGTGATCAACTCCTTTTAATACTTAAGGTTTTGAATTTCCTCTAAAATACTTATGTGTGAAGTACATAATCAGGAATCGTATCTGTTTGGAACGCTGCAAGTTGTCAAATTGTGCTTGGAAAGACGTTTGTTACAGTCATATTAATTGGTGTATTACCTTATGTTTCTGCATTTTAAAGCTTTTTCATTACAAAGTTTCTTTCTTCATCCCTTTTCCATCCAGGTTTTTACAGTTTTCTTTAGATAGGTGAAATCACCAGATTCAATCATATAGGAACCGACCTAGAACCGGGAGGTTCAGTCAGGTTATAGGTTACCCACAACCTCTCATTGATCCCATGTTGCTCCAAAATTGTTGAATTTTCAGGTTGTTAATAGTAGGGTGCAAATTTTGGAGTTATGTTGTGTTCCTTGATTATGTAGATGTGTAGCGGGTTTCTTGACATTGGTCTTGTAGATGCTTTCATATTGATTACATTGGTCATTTGCTTGGAGAGCTTCATTATGGTGCAGTGCTGTTTTTGAAGCTTAGCATAGATTGGTCATGGAAGTGCTCTTGCATACTAGGAGACTTGGGTGAGGATCAAATTCTCTTGGATTACAAAACATTTGTCGAGACGATTCCTTTCTAGAGCCTTGAGCAAGAAGACATAAGATCCTAGGGCCTGGTGATGGGTAGGAGTTCAACATGGACCTAGATGAGATTGTTCTTGGAGATAGGCATTGTGACTTGGTGTATGCTAAAGGAGCATTCTCATTCCTCACTCTGGGCTTGGTAGATTTATCTTTTAACAGGAGAGTTGATTGGATTGGTTCCTAGGTTTGGAAAGATTTTGAGTTTGATCTTCCTTGATAAGTACGAGATATTTTCCGTAGCGAGTCAAATTATGATATTGCTATCGGGATTTAACTATGTAGTTATTGAGTCAAACTCATTGACTCATGTTTCATTAGTAGTGATTCACACGAATTCATCTCTCATGAGAATAAATGAAGCACTTAGCACTCATTGGATCTAGGTGGTGCTCATAGAGGTGTAGTGTCGGGGTTTCTTGGGAGGTCACCCATCCTAGTATTACTCCAGCTTGAGCATGCTTAACTATTGAGTTTTCTCCATAGCTAAACCCACTCTACTTGCAACCCCATTTGCAAAACCTTCACCAAGTGTTGTGCCCTATGAACCATTCATTAGAAAGCCCCTCAAGCTCATCAATTGATAAGTAGGGATATTTTCCATAGCGGGTCAAATAATGATTTCGCTATCTAGATTTAACTGTGTAGTTGTTGAGTCAAACTAATTGACTCATGTTTCATGAGTAGTGATTCAGACAAATCCATCTCTCATGAGAATAAATGAAACACTTCACACTCATTGGATCTAGGTGGTGCTCATAGAGGTGAAGTGCCGAGGCTTCTCGAAAGGTCACCCATCCTAGTACTACTCCAGCTCGAGCATGCTAAACTACAGAGTTTCCTCCATAGTTAAACCCACTCTGCTTGCAACCCCATTTGCAAAATCTTCCCCAAGTGTTGTGCCTTATGAACTATTCCTTAGAAGGCCCCTTAAACTCATGAATTGATAAGGATGAGATATTTTCCACAGCGAGTCAAATTATGATATTGCTATCAGGATTTAACTGTGTAGTTTGTTACATCCCAAATTTTGACCTAATTTTAATTTATTTATAGTTGTTAGATTAAATGGATTTTCTTTCATAATCATGTGAAGAAGGTAGTTAAATATATTCATTGTATTCATTATGTTAATTGTTTAATGAAGATGGTCGTTATCCATTATTTGTCATGTGATGTTTAGCAGTTGCTTGATTTTGGAATTGTGGTTAATAATTAAATTCTTTATCTATATTAAATGTTATTATGAAATTATTATGGAATTTGTTATTATCGTGGAAATATTACACGGTTGATTGCAGGAGAAGATGAAGGGGAGAAGCATTGCTAAACAGGATCAACGAAATGGGATACTAGCTTAGTCCAATTATCAGGTTGATAGGTATGACCTTAAATTGCCTTGGTAAGGACCTAGCGACTTGAACTTTAGGATACAATTGATGGACTTGCATGAGCTATTAAATAAACATTTTAAAACATAAATTAATTTAATTAAAAATAATTCGTGCCTCAAATTTTTTTTGATTGATCTTTCCACCCCATTATTATAATATATACCTATGTACATACACATAGATATAAGAATAAAGTGACACCATAATATTATTTTTATAATAATATGATGCCTCCTTATAAGTATATGTATGTGCAAGTAGATAGATATAAACTATATTTATTCTTGATTTATAACCTTCAATCTTTTTCCATACTTATTCATTTTTCTTGCTAGAAACTAATTGAACACTTGGCATATTTATTTGGCGTCCAAGAGCCAAGTCTCTTCTTTTATGTTACAGCTTCTTGGAAGCCAAAGAGACATATAACCTCTTTATATTATGAAGTCAAGAGAGGCAGAAGACATGATTTTTCCATCACTCGACTTCTTTCATAATACCTGACCACGTTTTTCATAGCACCCGATATCTCTGCAGTTTACCATTTAGTAACCATTGCATTGTTTCCCTTCCATGATTTCCTTGTTATACTGATGTTTTGCTGAAATCATGAACGATAATCATACTGGGAATTAGCGTTTAAGATCTTTTCTGTAAAGAGAGAGGCGGGTTGTTGAGTGTCCAACAAGACTCCATTCTTTTTTCCAGATTATACCAGGTTATGTGGTTATTCAAAATCCAAACATTGCAATATTATTTCTTTATCAATTGTTACAACATTCCGATTTATATAGCAGTAAGCTACACTTTATATCATGATGCAAATATCTTGCTTAATATCATAGGTTTGACCTTCTCTAAGCTAGAGTTGTTTATGGCAAATAAAAGCCAAGTAACTATGTTATGAAATCATGATTTATTTATGCCACTGGAAATCAGAATCAAATGATAGTTTTCTGTAAGTCTTAAAGAACACATTCTTCAAATCACAGATTGTGATAAGCTAGAAACATATATGTTCATGAATCAGTTGAGAATCAATGGACATAGCCGATTGCTTTGAGATTCGAGCACCTAGGGCTCATCAACTGTATAGCCATGGAAAAGGTGAGATGGAATCTGCAATGACATGGAAATAAAAGTCAGACATGATACAATAAATTTAAATTAATTTCATTTAATAGCTCATGCTTGTCCATATTATTGTTCCCCTGTTGTCAAGTCGGGCGGTGGTGATCAGGTCATTGAACCCATCAAAAAACCTTGGTTAAGGTTGTTTAAAGGCATGCTTTCCATCTATGATCACTTGATGTTAGTAGAGCTAGTTATTCAGAGATGTTTGTCCATAACTGTGTGGTCACTCTAAACCCCAGAATGCTCAGGTGGTTGGACTAAAAGTATCCCAAGCTTGATCCCAGATTAGGGAGGGCCTTTCTATTTAATAAATTGTGTGGGGATAAATATGGTCCGAGGTTGGGAGGTTAAGCCTAAGTCAATGCTTCTCCTCTTACCGAAAGTCGAGGCTTGCACAACCAGTTAAAGACTCACCAGATACTTTTTGTATGTTCTTTCTTTTTCATGATATGCATTTACTTCACTTATATGTACAAAAGGATAGTAAATCGTTATTTCAGTTATTACAATTGATTAATGTTATACTTATTTCAGTTAATTGTTATTTTAGTTATTACAGCTGATCATTGTTACAGTTAATTTCGTTAATCATTATTATAGTTATTATAGTTGATCATTGTTTCAGTTGATCATTGATGTGGTTATTTCAGTTGAGCTTCTTATTTTAGTTAATCGTAGGTAGTTAAAAACAATTAATGTCCCATGAAAAGGAATTCAATATATTTGTTCAATAATTTGTTAAGGAAAACTCCTAGTTCGCCTTTATTTTGTTATGAAAATCTATTTGTTACATAGTTATTGAGTCAAACTCATTGACTCATGTTTCATGAATAGTGATTCACATGAATCTATCTTTCATGAGAATAAATGGAACACTTAGCACTCATTGGATCAAGGTGATGCTCACAAAGGTGAAGCGCTGAGACTTCTCAAGAGGTCACCCATCCCTTGGTTAGAGGTGATCTTCCTTGGTTAGAGAGGCTTACTTTCATGGTTCGGTGTTGTTAATTCTTTTATTTGGGGAGGTAAAGTAGATCATACTTGGCAAAGCTTATCACTTGTCTTTTTGGCATTATGTTTCATCTCAAAGCTTCTTATTCCCGTGGTTTGTGGTCATCTATTGTTGTTGTACTTCGTTTTTTAACACCAGAATGTGGTCTTTAGTAAGGACTTCGAAAAAGAAAAGTGAGATCAAAGGTGGGAGAATTGAGTAGCAAATAAACTCTTTTTTGCAGCATGTTGGTTGCATTTTGCAAGTCATGGTGATTTCATCTGTAGGTATCGATTGGTAGATTGACATTGCACATGCAACATGTGTATGCTTTTTCATTGGGCCACACTATAAGGGCTTTGAGATTTTTTATGTCTCAATGGTTTTTTGGTGTGTTCTACTCAGTGTAACGAGACTCGGACTCGGCAAGGGTAACTTGACTCGTGACCCAGCTCGGCGGTGACTTGACAAAGTGAAAAAACCTCAAAATTTTGAGATTTTTTAGGATTTAAAGAACATTCCATGCACCCATTATTGAATAAAGCGTAAAGACACAATAACATCATTAAATAGAAGATAATTTGATCATAATGCACATGCCACATACTTAAAGTTAAAAACTTAAAACTTAAAAGTCAAACATCGATTACATAAGTACAATTCTACAAAGTTACAAACTTACAAAGGTAAATTGCTAAAAGTAAAAACTATATTACTAGTAATTAAAGTCAAACTAAGATAAATCCATGCAAACCATCAAAATGTATATGTATTATCATTTATGCATTATGAAATCCAACACATCAAGATTCAATAGTCATCATCAAATTCAAATGTTCTAAATGCTGATCATATATTAAGTTAAACTGTTAAACAAAAAGTTAAAACAAGACTATTAGTCTACAGCTATGGCTCCTAGTCGGAGTCCTCATCATCATCCTCATCCTCAGGCTCATCCTCATCATCATCGTCATCGTCATCCTCATCCCCAACCTCAGCCTCAACCTCAGGCTCAAGCTTAGTATAATCTATAAAATGCCTCTTAGTAAGGCATCTAAGGTAGGTCCTGGATGACTTAGTAGCCATAGCATCAGCTCATGAGGTGCCTCTAGGATCAATTGTACTCTCTGCCTCTGGCTCTGCCAATGTCTGTGAGGTGCCACTAGGAACAACTGGAGCTCTCTGGTCCTCTGTTGCCATAGCCACAGCTTCAACCTGGCCCTCTCTATCTGCCTGGTCAAGCCACTGTAGGTCCTCATCATCAAAGATAGGATCAATAGCCTCAGTGATCCAATCAGACTTTGGATCAACCTCCTCTAGAGTAATCGGAGAGGTGTCACTATCCAAAATCTCCCTGATCCTAATGCGCAGGTTGTAGTGCACAAAGACTAGACTATTCATTTTCTGCACAGACAACTTGTTACGCCTCTTCGAGTGGATGTGCTCGAACATGCTCCACTTGCGCTCACATCCAGAAGCACTACTTGGCTGGCTCAAAATGCGGATGGCGATTTGCTGAAGGTTTTTGGTTGAAGGCCCAAACATTTGCCACCATCTATCTAAATTTTGAAAAAAGGAAAACAAAAAAATATTAGTCTCATTTCAAAATTTGAACTTTAACTTTAAAGCTAGAAATTTAGAAACTAGATTGTATAAGGCTTAAGCTGCAATCTTTACTTGGCTGTAATTTTGTATGACCTTCTTTGCAAATTTGACTTGAAAAAATGGGCCTTGATGCATTATTATAGGCATCCATCTCAAGCAATATATCTGTGGGATTAGGGGACATCTTCGATATCACTGTGTATAGGCCACTAAGAACCTCCTCATCTGCCTTGAAATCATCACAGAAACGGTATGCCGGATTGAGGTAATAGGCTGCTGCATGGATGGGCTTATGAAGCTGATTTTGCCATCTCCTATCAATTATGTCCCAAATAGGGCCATAGTTTTTCTCAACTCCTACATATTTGGCCTTAATAGTCTCTTTGACCCTATCCATGCCCTCATAAATGTAGCCCATAGAGGGCTTCTCACCATTAGCAACTCGTAGGAGGGCTACAAGGGGCTCGGTGATCTACAAAACAATTAAACAAAAAAACAATTTAGTGAATGATGAAACTTTGCAAAGTTGCACAATGAAAATAAAACAAAAATATGTATGAGACAAATTAATTTATAAAATTTTAAGACTTAAGCTTTTAAAATTTAAAATTAGCTCCACAATCTTTGAACATGGCTCCCAAAAATCATAATCATCATAAATGCATTTTGTTGCATCTATCCTTGCAGGGCTGCTCGCAAAGGAGGAGGAACTCCATTTTGGACCAACAAACATGCACCGCAACTCTAACTTTGAACTTAGCAAGGATTTTAGTGTGATAAAGTTAGAGGCAAATCTTGTGATACCAGGACGAGCCAACTCCTTTCCCTTCGTGTATTTCCTCCTTTCCCTTCGTGTATTTCCTCATAGTGCTAAGGACCAAGGCATGATTATAGATGAACTTACAAAGATTTTTGGCCTTGGTAACACATGATTTCACCCATACAAGCTTGCCAATATCCTCTGACATGAGGTTGATGCAATGGGCCGCACATTGAGTCCAAAAGATTTTTGGGTGTCTCTCCATCAATAGTTTTCCTGTAGCAATTTTAAATTAGTTAGTAAACAATGAAAATTTTTGATGTATTAAAAAACTTTTAATTTTCAAAATTTAATGAAAAACTAAAACAAATTTTTTAGAAGTAGAACTTAGAAAGTTAGAAGTTAAAATTTTACCTACAACAACATAATTAGCTGCATTATCTGTCACCACTTGGACAACATTGTCTTCCCCCACCTCCCTTATGACCTCCTCAATAGTCTCACATAAGAATTTTGCATTTTTCACACATGAGGAAGCATCTATGGACCTCAAAAACATGGTGGATCCTGAAAGTGAAAATTAAACAAAATAATTATCATTCAAGAATCAATACTCAATAAAACAAAATTTTTGTTATTCAATAATAGTATACATTAAATTTTAGACTTCAAGAAGTAGAGCATGATGAATTACCTCCGCTAGAAACAAGAAAATTTAGGAGGGTTCTGGACCTCCTATCTGTCCATCCATCTGTCATGATGGTACACCCCTTTTGGCTCCAAATCTTTTTGTGGTCCTCCAACTCAAGTTTCATCTCCTCAACCATATCTAGCAAGAGGGGGCCACTCAACTCATCTTCAATGGGGGCTTTGAACCCCGCACCACAGATGGAAACTGCATCAATCATCCCTTGCCAATAAGGAGTCCTATTACATTTATAAAAACATTTTAATTAACATATTTCAAATTTTCAACATCAAGTTAAAAGTATAAAATTGAATATAAATTTTAAAACTTAAAACATAAAACAATCAAATATAAATGAAGTTGAAAACTTGAAGTGCCTGGCTGCTATAAATGGAATGTCGCAGAAAAATCAAAACTTGCAAATTGCTCTTACTCCAGCTTCATGTATCTCCCTATTCCAGCCCATGCTCTCAAGTGAGGGTTGTGCACCAGGAGTGGTACACGGTACAAAAAAGTTGTCCAACTTACTAGATTTTCTGACTCTAGGATGAAGGAGAGCAGCACTACTAGAAGGGGCAGCAGCAGTAGCATCACTAGAAGTGCAAGGAATAGATGTAGAAGAAGCACGAGCAACAGAAGCACTAGGACGATAGGGGGGACGGGAAGAACCTTCTCCAACACAGCCTACTGACTCAGAAACATTTGCAGATGAGCGTGGAAGGGAACTAGAACCAATCTGAGCTAACTCTTCTAATTGTTTTTTTTAAAATTTTTTTTTCTTGTTCATATTTTTCCAAGGCTACATAACAAAAACGTTGAGCCTCAACAGTTGCAGCACTACAAGGCTCAATATCATGACCACGTAACCCAGCAATATGGTATTTTAATCTATTTATCCCCCCACTATTAATGGTTTTGCAAAATAGGCATTTTGTTTGACTTCTCTTTCTACCTGAAAATTCTATGGTGAACTTCCAACACTCATCTTTTTTGTTGCCTTTAGAGAGCTTGGATTTTTTACCTCTAGAAGCCATTATGACTTCATTAAGGAAAAATGTAAAGGTTGTTGCAATAAGACATTTTAGACCAAATATTACAATTTTAACATTGCATTTTATGAAGATTTAAAGTTAAAAAACAACTCATAAACAAACAAAAAAAAATTCATGCAAAAAACCCATAAGCATAGACAAAAAAATCATCAAAATCTAAACAATCAAGTCTTACATCTTTCAAATGCTTTGGGAAGTGTTGAGAAGAGCTCCTATAAACTCCTTGATGATCTAAATGCAAGCTCCAATGTCACAAATGCAAGCTTTTCTCCCCCTCATTTCAGCTGGTTGCAAAACAAGAAAACTCTATTTCTCTTCAACCTCTCTCTCTCTTTCTTCTTTTCACTATAGACTGTTATGGGAGCCTTTTTAGGGTTATGAGTGAGAAATGTAAAAAAAAACATAAAAAAACTTGTAAAAATTTATATTTTAATGGCCCGGTTTCAAGCCTCTCGCGGCCGAGTCAAGGGGGCCGGGTCACGCGAGTCACTCGGTGACTCGCGAGTCACATGAGTCACTCCTCGTGACTCGCCGCTCGCGGGTCACGAGTCATTGTGACTCGGCGAGGTCAGCGCGACTCGCTGACTCGCGTGACTCACGTGACTCGCCGTGAGTCACGTTACCCTGGTTCTACTATCTAGGAAGATTGTATTTTTTTTCCTTGAGTAGGATAGTGGATTAATCATTATACAATGATAAGATTTGTTGTATGGGCTGGATATGTTGGCATGAATTTACAAATGTTGCATGTTTTAAGAATAGCCCAGAAATTATGATAAACAGTAATAAGAAAGAGGAAAAATTAAATTCAAGAGAAAAATAGTATTATCTTGGGAAAACCTTTCCACTTGAAGGGAAAAACCCAGCCACACAACAAAATATTACTTTTATAATTTTATTAATAAAGAAAATGTTCAAGTGTACAATGCCTTTTGCTTGATACAATATATAAAGAATAGAGAGACTCTTCATTACATAACTGAAGGTCTCTTCAGTTTCCAATACACAATTCTTCGTATTTCCATATGCATGCCTTAATGCATGTTGTAAGAAACACGTCTCCATGTTTAATATTATCTCAATTATTATCACAAAGGTCCTCTTTAGCTGACCATAATGGTTATAACGACCATATTTCTAAATCAAAGATAGATCTCTATCGTAGCTACAATCTTCGACACTCCTTAGAGAGAGAGAGATTAAAGCAAAGCAGTCACACATAGCTGCAACAAAAAAATGTCAATTCTAAAAACATGTTATCTCGGTCATAACATAATTCATGGAATCACTCAACATGAAGGACTTGCAAGAATTAGAACCAACTTTCATCACAGACTCTCTCAATGTGACGTTGTCATGAAATCTCTCAACATGACAAGCCTGTAAGGTTCTTACATTGTAGACTCTTTCAACATGATGTTGTCATGGAATCTCTCAACATGACAAGCCTGTAAGCTTCTTACATCATAGACTTTTTCAACATGATTTTGTCATGGAATCTCTCAACATGACAAACCTACAAGGCTCACAACCAACTTACATCATAGACTCTCAATGTGATGCTGTCATAGTCCCTCTAAACATGACATCCGATTCCCATCACGGAATCATTCAACATGATGACATCATGGATTCTCTCTACATGATGTTCACTATGATTTCTTTCATTAGTGAAAGACTATTCAAAGTTGTCCTTACAACTATTATCGACTTCAAGGAAAATCACAGTTGAGACTTGTTTTCAACAAGAATTTCAAATTCTACAATATCCAGTATAACACCAGTATTGGGGTATGTCGAGACGATTTTTTGGGACGAGGGAAAATGAGCCTCATTTTCGAGATGGTGGGGGGATGGCCTGGAGACGACGGAAAGGGGAGGACGAGGCAGGGAGAAGTGTTGTATGGTATACATATAGAACATGAAATGCTAGTTATGAAATGATGTATTTGTAGAACATACCAAATTAAACTACTTGAACATAAAAAATTTACAACATGAACTAGAACCATTGAACATTCAACATAGTTACATACCCAATAGTAACATTCAAAAATCAAAATTTAAATAGAAATTCAAGTACCCATCCCAGTGGTGGCATGGTTGCAGAATGGTGGAGTTGGGGGTACTTGGGTACTCAAGTTGATCTGTAAGCTAGGATTTACAATTTTTATAACTTAATCCAAAATATAGAGTTAGTCCCTAATCCAGGTAGTAATTGTGTGGTATGTACTTTAAACCATTGAAATTAAAAGAAGATTAAAGCTTAAACACTTAATTAAATAATGTGTTTAATGTACATAAAAGAGAATAATAATGAAAGAAACTTAAATGGATGAGAGAATAAGAGAATAAAGAGACACAAACAATTTGATACGGAGTTCGTTCGGGTAGGACTACATCTCCGGGTCGACTTTTCAATCGGGGGACTGCTTTATTTATTCTGCCAAGCAAAACACTTTGTTATAGAATCCAAGCTTCGAGCATTCACAATCTCTTCTAGGCACTTGAAGACAATAGACAACGCCTTCATGCTTAAAAATTCTCTCACAAGGAAAAATTATTCCTTTACAAAAACTCTTTGCAAAAATTCTTCAAGACTACTTTTTTCCCAAGAACTAATTGTCCTTACAAAAGGAGATAACCCCCTTTTATACAAAATATTTTCCTTATTTGGTTCAAAACCAAATAACCATATAATAATTACATAGCCTCCAAAATAACTCCTTTAACAAATTTTATAACAAAATATCCCTTAAGAATTTGGGGTATTTGTTTCCACATATTACATTAGAGGTTTGTTTTATAAAAATAAACTTTATTTTAAACAAAACACCTGACTTAATAATCTTTTAATAATAAGAAAACCATTCAAATCCCCATAACAACCTTTCAACATTTATCATTTTACTAATTTCCACATAACCTTAACCCGAGATTTGTGGGCGGCTTTATGAATGAGCGAATTGTAAGGGATATGGCAGATGTTTCTTGCTTTGGCTTTTCCATACATTAAGTCATTATTAAATAGAATGTTTCCCAAGCTAATCTTAAGTTAGGTGAATGGGTTGTTGGTGGAGTCATGATATAGTAATAGGGAGGTTTAGTGTTCAAACCTCTTTAGCACTAGTTTGTTTTTTTAAGTGCCATTGCATGTGCCATGTGACACTTTTCAATTTGCTGATTACTCAACATGTGTCAATGTGCAATTGGTCCACAACATCAAAAAGCTTACTGTACTTGTTGACTGCATGCTGATGTCATCATTTTGACTCAATTTTCTTACTACTTCCAAATGAGCATAACTCCCACATATGACCTCCATTTTTCATGAAATGAATGCCGTTGGAAAGCTCTCGATGAGATATTTAATTTGAAATCCATTGTTGACCACTTTTGACATGGTCACATTTCACTTTTTTTATTAAGTCAAGCTCTGTTTCGCTAGTTTGACCCAAACTTTGACCAAACATAACTTTTGCAGACGAGCTCCTTTTTCACCCCTTCAAGTTGCACCAGGTTCAATTTTCAAAGCTCTTTGTACTCGTGCTGAATTTGAGAGATTTTGAGACTGCCAATTTTTTTTGACTTTCCTAGATCCACCTGGATCACAAGTACTTGGTGTGGGGACATCTTGGGGATGGGTACTTTGAGGTTTGGGAGGGGGTGCAAGTCCCTATGTTACACTGACAATATCAAAAATATTAACAACATATATCCATAAGGACTCCCTCTCAATGAAGAACTACTTTGATCACCGCAATAAGATAGTGGAAGTATCCTCCCTTTGAGGCTGAACATCTCCCTTTGAATATGTAACATCAAAGCTATATCTTCATCTCGTGCTCCCTGCAGCGAAAATAGATTGTTAATAACTTATAAGATTAAACACTTATCCCAAAATAAAATCCTTAATTTTTTACTCAGAATACTTATCTGTTTGTAGTATACTTCTTTATCATGCATACAACTTAAATATTACTCCACCCAATAATTCCATTTAAATTGAAAGTTTCCAGAATAATAGTTCTTCAGCTGTTGGTGAGAAAAATAACGAATACAACATGACCCATCATCTGCAATATTCCCTTCTCAGCCAAGCATTGCCACCTCTTTGAGATTTGAAAAGGTAGGGGCTTTGTTGACAGATGGATGCTTAAGCAGGAGAGAGCTCCGAAGGTGGTTGCGTGAAACCAAGGAAATGCAATTCATAATAGCTTTCCCTTTGTGGCCATGACTATCGCCATGTCTGAAATAAAATATTTCCTTACAAATTCTCTGCTAGCGAAAGGCTCCTCAACCGCTGAGCTACAATCATCAATAATGACCACTGATTGAATCCCATCATCTCCGATCAGGTTCATATTTCCTGATGTCATCGTTGCTCCACTCTTTCTGCACAGAGATAAAAAACATTAATAGTATGTATTTTGCAATCACTGGCCGTTCATCATCAGCCAATCAAGTTCACTAATTTTTGTGACTCGAACTCTTCCAACACCTGTCGCTGTAGTCACGAACTACATGGCAACTGGTCAGGAACACTCAATTAATTTCCTTTATCTCGAGGACAAGAAGTAATGAAGAAACAAAGTTGATGCTGAACTTGAAGATCCTTGCTATGGCTCAAAACATAGATGCCCTTTCTTTTATTTTCTTCGTTGTCGATTTCCCTCCCATTCACATTTTACCTTCATCTTCAGGTTCAGCCATGTATAATACTCCTGTACAACTTCAGGCCTTAGAAAATAGATAAGGGTGAGGTCTTCTACATAAACGAGCTGTCCTTCGCTATGGTCAACCTCAGGCCCATTGTTTCTGGACATGTCCTAGTTTCCCGAACAGGATAGAGAAGAGATTTAAAGGTTTGACTAAGGAAGAAACAACTGATCTGAGGCTTATGGCACAACATATTGGTAGCAAGATTGAGTCTCACATCCAAGCCTCTTACGCTTACAATCCAGGACAAGGAGAAAAGGAAGGATTCACATAATAGACACAAACCATGGGAAACCAGGAGGTGACAGTTATCAAGCTAGAAATAAATACCTGACGGAGAAGGAAAGAATTGGTTGCTGCCGTTAGATAATAATGCCTTAGTACCCCACACAGAGTTTACGAATCAAGAAGGGATGAATATGTTCGATGAACAAGAGTCTAACAAATATATTGTCTGAAATCACCAAAGGCATCAAGGTGAAGTCACAATGACACCATAAGTAATAAAGTATCAGAAGGAAGTTATATAAGCTTAAATTCCACAACATGGGCTGAGCCAGCATTAATAAATGAAACAAATAAGACGACAGTTACAATGAAGGAATGAACTCACCAATATCAATCGTCGTCTTTGAACCAGTGCATGATGATGTTCCATTCTTTGCTGAGAAAACTATGGCACTGGCATGCACAAACAAGTTATATTGGCATCACTCCTAAAACCAATGTGCGCATACGATAAGGACTCCTTGCAAATGACTATAGGTCCTTTTAGGACAAACTGACTGCATGAATCATCGAGAAGTTCCAGCGGCTGAAGTGTATGTCTTGAGGACAGGTTCATTATTTTTGCAAGGATTGGATTGGCTTGTCACAGTATATTACTGCAACTGGGACCAAACAATTTGAGCAATTTGGACAACTGGATTACAGCGTGCAGTTTATTTAGACACTGCAGATTTGCATACATTTCCCTTTGCAGAGTTTCAGGATTCTGGACATAGTAAAACAATCAAATAAACATTGCAACTTGGTTTTCCCTTGATATTTGATGCCTCTCAGAGATAAAAATTTGGCTCTGATAACAGGAATATATTGATAATGAAATAACTTTACTGATGGAGAATACATAAAACTACCGCACATGATCCAGAAGAATTCTTGTCGCAAATGAGAGAATTTAAAGAGAGCTGACCTGGCTCTGATACCATGTTAACAATAGCCCAGAAATTATGATAAACAGTAATAAGAAAGAGCAAAAATCAAATGCAAGAGACGGACAATACTGTCATGGGAAAACCCTTCCACTTGAAGGGAAAAACCCAGCCACACAACAAAATATCACTTCTTTTGATAAAGAAAATACTCAAGTGCACAATACCTTTTGCTTGATACAATATATAAAGAATAGAGAGACTCTTCATTACATAACTGAAGGTTTCTTCAATTTCCAAATATACAACTCTTCGTATTTCTGTATGCATGCCTTAAGTCACATGTCTCAATGTTTAATATTATTTCAATTATTATCACCAAAGTCGTCTTCAGCTGAAGGTGACCATAATGGTTATAACAACCATATTTCTAAAAAAAAGATAAAGATCTCTATCACAGCTACGACCTTCAACAGTATGGTTAGTTGGATATGGGTAGCAGCTAGCTGTGGTTGCTATCCCAACTACAGTGATCGATTCTTGGCCTATTTCTTACCATGGGATTTAGTAATTGTTTTTGGATGGGACAATAGGCCATGGAAAGAAGACTTCAAGTGGGAGGTTATTCAGATGTGAAGTTGCAGCACAAATTGGACTTCAAGTGGGAAATTGTTGGACGTGAAGTCTGATTGTTCATTTTATCTCCCTTTGTCCTTTCGCCTTCTTTTGAAGACTGTTGTATACAGGAGGGAAAAATCTTATGTATGATCCTGTGATGCATAATAAAGATCAATGCCCTTCTTTCCTGTTGATGTAGTCAAATTGATGAACCACATTAAACTCTCATGTCTCTGTATATTTTATGGGTTCTCAATTTGTCTAGTTAGTTAACAATGTGCAAAAGTGCTACCTTAATGATATTCCTCTTATGGGTATTCACTGAGTCTATGCTTACAACTATAAATACTTCACCCACCTTGAACTGTTCTAATTCTGCCCAAGATAATCCATCTTGTTGATTTCTAATGCAGCAGCTGGAGCAATTTTAACCTGCGTTCTTACCAATGATACCACAGGACTGGAAATACATAGAATTTTGACGGTTCTTGTCAAACTGAGTTCGACATTATATAAAGCATTGGGCAAGTCACATGTGAATTCTCTTGTAGCTGTGAGAGAAATTTTCATGGAATGGATCCAAGTAGCTTTTATGTATGTTACTTCATCTGTTTTAGAATGTGACACTTTTAAATGAAGGAGTAGATCCATGTCTTAACTAGATCTATCTAAATTGCACAAATTTTCTACAAAGTCATCAACACCTTCAAGTTTCACTCACCATGATTCTCTAAATCCAAGAAAAATGCTTGCAAATATACATTCCCTATGCTTGTAATGGCAATAAGAAAATGTGTTGAATTAGCAAAGCAGGCCATTTTTCCCGAATGAAAATGGAGTTTGGCACAAAAGAATTTATCTTCCCATGCATAGGCCCAAGATTTTCTCTTAAGCACAACATAGTTTGAAAATAAGTCATTAACTCTTTCAATAATAATCACATGGTACTAAGCACCTTATTTCTGATATTTATGCAGCTAGGTTCTTTTCAACACCTATTTCAATGACAACAACCAGTCTTGGGACATTGGTGGCAACACTGAGTTATTTTAAAAGGAGTGCATTACCAAAAGAGTAACAGTTGATCACACTCCACAATAGCCGTTGTCTGTAATGTTTTTGCCTGTGCACCTGTATAAATATAGGTGCAGAACTATTGACAATATTTGTATTGATTGAGCTCTCTCAGATTTGATTTAAATACAAAAAAGCTTTCGGTTTCTTTGCACTAATTTATATATTCAAGCATCATGCTTAGCTATTGCATATTTGCATTTTGTATCTTAATACTGTAGTTTGAATTGTTGATAGATTACTCTGTAAATCATTGCACATACATGAAAACCCAAATTTGACTGATGGTCTTCCAAATGAGGATTGTTGTGGAGGATGTCCCTTCTTGGCACAAATGTCATCTTAACACTCAGAACATTTGATAGAGTCTTAGATATGATTACTACTAAAATATCAATTTGCACATAAGTGACCTTGATTATAAAACAAATCTTTGCTATAATACTGGTGTATATTGAATCTTTTTTTAAGACAATTGAAACCCTGGCACGATAATTTTGGAAGCTCAAAAATGTTCTCCTTTGATCTAATCACTTGCATTTATCATTGGGTGAAAAATATTCATGTGATCAGTTACGATATATTGTGCAATTCCATTGTCGATACAATATCTCATCTTCAATACTTCACCAATTAGGGTAGACTGTGCAACATCATTGTTGATAATAAACCTCATCCTCATCGCCCCATGGTTTTGGTAAGATGAAGTATCAGCAATCAACTTATTAGGAAAGGGACAATCCTTTGGAAGGAAGAAAATTTAATGTAGAATTGGGTCCTAGTAGAGAAAAGATAAGAAGAATAACATTATATAATGGATGTTGCTAAAAGTCTTAGAAATATTGTTCTTGAAAATATTTGTAAAGTATGTTGAAACTTTTCTTAAACCTAAAACCTTGTTTCTATTGTAAGCACCATGCAAGAGTTAAATTTTGAGTTTGAATGAACAGTTGCTTTAATGTATAGTTGTTCTGTCTTTCCCTTGTATTCTTTAGCCTTTAGTTTATTTATTTTTGGTTGCAGGCCAACTAAATACAGGAAGGAAGAAATCACTAATGTTTTAGCTGAAAAAACTAATGGTGCTGTGCATGTATTGAACATTTCAATTGTGTGGGCAAAGTTCACTAAACACTTTGCCAACATTCACATAGACACACATCATTTATAGATTTTCCCTCACTTTTGTGTTCAAATTTAGTTTTCTTGATTGCATTGACAAGGCTGGAAGGAATAAACTCATCAATTTGGCACATTTATTATTTGTGCCCCTCACTAATGGTTTAATTGTAAGAATTGTGTAAAACATTTTGAGTAGTTGTATAATTGCAGGAATTGTGTAAAACAATTTGAATTAATGGCTAAGTCCCTTCCAGTTTGCATCAAGTGTTGACCAGAATAGAGTAAATTTTATCTAATTAATTCTCTCTTAGATTTCTTAGATTTCAAGTGAAAGATTGAGGTGAGTTCCATAACCTTATGTTGTTTGATTGTGGGTTTTCTCATCGTATTGGTAGTCACGATCATATTGTATATTTTTATTCTTTGGTTTAAATAATTAATTACTTGTGTCTCTCTTGTGCTTCTATTGCAGCTTCTTGGTTTTGGGTGGCTCTTTCTATAGAGCAACTTTTACATGACATTAAAATATTCTTAACCTTTTTTTTTGTTTTGTTTTGTTTAAAATTAGCGAGGAAGGCCCCCCACCCATTACAAATCTAGAAAAAAACTATCAAAACAAACAATTGTTAGAAAGATAGAGCAATAGTGTTAATCAAGAGGTAACCTTGGAATGTTTGAACAAAATGAGACAACCTAATAAACCTTAACATCTTGCATCTATTTGAGAAATCTGACCCATCTTGAGCTATTCCCAACAAAAACAACAACCAAACTTAGTGTCACATGGTATTAAGGCTTGTGGTTTTTTTTGTTAGTTTTTTTGAGACATCTAGGTGTTGAGTAATAGATTGGGCTTTGATAAATTTATGATGATTTGCCCCTAAAGCCTATCAATCAATCATCAATTGAGTGAACTATGATAGTTCCTCTAGGAGTTATAAGGGCACAACTTGCTTTTTATAATATGTAGTGAATTTTATGTGTAAATTACTAATCAAATGGGTATTCTTTTAACAAGCAAGAAAGGCACTAATAATTACCCTATCACCATGGAATAATTGAAAACGACGAATTGAAATATTCCTACCAAAGCTTCTATATATGCATGAAATTGATCGTCACCACCGATATTTCCACCCAAAGATGAAAACACAATGTTGATTCCAACATTACAAATAAACTTTACTCTGGTACAACAATAATAGTGTATAACAAGTGAATAACATTACAAAGAATACCATAACATATCACAAAAAAAACAAAGTTCTATTTCAATAAGATTCATTCACCCAATAACATTCATTCAACAAGGAAAACAATTATGTTATAACATCAATTAGTCCCAAAATTTAAGTCACGTCAGTTGTCATAACAGTAGTGAAAATTTTGAAACAAAACTATTGATCCCTTGCATTATCGTTCATTTCTGCATAAATAGTCTTTCCATCTTCCCCAAAAAGAAATTGCTCCAATTTACTTAGCAAATGCTCATTAAAATGTGACACATTAAAGTTTGAACACATGGCATTGAAGCATAAGATAAAGACTTAAAATGGAAAGCTAGATGCCACTTGTCATGGCACTTCCCCTTTGCCTTTCTTTGCATGTGATTTTTGAGCTACTTGTTTTTCTTTGACTGCTTGTAGAGCATGTCCAACAATTGTAATGCCATCATGCTGAAGAATGATCACATGTATTTATGATGGCCCATAATGCCATCAACTCTATAATCACTTCGACCTTAGCAATAAATGTTTGGTGATGATTGCCACACCACATTGATATAGCATTGATTATGGCTACTTTCTTATAATCCTCCTTAAAATACAAGGAGATTAGTATTTATCAATGTTATGTTGATGCTCTTTCTTTAAATCATTAGCAATGTTGATTCCTGAATTATCCTTCTTCTGTAGCTCACAATCAATATCTTTAAAGTATTCAAATATTTGTTCTATCAATTCCTTGGCTTCTTTTAAGAGCTTGTTCAAATTAGCCAAACTTTTCTAGATACACTCACACTTGTGCTCCATGCTGAAAATCCACTTTTGGAGGGGCCAATGATGTGACTGACGAATGTCAAGATTCATATTTGTTGTGGTTCCCATATCCATCAACTCCTTTATTTGCTTCATATTTTGCTTATGTGTCATTCCCTCCATCTTAGCCCCTCTAATTTCTGAGATTAGGGCATTCTTGACTACCATTAGATCATCATAGGACTCACTCAATCTATCAATGAAAGGTGGGCCTCTAGTTTTTATATCTACAATCCACTCTCTAGTTAAATTCTTGAATTAACTACTTGCTTAAAGTTGAGAGATTAGTTCTATATTCCTGTCCGAAGTAGGATCCAAGATGGTGAAGAGGAGCTTGCCAATTGGAAAGACAAAGGTGTCAACAATGACTTTAAGATCTCTGAGACTTGTTCTACCATTATCTTTAATTGATCCTTGCCAAATTTTGTCTTCTAAATTCTCTTATGCACCTTAACATTCCATAATTGTCAGATAGCCATGTCTTGATTAAAGTCTAGATCATTAGTACAAATTCTAGTCACATTAAAAATTGATGGGGTTGGCCATGCTAGGATCTTTTTGGATGGTGGGGCGAGCAATCTCTAAGAATACATGTCCAGTTTGGTAATATTTGACAACATGAGAATTAGTCTTTAATTTCTTTTTCTTGAGAATAAGGGAAGCTTGGAGAACTTATAAATGAAATCCATTGGGGGAGTTTTCTCCGCTTCTCTCTCTCTTCTTATCTAAGCTAGCTTGTAACCATGTGGGGGTCACTAGCACTTGGGAAGAAACCTTTAGGGCATCAGGAGATCACAACAATGTCATATTCACCAATGGAGTGGTGGTGTTTGGAACTCGTGTAGAAAAAGGAAACAATTTCATAACCTTACTCAGACTTAGAATAGGTTGTTGAGGATCTTGTGCTAGATCCTTCCCTTTTTCTTCATTCTTGTGGGGTGCCTATGCTTCCTTCTCTTGATCTCCTTGCTTAGGGGTTGGATCATCCACAATAAGATCAATATCAAGCAAGGGACTTCCTCCATGGGTTGGGGTAGTTCCTAACGCCTTTTCTAGTGGCTTCTACTCACCTACTCCAGTAGCACTTGATGGTAACATTGCTGGCGCACTTGATGTGAAAGGGTTTAAGTTTTTATTGGGGGCCACTACAGTGCTTGATGTTGTAGTGCCTCTCCCCTCCCCTCTTGTCTTCATCATCAATGTTTTGGTCCTTTTAAGGACGAGCCAATTTATTGCTTCTAATGGGATGACTTGTACCTTCACATAGTACTGTGGATCTATGACGTTCGAGGTGTCATCACTAATTCCATGAATATTGAACCAAAGATGGTGTTCTTGGACTTCCTTAATGCTCAATTTGAACCAAGACCTATTTCACACACCTCATAATCATCCACAAAATTCACCTTGAAATCGTTCAAGGTTGGAACATGGTGTTATGATGATCCAAATTGCAAGTTATCCTTCACAAAATTGCCTAGATCAAATTGCCCCCTTATAATATCGTATGTCTACATTGTGTATTTGCTTGCAGTCTTGGTGATATTTATGGCATTGGAAGGGGATTTTCCATGTGTATACTCATCGAAAATAGTAAAATAAATGCCCTCTTTACATCTTTATACACACCTCTTAATTCACTTTACAAATTTGTCTACACATTTCAACCACAATAATTTTATCATCAACATAGTGGGGTAACTTCCACAACAAATCATTAAAACCACCAATCCTTATATAGATGAAAGTGAGAATTGAATGAAAAATTGTTGTAAATCTGAAACAATGCAACAACTTCAGGGGATCATTCTCTCCAGTCACACACAATTCCTAGACTAATTTCATAGTAAAGGTGTGATTTACTTAGTAGAATTTTGCATATTATTGTGTAATTGCAAACAAGGATAGAAGTCATAACTTTGGATGTTACCATCAAAATATTGCACATGTTCCAACTCTAGCCAATATTAAGTGGAAGTTAGGGCATGCACCAAATATGAAGACATAAAAGAATTGATTTAATGGAAATGCACTAATTAGCTGATGTATTTGATCATTGATTATTCCTACCCAATTCAAGTATCTAGATCTACATAGATCATTTGAGCAAAGAAGAACATCCATTTATCTAGGTAGTATCTTCATCTCCTCTAAGTTTGTGCAATTTCATTATAAAATTTGCGATTTCCTCCTTTATGGGTGTTTGGAGGATCTTATTGAGTAATTCTAACTGATCCTTCTTAGCTAGAAAAAAAAAAACTAATTTCTTGTAATCTCTATTGTGTATATGCTATTATTCATACTAATTCAATTTTGGATGAAATAAAATCCCAAGGTGGATAATGTTTTCTTATTGGCAATCGAAAGAAGCTATCAATTATTTCCCTATTAAGAGTAATAAGCACCTTTTCATCTTAGGTTTTTATTTCTTGTGTTTGGTTTATATTTATTTATGTATTCCATGATTAAATCAACACTCTGCACAATAGAAAGGAATCCAACAACTTCTAACAACCCACTTTCTACTAATATTTGTGATTGGGTGTTTATTGACTTGTCTAACTCTATCACAAAACTCCCTCAAATTAAAACGTCACAGTTTGGTATCACCCACATCCAAGAAGGAACATTCTAATTTATTTACGTGGTCATAACCAAGGTGTTCAAATATCATATTTTGTCCTTTGTTTTTACGTTAAAATTAACTATAACAACTACACTCTATACACAAGTTAACACTTAAAACATATAATGGAAATAATTAGAACAAAACTCACTGGTATTAGCAACTCTTGCTTACATGTTGAATTTTCTTGATTCTCTAGCCTTCCTTTGTTTTCACCAATTTGATATTTGAAAAATGATTAAATTTCGCCTTTCAAAACCATTCACATGACCTCTTTAATTGTATCTGTTAGCACCATTAGTCCAAGCCATTTCATGAATTAAATGTTCAAACCGCTTTATAGCCATTAGGACATGTTAGCTTTGCAAATTTGAAAATGAGTGTTCTTTTCTACATTGTCGAGTCTAAGTGTAAAAGTGGAAATCCCTCCTAACCTTATAGCATCCTGCTCATATCTTTCCATTTTTAAACTCTTGATAACTTTGTTCATAGTTTGGGACTCTGAAGGTTGTTCTTGAATCAAAGCTGACCCTCACCTTGTATTCTTTGTAAGCATCAACTTCTCTACAACTTTGAATAAAGAGCATTTATCTCAACTTTCACTTTTCTACTATTAGCGACCTTTAATGTCTCTTCTAGAATTAAGATCTATCTTTATATTATCACTCTGCTACTTCCA
Source organism: Cupressus sempervirens (assembly GCA_028749045.1). NCBI lineage: Eukaryota > Viridiplantae > Streptophyta > Pinopsida > Cupressales > Cupressaceae > Cupressus > Cupressus sempervirens. Next base: position 818,595,289 of record CM053791.1, on the reverse strand, counting down.
TAATTCAAGCCACACTTCTCTACTTTATGTATAGTTGTTCCCAGATCTAGTTTGGGTTCTAACAAGAGTTCCAAAACTAACCCTAAATTATTCCTTTTTTCTTCTTGTAATCCAACGGTCTCTGAAGCTTATCTCTTCATTTTGTATTTAAGAGCTCTATTTCACTTGTCATACTCTAATGACTATTTTGGACACAAGATTTATTTCATTCTTTTTGGAAGTTGCATGACTTTGAAGCTTTGTACAAGCAGGTTTTCTTCCACTTCTTATTTGTTCCACTTTTCCTATTGGGTCTCAACCACACTTCTACCACTTACCACAAGCTCATTGCTAAGCTTTGAAACATAAAAGGATACCAACTTGACAACACTTTGAGAGAAAACATAAACATTTGTATGAAAAGACGAACTAAAAGATAAACGTGAAGCCATAAGAGTGAAAATGCAAGGTTCCATCTACTATATCAGATGTTGATGGTTCTTTTGAAACTATGCCTAGTTTTTGATCAACTAGAAAGAACATGTCAAGGAATTGCAATTTAAGGAAGAAATAACTAGACTCTCACCATTTTTACTTGGGACTAAAAAATGGGACAACAAATGGCTCTAACTAGGGACAAAAATTTAATGAGATGAAGCAATGGATCTTAGGATCTCTAGTTTCACATCTTAAGACAAAAGATCGATTGGTGAAATTGGGACATGCACACAAACCCAAAACTAAACAAGAATGAAATAAAACATAGAAAACTAAGGGAAGATACACAAAACTAAACCTACTTTGATACAAATACAAGGGTTACCTTCTTTCCATAACATCATGTTAGGATCAACCACAAACATAAATAATAATTCATGCAAAAATAACCAATATCAGAAAATAATAAATCACACATAAGAGAACACAAGACACAAGGATTTAATGTGGTTCACCCAATCCTTGGGCTTCATCCACCAACAACAAGTCCAATATTATTATTATTATCCAGTGATTACAAACCACAATCCCTTACAACTCAATACTGTCGCAAGAAGCTACAATCTCATCATACATTATGAAATCCCTAACCTTAAGCCTTTTTATACAAGCTTTTGCTACTTACAAAATTAGGGCTAGAATAAGTCATCCAATAGAAAAATAATAGCCGATGCCTTTTAGAATAGTAGAGTCATTTTTGGCTTCAGGGGTGTTGCCCCCCAAAACCCCCGCAAGGGTGTTGCCCCTTGACTCCACCTTTTATTGTGATAGGGAGTGCACTTGGAGCGCTGCCCCCAAACCTCCGTATAAATAATCTTGGGGTAAAACCTCACCAAATAAACTTTCGAGTTTAATTAGGCTTCACATCAGAACACATCACGGGTGGTGCAAGTTTAATTTTTTCCCATTGAAGGACAAGGGTAGGATCGTTCTATTTGGCTACACCAACTTGAAATAATTTCTTTCACACACTTGATGAATTCTAAAAGGTCATTTCCATAATGAATCCAACTTACTATGCACACCCTTGGGCTCCCTTCTCTTATCCCAAAGAAACATCGGATCGCCTTCCATGAAGTTTCTGGGCTTGACTTTCTCGTCGGAAACATATTTTACTCTAGAAAGGTCTAGGTGATTCAATATACCATATCTTCTTGTTGTTCTTCAATCTTTTCTTGATACATGATCTTCTTTTCAAGAGTATCTTGGAACTCTGGACCCTTTTCAACAGATCACAAATTATAAGTTTCTATCTCTAAAGGTATAGGTAGGTTTGTGCCAATCCCTAGAACAACTAGAATGGTGACATTCCTATGGATATTTCACGAGGAGTCCTATCTTCCAAGAGATCTTCATATAACTTCTTATGACAATTCCTCCAATTTTTTGTTCTTATTGTTGGATTCAACTTTTCCATTACCTTGAGGGTAATAGTTAGAGAATGAGGTAGGACTACACCATTATCATAACAAAAATAAAGCATTTCAAAAGAAGAACAACTAATCACAGTGTTTGGAATCAATGTCAAGAGAACCCCAAGATGAATTAATACGTTATCTTTATAAAAATTGTAGACTACTTCTGAAGTTGTTCTTTTCAAACAGTATGGTTTCCACCCACTTTATGAAGTAATATGTTGTTGTAAGAATGTGCTTGTCGAGCACTAAAATTGGGATTGATAGGCCCAATAAAATCTAACCCACATTGTTGAAAGGGTCCCTTTATTATTTTAGGTTTAAGAGGTAGGGCTTTTAATTGGGGGTTACCTATAAACTATTTGCATGGGTCACCCTTAGTCAATTTAAATGGTAACAATGTCTCCGAACTTCGTAAGTTGTAATAGTGGATGAGTAGTGTCCTCCACAAGCCTTATCATGAAAAAATTTAAGGAGATTCTATTGTTTCTCTTTGTCCATGCATCTAAGGAATTCCCCATCCATAGATTTTTTTTTACAAGGTATCATTTTAGATAACATATTTACTTGCCTTCATCCTCAAATTCTTCTTATGCTTCAAGAATAGGTCTTCTTAGCATTCACCATATGCGAGGAAACAAGCTATATTAGAGAACCAGGGGTCTTGTAGGCTTACCAAAAATACCTTAAGGGTCTCTCCTAGAATTTTTGTTTCATTGGCTGTCATAATTTTGGACAAACCTTGGCCTCTGATCAATTTTGTGGGCTTGACCTCTACATCATATTCCTATACCTCTTCTATCCATTCTCCTCTCTTATTATACTTAAATTTTTACTATACAAGGATACTCTTCATTGCTATCTCATACATGAAAACTGTAGCATGAAAGTATACGATGTAAAACTAAAATTTCTTTAGTGCTTTAACTAGGACAACAAAGTGTTTCTCCATATGAGAGTACTTAAGTTCATTCTTTTTTAATAGGGTGCTCATGAAAGCTATGGGTGTTTAGATCTTATATTCATTCTCTTGTACTATAATAAAAAATATTGTATGTGCTAATGTGTTGTTAGTATTATAAGGTCCAAGATTATTGAGATGTGGGGTGCGAATGAGTAATTTACCAAATCCAAACTATTCATTAACCATTCAAAAACATTCATTAACTTATAATTTGTGCAAGAATTAAAAAAAAAACAAATATAAATAGCCAAACATGCAACACAATAACACCAATAATTTTATCATAGAAACCCTTGGTTAGAGGGAAAAACCATGGTGGAATTTATTACCCACAATTATTTGTACTATTTTAAAGTATACACAATTAAAGGCTTAGTCTTGTCAGGAGCTTTATTTATTTCCTATTAGGAGAAAGAACCTTTTCAGAAGTCACCTAGTTAAGGTATTAACCTCTACCCTTGTTAGGAGCTTTACACTTTTTTGGATTTTAAACCTTGATTAAAGAGCCTCCTATTGAATGGATTTTAATTTTAGACCTATTAGTGTCTACCTAGTTAAGGGATTTTCTCAAAGAACCTATTTGATAATTATCTAAGAACAACACTTCTCTTTTACCAATATAGATCCACTTAAGCTAAAACTCTTCTTCTATTACATACTATCCACATATTTCTCTCAATTGCACCTAACATCCAGGATCTACAACTTCACAATTCATTAATTTGGCTATAAATACATTTCTGGCTCACTGGGGTGGCCATTGTCTTAAACAAAACTTGTTACATTTGAATTTTATCATTTCAATATTTGCACTTTATTTTGGTCTGCTACAATACTTACCAAAGCCTAACTCAACATTTACAAATCTATGTCAACCTCCAAACAATTGCATATTTATTTAAACAAGAATAGTAAAATGTTTTTACTCCTTGCAATATGATTCCATAAGTTTTAGAAACTCGATCACTATGATTGATGCAAGGCCACTGCATTAGTACACATTAGATTGACCATATCAACACAACACCTAGAACATGAAAAGATTCAACACAATCGACCAAAACATCACTGGTTGAGAATCTAACATCAATTGTTCCAAATACTATGCCAAATTCAATAGAACAATCTTCTATCCTTTGAAAACATGCCTTCAGATACTCCAATCACTTTGCAGTTGAAATAACTACCTCATAGATCAATCAACATAATTAGGAATGAATCACAATAGCTAAATCCATATAGATTTGATACAACAATCAAATAAGTCATCATTTGGCATTGTCTTTTCTTCTTATTGCTTTGTTAACCTTCTATCGATCATAACTTTCTCAATAAATGTTGCTATGCTTTGCGATCTACAAACAACTCCTCAATACATATATAAGTCTCCCATTCAAGCCACACTCACCAACTCTTTTCCAATTCCTATTGTAACACTAGATTCAACTACTCAGACAGTCATAAACTCATTTAGTACATTATGAACCAATATAACACTAATTTGACATCAATGCCAACAAAATAAATGATCTCTTTGACATCAAATTTGTACACAAACACCTCTCAACACAATATGCATTATTTATACCAACAATGAAGTCTTGAAGGACTACATAGGTAAATTTGTGGTTGTGTATTTAGACAACATATTGATTTTTAGCAAAACTAAGCAAGATCATCTTAGGCATGTCAAAATTGTATCAAGGAAGTTGTATGATGAAAAGATAACCATAAATTTGGTCAAGTGTGAGTTTATGAAGCAGGAACTAGTTTACCTTGGTTCTGTGGTCTCCAAAGGAAACTTGAAGATGAATCCCTCTAAATTGGAGGCAGTCCTAATCTGGCCCCTTCCTAAATCTGCTAGTAAATTCAACAGTTTCCATGAATTGGCTCAGTTCTATAGGAAGTTTATAAGAAAATTCAGTAAAATATTCTCACCCATCTTGGGTACAATTAAAGGTGGGGTGAAGACTAAGTTTCAGTGGAAAAAGGTAGCTAATAAGGGGTTTGAAATCTTAAAGCACAAGGTAGCTACTCAATTAGTCCTAGTGTTACCTAGCTTTAATAAGTTGTTTAGTATTGAATGTGATGCAAGTAATATTACAATAGGAACAATCCTAGACCAAGAAGGCAAACTAGTAGCCTTCTCCAGTGAAAATATCATAGAAGAAATAATGAGGTACTCTTCTTATGATTTAGAGTTTTATGCTCTTGTTCAAGCACTAAGGAAATGGAGACACTATCTATTGCCCAAGGAGTTTGTAGACTATAATGATAATCAAGCCCTAAGGTTCTTAAATTCACAAGATAAACTAAACCACATGCATATTAAATGGGTGGTGTATTTTTAGGCCTATACCTTCACCACTAAGCATAAAAGAGGTAGAATAATAAAGTTTTTGATGCTTTGAGTAGAAGAGTGTGGAATTTCTAAGAAATTGATGCAGGAGTATGCTAGGTGTAAGAGAAAATCTTGTATCCCCTAAAAATATTACCTTTCTATCTCTTGAAAAGGGTTGTCTCAATGTTAGTTGTTGTTTATGGAAGCTTACTACTTAGTATATCGATCATATAAGCTTATAATATTCTAATTTTAGAGGTGGAGGTTCATCTTGGATATATCAACTTGTTAGTTGAGGTTCTCTTCCATATCATGAGTATTTATGAAGTTATTATGGATTTTTGATTTAAAATTTTTGTAAAAAAACTTCAATATCAGTTTGAAGGCCTTAGAGGCTCCATATGGGGTCCAAAATTTGGTTGACTAGAGCTTGCACAAGTTAGGTTTTGTAGATGAAAAGCTAAGATTCTAGAATGGGGTCATAGTAGCCAATCAACTCAATAGTTTGCAAGTTATAGTCTTCAGTTTTCCTTTTGATTTTTCATTCCTTATCTCTCCACTCTTGGATAATTCTCCTTCTTCAGTAGATGAATGTTTCTTTATATGTTCTAGTCCTAAAGCACTACTAGATGACCTAGGTTATTTCATCAGTTCTTCAAAGTATCTTAATACTTCATTGGGCATGTTCATTCTTTCCACAAGTTCTTTATCAAATCTTAACTCATTCCTCTATAAGTCACTTTGTGATCTCAGATTTTCAATCTCCATATCTTTTTTATTCAAATCTTGATTTGGAAGCATAAGTTGATTCATCATGTCTAGCTAAGTGTTTGTAAGCTTTTACATGTTAGATGACCTTTCTTCAAGTCTGATAGCCATTTGCATTTTTTTTCCCTCATCTACAACTTTGTCTTCTTCATCTTTATTCTTCTATTTGGTTAATTTACATAGCCTTATTGATTGGCTTTCATGTTCTCTTTTCAATCCTCTAACTTCTTCATTTAGGATACTATTTTTCTCTTGTAGATTTGCAATGGTTGCATCACTTTCATTAGAATTTCTAGTGTCAAACAATCCTTATGTATCAAATTATTCATAAAGTGTGTCATTATGTTGAATGACCATATACTTTCTCTTTCTAAGGGATTTCCTCAGTTCCTCTCTTGCTACTTCAAGGTGCTACAGTATGAGTTGGATGTCAATTACTTGATTGTAAATAACCTTTCCCAATTTGTAAGCCTCAATCTCCAAGATCTAAATCCACAAGATGTTAGGCTTCCTTCAATAGAACCAATGCTCTGATACTAATTTTTGGAAGCTTAATTAGGAAACTAAGATATTAAGACTTCACCATATTGACCATCTCATATCTAGTTTATGCATAACATAACTTGTAAAATTAAATGCTGTTATAAGTAAATCTAACTATTAATCACATCTATGAAATATAAACACATGACACAAAGGATTTGGTTACCTAGAAACTCTCTAAGGTGAAGGTAAAAATGGGATGGGGATGACATCCACAAATCTTCAATGTAGTAACAAAATTAACCTGTTAAGGTTTAAAATTTGATCACTTCTAATGATCTCCCCTATGAGGGGTCTTCTCTGCTAAAAGAATTTAAGACTATTAGGTCTTACCTTGTTAATGGATTTTATAATTATAATGAAGTAAGGAATCTGATAGGAGGTTTAGAAAGGTATGTTAAAACCACTTTGTTAAGAGATTTTCCCTAATTCAATCTATTAAAACTAACTCAATACTTGATCCTTTGGTTTGCACTTATACTTTTTGATTATGAATCTCCTCCTTCTAATCTTGGATTCTTTAGGAGGAGATTGTGAATCCATTATGTGTGTGTTGAGGGGTTTGATGACCCTTTAAGACACACATTATGTGGTCAAATGGGACAAAAGTGATCAGAGGATAATTTATAACCCCTTTTGACCCATTCAAACCATATATGTGTGCAAAGGGGTCCTTAGACTCCTTATAATACACATTACTTGAAATTTTAGATTTTTTTTACATAGAAATATATTATGTTGGAAATTTACAAAGTGTGCTAGTGATATAGTACACACGCACTAAAGTGCACTACTGCTACTTTTTAAATTTCTCAAGACTATTCTTTGCACTATCCAAACTATAGTGCAATCATGCAATATCACAATTGTGCACTATTGCACAAACACACTATGCTTCAGAATGGAAAAAAATAAACTGACATCTTTTTGGTACCACAACTTTGTGCACTTATCCAATCTAATACTTTTCATAACAAAATATCCATTTTCCTCGCTGCCATAGAGTCCATAGTCTTGCAAGGTGTTGACCCACTTTTCATCTTGTACCCATTTTGCAAAGTGGAAAAGATCTTATGTCTTAGTCTGGTCTAGGTATGTCCAAGTCTAGTTCTTTCCCCTTAGGTGAAAAGTTTCTCCGTCAGGTTTTCCACCTTTCCCTTCTCCCGCATTACATAACCAGGTGGGTTTTCCTTTTTGTTGTGAGTTTGTGGGTAGTCTAGAACCTAATTTGATGGAGATTCTTGTGTTTCATAATGATTTTCACATAATTATTTTTGAGGATGAACTTTTTTGCAGCTTATCATGATTTACACATAAAGAAAAATGAAGCTTGTGGAGAATCAAACATTGTCTTCTCCTCGGCGGGTTTTCAACCCGTGAAGGCAATTTTTTGTAGAGGTTAGTAAATGTGGTTTGCAGATTAAAAAAAGAAGAGAATGAGTCTTTCTATGGATAAGCCTTACTTTCATCACAATATTTTGCCTTAGACAACATCTAGAATTCACCATGGTGCTCAGAATCACTTTAGGAGGAAAAATCTAAAATGACTTCTCCACGGCCGACCTTCAACCTACATAGTCAATTTTCTACCAAAGGCATTTGTAAAGGGAAAAAATGAAGAAGTGGGCTCTCCTTTGATCCCCATAGTTCTTTTGTGGTTTTCCAAACTCAGAGAAGAGGTTAACCCAAGAGTTAGAAGGTAAATAGAGCTTTAGCAAAAAATTTAAGATCGCCTTCTCCTCGACAAGTTTTTGCCTCGTGAAGGTGATTTTTTGCATCTATGAAGAAATCAACTTTTTAAGAAAATTGGGTACACAAATTGCATGTAAGAAACCTTAAGAGGATAGTGGAAACAAGCTAATCATGGTTGGAGAAGTGTAGTGAGCAAAATCTGGCTGAGCAGATATTTCTTTACGGAGTACTCCATTCTTAATTCTTTGGAACTAGGTAAAAAATGGGAAGGTAAGTATGTAATAAAGGAAAGTTACCAAAAATAGTGAAAAGACATGGAAAAGTCCATTAGAAACTCCCACATTTACTAATCCAATGGATTTATCCTTTAATTCACTCATGTGGTGCAAATCTTGAAGATTAATGGGTGAATTAGGATTTCTATATAGAGAGAAACATAACAATTTTTCAAATTACCACTTTTTATTGAACTGTTATGCAGTTGAATTGTATAACATTTTCAAAGCTCTTATACTTGCAAATTCTACTCTCTGTGCTGCTCTCAATTTCAAGGTTTCAATTCATTTCTACCTCAGATAAAATGGCAACTAGACTCACTGGGTTTGATGGGTTGAATGGAATCAAGTCTACATTGTAGAATTTCATAGACACCTCACTTCATTTCTTTGACATGCAAGATTTTCAAAGGAGGTTGAGGTCAGAGCCAATTCATGTTATAACTAAGAAGCTCTGACGAAGTGGGCTGGTGGAGGCAACTGAATTTTTTGTGGTGCTTCAAGCTCCTGAGTTGATTGTTGAATGTATGAATCACTAAAACCTAGATACTAGACAAATTTTTCTGCCCGATCATATAGTTTTAATCTCTATTGATAGGAAAACTATAGTAAATTGCCTTTGAGTTCTAGAATAGGAAGAGTTCTTTGAGTTGACAGTAGGAGGAGCCATGTCTAAGTGTAAGGTTCCTAAGACTCTATTTGGCATTGATCTCAAGCCCGAGATCATAGACATTCTGGTTCTCTTGCATAGATTGAAAGGTGAGGTAGAAGCACTTAATTTTATTGAACAATATTTCTTTCTTGTACAATCATCTATTCAGATACACATTATGTTGATTGGGCCTATGAGGTAAGCGAGCATCTGTCCAAAGCCCTCAGCACAAAAAAGTTTTACAATACCTTTTACATGTCTTCTTTCTTGATTTATATGGTAGCTTCTCTACAATTGTGACTAGGCCTTCTCAGAATAGAGAACTTCCTTGACGATGTGAAAAGCTATGAATTTTATCCATGCTTGTAATTGCAGAATAGCTATGTAGAATATGTCAAGGTTAATGATGCATTTATAATGAGAATTTGCAAGGAGCTTCAAGGATGCCCAAAAAGGAGGTTCAGCCTAGAGGTAATGGTGGTCATTAGTTAGTTTGGTAGCTATTTTATCCAATTCTCATCCTTTTCATATTTGCGTCTTGCAGCTTTCAACAGATTCCCTTTGAAGCTGCCTAGATACCCAAGTGATCTGATTGTGCTGATAGGGATTGTGAGGCAAGTGATCTAGGTGAATGTGCTGAGTGCAAGCTTGAAGAAGAAAGGGTATGAATTCCCTATGAAGGTTGGAGCTTACTATTGTGAGTCTCATTTTGATGCTAAAAATATGCTCAAAGCATTCAAGACTAAGTACAAGTTGGAGGAATATGAGGTTATGAGACCTATGTTCGATCCAAATGGATATGCGAGAGAGGTGTTATAGATTGGTAGTATAATCAAACATGTTACCACTATTGAAGATTATTGGACAGATTGTAGAGATGAGCTGAAAAGGAGAGATCATGCTTTTGCTAGGCTCACAGTGGAGCAAATCAAAACATACAGTATCGAGTTTGATGTAGAAGGCTTGGAGGATGATGGTCAAAATATGTATAGCAATACATATTTGACTAAGTTAAGGGGGATTCCTATCAGTTTTGAGCCATATGTAGATGTGGAAGAGAATCTTGACATCATAATGGCTAGGATCATCAAGAGAATAGGGAAATGGGTTGAGTGGACAACCAAGAGGAGCCAGAGTAAAAGTGCAGCCACTCAAGCTTCTCTAGCAGCTACAATGCCTACTTCATCTCAAAGTGCTATGCTAGGCATAACCATAGCTTCCACTCAAGGGCTAGCTCAACCTTCAGGTGGAGGGGATCAACCTCCAAACAAGAATGTCCCTATAGCTAAGACATGTCATGATGGTTGCATCCCAGTCATAAGAACCCAAATTGGTGCTGAGGAAAAGAAGATGGAGGAACCAAAGGATAACATGGCCACCTCAATACCATCCCCCCATGTCACACTAGTTCCATCACCTCATGTTTCCCCAATTCCTTCTCTCCACACTACTCCAATTCCCTCTCCACATCATAGCCCTATTCCACTAGCAAGTACCACACTTCTACAACCAAGCAGATCTTCAATAAAGATAGTAAACTTAGGAGATGGAAAAAGTAGTAGTAGTGAGTCTACTAAGTCAGATGAAGCTATGAAGAAGACTCTAGAAGTGGATAAAGGTTAGAGCTCCTCTAAGCTCATCTCCCAAGATCCAATAAATCCTTTTTCTTCGGTTTGCATGACAAGTACCCTAGCTAAGAGGAAGATGTTTAGCATAGAGTCACTCAGGACAACCTCCAAGGTGATAGGTACTGAATCTTGGTTGGAGCATACTTTGGAGAGGAAAAAGAAAAGGAAATATGAGACCACTTCTGCTAAAGATACTATATCTCTCACTATCCACTCTAGGTCTACATTGACAAGAGTTAAGAAGCAAAAGACCTTATCCATACTTGGGAAAGATCCAAAGACAGGTCACCTAACAATGGAGATTGCCAAGCCCAACAAGGGAGGGCAGATTGAAGACATGATGATCGAAGATTTTACTCTGCATTCTATGGATCTTGGTGAAGCAAGGCATGATACCAAAGTTGGCTTATGGAAGTCAACCAATGAGGTGATCAAAGGGTAGCTAGAGAGTCTTAAGTTGTCTAAGACTAAGATGAAGGCTGAGATAGAAGAACTAAAAAAGTTCATTAGATAACTAGTCACTTCATTAGTAGCCATCTCTAGAGTATCAATGACTAGAAATCCTACTACTCCTAAAGTTTAGGCCCTCATCTCTCAACTCCAAGAAGATAGGCATTATGGCTAGATTGGTAAAGAATGGGTTGAGAAGCTCAAATCAGAAGGAGCCTCAATTGTGGAGTAGATTGGTAACCTTATCTTAAGGTTGGAGATAGAAAAAGATAATATTATATCAAATAGAAATACTCTGGGTGGAGAAAGGGTGAAATGCAATGATTGCATCTCCTTCTTGAAGATGATCATCCAACTGAAGGCCAAGGAAGTAGTGGAAGCGAAAATATTACCAAAGGGAGATGAGACTCTATTCGAGTGGCTTCAAAGCATGTAGTTTAAAATTGAGATGATCTAGTCTACAAAGAAAGGGATTAGAGAAATAGAGGATAAGGTGAAAAAGACACAAGATAGAGGACTTGAACTTATGAGGGGATTACATACAAAATCAAAAACTAGTGGCCAAGGAAAAGAACTTATTGGAGTCAATTTCATAAAGGAGAACTTTTGTAGATTTTTGGACAATTTGTCAGATATAAACTTCCATAGTCAAGACAGGGTCAGTAAACCATAGACACTCAGTGGATGTATACACATGGCCAAAGAGGAATTTCCAAATCAATTGAATTTTGTAAAGGAGTTGTCTAGAGAGAATTCTAAATGGCTCTTGAGGTATACCAATATCCATGTGCCTAGGCATGAAGAACTCATCTCAATCATAGTTGCCACCAAGGAATATAGAGCAAAAGTAGAAAAAGAGAAGAAATCAAAGTGATTCACTTTTTGCCTCCTTTTTTATTTTATTTTATTATGTAATTATTGTAATATGACAAATTGGTGCCTTGCCATTTGTCACTTTTGAGAAGATGAACTGATTGAGCTTCCATTGTAATGGTAATCTCAAAATTGTATATGTATGAGATTGAAAGATTAATGAAAGGTTAGAAATTTTTTGGTGTGAGATACTTGATGTTGTAGAGACAATTAATGGTATTTTGTGTCAATTATTTCCTATTCCATTTTCTGTCATTTCTAGTTTGTGTTTTCTCTTTTGTTTGAATTGAAGCAAGGAAAGAACATAGTTTCACTCCCCTATTTTGAGACATCGAGCGAATGTGATAAGAATTGTTATTGTTTTTTCAAAGATAAATCTCTTTAAGTGTTTTCCCTTAACTAATTTTAGTTTAGATTCAAATTAGCTAAGTTGGATGTTGGCTGGAGTTTTGTTAAGCCTCGTGAATGCATAATATGTGTGGGTTCATGAACTTAATCAAATCTTCAAAAATCTTCATTTGTCTGAGTTAGATTCTATTTAGGTCTGGCTTGGTTTTCAAGAACATACCTCGAATTAGCTTTAGGAATAAAATATAATTCACTAAAAATCTATCATAGGGAGATGTACCTATCAATTTAAAGAAAAGCCTATTTATCCATAAGTGGCTTTTCAGCTGTTTGTAATCAGATAGTGTTCCAAGCTTGGGTATTCAAGGGTCATAATCAAAAGAACAAATCTATTTACCAACACAAGGAAAAAAATATTGGTTCTACATGTTCTTCCCAATTTTTGTTGAAAATGAGAATTACATCTAAATATAAAACTACAAAAGAGTCAGCGAATGACCTAAGCACATCATTAAAATCCCTTGACATTGAGACCCAAGTTCTTGTAATTAACCTAGTGCAAAAAATAGTTAACTAATAATTGTTAACTTCTTATGGGAATATCAATTATGAGTAGTTAAAACCTCAAGGTATTACACTAAAATTCCCCCTTAATACATAGATCTTAGATGGTCATATTCATTTTTCCCTAGGGAACCGCCCTTAAGGCTTACATAAAAAAAGATGTTTTTTACATAATATGAATATATATTTTGTGATAATATTATTTTAAATCAAAAAATCTTTAACCGAACAAGGATCCATTAGGTTGTCTTGTGACCCTTAGAAAGGAAAATCTTTAAGTTGTATTCTTAAGCTCTCATGCCAAACTCTTGAATTACAAAGCCTTGGATTATTAAACAATGACCCCTAAGAGATGGGATAGATCTCTATCATTGTGTAGTGACCACAAAAGTGTATGTTTATTGATCATATACTTTGAATCTTAATGAAACTAATCCATGTTGAGTGCAATACCAAATCCCAAACTTGCCTCCAAAATTAGTCTTTACAAGACATTCATTCTCCAAATCTATTAGCTTTACAATACATATTTTGTGATAACATTCTTTTGAAGCAACAAATTCTAAACCAATCAAGGCTCCATTAGGTTTTCTTGTGACCCTTAGAAAGGCAAAGCTTTAATTTTTATTCTTAAGCTGTCATGCCAAAATATTGAATTACAAAGTCTTAGATTATTCCACAATGACCCCTAAGAAATGGGATATATCTTTATTATTGTCTAGTGATCACAAAAGGGTATAATTCTTGATCATATACTTTGAATCTCACTAAAAAATAATCCATGTTGAGAACAATACCAAATCCCAAACTTGTCTCCAAAATTAGTCTTTATGAGATATGATTCTTCAAGTCTATTAGCTTTAGAAAGAAAAATAAAATAGAAAAGAAAAGATGTCAAAACTTATTCTCATGCAGAAGACCATCCCAAATCAAGAAGCTAACTTGAGATGATGAAAGTTCCTCCATCCTTAGATGATCCCAAATCATATATCTAAAGGTTCAAAGAACATAAATTTGATTAATAGGATAATGAGAATAATTGATTATCTCTCCATCATTTCTTATATCTTCATAATTAAAGCAAGAAGTATTTACTTCATTAGGTTTCTCTTTTGGTTTTCCCTCAAGAACATCACTAGCTCTAGTTATAGAAAATCATATTGCACTAGTCATTTTCTTATAGTAAAAACATTTATTGTCTCTTTCATTTCTATCTAACTATTTATTATTAAGTTGTGAGTATAATGCTTTGTGATCTATTTGATGATATTGTTAGAAATAGATAATACTTGGGGGGGGGGGGGGGGGCATGAATCAGTATTCTACAAATTTTTTTCCTACAACTAAATATTATTAAATACTTTATAACATGCATATGAAATTAAACCAACAATGCAAAACAATAAATAAATCCATACACAAAGATAATTGATAACACCATGTTTTGTTAACTAGGAAAACCCTGGCCAAGGGAAAACTTCAGTGGGGATGGTACCCACAAAATGATCCACTAAACAAAAGAATCATGTTAAAGATATTGACCATGTTAGGAGTCTATTAATTACATACAGTGTCTTGGTCCTTATTAGAGGACTAGGCCCTATTAAAAGCCTCAACCTTGTTAGGAGTTTCTTTAACCCTATTAAGAGTTGGTATAAACAAAATGTATACAAGATGATCTCACTACCCCAACATGAAATTATACAATGTAGTTCTTATTTACAAAAGAGAATAGATACAAAAACCTCTTTACTGGTGATTTCTGTACTTTAGATATCTATGATCTCACATTAGAATTCACATCACATAGCTGTTGGAATATTTAAATGGGAAGAGAACTTCTGAGAGGGGGGGTGAATCAGAAGTAATGTATTTTATCCATTAAAATTTTTAACTGATAATAAACATCATGCATGTAACATATCAAATAACCATAAAGTAAACACATGCAAGTAAACACATGAAACTATAATTTGGTAACCCAGAAACCCTCCAAGAATAAGAAGGTAAAACTGGGGTGGGGATGATACCCAAAAAATCACTGCAACAATAATGGTTTGACCACTTCTGATGGTCTGCCTTGTTAAAGGCCTGCCCTATTAAAGGCTTTACACTATGCCAATAGTGATATGGTTAAAGGATTTACAAACACTTTACATGAAGTGTCACCCTATTAAAGGATTTAGTCACCTCTTCAAAGGATCTAAAAAATAGTTGCTAAGCTAACCTATCATCATAGGATTTTCACTATCTAATACAATTGCTAGAGATTATTAGAAATCTTTGACTTGATTTCTTACAATCTTAATTGTTGATTTTAGGAACTGGTTTTGCTCATTCTAGTCTTGATCCTCTGAGATCTGATATTTGATTATATCCCTTGTACTATTATGATCAACTAGATGTGTAATTACTACTCAATTCACTAAGTTTGTGATGCCCCTTTTGTTTGCCCTATTATGCAATTTTTCTATCTACTTAGCAACTTCCTTAACTTCTATTTAGCAACTTGAAATCATGGGGTCTAAGATTTCTTATAAAGACTTTTTAGACTTAGAGTTAGGTATTGATCTATGATCCATATTGAATCTTTAATTCTCGCTCATTCCTTACACTTTTCTCATTGGTTGCATGCCTTCTCCATTTTTCCTATTGGCTGCATGCTGATTGCATAGGAAATATAAAAGATTCATTCTTATCCTTATTATCCTTTGAAATCCTTCTATGTCAGCTCAAAAAATGGTTTACATTTGAGTTTGTGAAGCCACAAACTCATATGTTGATTCTGTGTTACTCGACACATACTGGATTACTGGTGCTCGGGACATGTTTGGTCCTAGTTTTCTTGGTTCTTATTACATTCTATCTTTCTTGGCACGTACATAGTTCTGGCTCACTTGGCACATGAAGCGTTTTGACTTTCTTGACATCAATTGTGACTCGGTACCTATATATCACTCGGCACCTACATAATGCTCGGCACTAGAAGTCACTCGTCACCTATTGGAATTCTGGATCAACACATACTATGGCTTGACATGTATAGTGTGCTCAGCTCCTATATGAAAAGTGGTTAAGTGTGTTGACACTTAGATGTCAAAACCATTCTGAGACCAACAATCTCCCCCTTTGACATGAGTGTCAAGAACACTTAACTAAACATTATTGGTATAACCTTATGAGTACATTAATCATTCTGCTATGCATATGTACAAAATTTCAAAAAAAATTCAAAATACCTTATAACTCCGCTTGAGATGATTATGCCTTGTCTATTCCTTCAACCAAAATTCTTTGCTAATGTATCTGATACTCTTTGCCTTTGCCCTATTTCTGTTTCTTGTACCTGCTTGCTGAGCTGTTCTGTCTGTTCTGTCTACACTTGTAGGTTTTATTCATATCTCCCCAAAAAATTATTTCTCCTCCACACTATTTATACATTAAGTCTTATCTCCACCTTTTTGGCTATTTGCAATCTTTTCCCTTTTATTCTCCAAAAGAATGTAATTACTTGAATACTTAGTATTCTCCCCCTTAGTCATATCTTCCTTATTATTATTTCTCCCCCTAAACATTATATCTATCTATCTCCCCCTTTTTGATACTTATGTCAAAGGGTGCTAAGGAGTAATACCATATTTTGCCAAAAATGTGTTGTTTACCTCCATTATCATCTTGAGAGTTGCATCCCAATTCTCCAAAGCAATGTCTAGTGACTTATGCTAGATGGCAGTCTCTATAGCAAGATGTACAAGACCATCTAATGTAGAAAGATTAGGATATTTCTTTAGAATATTTTTAGCATAGACTTGTTCCTTATGGAGGACCTCCAAATGTGGGGTAATGGAGGACTGAATCTACATCAATTTGGCCTTTATATTGGCCTCTTCAGTTGTGAGTGCAACTAACTCTCTTTAAGTGTGAAGCAATTGGGAAAAATGCTTCTCACTTTGAGCTAGATCTCTTGGTAATTGCATGCTAGAAATATTAAGATTTCTCTCCAAGCTGAATATCCTTTGGCCTGTCTCTTGTGTGAAAAAAATCACACAGCTTTTTGTATAGTGAGAAAATGTTCTCAAGTATAGTTTTGACCTTTTCAATTTTCTTGGCCAATTCTACCTGTGCAAGTGCTATGCCACTAGATATTTTCTCATTTACCTTCCCTTGAAATTTCCTTTCAAAACACTCCATAAGTTTGACATTTGTATCCTGGTCTTCACTTGTCACCTGGTCAATAATGTTTGACAATTGTTCCATTATAGGCTTTGACTCATCTGGTGACTGCAAGCTGAAGGCATCCATAAAGATTTCCTTAATCTCAAGTAGTGCTTGCTTGTGCTTATACTCCTTTTTGAGCATTTCTTATCTTCTCCTTCTATTTAATGCATCCTATATCTTTGTAATCTGCTCGATGGTGATAGTCTTTGAGTCATAAGAAGGTATTACTATCTCTTCATCTAACTCAGGGTCTCCATAGTGAAGTACCCTAGTAACCTTTGTAGAACTCGAGCCTAGTGTGGAGATTTACAAAGGTATGGCTTTAGTGCTCAGTTTTTGAAGAGTTTTTGTAGGAGTGCTTATTTTTGGTAGCTTTACCAATGTCTAAATAGCAGACTACTCCTTTTCCTTTGATGTATCCTCCTTCTCATCAGACTTCCCTTCTTCTACACTCAGCTTCTAAATGGTGTCACTTGTTGCTATTGCAATTGTTGGAGATGGTGGTGGAAGCATTAAAATTTGAGTACTAATAGCTGTATAGATGAAAGGTGGTTCTTGTGGTTTCGCCTTGTCTCTTTTCTACTACTACCTTCTATAACTTATCCACACTCACCAATACAAGATTTGTACATAATTGTGCCTATAAAGTTGATTGGTGAAGGATCTTTGAGAGATCCTCTACAGTTAGGGGATTGATTTTCTGAATAGAATTGTTAGGAAAATCTTTGATTTTTATAGTGTCTATAGGTGTGATGGTTACATGAGGAGGGCTAGGGGGTGGCATTTGTGTGTTTTGCACACTCTATTCCTCTTGCTACTACTGCTTAGTTGTTGCCATGTCTTCTCCCTTTTGTGTTTCCTCCTCTCCTTTTTCTTTATCCTCCTCATCTTTCTTTTCTTCTTCTCTTTTCTCTTATTTTTCTTTTTTTGTTTCTTTATCCTCTTCCTCTTTCTTATCTTCTTCTTGTTTCTCTTCCTCTCCTTTCTTCTCTTCTTCTCCTTTTGCTAGTTTCTCCTCTTCTGTCTTCTCTTCTATTTTCTTTTCCTCCTCCACTTCTTTGGCTTTCTTTTATTTTTCATTGGCTTTAGCCTTATTTACATCCTTATCCTATCCCTCTTCTTCATTTTTATGATTAGTCAATTTGTAGATTGACTTCCACAATTGTCTAGACTTATTTACTACATCCTCAATTTTATTTTGCAAAATACTGAAGGCTCTATATTTTGGTGCAAATTTTCCACCATGTTTCTTAGTAGCCTTAGTAATTTGACCTCTTGTCAGGTTAGGCATCACTTGTGCTAAGGTAGATTCTTTGATCTCCTTCTCCATTTTGAGACAATAATGCCATTTGTTTTCAACTATCTCATATAACTCCCTAGGCATGGTATTGTCTAGCTCTAGAGGTGTGTTCTTAAACTCTACCATTGTGGCATACACTAATTCCTCTATTTTTTTTTGTTCCTCCCTACCTAACTTGTTAAATTCAAGACTTTTCAAGTCATTCAAATATACATTCTTAATATTTTCACAAATTTTATGTATGGCTGATTTAGGAGGATGACTTATCACTCTGAATTGGTTGATATCCTTTGACTCTGTTCTCTCCTCATCATCAGTGTTTGGCTATGCTACATACTTTCTTCTTTACTTTAGCACTTCATTAGTCTATTCAGTGGCCTTCTTCTTCTCTTTTGTTTCCTCCTTGGCCTTTTTTGTAGATGCCCTTGTGGTAGCTCTTTTTACTGGTGTCTTTGGTTTGGCTTGTGTTGTTCCTATAGCCTTCTTTGCTTTAGGCTAGGTTGGAGGCTAAGTTATAGCCTTTCTCTTCTTTGACTTAGCTTGTGTAGGTGATTTCTTGGCTTCTTCTTCCTCAACATCTTCCTCCTTATCTTCTCCTAATCCCTGGGTCAATTCCATTGGGGCTTGCCCTTGTTCTTCTTCTTCACTCTCACCTTCTGCTTCTTCTTCTTCACCTGCACCTTCTACCCTTCAATATCAGCACTAAATTTTTTCTTTATTTTTTTCACTAGTTTATCCTTCTTCTTTAAGGTGGAGGTTGTTTTTTAGTTCCATGTCTACTTTGGAATGTACAACATCATATGTTCCAAAATGAGGAGCTTCCTTATCAACCTCTTCTATGAGAAATGCAATGATTGCCGCAGAGGCTTCATCTACATCAAGTTCATAACCTAATGGCCTTAGCCATCTCACCCTTTGAACCACTACTTGAATGTAAGGTGAAATCAATGTCTACTAGGAAGCATATGTCATTGATATGTTTTTCCACTAAGGAAACTAGTATTCTCACTCTTTGTTCCGTGGATTTCTTAAAATCCTCAAAATTGCTTGTCATTTGGGCTTCAAAGTTGTCACCCATCTGATCAATGTACTCATTAATTTGAGTGATTGTAGTTTTTTTTGGATTCTAGTTCACCTTTCCAATTGAAGGAAACTCTTCCATGACATAGAAAAATATGTAGACAAGAACTAAACCAAACTTGCATTGAGCACCTTTTGACCTTCTTATTGCTCCTAGGTTTTCATTTATCTGCTATAACATCAGTTCTGCTAGATCATATGCATGATCTTTCTTTACAAGCTTATAAGCTACATCAATAGCAATACATGGTAAACTATTTAATTTGCTAGATTGGTAAAATTTGTGAGATATCACTCTCACTACAAAATCTAGAAGAGGATCTATTACAGTATCAATTATCATACCCCTCTTATTCCAATTAGCCTATGTATTCCTTTCAATGACCTCTTTTGAATCACTTCTTAGGGTCTTAGGCTGATCTAGGGTTGGGAAACTCATAAATCTGTATACTATCCTCTTGGTAATCTTAATTGGTCCTATTTCTAGCCACAGACAACCATTGTGTATCCTACTTAAAATAATTCTTATCCACTCTATTTTAAAAACTATAGGGTAAAATAGGGCATGGGTTAAACCCTTCTTCTCAACTATCTAAAACTCATCCTTCAATATTCTATTGTCACACAGTTTATCATATGCTTGAAAATTCTCAAGGTCTCCTATTGCTCCTATTTTGCAGTTGTAGCACTTCCTTACATCTTATACCATGACAATCTTGGGTGGAATTGTGGACAATGTACTAGTAGGGTCATTTTTGTAGGCTACCTCAGGAATGGGTCTAAACTTAGGTTGTTTTACTTCATTACTAACTAGCTGGACCTCATGACCTTCCTTTCCCTTGGGGTTCTTAGAACTAGAAGCCATTATACCGATCTAGGGTTTTAATATATTAGAACTTTAAAAAATTCATAGCTTGGCACTTGATAAATACCTTAGATCAAAGAAATTTATGCTGAATCATTGTTCAAATCGATGTAAATGGCTTCAAGGTTTCTCTTTGATCACTACTACACTCTTATCATCTTTACTTTGTGTTTGAATGGCATAAAAATGATCAAAATTTGACCTTATACCTTTCAAAACCTAGCATTAAATGCTTAGTGCATACAACTGTAAACTTGACACTTGAAGGTTTCAACATAACTTGACTTCCATTGGATTTTGTTCACTTGGCTTCCACTAGATTTCCACTTCACTCGGCTTCCATTGTCATTTCTCAACTTGGCATCTGAGGTCAATTTGACAGTATTTGCAAAAACTTCAAATTTTGACTTGGCATCTTTGCTCATGTTGATTTCTTCTTTGTAGTACTTGTTTATCTTGGGACTGATGCATGATATAACTTTGTATATTAGTCCCATACACCTATCCTTTCTTAGTTGGATGAGATGTGACCACTTGACCATTTGGGTGAAGTGATCCCTCCATTTGATGTGCTAGAATCATCTTTCTTCTTCCAAGTCTTGTTCATTTGCCCTCTAATTTGTTCAACATCTACTTTCTCTTTTCCTTTGTTGAATTTTGACTTGGGTGCTTTTGACTTTGTTGGGAAATTCTTACTGATATGACCAGTCTTCAAGTAGCTGAAACTTGTGGTTAGACTTAACCATCTACTATAGTTCCCTCTAAAATGTGTCCTTATGCAATTTTTAGGAATGTGTCCATATTCTTGACAATAGTGACAACTATACCTGGTGTTATAGTCCCAATTGTAGTGATGACCTTGACTATTTCCCTTTGTAGGCTTATTAGGTGTCCACATAGGCTTTGATCTGCACTCAAGTGCTCTATGTCCATACTTTTTGCAGTTGTAGCAATGACTATCAAATCTTGGTGTTCTGATAGTCCTAGTCCTGCATTCTTGTGCTTGATGTCCTTGCTTCTTGCACTTATGATAGTAGCTTGCATTCTTAGGCTTATCTTGTTGATGGCCATCCTTGCTCCTATAGACATTAGCAATGTGCCCCTTTTTACCATAGAAATGACGAGTAGGTTTAATGTTCTTACCTTTATTACTCCTTTCTTCTGCAGTCATGGATGATTCTCCTTGTTCAATGCTGGTGTAACCAAGTCTTGAAGTATCATTACTGGCCCTTGGTGATTTCAAAAGTTGGGCCATTTGAAAATTCCAAAATTAAATT
Organism: Cupressus sempervirens; assembly: GCA_028749045.1. NCBI lineage: Eukaryota > Viridiplantae > Streptophyta > Pinopsida > Cupressales > Cupressaceae > Cupressus > Cupressus sempervirens. The sequence goes on along the minus strand of CM053791.1, from coordinate 818,573,559 downwards.
CATTATTGTTTTGAGTCAACTCTAATGTAATCTTATGGTTGGTTGACCTCAAGGGATAGGATTTAATGTCTAGAACCTTCCTAGATGGTAGAAAATTGCCTATATAAGGAAGGGTCGTAGATTGTCTTGAACAATTCTAGGTGATAGTTGGTAGCTCTATCTTGTATATTATTGTAAGGAGGGCACCCATGTGGGTTTTCATATTATATTTCAAAATTTTGTAATCCCACATTAGTGGAGATAATAAGAAGCCTATATTTTGTTCTCACAAATTGTTGTTGTTTCTCTATTTCTATGTTTGTGGTATTAAGAGGAGCGCCCTTCATCAAATGATATTGAAACATGAGTTCCTAATTTTGTAAATAGATCATCGACTATGAGGTTGTTTGCACTAGCATCATGGTTTGGCTTGAGTAAGTAGATAGATTACCGATTGTTAGATAATTTGCACTAGGGTTTTAGCGAAAGTGCACAAATTCCTCCACGAAGGGAACACTGTGCAAGATTAAGAGGTGTTATACCTTAACATTTTAGAGCCCTCTAGAGACAACTACAAGCATTGGAATAACTAAGGGATGAAAGTGAGAATGAAGGAGAAGAAGAGGAAAATAGTGAAGAAGAGGAAGTTCTGAACCTAGAAGATGAAATGCTTTTTAGGGCCATCTCCAAGATTGGAAAAAGACGTAAGTTTAAGGTTCCCACATTTTTGGAAAATCTTTACTCAAAGGAATTGATTGATTGGATCAATGAATTAGAAGAGTATTTTGAGTATGAGGATATTGAGGATCTTGATAGGGTCAAGTTTGTAAAGGCCAAGCTGAAGGATCATGCAAAGATTTGGTGGAAGGAAATTTAATTGGAGTGAAATAGAAGAGGGAGGGAGAAAAAAAAATTATGAGATCATATAATAGATAAATTGAAGTGATAATTCATTCTTGTTAATATTGAGCTTGATCCACTAAAGAAAATTGAAGGGTTGAAGCAAGTGAAAGATATGTTCAATAATATAAAAAAGATTTTTATCGAGCTCCCATCAGAATAGGTCATATGAAAGCTGCCAAGGAGAAATTTTCCCATTACCTTAATGGGTTGATGGCAACCATTTAGGAGGAGTTAAGTTTGGTTTGAATGAATGATGCAGGAGCATCTAGGGTGTAAGAGCAGTCTTGCATCACCCAAAAATATTTCCTTTTTATTTCTTGAATAAGGGTTATCTCAGTGCTAAGTTGTTCTTTTTGGAGGCTTGCTACTTAGTAAGTCAGCCATACGAGCTCAAAATGTCCTAATTTCAGAGGTGGATGTTCATCTTCGATATATCAACATGCCAGCTGAGGCTCAATGCCATATCATAAGTATTCATGAAGTTATTATAGAATTTTGGTACAAAAACTTTGGGCTCAATTTTGAAGACCTTAGAGGCCCTAGATGGGCTCTGAAATTGGGTCAACTAGAGATTTTGAAAAGCATATTGTAGATCAAAAGCTATGGATTCTGAAAAGGGGTTATAATAGCCATTTAGAGAAACAAGTAGAAAGTTATGGTCTTCCAAAGTTGGGCCGACCAAAATTTCCAAAATAAATATCAAAAGTGTATTGGGATAACTCTATATGTATTTTTAGCATTTGTCGCCCTTTAGGGTTAGGGTTTGATGTTTAGAAACTTCCCAAGTGGCATAAAATTGCCTATATAAGAAAGGCCCATAGATTGTCTAGGATAGGTCTGGGTGATAGTTCACAGCTTTGTGATGCAAATCATTGTAAGGAAGGCACCCATGTGGGCTTGCATATTGTATTTCAAAACTCTATAATTCTGCATTTGCGATGATAATAAGAAGCCTATATTTTGTTCTAGCAAATTACTATTATTTCTTTATTTCTATTATGTGTTTGAGGTATTAAGGGGAGCACCCTTCATCAAGTGGTATTAGAGAAGGAGTTCTTAAGTGTGTAAATTGATCATTGACTATGAGGAAGTTGCACTAGGACCGCAGTTTGGGTTGAACACATAGACAAATCATCGATTGTGAGGTAGTTTTCACTAGGGTTTAGTGAAAGCACAAAAATGCCTCTACAAAAAGAGAGCAATGGAAGAGCTATAGGTGTTACACCTAAAGTATTTGAAGCCCTATAGAGACAGATGCAAGCATTGGAAGAAAAAATTCATAGAGGAATAAATCTTTCCATAAGAGATGAAAGTGGGATGAAGGAGAAGAAGAAGAAAATGTTGAAGAAGAGGCAATTCTAAACTCAAAAGAAGAGAGACTTTTTAAGGCCATCTCCAAGATTGGAAAAAGACCTAAGTTTGAGGTTCCCCAATTTTAAGGGGATCTTAACCTAGAGGGGTTGATCAATTGGATCGATGAATTGGAGGAATACTTTAAGTATGAAGATATTGAGGATCCTAATAGGGTCAAGTTTGTGAAGGCCAAACTGAAGGCTCATGCAAAGATCTAGTGGTAGGAGATCCAGTTGAAGCAAAATATAAGAAGGAATGAAAAAATAACAATATGGGACCATATTATAGCTAAATTGAAGCAACGATTCATTCTCATGGATTATGAGATCGATCTTCTAAAGAAAATGCAAGGGTTGGAGCAAGAAAGAAGATCCATTCAAGAGTATACCAAAGACTTCTATAAAGTCCTCATTAGAACATGCCATGCAAAAGATGACAAGGAGAAAGTTTCCTATTATCTTAATGGGTTGAGACCAAGCATTCATGAGAAATTGAGTATGGTATGAATGAAAAGCATGAAGAGGCATAATAGTTTTCCCTAAGAGTTGAGGACAAGCTAAAAGAGAACTTTGATAAAAAGAATAGTGGAAGAGGTCACATGGAAGATCTGGTGGATAGTCTTATGAAGGCAAAAATGATGACTAGAAGAACAAGGATGAGGCTAGAAGTAGTAGTCTAAACTAGAGGGGAAATAATTCTAATAGTTTCCATGATCATAATAATAGAGATCAAAGGGGAGGAGGCACAGGGAAAGGATCTAGAAGAGGAGGCTTATGTGGAAAATATTTTCACTACTGAGAAGAAGTGCATAGAGCATTTGCAAGTTCCCAAAATCAATGAAGGACTGATAGAAGAATGGAATGAAATGCTAGAGTTGCACATGTTAATGAAGATGCCAAATCATCACATTCTAAAGATGTTGAAAGATGAGATTTCCTAGTTAATATAAGAGTCATGTTGAGTGGTGAGAATGAACTTGATCAAAGGAGGAACTTATTTTGTACAATGTAAAAATGCGAAAATAACTATTGTGATGCGATCATTGATGCTGGAAGTATTGATAATCTAGTATCAGAAAAGATGGTCACCAATTTAAAATTGAAGAAGTAGAAGCAGTCACATCCATACCATATTTACTGGGTGGAAGATGACCATAAGGTCATGGCCAATGGGAAATTCTTAGTGAAGTTCACAATTGGAAGCTACCAGGATGAGTTTCTCTATGATATCATACCTATGGACATATGTCATATCTTTCTAGGTAGGCTGTGATAGTTTGATAGGCATGTTGTACATGATGGGCATGCAAATGCCTACATTATGACAAAGGATAGAGTGAAACTTAAGATGAAAGGTATGTAGAGGTTATAGATGAAAGTAATGTAGTGATTCTAGAGTATATTTTTTGATGGAAAGAAGTTCCAAGAGGGTATGAGGCGCGAACATATTTTTTTTTCCTAAAATTCTAAAAGATGGTAAAGAAGTAGAAAAGGTACTTGCAGAATTTGTAGATTTGTTGAAAGAGTTTCTAGATATTGTCTCAGATAATGTCCCTAATGGATTACTACTAGTGTAAAAGATTAGTCACCAGATGGACTTGAAGAACTAAGAGGCCCTAGATGGGCTCCAAAACAAGGTTGACTAGAGATTGTGTGGGTCAGGACCTATAGATCAAAAGCTGAGGATTCCAAAAATGGATTATGATAGCCAATCAGGGCAATAGTTTAAAAGTTATGATCTTCTAAATTTGGGTTGACTAAAGTTCCAAAATAAATGTCAAAGGCATATTGGGATGACTATGTATTTTTAGGGTTGGTCGGCCCCTCAGGTTAGGGTTTGATGTCCAGAAACTTTCTATGTGGCATAAAATTACCTATATAAGCGAGGATTGTAGATTATCTAGGATATGTCTGGGTGATAGTTTGCAGTTCTGTATTGAAAATCATTGTAAGGAAGGAGCTCACGTGGGTTTCAATATTGTATTTCAAAATTTTGCAATTTTGCATTTGCAGCTATAATAAGAAGCTCATATTTTGTTTTAGAAAATTGTTATTATTTCTTTATTTCTATTATGTGTTTGTGGAATTAAGGGGAACACCCTTCATCAATGAACAATATTGAGGATGCATACCCATTTTACCTAAGAGTAGAAGAGAAGATGAACAAGAGGTTTGAGAGCCAGAAAAGTGGAAGAGATCATGGTGGAAGATCTAGTGGACAATCTTATAGAGGCCAAAATAAATATTAGAAGAAGGGTGAGGCTAGTAGTAGCAGTAAAAATAGATGGGGAATAATTTAAATAATTAGCATGATTAGAATAATAGAGATTAGATTGTAAGAGGAAACGAGAAATGATATGGAAGAGGAGGATTCAGTGGAACATGTTTTAACTTTGGAGAAGGGCATAGGGCATTAGAATGAACCTAGTACCAATTAAGGATGGATAGAAGAACCAAAAGTGAGGCTAGAGTTTTATATGTTGATGAAGATTCCAAACCCTTGCATTTTGAAGATGCTAAAAGAGGAGAATTACTAGTTAACAAAAGAGTCTTGTCGAGTGGTGAGAATGAGTGATCAAAGGAGGAGCTTGTTTCACACCAGGTGAAAATTTAAAGATAAGTGTTGTGATGAAATTATTGATGATGGAAGCACTAATAATTTATTGCTAGGAAATATGGTCACTAAGTTAAATCTCAAAATATAGAAACACCCATGTTTGTACCATATTGCTCAGGTCTAGGATGACCACAAGGTCATGGTCAATGAATAGTGCCTAATGAAGTTCAAGATTGAAAGATACTAGGATGAGATACTATGTGATATCATACCTATGGAAATATATCATATGTTGTTGGGTAGATCATAGTAGTTTGATATACATGTTGGTCATGATGGTCATGCAAATACCTACAATGGAATGAAACATAAGTTGAAGCCATTGAAGGATAAATAAGAAAAGGTATGTAGTATTGCTATAATATGCTTTGTTAATGAAAATAAGTTCCTAGAGGGCATGAGGCATGAGCATGTATTCTTATATAATTCTAAAAGGTAGAAAAGAAGAAGTAGAAGAGGTATCTACAAAAGTTGCACATTTTTTTGGACGAGTTTCTAGATATTGTATCCGATAGTGTGCCTGATGGATTATCACTAGTAAGAAAGATCAATCACTAGATAGGTCCTTTATTCCAAGAGCTAGTTTTCCAAATTAGGCAACACATAGAATCACACCAATAGAAAATGAAGAGTTAAACAAAAAATTACATGAGTTATTGGAAAATGATTTGATTTGAGAAAGTATGAGTCCATGTGTTGTACCAATACTATTAGCATAAAAGAAGAATAAATAATGGAAGGCGTTCACAAATTCTTGGGCTATCAACAAGATCACAATAAAGTACATATTTTAATTGTCATAGATGGATGATATTATAGATTGTTTGAAAAGAGCTGTGTATTTCGCAAAGATATATGTAAAGAGTGGATATCATTAGATTCAGATCAAAGAAGAAGATGAATGCAAGTCTTCCTTCAAGATGAGGGAATGATTGTATAAGTGGTTAGTCATACCTTTTGGGCTAACTACTGCACTAAACCATGCATCTTATGAATGAGGCATTGAAGGAATTTAAGGGTAAATTTTTAATTGTTTACCAAGATGATATCTTGATATTTAGTGAGAAATTAGAGGAGTATCTGATGCACATTCATAGGGTGTTTGAGAAGTTGAGGGGAGAAAATTTGTTGATTAAGTTGAAGAAGTTAGTTTTGTGAAGAAAGAGTTAGTGTATCTAGAATTTATAGTTTCAATAGAAGCTCTAAAGATGGACCCTGAGAAAAGTGAAGGCTATCCTTGAATGGCCTACTCCAAGGAGTGCTATTGAGGTAAGACCTTTTCATAGTTTGGCTAGCTTTTACCAAATTTTTATCAAAGGTTTTAGTAGTATTTGTGGACCCTTGATAGAAATAATGAGAGGGGATAGAAAATAGTTTAAATGGATAGTAGGAGTAGATAAAATTTCTCAATTTGTTGAATTAGAAAGTTATATAACAACCTATTTTAGAACTTCCAAATTTCAATAGCGTGTTTCAAGTAGACTGTGATGCTAGTGGTATTGAAATTGGAGCTATTTTGAGCCAAGAAGGTAGAGTATATTAGGTTAATTTTTTGTAGAGTTATTTTGAAACATAGGAGTGAGAAGTATAACATAATTGTAGATGCTCTGAGCAAGAGAAAAAACTTGTTGATAGAGATGAAGATTGAGATAGTTGGATTCAAGGAACTCATGAGTTTATATTCTAACGATACTAATTTTGGTGAAGCTTGGAAATCTTGTACAAAACCTATTACACTTGACAGAAAAAGTGGTTATATTTCATAATCATAGATGATACACTATTTAAAGGAAGCTAGTTGTGCATTCCAAGAAGTTAAATGAGGGAGAATTTCATCAAGGAGAAGCATAGTGGAGGATTGGATGGACAATTTGGTAGAGATAAAACAAAAACTTTGGTTGTTGAGAATTATTATTGGTCACAATTGTAGAAAGATATCAATTTTTTTGTACAAAATCATAGAGTATGCTAGATCAAAAAATGAGTGAAGTAGAATATAGGGTTGTATCAGCCATTACCTATACCAAAGAAGCCATGGGAAGATGTTAGTATGGATTTCATTATTGATTTACCAAAAAATTAGTGAGGGCATGATTCAATTTTTATGGTGGTTGATAGGTTTTCAAAGATGACACATTTCATTCCCTACAAGAAGACAAGTGATCTTGTTCATATGGAAGCCAAGTAGATTAAAAGGTCTTCCAAAGAGCATAGTTTTTGATTGAGATACCAAGTTTTTTGGGTATTTATGATACACATTGTGGAAGAAGTTGAAGACATATTTGAAGTTCAACTCATCCCATCATCTACAAAATGATGAAAAAATAGAGGCAGTGAATAGGACTTTGTGAAAATTATTGAGATGTCTGGTTGGTGATAAACCAAAAGGATGGGATTTGATTTTACCATAGATATAAATTCCATATAATAATTTTGTTAATAGGAATACCGGTAAATCATCACTCCAAATTGTATATGTAAGAAGTCCTAGAAATTCTTTTGAATTGAGGAAGTTGGATAAAGGAGAGATAAGTAGCACTGAGGATAAATATTTTGTAGAACATTTGAAGAACATCCATGAGGAGGTGAGGAAGCATATCACAAAGATGAATACATGGTATAACGATAAGAAAAATGAGAAAAGGAGGCATAAGGAGTTTCAAGTTTAAGATGAAGTCTTGGTTCATTTGAGGAAGGATACATTTCCAATAGATACATTTAAGAAAATTAAAAAATCAAGAAGTTTGGACCATGCAATGTACTAAAAAAACATGATTCAAGAAATGCCTATGAAGTAGAGTTTCCCATTGAACTAAATATTTCACCAATATTTAACATTTCATATTTGATAGAGTATCATGAAGGAGGTGATGGAGATGAATTCACAAAAGAATAATGGAGTATTCTAACAACTACTTTAGTTACAAAGGAGATTGAGGAGATACCAGATAGTCATGTTGGTAGACGTACAAGGAACAAAACCTATGAAGAATATCTAGTCAAATGAAAAGGGCTACTAGTAGAAGATTCATCATGGATGACAAGGGATGAGGTTAACCATCTTGATTTTCTTTTCAACACCTGAGACATAATAGGGTCGATTCTCAAATTACAAGAGTTTGATGCAAGTGCATCCTGGGTGTAAAAGCAATCTTGCATCACCCAAAAATGTTTCCTTTCAATATATTGAATAAGGGTTGTCTTAATGCAAAGTTTTTGTTTTCAGAAGCTTAATACTTAGTAATTCTTTCATACAAACTGATAATGTTCTAATTTTAGAGGTAGGGGTTCATCTTGCATAAGTTGCAAACAATGTACAAATGTTATAGTAAAGAATTAATTTAATTACATTGATTAAATTAATCTTTAATACCTTCTTAAGATTCTCTTTCATGCTCATGCATCTCTATTTAATAATTAATATTTAATTATTAAGTATCTTTTATCTTTTAGGGTCTCCCTTTTAGGCTTTCGATCTCCTTCATAAGGATTGATGGGTTGTAAATTTATTCATTATTTTTTGAACAAGTAAATACAATATTCCTTTTTATTGAGAAAACCCTTCCCTCTCTTTGCCTTCCTTAATTCCTTGTAATAGGTTATTTGCATGCAGGATATCTAGGGATCTGTGGATTTGTTCATTATCAAATCCTACATGGTGTCAGAGCTTTGCCTATGACTGCTTGTTCTTGTTTGGAGTACACAAGGTACATGGTTTTTTCAAAAAAGTCTTGTATTTTTTACTATTTTTTGCAAAAATAGGGGGTCTCTAAAATTGAGGGCACTTTGATCCCAAACAGATGTTATAGTTGGATTCAGAAGACATCAAAATCCCCATTTTTATATAAAGAACATTTTGTTTAGACAACGTTGCATTCTGTGGCAAAAAAATATTTACCCAACAAGGCTGTACGACCCTATCCATGCTTTTGAGGTGATATTTTTAGAAACTAAAAAAATCCAAAAAATCTATCAGTGTTTTTGGAAAAAGAAAAAAAAGTTGTTTATATTGAACTTTAATAAAGTTTTAAAAAAACTTTTAAAGTTTTTTTGAAGTAAAATATTGAAGAGCATATGTACTTGGAAAAGTACTGATGATTCACACATGTGTGCCTTCACATGTAGAGGGTGACATCATTCACATGACCTTTAATTTGGTGTCCATGCGCCCATCAACACATTTCTTCTTTGGTTAAAATAGCAACAATTGTTTTTTTTGGTTGTATCTTGAGCATATGGTGCCATTTTTTGGAAAAAAAAATATCGTTGAAAAGATGATTCCAAGCCTCATGCATTAATGGAGGATATTTTGGTTTTTGGTGTTGTTTGATTGACTTTTTTTCTTTAGTGAAGTCAAATAATTCTTCTTGCATTCTAGGGGCATAACTCGCCCATTTTATCTCCATTTTTCAATCCAAAAGAAGTGTTGAAAAGATCTTCTTGAGAACTTTCTAGATTCTTTGTTATTTCATTAGTATTTCTCCAAGGTACATGTTATTGACAAATTGAATCTTTTCTTTCTCTTTACTTCTATAAGCTTTCCTACTAGCTACTGGGGTTCGGTTCTTGTATTGTGGGGGTGGTTTTATTCTCATTTTTTTGGTAATTTACATCAATAAAACTTGAATCTTGTCAAAACTAAAACCCCTTCTAAAATCCATGGCCGGGACCTCTTCTTGTCTAGAGCTTCTGACCCCTCATAACTATCACACATGGAAGTCCTTGATGACTCAACTTCTCTAGTAAAAAAGGTTGTGGTCTTGTTTAGATGAAATGCAACTAATATTATAGAGGACTTTCAAGGTCATGCAACATAGGAAAAAGATGGGTGAGACTATGGGGTTGATTCTTTAAACACATCTAATAGTCTATAGTTTCATCTTGATGGGTGCAACACCCCTCTTGCTATGTGGACCAAGCTTAACAACTTGTTCAGTACAGTGAATGAGTTCAAGGTACTTCAGATTAAGGTAGAGTTAACCTCTCTTGTACCATATTCTTTTCCTATCATTGATGACTTCTTGATGAAGTTCAAACAACATAGATCTTAATTGCAAGGTTGTGGGAAGATCAAGACTAACACTGAGTGCATTTACTTGATTCTTTCTAAGCTTCGTGGAAAGTTTTAGATATTTTCTTCTACCTTCCATTATGCCATGGATTCTTTGGGTACTAGATTTACCGTTCCATCCTTTGAGGTCTTTAATTATTGTTTGACTCAAGAAAAAGCTAAGCTCTCTCAGTTGGATTCTCTCACAGGCTCATAGACTTATGCATTGGTAGCTTATACATCTTTTGAAAAGAAGGAGAAGAAATAGAAGTCACATCCTACAGAGTCATAGATTGATTCTAGCCCTCACCTTGCATCATGCCAACCTCCTCCAAAGGGGAATAAATCAAAGCCAACTAGACAAAAGTGTGCTTATTTTAATAAGCCTAATCATGATGAGTCACATTACTATGAGAAGAAGTTAGATGGCTATGCCAAATAGGTCTTAGATTTTACAACTCTCCTTCATAAGAGAAACATTGATATTCATTCTACTTCTCACAGATCTTCTTCTTCATCACCATTTTAGTCAGATGGTAAAGACATAGGAAAGGGTCATGGATTATATGAAAATACTAATCCACATTCTTCTAGATGGTTACTAGATTTAGGTGCTTCACACCATATGACATCCTCTCAAAATTTATTCTCTTCTTTTGAGACTTTTTATACTCCACACATTTTGATGGGGAACAACACTATTATGATTGTATGTGGGAAAAGTTATATTGAAATTGATTATGGTACATTTCATGATGTACTATGTGTTCCATCTTTTTCCTCTAACCTTCTCTCTATTTATCAGATTATGCACTGTGGGACATGGAAGACAATTGAGTTTGCACAAGATTGAGTGCACATTAGAGATAGTGAGATATGCAATATTATTGCTATAGGGAATGGTGATCATTCTTCTTTATTATACTCTTTCTCATTTTGGTCCACCATCTCTACTATCAAAGACTCACTCTCATTCTTCACAAGATAATACTAAGGTGGAGTCATGTCACTTGAACTTATGTGTTGTTCCTGAGACCAATGTTGTGACTTCTATACCTCCACCTCCTATTCAGATTCTATCTATTGCACATGATTACTCTTCATTATTGTCTAACTTTGCAACTCCATTCATCAAGCCACCTAGTGTAGTTGTTGAGGATATATCAAAGGACACATATCTTCTCTTAGATGATAGATTCAACACACCTGTTATTGCACCTCTATTGGATATTCCATTTCAAAATTCTCATGCATTCTCCCTTGAGCATCATCCAAGAGTTCTAACTTCACCACACATTCAGGGGTTCCATCTTCCTTGTCCATTGCATTTGTTTCTTCCAAATTGGAGCCACATGGTTTTATCAGTGATGCAAGAGTTCTACCATTCTAGGGCAGCTATAGAGTCTCGATCTTCTATCATTGTGGGTTTCATTGTACTTATGGTCTTAAGAGAGTCTCTTGAGATATTTCATTTGTGCATCATTTTCTATCTCTTTTTGGAGTAGGGTTTTTCCCACTTGGTTTTCTCTGTTTCTCCATTTCATAGAGATTTGGTTGTGATTGGGTACTTGATTAGGCCTTGTTTCTGGGACCCAAGCTTGCATTTTAGTATTGTAGATTCCTTAGTTTGTAGCTACATTATTTCTCATCTTAAGGGGGGTGTTAGAGTAAAGAATTAATTTAATTACATTGATTAAATTAATCTTTACTACCTTCTTAAGATTCTCTTTCATGCTTATGAATCTCCATTAAAAAATTAATATTTAATTATTAAATATCTTTTACCTCTTAGGCTTTTGATCTTCTTCATAAGGATTGGTCAGTTGTAAATTTATTCATTCCATTTTGCACATGTAAATACAATATTCTTGTTTATTGAGCAAACCCTTCTCACTGTCTGCCTTTCTTACTTCCTTGTAATAGGTTATTTGCATGCAAGATATCCACAAATCTATGGATTTCTTCATTATTAAATCCTACAAGTTGGATTGCAACTTTGCAACATTTTTAATGTCCATGCAACATTTTGGGGTTTTTTGAAAGTTTGAGAAAAACTAGTTATGGGGAGTTTGTTTTAGTTGGAAACCAATATAAGGCTCCTAGATAAATTTTTATGGGGTTGGAAGATATTTTGAACATTTTTGTCAATATAAACAAGTGAAAATTTTCTACAAATTCTTGCACTGTTACCTTGCAACTTATGCAATTGTTTAATAATGGATTAATTTTTACTTCTTTTTAGTGTATTTAGGTAGATTTGAATTGTATCTTTCCTTCTATATGGTGGTTTTTGTTTGTGCCAAGTTTGGAGTGCTAAATAAAATTTTATTTGAAAGTGCCATGTCACTGATCAAGTGAGGGTTTGATTATAAAATAAGCCCCTAACTCTAGATTCCATGATGTAAAATTAATGGTCATTAGATAACTTATAGTAGGGGCAATGATATTTATTTTCTAATTGGTATTTTATGGAAAACTCACTTTGGTGAATTTGTCCATCAAATCCTAGGTGAGCTAATACTAAGCCCGATTAGGTTTTTGGCATAATAGTTTGAATCAAGTGCATAAGTGGATTGAATTGATCAAGGGGATGATGAATTTATGTAAAACAAGGTCATAAGAAACTATTTTCATGAAATAAATAGTCCATTTAATCCATCTTACCACCTATTTGCAAGAACATTCAAGTCTTTATCTTTTACAAGCAAATTAGGCCTAAAATTGAACTAGGGCATTATATGGAGGTTGAAATCCTAAAACCTACAAAATGCTCTAGGTCTTCCAAATCGATATTTGACATGGTAATTGGTTTTTAAGTTCATTTGATCTTTTTTTGGAGGGAATCTTCAAATCCAAAAGTCTAATTGTGGATTTGGTCTAGAAGGTATGTTTTACCAATCTTTGTAACTAGTGAACTTTGGGTCCAAGAAACTATCAAATTAAGTTGGAACAAGTGTGAATAGACATGTTTGGAGTTAATCCACTCATGCTGGGTCATACAATACTTTGAGAAAGTTTTAGGGATGAGTGGAAAGAGTGTCTTAGAGAGTAAAGTAATCCTATATAAATTGATTGGGAATTTCTAGGATTGAGCCTAAGGGGTAGGTGATCACCCTTAATCTTGAAGATGTATGATCATAGTTCAAATACAAGGGAGATGACAATGAACAAATAGTAAAGAATTGAAATAGTGTATTGGATCTTAGTTTTTCCCTATCAAATAGGAAGTGGTAAATATAAATTGAGATTATGATTTGTAGGCTTTCCAATTGCACATGTTGTATAGGCTTAAATGTGTGCTATCACATCATTTTTTCATTTTTTTTCCAATAAATATTTTTTTGAAGTATAGCAGTAGTCTTACCTATTCAAAAATGACTTGAAACCTTAATATAGTGAGATTCCAATATTAGTTTCTTACATTCTACCTCAGGGACACAGATTTGGCAAAGGTGACATAACATTCCATCTTGCAAATAATAGTCATTCACATGCTTACCTTCCAAAAGATGAATATATACATCAGAAAATTCATTATCATGTCCATGCAAGTGAGCCCAAGTTTCTATTGGGTAGCTACATAACTCTAACACCATATTTATGCTTATAACTGGAGGTGTGCTCATACAATTTGTTACCTTATTGGTGTGTCCTTTCTTATGGTAAATATTGAGATGAAATTGTTGAAGATAAATTAACCAACTTTGGTTCCTATCATTTTTTTACCCTATATTTGCAAAAATTGAAGAGGTTTGTGATATATGTGGATTACAATTTCCTTTCCTAAAATATAAAGCTTTCATTTCTTGCAAGCTTGAACAATATCATATAATTATTTATCCTAGGTTGGGTACCTTCATACCATATCAGAAAAGGTCTCACTATGGTAGGTGGTGGACCCTACAAAAATCTTTGCTCAAAAAATAGTAAATTTGATACATTTTTGCCATTTTAGATAAAGGAAACCAACGAACCTACGAAGTAGAAATATATCAACACTTCAGAGAAGACATAATGTAGGGCCAATGAAAAAGTGATGACTTCTCTATTATGTGTGGTAGCTTTTTAGAGAGCCATGAGATAGCAATTTATCACTATTTCACTAATGACTAGAAATGTGACCTCCAAAATTGTGATTTCAAAAAACCATTTGAAGAAACCTTGTGAGATTCCAAAGAGTCATAATTTTGGATATGATTGCAAGTTGAATGTGTGAAAAGGAAAAAAAGATTTCTATGAGTTTTAAAAAGGGACAAATCATTAATTTAATAACTTCAAGTACAAGTTGAGTACTTGAAAGATGTGACAAATTGGACAATTTGTAAGGTGGATATATGTGCAACAAATTATAGATCATAAATGAGTAATAAAATGAATTAATTTCTTTGGTGCAAATGAGTCTTTTCATCTTAATCATTTTAGTGAAGTTGAGATAGAAGCTGGTAGTAAAAGTTTGAAGGTGTCCTTAGTAAATTGCAGAAAATAGTAAGTTCAAGCTTCTCTTACTGTGGTTATAGTTTACAAGACCAAATGCCTATAAAGAAGGAAACTAGTGCTAAAGAATTCAAAGAAGAATACCTTTAGAATTTAATTCAAAAAAAATTGTTAGAAATATTTCTTGGTTCCTCTTCTAGTGGTCAAATGGCTATTTTTTCTGATGAATTTACAGACTGTAGAGATGCTAATCTTCCATTGCATGGTAGATATTTGTTTTGGATTTTTATGCAAATAAATATAGAAAGGAACCTAGGAACAACCCATGGAGACTAGAGCTAGGAAAAATTGTGGTCCCAAATGTGTTTGTAGACACATAGCTCATATACATTGTAGCTAATCATTATTAACTAGCTACCAGGACTGTGAGGAAAATGGATGGTATGCCACTACTAGTCATAAAAAAACCTTGTATTGAATTGTGTTTTGGATTGAGCACCCAAGCCCTTATAAAAATTGATAGGGAACATTTTAACAATGAATATCAAAAAACAACAAAGTTTGGAAAATATAGGGAAATAACACATTTTATGTATAGAGGCCATAATAAACAAATGATGTATGTTGATCATATGGGTCCTCATCCGATTGAAATTTTTATGGATTTTTTTCAAGTATACTTTTTATGCTTGGCTGCAATTGTTTGGAGAAGATGAAAAATAGAAAATTTGACTTGATTACATGTACATGTATATGAAGATTCAAAACCTTCATATTTATTTAGAATTTGACTTTGCCTATGAAATTAAGCAAACCCTTCACAATCAGTTGGTCAGGTGGAAAACTACCAAGTCTTTCAAGAATGATTCTTTTCTATGCTACTTAATTCTCCATTTATACATCAATTACTTTAGGAATTCTATGAAGCTAGCTACAATTGATGAGGAAGGTAACAACTAGCCCATCCAATTCTGGTGTCTGCTTTGGGATACAAATGCAAGGGATGATGATTTCATAGTATTTGGCAATGTATTTGTATAGTGGATAGTAATGATTTGTGGGGGCATTATCATGAGACTACCACAACCAATCAAGGACATACTAAGACCCAAAGAGCATTTAGTTGATAAAGGTTATGAGTTTAACTTGGGTGATTTTACTTTTAAACTAAATTAATCATTAATAAGGTTGTGTGGGTGCAGGAAGCCACCTCATAGGCTCCCTTTTTTTTTTCTTGAAAGATTAGGTATCTTAAAATTCATATGGCAGTTATCATGGGTTGAGAAGAAATTGTCCAACCAAGAAGAAAAGGAAATATGATGTTTCATTTTATAAAATGTGATGGATATATAGGTGGATATATTATAATTTAGGTTGTTTAGGATTATGTCATAAATATGTTTTAGTTAGTTAGTGATAAGGAAAAAGATTATGATACAAAAGGGCACATCAAGACCTTAAAGACCAGGTATGTTCATCAGTTGAATATTGAAGATGACATTACTAGAAATTGTGATAATTTACAAGAGGCATACTAGAGGTTAAAAAAGTGGAATGCCTTGAGCAAAATAGAGTATGAGAGATTAAGTAAGAGTTTTCCTCATTTTCATTCTAAGGAAGACATTGAAACTCTTAAGATTGAAAATTTTATCAAAGCTTTTGAAAATTTGTATCAAGAATATGTTGAGAAAGAAAAGGGTAAGAAGGTTGAACATGCACTCCCCACCCCCTCAAGCCAAAATAATAAAATTAAGCTTAGAAGGCTCAAGTTATGGCCCCTCTACTCCCATACCTCAATAGGAAGAAGTGACTAGTGCCCCTTTAGTGTTGTATGGAGATTAATATGATGAAGGATCAAAATTTTTTTTAGTATTCTAAAAATCATGAAGGAAAATAGAAATGCTAAATCATTAGAGCCACCTCCCAATTTTTTTGAGGAAACACATGGCTACTATGCTCAGAATATGGTGAATGATGATCCAATTGATATGAAGGATGATAGGGAGGCTATTTCTCTTAGATTGAGTGAACATGATAAATTCAATCAAACACAAGAGTTCAAGGAATTTTGGATAAGATATAAGATGAGGGACTTTGAGGAGAGGAAAAAAAAGACTTGAAGGTGTTGATGAGTCTCAACATGCCTCAATTGTTCAAAAAATGATGGATGAAATGTATTTGGATGATACTTCATGTACTAAGAAGAGGCGAGGGAAATGATAATAAAGAGTGACATCTTGTTACTTCTTGGTTTAACATTGAAGGAACTATTTCTATTAGATTAGGTTAGGAAGAAAGAGGTCTAAACCTTTGTGTCAGAGTTTGAATCACTTGATAAAGTTGAAGGGGTGGGGTATGATCCCAAGATAGAAACACTTTCTACTTGGGTTACATTCAAAGGAAATATATTGAGGATGATTGATATATCTAAGGGAGAAGAGGGGATGGCCATGGTACAAACTATAGACAACACATATCCAATGCTTGTTACAACACGGTTGGAACATGAATCTATGTTTAATCAAGATTAGATTAAAAATATGTAGGAATTGATCATAGAATTTCAAAGTAGAGAAATTGAATAGAATTTAATGATAAATAAAATATATGTAAAGACAAGAAGATTAGAGAAGGAGTTAAATGAGTTAAAACCTGCTGAAAATAATCAAGCTATTGTGGTTCATAAAACTCCAGTTGTTGAGATTGAGGAAAGCCAAAACTAAGAAATGACCCATATGTTGATAATGTTTTTAAAACATTGGAGGAGACTATTGTCTAAAAAATAATCTTATTGTAGCCAAATGTGATGAGGTATTTGAAGGGTTATAATATTTGCAATATGTTAGATTTCTTTGCTAAAGGGAAAGACATTCTTTTTGAGATCGAGAGGAAATGGGCCCCCTCTAGGTATGAATTAAATAAAATCTTTGAGATCACAAGAAGAGATCCATACATCATTGTATAGATAAAGGTTACCATTGATTTCATTGATATTGTCACAAGGAATCTGAGTTATATAAGTCAAGAACATCAAAAGTTGAAGAAAATTTAAAAATTATTAGCTCTGTTAATCATCCATGTTTTCCCTCTATTAGAAATGAAGAGGGTAAAATAAAACAATTGGAGGACTGTGGGCATTGATAACTAGGTTCAAGGAGGAACATAATTTCCAAATGGAATCATTTCATAGGTTGTTAAAAAAAATGATTACTATCAAAGAAAAACTTACAAAGTTTATACCATATGTTAAGATTGCTCGAGGGAAGAAGTAGGTTGATTTGCAAGATTTTTCTCTAACTGTTTCAAAGTTTGTATGGCCTACACGTGCTCAAATTGTCAAATAGGTTGAGGTTTATTAGAAAATCCCCAAAGATGCTCTTGAGGAGGTTGTAGCCATTGGTGATGAAGAAGTTGAAGAAATTTGAAATAAAATTCACATTTTCAATTCTTGTTCAATTATTCTTTTAGTTATTAGTTAGTTGTATTAATGAAAGGGTTCGAAGTTATGTTGAACCCTTTCATTTTTATGAGAAAAGGTACCAAGAAGCCTATTTAAGAAGAAAACATCTTAAGGCATAAGACATCATATGATAATATATTTTTTCAATACAATACAAGATATTTCCTTATAACAAAGACATTATGCAATTACTTGATTGGATATGCAACTAAACTACTCTATTGTATTTCCTTACAAATGAAGTTAATACAATGATGCTTCCTTTACATTTATTATGACATATGATTTTCTAATTGTGCACGTTCTTCATTGTTCCTTTGGATTACACTATTGTTCTAATGGATAAGAGTAACACATGAACTTGATTATCAAATATTTTAATACTGAGTTATGGTATTTGTCTAACTGGTCTCCTTTGATTGGGGTTAAATGCATTTAGACTAGGGATTGCATTTATATCTTCTCTACACACTGTCTCTTAAGGTTTGATGATAAGATTATGTGGGGTTTGATTCTATATTGCCCAATTGAATGAAGGACTAATCTTTACATACTTCTTATAAGTTGATATAGAGTACAATTGTAGATTGGTGAAGTTCTACCCACAAGTATTGCATAAGCTCATTTTCAATATCTTATATACATTCAAAGCATTCACATTTTGTTTCTCCTTGAGTAAATACTTGCCAACTCAAGAACTATTAGTTATAAAGTCTGCATTATTAATCTTTATGCCATCCTTAAGAAACATAGATATAGCTATAATCAAATAGGTCTTGTGGAGCCTAAAGTGTGGAGATTTATCAATTATAATTCAGTCTTCTTCATTGACCAAGACTGTGTTGAGATTGCCAACATCAAGCATGTAAGGATCATAGGAATTCAACCAATAATTTTGAGAACCAACAATAGGAAATTGGATGCCCATGTTGCATGAGGACTTCCCCTAGGGCATATTCTTATGCATAAGTTTTTATATCAAAACACTTTTGTAAATTAGGAAGAGATAAAACTAGTGCTTTACATAACCTCTATTTTAAATCCTTGAATGCTTGTTGATGAGAATATGTCCAATGGAACTTTTTTTTCACTCCTCATAGTGATTAATTTAAAGGCCAAGACAAATGTGAAAACTCAAATACAAATTTGTCACAAAAGTTAGCCAAACCTAAGAAGCTATGCAAATTTTTGATATTTCTTGGAGCGGTCAATTCTTTGATTACTTGTAACTTTTTAGGGTCAACATGAACATCCTCATTATCAATAACATAACCCAAGTATCAGGTAAGTGCACAAAGTTGTGGTATCAAAAGGGGGTATAAGATGCCACTTTTTTCCTAAAATCAACAATTTCTAAACTTTGATGAGAATTTGATGATACTTACATTTAAAATTTCAAGATATGACAAAAATAAAAGTCATAATCCTCTCAATATAGTTTCTAATCTACAACTTTTTAATAAAAAATGGTGGAGTTTAAGGCCCTCAAAAAAGTGGGCCACACAACGTGGTACTTTTTTTATACTAAAAACATAATATAGTGTCAGGTGTTATCTCTCTAAAATACTAAATTATTTTTTGAAATTATTTAATCACTCTAGTCAAAAGTTACCTAGCACCATCTAGTTTATCCCATAATTTTTAGGTAATTTTTTAATGTAGATTTTTTTAACAAATTTTATAAGTGGACACATTCCAAAAATTTGAAATATCTATGTGCATCTGCTAGAAATCATCACAAAGTAATTAAAAATCAAAACTTAAAAAAAAAAACTGTGTGGACTAGTTTTTAGTTTTTGAAAAACTAACTTGTTGCAAAATCCAACAAACGAGATAAAATCTAACCCCAAATACTACACATTGGTTGAAAAATATGGACATACATTGAAAAGAAATTATAGTTGAAAGACTTAAAAGAGTCTAAATTCAAAACAAATAAAAATATCTACAATATCATATAACTTTATTTTATCAATATTCAACCACAAAGAAACCTAGTGGAGAGCACACAAGGAAAGTTATATATTTTTTGATATGGTCGTTAGAAAAAACATCTTAGACCTATTGGAGGCCACTAAGTCTTTGGGTTGGATATCTAAGGAAAATCCAAGCATCGGGCTTGGTGAATCATTACAAACTATGCTTGCACAATAGCATGAGTGTGTTATAAAAATATAGTAGTTTAAATAACACACACTTGCTATAGTAGGTATATACTATAGTACATACTCTCTATATGGCAATAAATAAACACTAGAAAAACCTTCCAAATAGGGTACAATCATGTCAATTTGAGCACTGGGATCATATACATAAAATATAATGTTTGAGTATACAAAAAATATAAAATATACACTAAAATATAATATTTAGGGTATAGTCATGCCAATTTGAGCTCTCTCTCTCTCTCTCTCTCTCTCTCTCTCTCTCTCTCTCTCTCTCTCTCTCTCTCTCTCCTCCCCTCTCTCTCTCTCTCTCCCCCTCCCTCCCTCCCTTTTCCTTAGACCCTTTTAAGACATATTATATTATAAAATGGGGTAAAATGGATCATAAAATACCTTGTGACTCCTTTTGATCCATTCAAAGCATTATATATGTGTTAAGGGGTCATTGGACCCATTGAAACAGATGTTATTCAATTGAATGGGTCAAAAGGAGTCATAGGATAACCTATGACCACTTTTGACTCATTTGAACCATTGTATATTTATTAAGGGGTCCCCTGGCCCCTCAAATCACACATTATGCTATTGAATGGGTCAAAAAGGGTCATAGAGTACCATATAACCATTTTTGACCTATTTTAACATTTATATGTGTGTCAAGGGATCCTTAGATGCTTTCAAACACACATTATCTAATAAAATGAGTCATAGGATATCCTATGACCCCTTTTAACCTATTTGAACAATTAGATATGTGTTATGGGGTCCTTAGATCCCTTACAAAAAAACATTATATGATCAAATGAATCAAAAGGGGTGATAGAGTACCCCAAGACCCCTTTTGACCCTTCTAAACCACTATATGTATGCTAAGGGGTCCTTATAGCCCTTAAGATACACATTATACAATTGAATGGGTCATAGGGGTTCTTATGAATCCTTTTGACCTTTTTGATCACATTATGTGTGCTAAGGTGTCCTTACACCCCATAAAAGACACATTATGTGATTGAATGAGTCAAAAGGGGTCATATGAAACCTTTTAGACACATTATGTGATCCAATGGGTTAAAAGGGGTCACAAGGTACCCTTTGATCCCTTTTGAATATTACATGACTATTAAGGGCTTTGATGATCCCTTAAGTTGTACATTATGCAGTCAAATGGATCAAAATGGGTCATAGGGTACCATATAACCCCTTTTGATCTATTTGAACCATTATATGTGTTATAAGGGGGTTCTTAGGCCCCTTAAAAAATACATTATGCAATTAAATAGTTCAAAAGAGAGCATAGGGTACCTTATAACCCCCTTTGATCCATCTAAAAAATAATATATGTACTTAGGGGTCCTTAGGCCCTTAAGACACACATAATGCAATTGAATGGGTCAAAAGGGGTCATAGAGTACCCTATGCCACCTTTTGATCCATTCAATCTATTGTATGTTTTCTAAGGAGTCCTTATGTAATGGCCCGCTCGGGAACCCAAGAGAAATAAACTTAACATGTTACAATGTTTACTGAACTATTTTTTTTTAAAGGTTTGAACAACATCAAGATAACATTAATGCAGAAGCAATATAATCATGCACATTAAATACACATTTTCAATTACAAATATAGTTTCAATTCAAATACACATTAATGGTTGAGTCACATTTAATAATTTTAAATTAATTAGTTTAAGTTTCAAGTACAATGCCTCATGATTATAAAGAAATAACAGATACATAATCACATAAGCAAAGCATAAGTAAAACTAATACAATGAAAGTACATCCAATTAATAACATCCACAACACATGTCGTAGGGTATGTGCGAATAGATAAAATACATCAAAATACATGATAGAATTATTACATCAACTGAAAAGAAGTCTCTGAGATAAGAAATAAGAATGAAAAAGATACATCTTCTGCAATGAACATCCATCAGCTAGCAATATGAGGGAAACCCAAATGGTAAGAAGACACTACCTCCTGACCATGTGGTTACCTAATTAGGCTTCCACTCCCACCATGTAGGGAAGATAATGAACGATCCACATACAACTAATTAAACATAAAACATTCCTAGGCAAGGAATTCCTAATAGCCAACACTACCTCAAAGGTAACACATGCTACTCAAGAAGATAAAATAATCCAAAAATAAAGAACACTCAATCCAATACCAACACCACATAACCAATCATCATAAATGAACCAAGTACAAATCAAATACCAAGATCATAAGACAAAATCAATGAAAGATATCCATCTCAAGTTAAGAACCACATGTCAAAACTACATCATCCAAGAATCACCAATCCTCTTCAATGAAAGTAAATATCTACAATAAACACATCCAACAATAAGTACACCACCAGAGATACAAAAAATCTATAGAGGAGACTCAGGATACATACTAGGGAGTGTCATCACATGGCTTCTTGAGTTACCCTGGACCGGTCTCTCAATAGACCCTGAACCCTCAAGCATTGAGTTACCTTGGACTGGTTACTCTAAACCCCAGACCCTCAACGTGACACATGTGGAAACCAAAAGCCCTCTCAAAAAGACAAGGCAATCATCCTATTCCCATCCTTAGTCTATACAAGCACTCAAGGCATGGGAGGATCAAATATCTCTAACTTATCTTTTTAGTGTGTTTTCCCCTCAAAATATTTATTACTAAATTATCATTTATTACATAACTTACAATAGGTTACCCTAGCATTGATCACTTTGGGTCCTGGACCCCTACTGCAAGCCACTCTCAAAGACATGTACCTAGACAACCTCTCCTAAGCACATAAAAACACAGTTGTGTCCCATACCACAACACTCATAATAATCAAACTTAGTTCCTTAACATGCAACCTGATAATAAGATGGTTCTCCGATCCAAGAACACATAAATGATCCACAAGTAAAACTCATAAATATAATCTCAATTTGAATCATATGACACATAATGATATCCAACCACATAAATAGTATAAAAGAAATCTCACAAAAACCTCTAGTGTACATCCTAGACTGATCAACACCTAATCGACTCCAAAATCCAAAAGCATAGATAGTACAAGCAACATCACAGTTCATAGTTGGGTTTGTTTTGAGAATACACAATAGAATCAAAAGTAAAGTTTCAGTTTGCTTTTCAATGGACGTTTTAAGTAGATGAATTCTCAATTTACTCCACAAGTCAACTCTTTTATTAATTTGGATAAATATAAAATTACCCCCATTTATTTTATGTCAATCTCCCCAACATACCCTAAGGATAATTAATAAAAAATAATAACGAATTGTTCTTCCATAAAAATTCCAATTTTATTAAGCCAATATCATTATTTTTGAAAATAAATCTAAAGTCCAAGTATTCTCGTATATTAATTAATCTTAATTAAATTGCATTTAATTAAACTAATTAATAAAATAAGATAATCTTACTCTTCTATTGATTATTTATTAAAATAATAAATGTTAATAAATTTATGAAATTTATCATTAAAACCCACAATTATTAAAATAATAATAAATTCATATTAACTCTATGAATATAATTATTAAATAATAACATAATTAATATTGACTTTCATTAATAAGAATTGTTAAATTATCATTAAAATTTATTTATAAAACTTAATTTATAATAATATAAAAACTTATTTATAAAATTTACTAATTAAAAAAAAAATTATTAAATATTATTAAAATCATATTAATTTTTAAAAAAAATTTAACCTGGATTCATTTAATACCCAGTGCTATTGTAATATAGCCTCTTGGGCTGTCGTGCGACCTCCTAAAAAGGGGCGCTGGCTTTAATGCTGTAGTCCTGCTGACACAGGGCCTGCGACAACTTGCTGATGCAGTACCTGCGCCAACAGAGACTGCCAACGACTCAAAATCCAAGGGGGGTGGGGGAGGTCATGGCCCCCACTTCCCAATTTTATTTTTATTATATATATATATATATATATATATATATATATATATATATATATATATATTTATAATGTTTTTTTAATATATATATATATATATATATATATATTTTATATAGTTTTCACAATAATAAAGACCCCATAAAAAAATATTTTAAAATATTATTATTATTTTTTAAACAATATTTACACTTTTAGTCTGATAGGATAAATACTTTTAGCCAATCAAATTTAAAAATTCCTTTACATCTCAAACCCTCCCCAGATTTAACTTCGATTCTCTTTTTCATGTTGGCTTGAAATGGTTTACCTCAAAGTTTGTATCATTCCGAACTTTTATGTTATCTCTTTTTCATTCGACACTCACTATTTCTGATGCTCAATCATAATTGTTCTGTATTCTATTGCTCAACATTAACTATACTTGACTCCTTCTGTATAACTTGATTTCTATGTGTTCTATCTCCTTGACATTTACTAGGCTCAAATTATATAGAAAATACTTAGAAACTGAAGACTTTCTCGACTCTTATAGAGCTCAATATATACATGATTATTTGTAAGTCTTTATATGACTTGACCTATATAGAGTAGCTCAATCGTCGTGATGACCAACCAAATCTATCTTATATATTACTACATGTTTGACACTAATAGGCAACAAGATTTAGAGATACCAACAATGTCCCCCTTTGACATTAGTGGTAAAAACACTTTTTCATGATTACATTTTTACAATAAAATAATAAGAGTACTCCCCCTAAGCCTATGACTCAGTTCTTATAGAACTTCAAAACTATTGTTTACATTACAATAAATACTTTACAAGTTACAAGACCCAAATCAATTTGATTGTATCTTTTTCATACCTTGTCTTCTTTCTGCTCTTTTTGATCTGCATTCTCACATAATTGTTTCACTTCATTTCCTCATTGTAGATGTCAAACATCTATCTCCATTTTATTCTATCAATTAACTTTTATTCCATATTAATCTTCTATCCCCCTCTTTTGACACTTACATCTATTGCTTTTGTTGGTGGGGTGTTTGCTATTAGGGCGGTGAGGGTGGAATCAAACCATATTGATCAATGAATAGTTTTTGAATTTTATTAATCATAGAAAGTGCATGATCCCATGTGGTTCTTTTTGATTCAAAACATGAATCTTCAATTCCAAATTTTTTGCTAAGTCAACTAAGCTATCAATAATTGAAAGATTATGATCTCTTTGCACTGGATCCTTTTTTGAAATCATCTCTCATTGCATAACCTCCAAATGAGGTATCATTATTGAATATATAGAGATTAGATTGGCCCTCATTTAGATATTTGATGTTTGTAGCTTGGCCAACCTTTCTTGTGTAAACAATAATATTTTATAATGCATTGAGCTTGATTCAACTAACTGAGAGATAAAACTACCTAATTGCTTCATATTATCCTGAATCCTCTGTATATTTTCCTAAAATTCATTTGTGAATCTTGGAACATCACAAAGTATGTTGTAAAGATCTTGTACTTTCTTTACAAGTTCCTCTATGTTTTGTACAAGTGCCAGCAACTCAACTTTTCTACTTACAATGATAGTAGAAACTTTCTCTAATACTCTCTTCTCAAATTTCTTCTCAGACCAGGTCATTAGTTTTTCATTTGCCTCAATGTCTTTAGTATTGACCTTTTCAACAATTTTTACCAAGAGATAATGGGGGCCTTATCATCAATGGTCTAAATATCAAATGCATCAACAAATATGTCTTTGATGTGATGAAACACTTGTTTCTATTGATGTTCTCTTTTAATCTCTTCTTCCTTCTTCTTCCTTGCTAATATGTCCTGTAAGATGACAATTTACTCACCTATTTTGGCATATCAATTACTTCATCTAGACTAATATTATTATCTAGAGAACTATACTTTATCTTCTTTCCTTTACTTTTCTTGGGAATGCTATTGCTCAACACCACTACAGTAAGAGTAGGTAATGGGATATCACCACTTGGTCTTTCTCGAACTTCAATGCTTGGAACAAAAATGGTAGCACTCGACACTAAATTCTCTATTTCCCCTCTTTCTTGTTTAATGTCCTTATCTTCCTCATCTTGAGGTCCTGCGACATGTGGTCCTTCTTGACCTATAGTAGAAGTTTCTACATTTGTTTCCTTGACTAGTTCCTCTTGCTCTTGCTTATCCCTTCCTAGTTCCTTGTCTTTTGAGGTCTTCTTTTGTTCATCAACAAGAGTGTCAATTGTGATGCAATGAATAAGGGATATGTTTCCTTGTGGGATTGGAATAGTTGAACTTTCTTCATCACTTTGATCATCTTCAATGGTCATTGTATCCACTCTTTTCTCATATTCAAATCTTTTAGTGGTTAATCCAAAAATAGTCTTCCATAATAACTCATTTTTTGATGTACAATAACTTGAATCTTATTCTGTAGAATCATGAATGTTCTAAATTTAGGAACCAATCAGTTCTTATGCTTCTCCAAAAATGTTGTCTTTTTCTTATTTGTTAATTCAGTTATAATTTTGGGCAGTGTTCTTTCTCTAATTTGTCTCTCTACTTCTTATGCCTATTGCCATCTCCTTTCTAGTCTACTATAAAAATCACTTGGAATCTTCTTTTCCAATTCAAAAGGGGAAAGCTTATTATTAGCCATAAAATCTATCATGACCTCTTCTACCTTGGATTTTTCATCATTTCTTAATGTATCATATTTCATAAATCTAAAGCTTGATAGACCTACAAAGCTTCTGATGTTGGCACATACCTCAACAATATTTATTGGTTTGGTAGGTGTAATTACTAGATTGTGCCCAAATTCATTAGACTTAGTTCTCTTGACATATTCCTCTTCAATGTCTTTCATCTTTACTAGCCTTCTTCTTTTTGTCTAGCTCATAGTTGCTAACATTTTCCTCTTAATTGCATTGGTGCCACTAGGTTTAGTAATTTTAACCACTCCTTTCTTCACTAGTGGCTCAAAAATTCTTTTTGTTTTCACCATGGTCCTTGATCTTTGTGGCACATGAGGAGAGAGGGGCTTTATTTTTTTCTTCTTTGCAATCTTCTTCACCTTAGGCTTTGTAAATTTTAGTAATTTAGCCTTCTTTACTTGTGGGGTGACTAGTGAGAGGGATTTACCTAGTTTATTTGCACTTTCTTCCTCTTCCTCATCACCACTTTCATTTTTTTCATCCTCTCCAAGAACTTGTGTTAACTTCAAAGGTTTTTTTCCTTTTCCTTGTGTGCCTATCTTCTCTTCTAGATCTTTAATCATTTTCTTTCTCTTCTTATCTGTAGAGGCAATTTTGATATCAACTTTGATTCTAGCCTTTGCCTCTTCGTACTTGCCAAAGGGCTCAGCCTCTGTATCAATTTCTTCCTTAAGTAGTGCATCAATTCTTGCACTAACATCATCAGCCTCAATCTCATAACCAAAGGGATTAAGCCATGCTTTCCTAGGTTAACTACCTGTACAAATGTATTATCTGTGTCTACCAAAAAACATATATCATTATAGCATATCATTACTAATGATGTTGAGATCCTCATTCTCTTTCTCATCTTTAGTTTGAATTCATCAAAATAATTGTCCATAACATTTTCAAAATTTTCTCCCAACTCTGTTATGTACTCACTAATTTGTCTTTTAACAGGCTTGCCTTGGTCCCAAACAAAATTTCCAATAGTAGGAAAATAATTCTAAACATAAAATAAAATGCACATAATCAATGATCCAAACTTACACATTGAGTTCTTCACCTTCTTGATTGATGTTAAGTTCTCTGGCAGTTGTGACCTATGCAACTTGACAAGATCATATTTGTGATCCTTCACCACAATCTTCCATGCTTGGTCAACTACCATGCAAGTCACATTATTCAGTCTACTTGACTGATAAAATTTGTGAGAGATGACTCTCATTGCAAAATCAATCACTAAATCTGTGATGGTTGAAATAGAAAACCCTCATCCATTCCACTCAACTTTTTTTATTAGCCTCAATTTATTGTCAAATTAGGCAATACATATTCTTCTTCTTATCCATTGTTGAATACCTAGTAACATTATGAATTACTTTCTTTAAAATCTTGATAGGGCCATTTTCTAACGAAAACTTCATGTCATGAATTCTTCTTAGCACAACCTTAATCCATTCAATCTTGAAATCCCTTAGAAAATATAAGGCATGAGTTGTTGATCTCATAGTGGTTTTGACATATGAGTGAATTTACATTTAAGTCATTACCTAATAGTATCTAGTGCATGTCGAGCATAAGATGTCAAATAATCCATGCCAAGCAAAATATATAGTATGTTCTGAGTAGACAATTAGTGTCAAGTCACTAATACATGTCAAGTGATTTAGATGCTAAGTGAATAGTGGATGTCAAATCATTCAAAGGACATGTTACAACATTGAAGTTATAGAAGATGTCAAGCATCAAAGGCTTCAACTGCCGAGTATATAGTTTTGGACGTAATAGTTTGTAATAGCACAAACTCCTATGTAAATCATTTTTGGGACGACTTAAGGATTGTTTTATAATTCTAGAAGATAAGAATGAATCTCTATTGAGGATCACTATACATTGTATTCATCCAATTAGATAGAGGGATGATTTAAGCAAAAAAATGGGTGAGTCACAATCATTGATTCCTACCTAACCTTAGGTCACCTAAGTCTTCTTAAGGAGGGAAAACCCTAAAAGAGTTAGAGTGTGAAGAGAGAGGTTTGCATGTGTAGATAGAGAATTCATGGTGACTAAGGACTTGTGATAGAGATATGAATTGTAGAATTAGTTAGAGAGAATAGAGGACAATAGAGAGGGGGAAAAAGTGATACATTTGATCAGGAGGATCAAACATATAACAGGAAAGAGAAGATCTGATATCTAGCAGACTGGTGCTAACTGAAGGATCAAGGCTAATATATTTTAATAGGTGAATCAATAAAATCTCTTAACTAAGTAGTCCTAGTAGGCTTTTGTAAATCCTTTAACAAGGTTCTTACTTTATTGTAAGTTGAAGTCCTTTAACTAGGCACATTTTTAGCATGGTGTTGAAATCCTTTAACAGGGTAAGATTTAACAATCTTTGTAAGCTTTTAACTGGGCAACCTTTTATAGTATAGATCATAGTTTATGATCAAATAATTGTAACTTTCATTGGATGCACTTTACAATTGCAATAGTGAATATTTGTGGGTGTCATCCCCACCCTAGTTTTACCTTCTCATTGGAGGGTTTCTTGGTAACAAATTTACTGTGTTATGTGTTAATTGTTTTATGCTATAGATGAATATGTTTAGTTTGGTATTTCAATTACATGAAAATTATGAGATGGTTGTGTGGTGAATGTTTTTATGATTAAATTTTAGGACCGATTCACCCTCCTCGCCCCTTAGAGTTTACTTTCCCATTGTTAATTACAAAAATTGGTATCAAAGTCTTATTCTTTGGAAAGGAAATCTTTGCAAATTTGAGGAAAGATCTTAAAGATGGAAGTCTAAAAGTTGGGAAAGAATATTGAGAACCAAAAGATTGAAATTCAGCTTTCCCTACATTAGCTAAATGAAGCAAGAGATGAGTTGAAGCACCCATTAAAGAGAAGGAAATAGATATCTATTGAGGAGAATGACACACATTACCAAGAGGATGACACTACTGAATTGTTTGTAGATGGAAACTCAAGTGAGTTTGATGTAACAATTGTAGATCTGATGGAAAAGGATGTTTCCCTAGCTGAAAAGGTCATAAATCTTAAGATAGAATAAAAAGTTCAATAAATATTGCTATGTGAGATGACCTAGAAAAAAAAGAAAGTCAAGGAAAAAAATTCATGATTGAAGATGACAAAAGAATACCGACCAATGGATTGGAAGAGAAGACATCAGAGGTACAAAGGATTGCTAATATGTAATTGGATACAATGAATCAAATAATGATTTCTAATCATAAAATGAATGGAAAGGACATAAAGATCATAACCCTAAAGTTACAAAATGAACAACTTAGGAATGAACTAAAAAGAGAAAAAGAATTTTGTGAAAGTTTCAACAAACCTAATGAAGCTATCAAATTCTTTGATAAATTAATGAGATCTCCTAGATATAAAAATGACACTACTAGATTGGGATACACCAGTATTGAGGAAGGAGAATCATCTAAAAATGGTAAAAAAAGAAACAACAAAGGGAAGAACTACAAATCCATTTGTCATAATTGTGGAAAATTAGTTCATACAAAAAATGTTTGTAGGAGAAACAATATAAATAAGACCCTAAGTAGAATTTCATGGGTTACTATCATAAGTGCAACAAGTAAGGACATCAAGCACATGAATGCATGACCAAGACTTCAAGAACAAAAAGATTTGAAAGATATTGCCACAATTGTCAGAAGTATGGACATAAAGTGTATAAATGTAGATCTAATTCCAAGTGGAAATCAAACAAGAAAACAAAGGGAAAACAAAATAGAAAATCCTACAACTAGGATTATAATACAAGGTACAATTGTCACTATTGTCAAGAGTATGAGCATGTTGTTAAGAATTGGATTAGAACACATTTCAAAAGTGATTAGATGGTTGAGTCAAATCACATGCTTTAGTTGTTTGAAGACTAATCAAATCAATAGAAACTATCCAACAAGGTCAAAAGCACAAAGCAATGAATTAAATAAAGGCAAAGAGGAGGTTGATGTTGAGAAAGTCAAAGTGTAGATGAGTAAGACATGAAAGAAAAAGGAAGATTATAGTACATCAAGTTCAGATGAGGTCACTTCATTCAATGGATCAGGTGATCACATCACCTCCAACTAGACAATCAAAAGGTATGTGGGACTGATATCTCAATAATATATTCTATACTAGCTCCAAGAGTCTAAGTTATAAAAAGATCATATATGCATGAATTAAATGCAATGTATTGGTTAGAACTTGGAAGAAATCTATAATTTTTTTTTTACTTTTCATGTTGCTGTATAGGTTGAAAAGTTTCATAGTTGTTTCCAATGAAAATGAAATTTTAGTTGATGTTGAGCTATTATAGGTGATAGTATTGGCTCAGTTCACTATGGTTGCCAATCATAGCATAAATTATTTGTCAGTTGAGTGAGTTGAAATTTCTATGGTAGCCGAGCTTATAGTTGATTAAGCACTGAGCATTTATTACTAAGTTTTAATGGTTATATAGTCAATTTTGATTGATTTGCATTCATTCAAGATTGAAGAGATCACAAAGAGAATAAGGAAAAATGAGGAGAAGGATTCAAGTGTTTGTGAACTAGATTTAGTTGCTACTCATCACCAATCATCAGATTCATAAGGTATTCAAGTGTTTGTGAACTAGATTTAGTTGCTAATCATCACCAATCATCAGATTCATAATGTATTTATTGTATATTGAGCTATGCTGTCTGAATTATCACAAACCCTAGTTAATTAAAATGGTGTCTAGCTCTTCTATTACTACTAGGAAGGAAGGAAAATAAGTATTAAATATTCAATTACTAAGTAATGAAGTTAGACAACCACCCTTCTAAGCTATTCTTGAGATAACATACAAGGGAAATCCTTCTAGTGTGTTATCGATGATACCACCACAACTTTTGATGATACAAGATGTTAGATGTTGCCACACGTTTAAGGTTGGTAGTATTGGAGACATGGAAATTAGAGATTTGTATGACAAACTAAGTGTAGATGGAGTATTCAAATAGGAAAACAAAATCATAGGGAGAAAAGGGTTATCCCATGTTCTAGATTTTCCAAATGTATTCAAAATAGAATAGATTAAGATAATACATAGCTGAATACATGATCACTCTATATGGTTGGAAAATGGCCCTACCAAGATAAAAAAAAGAATCATTAACTAAGTGAAAGGGTATCCTACCCTTGACAAACCTAAGACCATGCATAGTGATGCTAAGGAGAGAATAGAGAAGAATAGATGGGCAGTTTGGAACAAAAGAGGAATGACCATAGACACAATTTCAGATCCCTTAATTGCATTTGTAGTGAGTATAATTTCTCACAAGTTCTTTCCATCCAACAAATTGAACATATTATCTTGTATGGCACTGGATTTAGTCTATAAGATAGCGAAGAAGGACCACACTTATGACCTTGCCAATTTGCAACTTCAACAATTATCAAAAAACTTGGGAGCCATAAGAAAGACAAAGAGTACACAATGGAAATTTGTTTCATTACTAGTTTTCATATTTTTCTATGTGTAGAACACATTTCCTACATTTTGTAAGGTGGTGTGGAAGGAAAACATGTTAGAGTAGTGAAAGGACAAAGGAAAGATGAAGATACTACAAGAAGAGCTCACTACTCAAACAAGTAATTTACTAGTATCTTCATCTTTCCTTTGTCCTTTCCTTTATCTTGTCAACTAGGCCAATCATTGTTATACCTTGTAGACTAGTTCATGAACCTCAAATCAAAATACCAAACCTCAGATCTCTCAACAAAACCTTGACAATGAAGTTTCCTTCACTTCCACACTACTCTGCTCAACTTCACATTCTGCATTCTCTACTGTTTATCACCGATCATTCAATCATATCAACATATTCCATGATAAAGAAAAATTCCCTTCCTTTATACTTGGTCCATATTACAATTCTTGAGTTGGCTATTAGTCCTTCTCAATTAATTATTATGTGACCCCACTAAGAACACGTTACACTTAGTGATAACCTTAATCTTTCGCAACTTAAATAACTTTCTATACATGCAATATTATGATGAGAAATCTTAGCCAAATCATCCTCAACATTTCTTCTTGATGTCCTCAACCTCAATACTCAAGATATCAACTCTATTAAGAGATATAACAAGTTTACCAGAACATGCCTATGTAAATTCTATCTCAGAATAGACACCACCAAAATTGACATAACTTCTTCTAGACTTATCCTTTTTACTTCTGATGTTAAATGCATATACCATATAATCCAAAGTATCTCCCATAACCTTAGGTGGTTAACATGCTCAAATAGTCATCTGTACCAACTTAATCTTTCTGCTATTCTTCTGTCATATGCCATAGAAGACATCAATCTATGTTGACATCAATGAAAAACTCAGTCATGAATGTAACATATCATCAAACCAATCTTCCAACAATATTTCCAATCTTCCAACAAAACATGCCAAAAATAGTGCAGATTTTAGAGTTGATAGAACAACTTGGATAAAATTTTGAAACATTTATGACTGGCTACTTTGAAGATTTAAAGAAGTCTATGAAACCTAGACTAAGTATTCTAGTATCTGTAGTGGAGAAACATTATAATGATGTTTTCTTCTTAGTTGATGTTGATCATACATATGTTCAAGAAGCTATTCCAAGGGTTAGATGGATCATGCCATTGCCCTATGAAATAAATGTGGATGAGGCATTAGCAACCATCACAACACTATTGGCAGAGGACATAGAAAAGAGTGCAACCTCATTTGGAAATAATGAGGAGGCCAAGTCAAGAATCACAATAGACTTGAAGGCAACTTCTATGGAAAGAAAGAAAGAAAATCTTGTGAAGAAGCTCAAGGAAGATTTGGCGAAGGGGAAGAGGAAGAAGAAGAAGAAAAAGATGATGAGGATGATGAAGAAGATCAACCAGCCCAAGCCCCACTTGCACTTACACAAGGTCAAGGAGAGGACCAAGAAGAAGTAGAACATGATGAAGTTGTTGAGGAAGAAGAAGCCAATGAAGCACCTAAAACTACAAAAAAGAAGAAGAGGAAAACCGAGGAGCCAATAGTGAGTAAACCAAAGAAAGTTGTGAAACATACACAATAAAAGCTGATAATACTTGTTACCAGGGCTAGTGCAAGGCTAACTACATAGAAGACACAAGAAGTTGAAAAACCCAAAGGTAAAATAACTATTTCTACTGTAGAGTAGAGTCAACAAGATAAACCAAAGAGGAGAAAGTATGCATCTCTAGCCAAGTCAATTGTGAAGAAGACTGAATCAGATCACAAGGTTCAATTCCAAGTGGTGAGCCACAA
This sequence comes from Cupressus sempervirens, assembly GCA_028749045.1. NCBI lineage: Eukaryota > Viridiplantae > Streptophyta > Pinopsida > Cupressales > Cupressaceae > Cupressus > Cupressus sempervirens. The sequence goes on along the minus strand of CM053791.1, from coordinate 818,539,623 downwards.
TCCCACTTCTTATTTAGACAACTTGTGTGATAATATACAAAATAATGTAGATTTATTAGGGTTCACACATGTTGAGTTTGATAAACTTGGAAATTTAGACATGAATAAGGTCGAATAATTTGTATATAAGATGATGGCAACATTTAAGACCACTCCTATTGAGCTTGCCATCTCATTACTCAAAAGTCTATATGAGAGAGTTGAGTAGAGGTGTTTATATAGTTTAACAACTGAAAGAAATATAAGGGAGACTACTCTAGCTAGAGTAATGCTAGATGTGGATAAGTCAAAAATGACTAAGGACATAAACAAATATAAGGGGATATTTGCTCCAAAATATAGAGCCTTTAATATTTTATAAAATATTATTGAAGAGGTTTTCAAACATAGTACCCAAATATGGAAAGTTATCTATGGGCTAACAAAATAAAAGGCAAGTGAAAAAAAACCTAAGGAGGTAGGTGAAGAAAGTATTATCACGCGGTAGTAGAGACTACTAAGGTTGTATCTATCAAGGATGGACATGAGGGAGACATAGAGAAGGAAGTAGATGAAGAGGCTATAACTAAAGAAGAGAAACAACAAGATCAAAATGTACTTGAGGTACATATGCCAAGTGTCAATCCCCCTCATGTGGACCAAGCAAGTCAATAGGAGATAATAAAGATAAAGGATATTTCTAATAACATAGTTCAGAACAACAATCCTTTGATAGAGGATGAATTGAAACAGATATTATATGATTCTATTTTAACTACACAATTATGTACTAATCCTATATTAGTAAGCACAATTGAGATTGAGAAAGCATCAACAAGGGAAAAGAAAACTAACACATCTAGTGTACCCCTTACATCTATAAAGTCAAAAGATAAAAAAGGACTATAGGGTCTCATCACTAACACACATGTTTCAATTCCCATTGTGGTATATCAAGTGAAGGACATAGTGACATCAGATGTCAGAACATTAGCATTGAATGATTCAATGCAAGCAGTTTTGACAATTGAGCAGGATGGGACACAAGTCCATATAGGTCAAGAAGTTAGTCCTACACCTATCTCATTGGTACAAGGTGAAGTTTTGATAGAAGAGAAGGAGAAGGATAGGACTGAAGAGTCACTTTTGATTATGAAAATAGAGGAATAGATAGCAATTTAGACATTGGTTACCCTACCAAATTTTGCATCCCCTATTCCTAGTCAAACACACCATTGCAATCATCAAGGCCTAGTCTTGATACATCTAAGGTCAGAGAAGGTGCATCTTATGAAGATGTCAACTTAGATGAGGTAATTGAACTTCCAAATTTTTATCTTACAACAATCACCATAGAATAAATGAGCATATTGTAGGAAGCTCTAGCAAGAAAGAAGCACCAAGAGTTACTCAGAAGGGAGCATAAACAAAGACAAGTTCTACATGACATTGAAGAAATATTTCTTGATGCATTTAGCCTCCCAACACCTAATGAGGAAAAACCTATTATTGAGAAACTAGTGAACATAGTTGATAAGATTAGTGATGTAAACCTGGATACAAATACTAAACTTTTAGAATGGTCTAAGAAAAAATTTCAAACAAAGGTCAATGAAAATATTTCTAGTGCCATTGCACTATGACATGTTGACTTAGCAACCAAGATGGAAGATGTAAAGAAGGTGTTAGAAAATATCTTTTCTCTATACAAAAAGCTTTGTGATGTGAATTTATTCACACAAGAAGCATAGAGGGCAATTGATCAACTGCAGGGAGATCTAAAGACTATAGGTGACATTCTTTAGTTGTCTCCTTGTTAAAAAGCTAGACTCATTTTTCAAAATTTTTATCTACTCAAGGTCAGCTAGCTGCATTACATGCACAAGATGCAAACATTTGGGCTACCTTGAAAAGTATTCAGGCCATGTTGACCCCACACATGGAGATGTTTCATAAGGAACTAGACTTTACTAAAATATTGATGAAGAAATATTCTCATATATCCACCCAAGATGACTTAGTAGACCTTGCTGCTAGGCTAGATATTCAATTTCAATCTCTAGAGAGAGTGTGCAACAATTGGGATGCATCACTCAAGATTATAATGGAGGTCCATAAAACATTTTTGGACAAACACACTATTAGTGTACCACCCATGACATAAGTGTCAAAAAGGGGGGATATTGAAGAAAAGGGGAATTGAGACAAAAAGGAGAGAATACACATAGGGGGAGTAAATGCATAAACAGAGTAAGACAACATCTCAAAAAATTTATTCAACTTGAGTATTAGATTCAAATACAACAAAGAACAATCAACTTAGGGGGAATTATGAAGTTTTGAGGTATGATTGATAGGTCATCAATTTTGAAATTTTATATGTGAGCCGAGTAAAGAATATACATTATCTGAGTTATAATCTTAGGTTAAGATTATATATGCATGACAAAGTGTTTTTTCCACTCATTTCAAAGGGGGAGATTGTTGATCTCATTGTGGTTTTGACACATGAGTGACAATACACTTAAGTCACTACTTAGCAGTACTCAGTGCATGCCAAGCAAGTAGTGCATTCCAAGCATAAGATGTTAGATAATGCATGCTGAGAAAAATATACAATATGTGCCATGTAGATAGTTAGTGCTGAGTCACCACAATGATGAGAAAGTTAATACATGCCCAGAGATTTAGATGCCGAGTGAGCAGTGGATGTTGAGTCATTTAGAGGATGTGTTACAACTTTGAAGATATAGTAGATGCTGAGCATTAGAGGCTTCAAGTGCCAAGTATACAATTTTGGACATAGTAGTTTGTAATGAAAAAAACTCATATGTAACCATTTTTGGGCTGACTTAAGAATTATTTTATGATTATAGAAGATAAGAAAAAATATATATTGAGGATCCCTATGCATTGTATGCAACCAATCAGATAGAGGGATGAATTAAGCAACAAAATGGGTGAATCAAAATCATTGATTCCTACCTAACCTTACATCACCTAGGTCTTCTAAGGAGGGAAAACCCTAAAAGAGTTAGAGTGTGAAGAGAGAGGTTTACATGTGTAGATAGAGCATTCATAGTGACTAAGGAGTTGTCACAGAGATATAAATTACATAACCAGTTAGAGAGAACAAAGGAAAGAAGAGAGAGGATAGAAGTGATACATTTGATTAGGAGGATCAAGCATACATCAGAAAGAGAAGATATGATTTCTAGTGGACCAGTGCTAATCAAAGGATCAAGGCTAAGACATTCTAATAGGCGAATTAGTAAAATCTCTTAACGAAATAGTCCTAATAGGATTATTTAAATCCTTTAACATGGTGCTTACTTTATTATAAGTTGAAGTGATCCTTTAACTAGACACACTTTTAGCAAGGTGTTGAAATCCTTTAATTGGGTAAGATTTAACAGTCTTTGTAAGCCTTTAATAGGGAAAACCTTTCACAGGATAGATCATAGTTTATGATCAAACAATTGTAACCTTCATTGGATACACTTTACAACTACAATAGTGAAGATTTTTTGGTGTCATCCCCACCCTATTTTTACCTTCTCATTGGAGGGTTTCAAAGTAAGAAATTTACTGTGTTATGTGTTATTTGTTTTTGATTAAGGAAAATAGGATTTAAAAGGGAAATGAAACCCTGAACATAGATAAAACAGTTAATAGAAAAATTTTAAAGGCTACTGAGAGCTAGAATGCAAAAGAAAAGACATCTCCCTAAAAAAGAAATACATAGGAAAAAGCCAGGGAGAGAAACCAAAAAGCTAGGGCAGCCCACAAAAGGCCAAGGGGCTTTAGACAATGTCTCTAAGCATCTCAACATTGTTGATCTCGAGCTCAAACAACTTGCCAGTTGGCTCTTTCATCTTTGAAATCTCCTAATCAAGGGTTGAAGTATCTTTTTTCCTTGTGCTTGATCTACTTCATTTCCTGGCTCCTTCATCAATAGTCCTATCCTTAAGGTTGATGTCCATATCCTGCTCCCTGGGAACTTCTTGATATTCTCATTATCCTTGAGAATGTTAATGTTTTGCTAAGCTATGCCTTGCATAGTCTTATCTATCTCAAGGGTTTTGGTATTCACTGCATCCATTCTTTTGTCCATACTTTGCTCATCCTCACTAACCTTGTTCTTAAGGCTATATGTCTCACTTTCCAGAGTGCTCAATCTATGTTTGAGGTCAAGGATTTCATGGTATATCCACTTAGTGGTTTGATAGCTGTCCACCACACTATTTTTCACATTGTTCAAAACACCCATAGCTAGATTCTCCTTGGCTATGTCACTGAGGATAAGCAGGGCCGGATCAATAAGCTCCTCCAGCTTGACTCTACCCTCTTCATTTTCTCTAACCTGGGTTCTAACAAGTTCCATTTTGATACCCAAATTGACCAAGGCATGGTTAAAATTCCTCCATACTACCTTCCTATCCTTCTCTGTAACCAAGTATTTGTAGGTGGTAGTGCCCACATCATCATAGCCCTATTTAGGTTCCAGCTCTAGCCTGTTAATGGGATCGTCCTCCACCTTCTCACTTTCCTCCCCCTATCTATCCTTGTTGTCATCCAAGCTTTTCCTTTTGCACTTTCTAGTCCCTATAGCCTCCTTCTCTTTGCTGGTTGACACTTTGATAGTTATTTTTCTTTTACTCTTCCTTCACTCCTTGCCTTCCACCTTCCTAATATTCTCTTCTGCCTCTATGCTTTCACCTCCCATGTCCATCCCTTCATACCATTCATTGTAACCCCTATCTGAAGAGGTGCCAATATCCTTTGTGGGTTTAGGGAGCACATTATTTTCCTTGCTATTAGTAGTGAGGGTTTTTTTTCCTTGAGCTTTGCTATGGCATCTTAGAGTCATTAGAGTCCATGTACATTTTGAGACTTCCCTCCATATTCAAAGGTGAGTAAATCTCCTCGGACTCATCAGAGTCCCCTTGAATTTTTTCTCTCTCTTTCCTATCTTTGACATGTTTACTAATAGTCCTAGCTTTGAAATATTCATAGATTAATAAAAACAACACCTCATGGAGTGCTGGGTTCCTTGTTTTCTTTTCTTGATACTCATTTATATTCTCATTCATGGAAGAATAGAGGTAAAAGGAATAGAGATTTTTGTCTCGTACCTGAAATGGTTGAGCAACACAAAATGGTATGCGCAAATGTGGTTGAACTTGGTGTCAAGGGTGATGTATTTGATGATGACTCGAAGTAAAAATCTCCATAGAGGCTTGATTGATCTTGGGAGGTAGTGGGTGCCTTTCTTCATCACCTCCTATTTCTTCTCTTGATTTTTTGTGAACTCTATGACCGCCTACCCAAAAACCTTTTAGTCTTTGTAGAATTTCTTGCCAATAATAGGGATGCTGGTGACATGGGAGATGATTTATTCCATGACCAAGAACTCCACCCCATCAATTTCAACCATGCCCTTGTTTCAATTTTTGACCATGCTTTTGGTAACTAAGGGCTTCCATCCATGAAGGTGTTCAATATAGCTTGTGATTTCACCCTTCTTTAGGATGTTCCATACCTTAGTTCTTCTCTTCCACTTCTATGCCTCATCCTTAGGCTCCCTTCTATGACATTCCCCCACCATGGTGTTCTCCTCGCTGTTGTCTCTATAATCAAAATCCTTCTAAACCCGCAAGTCTTCGATTCCCCTTATTTTCTTGCCACTTTTATCCTCCTTAAGAATTTGCTGCCCTTTCACAATACTTGACATGGGTTGATGGATTTTGTAGATATGGAAAGTATGAGAAATATCATACTTCCACACCTTAACTCTGTGTATTCCCCATAAAATATTGATTACCATATTAAGTTCACACATGTTAGTACTGATCTTGGCCTATAGACAACTATCTTTCATAATGGTATATAATTATTCCCAATCTACCCAGGATCTGATCCCTCTCAATGACTTCATTAACTTCTGACAGGATATCATTTCCATTCATCCACTTGGCCACCTTGTTATGCTTAACAACCCAATTTTCCAACCTGCTTGCCACAATGTTGGCCTCATGGTACTCGTGTCCCATGTAGGTTTTTTCAAAAGTTTGGAGGTCCTAGATGCATTCCCCAATGATATTGGCCATCATCCATGTTGGCTTATTTCTACTATTGAGGTAGTCAATAATATTTTTAGAGTCTCCTTCTAGCTAGAGAAAATTAAATCCCATTTCCTTAGCTAACTTGATAGTCTGATGAGCCATAATGGCCTCAACATAATGATTGGTCTGTCTCCCAATGGGGGTAATGAAGGCCACAATACCCTTTCCATGCTCATTTCTTATGATGCTACCCACCCCATCTTTTCTCGGGTTGCCTTTAGCAGCCCCATAAAAATTGGCCTTGAACCAGCCCTCAGGCAGGAGTGACCAGTAACATCCCTCTCTTTTATCTTGAATAGTAAGAATGGGGTTGGGACCCTTAGAATTGGTGAGATTTTTTGGCAAAGCATTAAAACATTTATGGAAAACCACCTTTACATTCGACTCCTTATACCTAAAGATGTGGTTGTTCCTCTCCTTCCACACTCCCTAACAAACATGGGGTAAGGCCCATAGCCATAATGTTTTGGAGTCCTTAACATCGAACCAAAATTTCCATTGAACAAAGAGCTCTAGTATGTTGGAGGGGAAACACTAGGACAAATTGAAAAAAGATAGGAGAAGAGACCAGATAGATAAAATGAAAGGGTAATGTAAGAACAAATGATCAACACTCTCACTATTATTTTTACATAAAATACACCTATTGGACATCATGTTACCTCTTTTGGTGAGGTTGTCTATAGTGAGGATGCAGTTTTGGAGAAGGGTTTCATAATAAGGCCAGGCAACCAGGCTTTAGCCCAGACCAGGGTTTAGTCCTATAAATGAAGAGACTCATAGCTGAAAGCCATAGAATAAAGACTATTTGTTGTTCCCCCTAAACAATAGCATCTTGATTATGAGATAAAGGAATATGTCTGACTAGGTCCATTAGCGGCTTTAGGTCCTTTGAAACTATAGATAGGTGAATCCACCTATTATGGAATCTGTAGTCACTCACCCTGCTCCCATAGCTTTCAATGAAAACATTGGTCCATCTATTGAAATCCTCATTATCCCAGAGAGGATTAGAGCTAAGCTAATCATCCAGCCAAAAGTTGATATCTTCCCATTGCCCATAAACCACTTGGCTTTGCCAAAAGCTAAGTTCTTAGATTGCATTAGACCATTCCAGATGGAGGAGCCATAGGGGTGAGTCTCTCTATTGATGAATTATTTAAGATTAAGGTTGTTAGCATATTTAGACAACAAAGTATCTCTCCATTCACAAATGTTGTTGATAATTCTCCAAATCTATTTAGCCTCAAGGGCAGTGTTGAACTATTTCAGCTTACTGATCCCCAAACCTCCATGCTTTTTAGATTTTCAAATAGAGTCTCAGGCCACCAACGGATATTTCTTGCTATCATCAGGCCCCAACCATAAGAAGTTCCTTTGAATTGCTTCAAGCTAGACTGCTAGCTTAGAAGGAATAGAAAAAGGGCTAAGGGCATAAGTGGGCAAGTTTTGAAGAATAGATTCAATCAAAATAACTTTGCCCACCTTGCTCAAAGAAATAACTTTCCATCTAGCAAGCTTCATGTTGAATCTTTCCACAAGATTTTCCTAGAAAGAGTCAGGAGGCTTAAGCCCCAAGGGAAGCCCTAAATAAGTTGATGTGAGCTTACTAGTTGCACACCCCAAAATATCAGCAATCTTCTTCTCCCTTCTAGCTGAGGTATTGAAGAAAAAGACCGAGCTTTTCTCCCAGTTAATAAGCTAGCCAAAGGCCCTAGAGTAAGTGTCTAGGATTATTTTTATAGATCTACCTTCGTTCATAAAGGATTCACCCCCCATAATAGTATCATAAAAAATCTACTGGTGAGTAAAAATAGAAGGGCCAGAGGAAGGTTTCAAACCCACCAGATCCCCTCTCCTCTTGCTGGAGTGAATAAGCCTACCAAGGCCTTCAACCAAAATGATAAAGAGAATGGGGGATAAAGGATCTCCCTAGAAGAGACCCTTGGAGGGTTTAAAAAAATCTAAGGGGGCATCATTCACCAAGAAAACAAATGTAGGAGTAGAAACCAATTGGTAGAACAAATTCCTCACTTTATATTTGAAACCAAAAGCATCAAGAATATTGTCCAAAAATCCCTAGTCCACCCTGTCATAAGCCTTAGAGAGATCCAACTTGAGAAGAAAACCCTCTTGTTTCCCTACTTCCAAAGTATGGATAACCTTATGGACTTCCATAATTGAATCCAGAATTTGTCTACCAAGGACAAAGACTAACTATTGGGGAGAAATAATAGCTGGCAAGATGTTGATAAGTCTATTGGCAAGAACTTTTACAAAAATCTTATAGAAGGAATTGTAGAGACTAATGGGCCTAAATAACCAAAGGTATCCACCCCAAAAAGCTTAGGAATGAGGACTATAAAGGTAGTAGTAACTTCTTTCAAAAGGTCTCTAGCAACAAAGAATTCCTAGACAACTTAAACAACATCAACATGAATAATATCCTAGTACTGCTGAAAGAAGAAGGTGGTGAAGCCATCAGGGCTAGGGACCTTCTTAGCCAGGAGATCAAAAATAGAATTTTTAATTTCCTCATACTTGGGGATGGCCAGTAAGTCCCAATTCTAATCATTATCAATGATTTTAGGGATGGAGTTGATAACCTCATTCTGATCATTACCAATTGTTATTTGTTTCATGCAATGGATGAATATGTTTAGTTTGGTATTTCAATTACATTAAAATTATGAGATGGTTGTGTGGTGAATGTTTTTATGGTTAAATTTTAGAAGGATTAATTCACCCCCACATCTCAGAGTTTATTTTCCCATTGTTAATTCATCACGAGTTAACCCTTTCCTCTCAACAATTTGAAATTCATCCTTTATTATACCTTCATCACATAATTTATCATATGCCACATGAATTTCATAGTCACCAACTTCACCAATTTTTCACATGTAATAACTACTCACATCATGAATCATAATAACCTTAGGTGGTATCGATGATAAAACACCCATTGAATCTCCTTTCATAGAAATATCTAGAATAGCACAAAACTTAGGTGGAGGAAAAGTGTCACTCATCACCAATTTAACATTGCTTACTTCTATTCCTTAATTATTCACTATAGATAATAAAGATTCCATATGCTCATATTAGGATTCTAAAACTTTTCTTTTTGAATTGTTTGACATAATTTAAAAATAATACTCAATCGCTCTTTTACTGCTAGTTTTCTCTAAATCACCTTAAAATTGTTTTGTAAATTACTCAAAATTCTCTATGCTCTCAAAATTTTAATTCAAGGTGTGTAAAGTATCTTTAAATTCTTGATATATACCTCCATTCATTCAAGTTAAGGTCTCTAGTAATTCTATATTCTTTGCTAGGTGGAATCCAACTATCTCGATCAATATAAACACTTTTAGACTTGGTCTCCATTATACAACTTGGTCAATTCCATCTAACTTGACCTATACATCAATCTCACATTGGGTTACTCAATCTATATTGTAGTTCTTGGTCAATATAGATAATTTTACTAATGCTCAACACTCATTGTGAAAATGATTCTTTTGCACTATTATTTCCATAGACATGTTCTAATGCATCTTTTCTCACATATACATGAAATTTTGCTCCACTATTTTCTTCTTCTACCTTTTTCTTCTAGGTTTGATTCATCTCCTTCTTTTTCCATTAAGCATCCACTTTTCCTTTACCCTTGTTGTGTTCATTATTTGGTACTAGTGCTCGGGTCTTGTAGTTCTTTCTCAACCACCCAATCTTATGAAAATTAGAACAAACTTTCTTAGGTCCATTCTTGTTTGTCTAGTAGGGATTTGCTTGTGATTTGCATTCATATGATCTATATCTAAAATTTTGACAATTTTAACAATATCCCTTAGATCTAGGTGTAGTAGATGTATTGTTCATTCTTGATCTTCAATCATGTATTTGATGTCCTCACTTCTTGCAATGAAGAAAAAACCAATAAACTTAGGTTTAGGGTTTTTTATACCATTCCTGCTTCTGCAAATGTTTGCAATGTGTCCAAGTTTACTTGATTGCCTCATTGGGTTTGTTGAAGCTTTTTGCTACTTCCTTCTCTCTTTTCAAGTCATTTTTTAGTTGTTCATTCTATATCTTTAGTGTAGAGATCTCAATGTCTTTCATATTCAACTCATGATGTGCATTCATCATTTGGCTTAAGGTATCTAGCACAGTCTATTGGTAAGATTTCTCTTGTCATCTTCTATCATGGCCTTTTCTTCAATGGCTTTCTTCTTCTGTTCAGTCACTTCACAAAGCATTATGGCTTATGATTCTTGTTCAAGCTTGAGTATTCTGATTTCTTCTACTTGAGCTCTATTCTTCTTCATCAATTCAGCTATTACTACATCAAATTCTTTGGAATCTCCATTCGAAACACTTGTGTGGTGTCAATCCCCTTGTAGTGTATGTCATTTTCAGCTATGGCTATATCCTTCCTTCTTTTCAAGGACTTTGTCAATTCTTCTCTGGCTTCCTCCAATTTGTGTAGAGTGAGGTGCACATAAATCACTTGATTGTCTATGATCTTCTCAAGTTTGAAGACTTCCATCTTCAAATATTTTTTCTAAGTTGTTAGGCTTCTCCTTGTGAGTACCCAACTTTGATACCAATTATTGGAATATTCAAATGGGAAGAGTACTTTTGGGGGGGGGGGGGGGGGGGGGGGGAATAATGCATTATATCCATTAAAACTTTTAACTGATAATAAACATCATGTATGTAACATATCAAATAACCATAAAGTAAACAAATGACACTAGAATTTGGTAACTTAGAAACCCTCCAGGAATAAGAAGGTAAAATTGGGGTGGTGATGATACCCAAAAAATTGCTGCAGCAATAATGGTTTGACCACTTCTGATGGTCTGCCCTATTAAAGGCTTTACACTATGTCAATAGTGACTTGGTTAAAAGATTTACAAACACTTTACATGAAGTGTCACCTTATTAAAGGATTTAGTCACCTCTTCAAAGGATCTACAAAATAGTTGTTAAGCTGACCTATCATCATAGGATTTTCACTATCTAATACAATTTCTAGAGAGTATTAGAAATCTTTGACCTGATTGCTTACAATCTTCAATTTCTAATTTTAGGCATTGGTTCTGCTCATTTTGATCTTGATCCTCTAAGATTTGATATCTAATTGTATCCCTTATATTATTTTGATCAACTAGATGTGTAATTGCTGCTTAATTCACTAAGTGTGTGACGCCCTTGATGTTTGCCCTGTTCTGTAGTTTTGCTATTTTCTTAGCAACTTCCTTAACTTCTATTTGGAAACTTGAAATCATGGGGTCTAAGCCTTCTTATAAATACTTTGTAGACTTAGGGTCAGGTATGGATCTATGATCCATATTGAATCTTTAATTCCTGCTCATTCCTTGCACTTTTCTCATTGGTTGCATGCCTTCTCCATTTTTCTTATTGGTTGCATGATGATTGCCTAGGAAATATAAAAGATTCATTCTTATCCTTATTATCCTTCGAAATCCTTCTATTTCAGCTCAAAAATAGTTTACATCTAAGTTTGTGAAGCCAGAAACTCATATGCTAATTTTGTGTTACTTGGCACATACTGGATTATTGGTGCTCGACACATGTTTGATCCTGGTTTGCTTAGCACTTATTACATTCTGTCTTGCTTGGCACATGCATAGTTTTGGCTCACTCAACACATGAAGCATTTTGACTTGCTTAGCATCAACTATGACTCAACACCTATATGTCACTCGATACCTACATAATGCTCGACACCTGAAGTCACTTGGCACCTATTGGAATTTTGGCTTGGCAGATACTGTGGCTTGACATGTATAGTGTACTCAACTCCTATATGAAAATTGGTTAGGTGTGTTGACACTTAAATGTCAAAATGATTCGAAGACCAAAAATAGCCTTCACATAAGTTCACATTAGCACACATAAGTTTTCAAGTTATGATTTCTTACTTATACCTTTCCTTTTTACAAAACTCTATCGAGTTGGCCTTAATGCTTTCACACATTTGAATAAATAAAAAATTAGCTCATGTTAGCTTAGGGTTAAAATCTAGGATATCATCCCTAATTAGTTAATAAATTATTAAGTTCCCAAAATAATTTGTACTTTTCTGCCATGCTTTGTTATGCTTTGTTTACTGCCTTTACTAGTAAATCTAGTATATATGATGTCATACTATTTGTACCATACTTCACACTTAGCCACATCATCATGGAACTATATACTACCTATCCTAAATTGTGCACATGCCAAATATCTCTATAGATTGTGAATTACCAAAACTATCTCTGTATTGCCAGTGAAACTGTCTAACACTTAGACAATTTTCTATCATAAACTGTAAGATCTTTAACTATACATTATGCCATCTCATCCTAAGATATATGTTGCTAGAAATGAAAAACCTAACTCATACTACTTAGCTATATTTCCAAAAATACCCCCCTTGGTATTGATGGAAACATATGGGAAAATTGGCTAAGTCCTAATATGTTGTACAAAAACTTCATCAAAATTAGCCTTCAAAACTTTACAAAATTTCAAAATTTGTGGATCATACTCCCTTTATATAATATTTCTTCATAAAATTTTCCTATATATTTCTCCCCCTTTTATATCAATGAAAAAAATGTCAAAACTTATATACATGTCAAAATTTTGGTTCATTACCTCTTCTCTAGGTTGATAGATGAGAGATAAAGTCTAAAAAACTTATTATTAGACTCTTCATATTCTTCTCCCATGTGTCTTTCACTCCCTCTAATATGATAAGGAGAGCACACAACTCATAAGATGGAATCTCCATTACATTCAAGTCTGAATAAATGAATTTATCAAAGGATGTCTTTGCTACTAGAAAATCCTCTACCTGTTGCTCAATTGTGCTAAACTTCACTAATAAGTGTTCTCTTTAAAGTGATAATCTTTTGGTGATATTTTCTTTGTTGAATCCTAATAGATTTATTTCACCATAAGTCTTGCTGACCTATGTTTCAGTTCCTTCAATTTTGATACCAAGTTGGATGAGCTTAGTTGCATCATGCTCTTTCTTTAGCTCCTCATAATGTCCTTGGTGCATGAAAAGGAAATGACACATTTACAATATAATTCCTTTCCTTCAAGTTCACACTTTCTTAGCTCCTTGATGCAAGCATCAAGAGTTCCCAAGTCATTCTTGATGTTCTAAGATACAATGTCAAACATTTGAGCATCATGTTTTTCTTGAGCCTAAGTTGCTACTACCTCTAACAAGTTTGTGAATTCAACTTCAAATGCATGAAACAATACCTTAGCTCTATCCTCTGGATTAGGGTCTAATGATTTCACTATTAGCATGCCTTTTAACCTTTCACTTACATCTATAAGAGTTTTCTGTAAACTCTTTACCTGTTTGTTCTGGCTAATGATCTTGTTGAGAGATGATATCAACTCTGTTTGATCATCATCATCTTAACCTATTAGTGTATCTAGGGTGAGAGATGCACTAGTTGCAGTTGCCTTCTCATCCCACTATTCTTTCTTCTTCCTTTGTTCTTCTTCTTCCCTTCTCTTTTCCTCATCCTCTTTCTTCTTCTCATCTTCCTTCCTTTTGATCTCTTCTTCATCTTTCGTCTTCTTCTCTTCTTCCTCCTTCTTTTTTTCTCTTCTTCTTTCTTCTTCTTCTCTTCTTCTTCTTCTTCTTTCCTCTTCTTCTCTACTTTCTCCTTTTTCTTTTCTTTGCTCTTTTTATTTTTCTCCTTTTCTTCCAATTTTTTCTTTCTTTGTTCCTCCTCCTTTTTCTCATTCCATTTCTTCCTTTTCTTATCTCCTTCTTTCTTTTTATTTCTTTCTTCTTCTTCCTTATTTATTTTCTCTTCTTTTGCATCTTCTTTGTCATCTAAACTAGAGTATCCAACTACATTGCCAACAATTTTTGGCCCAAGATCCTTAAAAGGATCTTCTGTAATGTTAACTATAACCTTTGTGGTACCAAATTGCATGGTGTCAGTCCCAATTGAGATCTGTGAAGATAATTCTTTCATCTTGGTGTCCTTAGCTTCCATTTTTTTATATGCTAGTGTACTCTCAACAGACATAATGATTGCTCCCCCTAACTTTACGCTCTTCTCTGGAATACTGGGTGCAGAGGTCATGTATTTAACAATGATTTCCTTTGTCTCTTTATTCACTTCTTCATAGTTTCCTACCATTAATAGAATGACTCTTCTTTTGTTTCTCAACAAGGGCTTAATACAATTCATTATTCTACTCATGTCTTCATCATCATTTACTTTGCAAAGTTTATTTATTAGTTTTTCTCTAATTTTTTTGTCTTCTTCAACAACTCTTCTTCCTCTATTAATCAATTTTTTATACAAATCTTGTGGGATATTCCTTTGTATGCCTTCAAACCTTTTGTTCCTTAGAACCATATTCCTAACTACAACATTTCTAGTTGTAGTCTATCCATGTTGCTATACATACCATATACTTATTTAATTGAATAAAATTGTCATCATTAATGATTTGAACATTTAAATTCTCTACCTTTGGCTTCCAAGTCTTCTTCTAAGTGGATGTCCTTGCTTCTACAACTAACTTTTCTATTGGTATTTCCTCTATTTCTTATTCATCTCCAAACTCATCAGATTCATCTTATTCAACCATCTATAGAATCTTTCTTCTCTTTCTAGGCTCGATTGACAATTGCTTGGTCATCTTATTTCTAGGTGACTCAATTTATTGCTTTACCTTGGTGAGTCTCTCTAATTTCATTGTGGCTGGAGGAACGATTGATTTGACATCACTAATAGTAACCTCTTCTTCATCAATCTTCTTGGTTAGTTGTACAAAAATGAGTTCGACTTAAACTACTGTGACATAAGGAACAATAGGTATCTATGAAGTAGATCTTGCTACTATGATTCCTTATGATGGTCTTACCACTGCAAGGGGTGTGGCTATTAATACTCTATTTGTTCACTTTCCTTAATTTATAAGGAAATCCCTTTAACTTCATTGAGCTCCTCTCTGGTCATACTAGACTCCTTCAAGATAGCTTCTATCTTTTTGTCTACCTTTTTCTTAATGTCTTTACTATAAAGTTCATTGAAAACTTATTTCATATTCTCATTATAAGTACCCCATCTAGGGCATTCCTTATCCCTAACAAACTCTAGGATGATCTTTGCATAACTCTCAATAAGATCTTCAATCATTTCATAACCCATAGGGTTTATGAACTTAACTCTGGGTTCAACTACTTCCACACATGTGAGATTAGTTTCAACCATGAAACATATGTCATCCTTGTACTACTCTACCAATGATTGATGGATTCTAAATCTCTTCTTCATCTCAAATTGGAAAATCTTAATCATCTTGGATATATCTTCAATGATTCTTTCCTCTGATTCTCTCCAATAATGATAAGTGATCAAATTCATTGTGCACTTTTTTTCATTCCATTCATGGTCTAGCATACCTAGAAACTTTCTAATAACTTCAAAGAATAGGTGAAGTATTATTGATCCAAATCTGGAAACTGTACTTGTACACAGTAAGAATGCATATTCATGAAATCTTACTGTAGAAAGAAAATGGACTGATGGAAAACTATACTAGACCCATGATATCATCAGTAGAATGTAATCTCTACAAGCATCTCATGTCTCCCTAACTACAACTACTAAAATAGCCCTCAGACCAGCATCTTAGTGATAGTTCTAGAATGGGATATTGCTAAAAATGCAGATCTACAATGAAACATGCAATATCTATGACTAAAATGTAGATTATATGTGAAATACAACTCCTAGAGATGCTCTTGAAATGATCATGCTATGAACTAAATGTGCAATAAATGAAGCTAAATGACACAAAATGATGCTAACAATGCTATGAAATTGCTACAATGAAAATGCTAAAACAATGAGTCTAAATATGCCTATAGTGTAGATGCATAAACACTTGGGTCCCTTGTCTCTTAGATTTCCCTTCTACGTATAGGATTTCAGAAGGGGTTGAGGTAAGAACTAAGATTTTCACTTTTAATTGGGGGTGAAAGTGAAACTCAAAATATCTCATAAGAGGCTAGGAGGAAGAGTTTGATAGACTTGATTTTAGGGACAATATGAGGATTTTTCAAATTCTTTTAAATTGTAAAAGAGAGATTTTCCATCTTGTGAGGATAAAATGATTTTATTGATTTAATAAATGATTTATTTTCAACACTTTGTCTTTTTCCTTCCTCTTTTTTTGAATTTTATTTCATGAATTTGAATTGTTTTCTTCCTCTTTTTAAAGCTGATTTAGGTCTTGTTGATTTGATAGGTGATTAATGACCTGATATGATTTTTGATTTAAAAGTCTATTGTGTTTCTTCTAATTCTCTCTTTAATTTGCATTGATTGATCAAAATCACATGATTTAAGTCTTTGCCAATTTTTGGGTGTCTACAAATGCCCCTCTTTGAGCTAATATGCGAAGCATATTAGTTCAAAGACTATCTTAATTTTCTAATTTTAGGTCAAATTCTGATGACTGCATGTCTGTTGGGTGATATTCTATCCTTTCATCTTTGTCGTGGTCTTTATTTGTCAATGGCTTGATGTTCGATCATTGATGATTTGATTGTTGCTGATTTACTGTTTCGATTGCAATGTTGATTTGGCGTTGCAATGGTTTTGCTTGGATATTCTCGTTTTGATGTTTGAATATTTTGGCTAGGGTAAGACATTTTTGATATTTCAAAAAAATTTAATACCCAGCTTGGATGCCCTAATTTGATACAGATATACTAACCCCTTAGAAATAAAATTGGAAGAAAATAAGAAAATGCAAAAGTTGAGTAGGTTCCAATTTTATTTTTGACATGGTGGGAAATTGGCAAGAAATGTAGTTAGAATGGTTTGATACAATACTCAAGTCAGATTTAGGGATCAAAAATATGCCAAGAGGAGGTAAATAACTTGAAAAGGTGATATAAATGCCACTTGGGGGGGTTAAATAGGTCAAAAAGACCTTTACCGTTGTCATTTTCACTTTTGGCTTTTGCATTTGGTGATTTGGAGCTTTGATCTAGCAAAGATGGTGGTGCTATTATGCGAGCATAGATTCAAGAGGGGCCATTGGTATGAGCATCCAATAGACTATGGTGCTCTGATAAGTCGTTAAGACCCTGTTTGTTTGAGATTCAATTTTTTTACTTGTATTTTGTGAGTTTTTGCATGGATTTTTAGGGTAGATGTGTTTATTTTAGTACTTCAATGCATTTGCATATTCTTTTAGTACATTTACTTTATTTTAGCACATATGGGTAGTGTTTTAGCACATATGTAGGGCATTTTAGCGCATTTGGAAACCCTAGTTTCAGGTAGATTAGTGCATCCAGGGAATATAATAGCACATATTATTGAAACAACACACATAAATAATCTGAGAGCACACCCACATTATGTATTAGCACATTTTCTTATATTAGCGCATACAATGGATGAAACAATGCATATAACAAATATTGTAGCACACACAATGAAATGCCACTTATGCGAGCTAATGTTGTGCATTTATGTAATTTTGAAATGCATTTGAAAATAACAACACATTCGCAAGATATAAAAATGCATATGGTGTCTTATAGTGCATATGATGTATATAATGGCACTTTTGAATGTTGGAGTACGGCAGTTGGATTTTGTAACTCATTTGATGGGGTGTAGATTGTTTGTCGAGCATAAGATAAAGCCAAAGATTAGAGTCTTGGTTGGTCAACTAAGGATGGAAATAACAAGTAAACATTAGTAGTCAGGTATGCATAAAGTGATTTTTGTAGGATTGATCTAATAATAGATTGGTAATGCCCGAACTCAGGATACAGAGTAAGGAAGCCAAGCCAGTTCAACTCAAGATAGAGAAAGATAAGCAATAGGTCCAAGATAGAATCGATAGCTAGATAGCTAGATGTAATTATGAGATTGATTTCTGATGATCACTTTGTGATGAAAAATTTACATATTGTGTTTGTTTGACGAATAATAGGTGCGTGGGTGAAAGCGCATGGTACGAGGACTCTCTTTGTGGCCATTAGAGTCAGTGGGTCATTTGTTTGACGTAGACATGCAAGTGATAGATAGGTGTGGCTTCACATATTTGTTACAGATGTTCCAATTCTAGGTGAACAAGGGATTATTGAAAGCTGTGGCTGAGCGATGGCACTCAGACCACAACACATTCCATTTGTTGATGGGGGAGATGATAGTGACTCCTGAGGATGCATACATGATTTTTTGAATTCTGACTATAGGGGATTTGGTTTATTATGATTAGAATATGGCTTTTGAGACTTGTTCAAAGATGAAAATATTGGTGATGATAGCGTGTCTGGTTTTAGATGTTGCAATATGATGCATTACAGGTAGTATTGGTAGGATTGATAGGAGGGTTTCTATTGCTAGATCACTGAGGGTGAGGGTGTCCAGTGGGATGGGGCCAGTTGATTCAAGAGATGATTGATGAGCCACAAAGATTTGCATGGGGTAGTTGTATTTTGGCTCATTTGTATCATGATTTACACCAGGTTGTATATTCTAGGGCCTTGTCGTTATCAGTAGGGGTCATTTTGTTGCAAGTATGGACATGGGAGCATCTACCCATTACATGTCCAGTGTGTGTATGATAGTGGCCATAGGGCATGCCATATGTGTATACTTATTCTGGTCCAATCATACAGCCCCATTTGGGAAAGACAGAGTATTGGTGCTAGATTCTAGATGATATCAATGAGGTCATATAGAGACCATACAGATTTACAGAGCCATGGGTAGAGGATGATGATGAGATGGTATATTTCTTCAGTTTGAGGGTTTTTCTTGGTCAAATTCCTTTTGTACTAGAGCAAATTTTCTTCAAGTGAGTGGTGAGGTAGTTTGGTCGGTAGCAGGGCATGCCACAAGGGACTACACATTATGCCTAGGTTCAGACAGAGAGAGTAGTCTGGGGACCAACTCTGTAGTATGAGGCTTTTCTGGAGGCCTTTTTATAGATGATAGACACACCATATCCTTGGGCCTTATGAGATGGGGTAACAGATGTAGGGATGGAGGGGGATTATGCATGGTGGTTTCAAGATCATCCCTTCCCGAGATACACAGTTCTAATTGAGCCAATGCCTAGTATTGATGAGCCGTCAAGTGGGCGAGAGGATGATGATGATGAGGGTGGTCTAGGGAGAGGCAGAGGGAGATAACAAGCCAGGGTAAGAGTGGGCAGAGCATAGGAGAGATGAGGTCAAGTAGCTATGATGTTACCATAGAGGGGAGTGGCACGAGGCCTAGTGCAGGGACCTGTGGGTGTAGGGAGAGTTAGAGATGTCTATGGATAAGGTGGTGCATGAGTGAGAGGAGGGATGGTTGGGCAACATGATGGAGTAGAGAAGATGAGGGCAAGATTGCCAGAGGATGTATAGTTTTTCTACCAATAGAGGCCATGAGTGCACGAGCCTATCAAAGATCCACTAGGTGCATAGCCATAGGTACTACCAGAGGCACAACTGCTAGAGATGTCTGGAGGATTGACTGATTTGGAGATGCGAGTGAGTGCCATATAGGCTTAGATGGGTGAGGTGTTGATTATCTTGTAGACACTCATAGCAATGATGAAACCAAGACCACCACCACCACTATCACCATTGAGGATAGATGGGGCAGCTATGAGTCAAATGACTGTGATTGGACTGATTGCACCATTGACATATATGATAGAGCAGTCACAAAAAGAGGATACAAGTGCCCCCAGTGAGCAAGAACCTTTGGATCAGGAACCCTCATAGGGATGAGTGTTATCATTGTACTATGGCCTCATTCTTCATTATATATGACTATTCATGTGATGTTCACTAGACATGTATGTTGATGTACTTGGTTGATCCTTGATTTTTGTACTTCCATGTTATATGATCATGTGATATTGATGCATTTTATCTATTGTTCATGTGATTTTAGCCTTCTGCAGGACTTTCTGGTTGTCATGGTGCTTTGTGAGATATCTGAGCTTCATTGATGGTTTAGATGTGTGCACTTAGTATATCATGGACTTATGTTGTCAAGTGATTATTTAATGTGATGATTATGTTGACAGTGGATGTGAATGTGTATATATATGTGAATGATTAATGTAGATGAATCATGATTTAGAGTAGATGGTAGGTTACTGATGATGTAATGAAAATTTGATGTGGTAACATGAGTGTAATGAAATGAAATGACATGAAATGAAATAAAATATGAAATGAAATGACATGAAATGAAATGAGATGTGATAACATGACATGTGATGTAATGCAATGAAATGAGTAATGAAAATGCAATGAAATGAAAAAATAGGGTGGGATATAATGAAAGATAATACGGGGTGATGAAAATGATTTGTAATGAAATATAATGGAATGAAATGAGAAATGAATTGTAATGATGTGAATGTCATGGTAAGAAAATGAAACATGATAAAAATGTGTGAATTATGATGTAACGAAAATGCAATGAAATGAGTAATGAAATGAAATATATAAAGAAAAGAAATGAAACAAGGTGAATCACAATGTACTATGAAAATAAACTAAAATGAGAAATGTACTACATGATGAAATGAAATGATATGGATTAGGAAACAAAAATGAAATGAGATGAAGATGAAATGGTATGATATATGAAATGAAAATGACATGATATGAAATAGAGAATGAAATGGATTATGTAATGAAATGTAATGAGTAATGAAATGAAAATGCAATGGTATATGAAATGAAATAAAATAAGACAGGTGACGAGATGGAAGATGGAATAAAATGAAATGATATGGAATGTGAAATGAAAATGAAATGGAAAATGAAATGGATTATGCAATGAAATGAAATGAAAATGAAAATGTAATGGAATGAAACGATGTGAAATGTAAGGAAATGGAAAAATATGATATGAAATGTAATGATAAGATGTATGTAACAAAATGAACTAAAATGAAAATGTAATGGAATGATAAGTGAAAATGTAATGAAATGGAATGATATGAAATGTAGTAAATGTTGGAAATATTTAGGATATGACAAGTTACTGAGAGGGGAGTAGTGAATCAGTAACTTAAAAAATTTCCTTAAATTTACCACACATCCATCTATACTCATATATACATTAGTATTGAAACATAAATCATTCATCACACAAAAGAAAACAATAATTTGGTGACCCAGAAACCTTCCAAATAGAAAGTAAAATTGGGGTGGGGATTTTACCCACAAAAGTTCAATACTGCAACATAAAGTTGGCCTGTTAAGGCTTACATTGACCACTTCTGGTGATCTGCCCTATTAGGAGCACAAAGGATTTCTAGGTCCACCTTTTTAAAGGATTTACAAACATACAATGAAGTATGCATTTAGTTAGGAGATTTATACAAAGACCGTTAAGTCTACCTTGTTAGAGGATTTAGAAAATCAATTCACCTATTAAGATGAAGTAGTGGATCTACTTACAACTAATTGTAGATAAGATCCTTTATGCATTGATCACCTTATGTGATGGATATAACTTTTTTGCCTCTGTATTGACCTTGCTGTATTCCTTGAACTACTGCTGAAAAACCTTCACATATCCTTTTCATTACTTCGCTATTTTTATATACATGATATCTTGCAATACACCTTATATATATACCTTTCAAATTTACAAAACTGCAAGGTTGGCCAAAATACAAGTGAACAAATACTTTACAAAGTCATCCCAATAGTAAATAACTCGGGTTCACTGAACTAACTTGGTGACCTTTTGATACATGACATCCACTGCATTACTTGGTAGCATCATGCACTTAGTAGAAGTGAAGGCTTGGTCCATACTAATCACTCGATGGAGTTCTAAACTTGGTAACCACTGGTGACTCAGTAGATGTAGTGTCACTCAGTAGATACTACATACTGAGTTTACCTTGCTTCACTCGGTAAACACTACTTCTTCCAACACTTGGTTTACAATAAACTTCATGACACAAACTTACTTCTCAGTAGACACTATGAAGCACGGTAGATACTAAGAAGCTCAATAGACACTACTGGTCTTCATATTTCCTGTATGTACTTGGTAGCTTCAAGAATGCTCGGTGTAAACTGCTTAACTACTAAGCTTACAAGGTAACCACTGAATGCTCGGTATAAACTATAGACTGAGTGATGAGCTCGGTAAGCATTTATAATCGAGTAAGTGTTGTCACTAATGAAAAATATAACATAATGCCAAAAATCTCCCCCTTTGGCATTAGTGACAAAAACACTTATGAACCAAAACTTATGTTAACTGACATTCTAATTTTGATTTTTCAAAATTGATCTTTGTAAAGCTACTATATATACATATCTTACATATCTTCCCCATACATATGGCATAATATATATAAATAGCTTTTATCTATACATATGTCAATTTGTTTTCTTTCTTATTTCTCCACAAGTCTCTTTTACTCCCCTTGCTTTGAGTCTCTTTTACTCCCCTTGCTCCCTTCTCTTGTTCATCTCATACTCCCTTATTTTGACAATAATGCCAAAGATTATATACAATAAATTCAAATAGAGACACTAAAATGTGATAGAAATTCAGAGTATACCTTGAGAATAAGAGACAATGTCTTATCCCAATTATCTTGTAAAATTTTGTAGGTGGAGAGTGCCACTTAAATTTCTGCAGAAAGTTCAATCATATGATTTGCTATAGAAAAATTGTTGTCTTGGATCAATGTTTTTGAATAGGCAATATGTTTCTACATTTGGTCCATGACTGGAAGGATCATATTCTGGATGTCAATTAGTGTAGACCTGATCTTGGCTTCTTCTCTAAGTAACTCTGCCTGCATTTCTGACAAAAATTTAACCTTCATGTGATGTGAAGAGCTTGAACTATGGTCAAGCTGTAACTTTTGAGCACTAGCCTTCACATCCACATCAATCTTATTTAATTTTTCTTTAACATCCTTGGTGTACTTGGTAACATCACAAAGCTTGCCAAAAAGTAATGTTTCATTTGTAAAAGATTGCTCAAGGTTGCTCAAAATTGTGGATAATTCTACCTGCTTTATTGCAATGTGCTGAGCAATGTGCTCAAGCACCTTATTGTCAAATTTCTTCTTTGCCTTTTCAATGAGCTTCTCTTGGCTAGAGGTGTCCTCATTGAACTTATTTACAACCTCTTCTAATTGTAATAAAATGTGTTGAGATGGATCAACATCAACACTAATAGCTTCAGTAATTATATTTTTGGCATTCTCAATTATTGTGTATTCTCTATCCCTCTCTTCTCTTAGCTACTTTTGCCTTGCCTTTTGTTCTAAAAGCTGATTGACCAATCTCATTTCGTTGGTTGAGACAGTGTCCAAATCTATCTTGGGAATAATAATTTCTTTATCCAAGTCTATATCTTCATCAATTTCCTTACTAGTAAGTAGAAGTTTTAGAGGAGTCTTTGGTTTTACTTTAGTTCTTGCTTCCTTGGATTTTGAAATAGAAACAATAGTTGATATAGATAGACTAGCAAAAAAAACTTGAATTGGTCCAACTGGAGGAAAACTAAAATAAGTACCAACTATATCCAAAATTGATGTGCTTCCCAAAAATGATGTACTAATAGGTAATGTACAAGTTGGAATATTTACAATTGAAGAACTGACAAAAATTGGTGTAGTCAGAGCTATGGTAGACAAAATTGTAGAATGGGTTGGCAGACTTACTATACATGAAGTTGTGGAACTGACAGCTATGCATGTTGCTATGATGGATTGCTTAGGTGCTGATGAAGAGGGCTGTAGCTTGGTAGATGAAGTAACTGATACTTCCATAGAAGATACCTAGAGCTATGGGGTGGTAGGAGCAGATGATATTTCTGATGTGGATGCAATCAATCCTGCTGAAGCTAACTCCAACCCTAATGATGATGCCAACTTAGGTGGAGAGTGAGGAAGGGAAGCAATGACTTTTGTTGTAATCTTCATTGGATCATCTTCTTCATTCACTTCCTCCTTGTCTTCCTCTTTAGCTTCTCCCCTTATCTCTTCATCATCAGCCCTTAGTGCCTGATAATCTTCAACATCAAAAGTAGTACATGGAGTGTTGTCATCTTCTTCATCATCACTATCACCATCATCATCCTTGATCTCAACTGGATCATCACTAGGCTTATGTAGATGATAGATATTCTTCCACATGTTTGTTGAATCTCTTACAACATGCTCAATGTCCTTAATTAGAATCAAACATGTGTGAAATTTGATCATCATTTTGCCTTCATTATTCTTCATGGCTGCCTTTATTTTTGCCTCAGTGAGATTTGGCAATAGTTTCCTTAAGGATTGTTCATAGATGTCCTTGGTTGTCTATGTGGCTAACTCCCACCTTGGTTGCAGTCTTACTAATAATTCTTTTGAGATCTGAGGAGCAATCTAGTTTGGGGAATACTTCCACTTTCCCATTTTGGTGAGTACCAGCTCCTCAATCTACATCTTCTCGACATCAGTTCTAGTTTCAAACTTTAAAGACTTGAAGTTTGTGATGCCAACTCCTTCTTCCATCTATTTCAGCCTTTCTTGGAAGCTGAGTTGGGGCTTGTTAAATACTACTTCACCTTTATCTTTTCCTTTACCTCTCCTAGTGAAAACAACTATGGAGGCCTTTGGAGTTTTAGTAACGATAACCCTCCCTTTCTTCTTTGCTGCCTCTTCCTCCTTTTTTGATTCTTTCTCTTCATCTTCTTGTTAATAATCCTCTTATTTGTCCTCTCCTTTTCCCTTGGTAAGCATTAAGGGACTAGTGACAATTTTCATCTTAGCAATCTTTCTCTTACCTTTGCTGAGTGCTTGAGGTAGCTTAATTTCCAATTCAATTCTGGATTTTTCCTAATCATAAGTGCCAAATATTGGTTGCTTGGGATCTACAGGCTCATTTACAAATGCTTTAAAGATGTCCCTAGTTTCATCAATATTGACCTCATAAGGGAGAGGTTTCACCCATGCAACTCGAGGCCTGACTGCCCGAATGTATACTCTATCATAGTCTACCATGAAACATACATCATTTTATAGTCCTCAATAAGTTTAGGAGGGATATCGAACCTGTTGTTCTTTCTTTCTTTGAAGTCTTCAAAATAATTATCCATTATACTGTCAAAGTTTACACCCATTTTTGCTATAAACTCATTTATCTCATACAAAATGGGAACATCCTTTCTCCATATGAAAAAACCTTTGGATGGAAAGAATTTTTGCACATAAAAGAAGAAACATGTTAATAAAGAACCAAATTTTTAGGGATTGCTCTTTGATGACCTGATACTATCCATATTCTTGTTTAGTTGCTTTAGTAGTAGTTCTGATAGGTCAAATTCCAAGTTTTTCTTCACAACTTTGAATGCTAAGTCTATTGCCTCCCATGGCACGCTGTTCAAACAACTAGAACTATAAATCTTGTGATTAATTATATGAATTCAAAACCTTAGCTCTATGTTGGTAACGGTGCTAATTTTCAAACCTCTACCATCCCACTCAGGGTTTTCTTTTGGAGTTCATCTTGACCTAGGGTTTTGGTGGATTTAGCTTTGCTCAGAATGGGAAGGCTAGTAATCTTGTGAGTCATCTTTTTGGTGATCAATATAGGCTACTCCAATCATAACTAACCATAGTAAACATGGCTAAGAATATACCTAATCCATTTTATCTGAAAACTTCTTGGTAGGTGTGATATGTGTGTCAACCCTTTTGTTTCCAAATGCTTGTGCTTGGGTTTCAGTGAGCCATCAACACACATTTCTTCTAAAGCACTATCCATTTCTAGGATTCCTATCTCTTGAATTGAACACTTAAAATGAGTCCAAATATTGTTAATCAGAAGTACCTTTGATGGAATTCGTGATTGCGCACCATTAGGGTTGAGTGCCTCTGCCACTACTGGAAGTAACTTGAAATTTGGTGCTTTCCACTCTACACCCTTGACCAACATCTCTAATCCTCTTTTCACCTTACTACTGCTAGTACTTCTAGATGCTATTTCTGCTTGGTAGGTGATGAAATCTTCAAAAAATTCCCTAACTACAAATTCGTTCAAAATTGCTTGGAATCACTTGAATGCACCTAGAAATCTCTTTGCTCTTGAAGACACGGTGAAAAGTGAAGTTGAATTCTGCCCTTTTTGATGAAAATTCATCATTAATGCTAGGTACCATACTGACATAGTGCATGACAAACTATCATCCATTAACCTAACTCGGTAAGAGTATCAACTCAATAGATGAACCAAATTCATTTTGCTCCTGACCTCGCTTGGTAAGGTCTTTAACCAACTTTCCTTAGTGGAGTCTGATGCAACTCAATAAAAGATAACCTTTCTGTGATCCTGATGTATTAGGAATACTAACTGGATCATTTGCATTCCCCATATTTCTTGGAACTGCTTATGATTTTCTTGTTGAGTACAACTCCAACACATTCTTAGGAATTTAGTTTGAGTGGATGGAGTCACCCACTTCTTGAGTGACTTCAATTCCATGATTTGAGCTTGTATCTTCAATGGATTTAGGAATCCATTGCTACTTCATTTGTTTCCTTATGTTGTCAGCCCTTTCTTTCTTTTCATCTTCAATTTTGCCTATATTCATGCAATTTTTAGCTATATGAATGAGTTCAGTGCATGTGTAACACCTTATAGTAGTGTCCTTCTTCCTTAGGTGATGCCTTGTACAATTTATACTAGTGTGTCCATATTATCCACAATAATGACATCTACACCAAGTATTGTAATCAGATCCAAATATTTCCTTTACTAATTGTTCAACTAGATTGAATGCTTTAGATCTGCATTGAGATGCCTTGTGACAATGCCTTTTGCATTTGTGACATTTACCTTCAAATTTTGGTTTCTCCTTGCATTCATCGGATTTGTGACCATGCTGATTATAGTTATAGCACTTTCCATTGAATTTTCCTTTTCCATTGCTCCAACATTTGTTTGATGTATGGCCAATTTTCCCACAATGATTGCATGAGGGTTTTAGATTCCTTTTTGCACATTTCTTGGAGGATTCACCTTGTTCCTCATTGTATCCAAGTCCTGCTTTACCTTTTTGCCTATGAAGATTCTACTCATTTTGTTGATTCAATTGATTCATGTCTTTTTGTGATTTCAACATTCTCTCATTGATTTTTTTTCAGCATTTAGGTCATCCTTTAATTTTTCAATGATTTTCTTTTCACATCTCAGTCCTCTCATTGTTCTTTCATCAATTTCCCTTTCATAATTTAGATCACTTCTTATTCTTTCATTCTGTGCTTTGAGAATTCTGATTTCTTCATTTGCTCTAGTGATTTGATCAATGAGGTCTTCATGCTGATTGGATTGATTCTATTCTTCATTGTTTCTTGCCTTGAAGTCTTCATTTGCCTTATTCCTTTTTTCCAAAATTTCACATAGCCTAATTGATTGGATTTCTTGTTCTCTTTTAAGTTTCCTTACTTTTTCTTATAGAGGGTCATTCTTTGCTAGGAGTTCTTTGATTGCCTCATTAGCTTCATTTGAGCTGCTTGATGGGAAAAAGTCTTCAATATTCTCTTCAACATACTGATGGTCATACATTTGTCTTGCAAGTTCCTTCCTTCTTTTCAGGTATTAGGAAAGGTGCTCTTTTGCTTCTTTGAGTTGAGCTATGGCCATCTCTAGATCTAGCTTTTCATTTTCAATTGTCTTGTCAAGTCTGAATGTCTCCATTTGTCCTTAGATCTTTGCTCAAGCTATAAAGCTTTTATCTTGAGAACCACAAAGCTCTAATACCAATTTTTGGAAATATTTAGGATATGACAAGTTACTAAGAGGGGAGGGGTGAATCAGTAACTTTAAAACTTTCCTTTAAATTTACCACACATCCATCTATACTACTATATACATTAGTATTGAAAGGTAAATCATTCATCACACAAAAGAACACAATATTTTGGTGACCCAAAAACCTTCCAAATAGAAAGTAAAACCGGGGTAGGGATGATACCCACAAAACTTCAATACTAAAACATAAAGTTGGCTTATTAAGGCTTACATTGACCACTTCTGGTGATCTACCCTATTAGGAGCACACAGGACTTCTAGGTCCACCTTGTTAAAGGATTTACAGACATACAATGAAATATGCACTTGGTTAGGAGATTTATACAAAGAGTATTAAAGTCTACCTTGTTAGAGGATTTATAAAACTAATTCACCTATTAAGATGAAGTAGTGGATCTACTTACAACTAATTGTAGATAAGATCCTTTATGCACTGATCACCTTATGTGATGGATATAACTTTTCTACCTCTATATTGACCTTGATGTATTCCTTGAATTGTTGATGAAAAACCTTTGTATATCCTTTTGATTACTTCGCTATTTTTATATACATGATACACCTTACATATATACCTTTCAAACTTAAAAAATTGAAAGGTCAGCCAAAATACAAGTGAACAAATACATTACAAAGTCAGCCCAACAATGAATAGTTCGGGTTCACTGGACTGACTCGGTGACCTTCTGATACAAGGCATCCACTGCATTACTCGACATCATCATGCACATAGTAGAAGTGAAGGCTCAGTCCATACTAATCACTCGATGCAATTTTGAACTCGGTAACCATTGGTGACTCAGTAGATGTAGTGTCACTCGATAGATACTGCATATTGAGTTTACCTTGCTTCACTCGATAGACACTACTTCCAATGCTCAGTTTACACTAAACCTCATGACACAAACTTACTACTCGGTAGACACTGTGAAGCATGGTAGATACTAAGAAGCTCGGTAGACATTGCTGATCTTCACATTGCCTGTATTTACTTGGTAGCTTTAGGAATGCTAGGTGTAAACTGCTTAACTGCTAAGCTTACAAGGTAACCACTGAATGCTCGATATAAACTATAGACTGAGTGATGAGCTCAGTAAGCATTTAGAATTGAGTAAGTGTTTTCACTAATGAAAAATATAACATAATTCCAATAGTAAAATGGAGTGAAAATGTAATGATAATTAAAAATGTACTAAAATGATATAATAGTGAAATGAAAATGAAATGAGATGAAAAGGATAGAAGTAACGAAACGAAATGAGATGGAATATGGAATGAAATGAAATTTCATGGAATATAAAATGAAAAGGAGATGGAATATGAAATGAAAATGAAATGATATGGAATAGGTGATGAGAAGAAAGAATATGACATGAAATGAAAATGACAAGGAATATGTTAGGAAATGCAATAAGATGAGTCATGAAATGAAAATGAAATGGAATATGAAATGAAATTGTTTGAGATTCAAAGGCTCTGAGTTGGCATGTCAATATTTGCCATTCAAAAGCCACTAAATGAATGGATGAAATGGTGAAATGAAAGGGATGGAGAAGGAGAAAGGTGATGCAATGAATCAGATGAAAATGGAAGGTGGTTAAATGAGATTGTTTGAGATTCAAAAGCCATGCAAGGTAGCAAATGAGGTGGTGCAATCTGATGGCAAATTGATGACATGTAATGCTAGCATGGATGGGATGAAGAAACAAAGTCCATGAGTGCTCATAAGCTCACTTTGAGGGTGATGTTGATGGTGTTGTACATGTTGTTTATAACTAGTCATGAAATTGTTGATTAATGTTAGTGAATTGCATCCTAACTTATGTGCCAACCATTTGTTTTGCAAGGAACCCAAGATGAAAAATGCAAACTAGATGAATGCAACTAACTATCACTATTTCAAAGAGATGCAAACTAATTGTCATCATAGAGCATGTGATAAAAGTGACTGAGTACAACCAACACTAGCTCAACTATAGTGATATGAATACTTTTTCATGCTGAGAAGTACTAGCAAAGAGGAATAATGTACCAAAAAAACATGACAATCACTAAGAAATAGAAGCTATTGCCATAGAATAATAAAAATAGGCACGCCAACCAATCACATGTCAGAGAAAGGACCTCACCTAAGGTAGCACACAAAATTGGTCGAGGTACACATGGCATTCCATCTAAGAGGAGGCTCTTATAAGTGGATACCAGTAATGTGCAAAACCAAAGGATCATAGGAATTAAATAGTGAAAAACCAACAAAATATCATGACTTTATTCTAGAACCTGTAGTCGAACACATCATCAAGATACTTAAAGTGCATGATAGCATAGAAAACCATTATGTGTGAACTAGGTGTGCTTCAAGTTGTGTGCAATAGTATCATGTTGTTTTGTTTATTTTGTTTAGGTCTACTAGGGAGTAACTTGTTGTATCTAGTGGATGGGAAGGCGTGGGATGTGTTAGTGGTGATTTAGCAATAGAATTTGGTGGTCATTGTGCATCGACATAAATTTGGGTGATAGAATGTCAAAGCTAAAGGTCAAATGTACTAGGTACTAGTGTGGTAGGGTGTAGATAGTTGATACGTGGAAGACTAGTGCAGAATGAGGCTTGGGTAAATGATGGCTATAAGGAGGTGAATAGTATGATAATGAATCAAGGTGAAGTAGAAAGTAGAATGTGATTATTGGAGACAATAAGAAGTTGTGGGAATCATGCAAGTGAAAGTATGTTAGGCTCACCAGATTAGTCATAGTGAGAGGGTGACGCTAACTAGGGAAGGTGGAGGAGGCAAGGGCAGAGAGAAAAATGTGTTAGGCAAACTTCTGAGGAGTAGGTGGATCAACCAGAACTCCAAGTGTTACTTTTGGGTTAGGGTGAGACAAACCAGCCAGGATAAAGTTTAGTGCAATCTGAAGAGGTGGGAATGGAGGCAAAAGAAATGCCCTTGTCAGCTTTAATGATGTTATCTAGGACTACAATGCAACAGGCATTGCAGGATGCAATAGATGATGGGCCAATGACGTAGGTGGAGGATAGTTTGTCTGAGAAGATGAAGAGTATGTCAGGAGTGGAGGAGGAAGTGGGGGAAATAAAGTCTCCTAAAAAATTTGTGGGAGAAACTACGAAGGATGTGGGGGGTGTTAGTGGTGGTGAAGTACTAAGTGGAACATGATAGTGGATTAGCCTTAGGACACCAAGATGAGGTTCAATAGGAGGGGAAGTGAGCATTGTAAACATGGGGGAGCCACAACTAGAGGTGGGAGATAGTGATCAAGCATTATGTGGCATGGAAGGATTATTGAAATTGTTGGCGATAGACAGAGTGCGAGCAGAGAATGCAAAATAGGAGGTTTCATTTTTTCTAGGATTGATGGAGAAGGCTTGGGAGGATGGAGCACAAAAAGAGGCAAAGTGACTGCAGGCGATGATAGATGTAGAGAGGGTGTGTGCACAATCGCTAGCAAGTGGAACATGGATGAGCAAAGGGAAGTGATGCAAGAATGAGGGCCAAACTATCAAAGTCATAGCAGTTGCAAGAATCAATGAAGATGGCATAAGTAGTTTTGAAGAGCATGCAAAATGAGCTAGTGTTATTGCAGTTATAGTTTGAGTCATTTAGGGAGGCAATTGCAAAGGCAAACTCCTTAGCTTTGAAGTTGTAGGAGCAGTTAGCATTAAGTAAGGGTAAGACGAGGAAACTGCAACAACATTTTGGCAAGGAAAAAGTAGACATGGAGTGTTGGTGAATGATGATCGATCAAATGCAACAAGAGTGTGATGCAGCCCAACGGGCGATCACTACACAGGGGGTAAGCAAGTTGGTAGAGAATGTGTTCGTGGAAATGCACCAGATGGCCAAGGTACACTAGGAAGCCACTTGTTGGATGGAACATTATTATCAGGCCTTCTCACATGAGAATTGGCGAGAGACCGTTTATAGATAAAGAATTTACAAATCTATTAAATGCAAAATTATGTGGCAGAAGGTTTCCAATTCCTATGGAAGCGGTATGGACACGTAGGGGGTTGACACTGAGAGCTTCTTCATCTAGAGCTAAGCCAAAGGAGACACCATTAATTGGACACCCTATTATGCCATTTCCCCCAAGAGGCCAAAATAAATAATCTACTAGACATTGTTGGGATGTAACATAGTTAATGCTATCATAGGTGAATAAAAAGTTGGTGTTTGCTGTTGCGGCAGCTGATGTTGATTATAATGCATTGTTATGTGTATTTTTCATATTTTTGAAATATATTTGGATGTTTTTGTGTTTTGGTGATAAATGTTGGAATGGTTAACTCTCATAAAAATGGGAACAATACTATTTGTAGAGTGAGAATAATCGTGACTGGTTAGCAAGAATGTCTATGTGTATATGAAGAACTAGTATAGACAATAATAATGCCAACAAGAGGATGTTTCTCTAGGTGTGTGATGAGACATGCATTCTCAAGGACTATGAAAAGGCATTTGGGCCCAAAAGAGAACACTTGGATCTCAAGTATGCAAAATAGGGCCTTGAAAAGACGTTTTCAACTCGAGAAAGGCATGTCGGGGGCCCAAAAGACATAGAGAGTCTTGAAAAATGGTGAAACTAGGCCTATAAAAAGGCATTTGGGTCGAAAAAGGCATCTGAGGGGAGTTAAAAAAAGTGCTTAGGGCCTAAAAAGGTGTTGGAGGGGTCTAAAAAGGATGCTTTGGCCTTGAAAAAGGTGCTAGAGAAGCCTAAAAAAGGCACTTTGGGCCTAAAAAGGTATTGGAGGGGTCCAAAAAGGACACGTGGGCCTTGAAAAAGGTGCTAGAGGGGCCTCAAAAGGAACTTTGAGCCTAAAAAGGCATTGAAGGGATCTAAAAAGGATGCATGGGCCTTGAAAAAGGTGCTAGAGGGGCCTAAAAAGGCACTTTGGGCCTAAAAAGGTGTTGAAGGGGTCCAAAAAGGACGCATGGGCCTTGAAAAAAGTGCTAAAGGGGTAAGCCAAGCTCACATGCTTACGCCTACTTATTCTGTGCCTCTGGTTGAGTGAGGATAAAAGAGTCTGACGAATATTTGGGCTTTCAAGATAGCATTGACATATTTGTTGAAGGAAGCTAGACTAATTGTGGACACTACAACTTAAATAAGACTAATGATTTGTGGGGAATTGTTGCTCTTGACAAGAGGAGGGGAACAAGGGCACCTCTTGTGCTATCCGCGTTGTGCCAGATTTTCCAAAGTCCTACGAAATGTTTCAGAACATTACCATGCTTCTACTTAATATTAATGGGGTGTGTTGGGAGTTGATGTCATGTTGTATAGCCTTATTGAGGAATTCATAGGAATTTTGGTATGTTGTTTATGAATGCTTTAGGCTAGTTGTGATTTTTTTTGCTATTTTTAGATGATTTTTGAATTTTTTTTTGGGATATGTTGGACAATTTTTCATTTTTTTGACATTTTTGGACAATTTTTCAAATTTTTGACATTTTTGGATGATATTTGGATTTTTTTTTGGTATTTTGAAGCTATTTTTGATTTTTTTTTGGCATTTTTAGATGATATTTGAATTTTTTTTTAATAGTTTTAAGCTATTTTTGGATTTTTTTGGCATTTTTGGGAACTTTTTGAATTTGTTTGGTATTTTTGGATGATTTTTGGGATTGCAGGGGTGAAAATAGAGGATGTGAGTGAGATTTGGTGGAATATAGGGGTAACCAGGACCATGCGAGGTACCTAAAGAGGCAAT
Organism: Cupressus sempervirens; assembly: GCA_028749045.1. NCBI lineage: Eukaryota > Viridiplantae > Streptophyta > Pinopsida > Cupressales > Cupressaceae > Cupressus > Cupressus sempervirens. Next base: position 818,505,905 of record CM053791.1, on the reverse strand, counting down.
GAAGGAGTTTATGAATCCAAATGGGTTGATTGAGGGCTAAAATAAATATTGGAGATCATTGGGCAAGGTGGATGGTGGAGATGTGCATTGATTTTCCTGCAATTCATGTCTATGGTATCTCAATACATATTCAAACCCCTTGTGTTGTTGAATTTGTTGTGCTCCTCGTTGTTGCTATCATTCTAGCTGTTTCCACTACTGTGTACATTCAATCAATGAAAAGGGCTTTGATTTACTCTTGTTATTGTTATTATTATTACCGTTATAAGTTCTGTTTCCCTGGCTTTACTGTTGCTACCATACTTGTTATTTTTGCTACTATGAACCCACTTTGATGCCAAAAGACCTCAAAACTGTAACCCAAAAATGTTTCTCAATGGATTATGTGTGAAATTAATTCTAGATTGAATACCAGCCTGGCATACTACTCTAGTCTGGGCTATGAGCTTTTCAACCCCAGACAAATAATGTTCTTCCAAATACCTCCAAATAATTCAACCATAAATGCTACCCCTTTCTCTTATTACTATCTTCTATTACTTGCAATGGGAAGCCTCAAAGAACCAAAATTTGTCGTAGAGATGGAAAATTAACCATTCTACTGCAACCCTTTTTCAGCATTGAAGGCCTTGTGTTGTGAAGGGAAGTCCAAAATCACTATCTCTCACCCTTTTTCAAACCAAAAGTGGCGTTCTCACCATTTAATTTATTTATTTTTGATATTTTTGGTATTTTTGATGTTTTTGGTATTTTTGATGTTTTTCTCAAAGCTTTTAGACATAAAACCATTTGAGATGGATGTTATTGATAGGTTCTGCTAATTTTTTACCATCACAATCTGAAAGTCGGTAGGTACCAATCCCAAAGGATTCTATGATAAGGTAAGGAACAATCCAATTGGCCTCCCATTTCCCTTTATTTTCTCTTTTTGCTTAGTTCTTGGGGTTTTCTCTAAGCACTAGGTCACGAGTCTGAAAAACATGAGGTTTGACCTTTTTTTTTATAATGGTTTGATAATCTGTTATGATACACTTGGAGATGGTCATGGGCAGTATGCTAATGTTCTTCTAATAACTCTAGTTGTTCTAGATGGGCCACTTTGTAATCCTTATCCGATAGGAGATCTTGAAGAGTAACCCTCAAGGAGGGGATCTCAACCTCTAATAGGAGAATGGCTTCATAGCCATAAACCAATGAGAAATCCTAACACTTGTCCTCTAGGCCAAAAAGGGTGGGGTTCAATTGTAAATGCCAATCCCTAATAGTATCATTGACTGTTCTTTTGAGGATATTGATGATGGTTTTGTTGGTAGCCTCTGCTTGACCATTGCCTTGGGGATAGTAAATTGATGAAGAATGGTGTATAATATGAAATTTTTCACATAATTCATGAATTATTTGGTTTTTAAAATCCAAGGTTTTATTTATGAGAATTGCATGAGGTATGCCAAAATGACAAATGATATGGTTGAGAATAAAATAGGAGATCTGCTTTCCCATAGAGTCAGCAAGTGGTGCCACTTCAACCCACCTGGTGAAGTATTTAGTGGCAGTAATAATCCATTTATGCCCACTAGAGTAGGGTGGATGGATGGCTCCAATAAAATCAAAACCCCACTAATAAAAAGGCCATGGCGTGGCCAAAGGATTTAGCTCTTGGGTTGGTGTGTGAACAAGGTTAACATGGATTTGGCATTTTTTACAGGTTTTGACAAAATCAATAGAATCCTTTTCCATGGTTGGCTAGAAATAGCCCATCTAAGAATCTTCTTGGCTAATGTGAACCCACTGGAGTGTGACCCACAAATCCCTACATGGACTTCTTGTAGAGCAACTCTAGACTCATCATTTTCAAGACACCTAAATAAAGTACCGTCAAGACCTTTCCTATACAACATATTAGCCATCAAGGTGTAATGAGAGGCTTGGCCAATGAAATTTCATTTTTGGTTATGTGAAAGGTTAGATGGGATGGTGTTATCATGGAGGTAAGTGATAATGGGACCATACCAAAGGGAATCAGGTGCATTTAGATGGAAAATGATAAGGGAATCAAGTTGAGTAAACATGGTTTGAACCACCTCTTCCACTAGCAACTCATACCGCTCGTGTTGTTTTAGGAGTTGAAGTAAGGAGGCCAAGGTGGCCATAGCATTTGCTACTCTGTTTCTTTCTCTAGGAATTTGTTTGAAAGTAATGTGAACAAAACATGCCTTAAGTGCATCGACTATATGTTTATAAGGCAATAATTTTCATCTTTTGTTTGGTAAGTATTTGTAACTTGATTGATGACTAACTAGGAGTCTCCATAAACTTCTAGGGCTATCAATTTCCATTCCAAAGCTAGCGTGAGACCCAAGACCAAAGCTTTGTATTCGGCCATGTTTTTAGTGCAAGAGAAGAGAAGTTTGAAGATTTGGGGATGGTAACATCAAGTGACGTGATGAACAAAATACTGATGCCCGACCCATGGTGTGTGGGGGAACCATCAAAATAAAATTTCCATGTTACTGGCTCTGCTTGAAGGATGTGCATATTAGGGAAGTCAACTAAGATAGGATTGGAACTTTCTATAGGTGCATCTGCCAATTGATTAGCAATGGCCTATCCTTTTATTGCCTTCCTATCCACATACTCAATGTCAAACTCACTTAGGATCATTACCCATTTAGCGAGTCTACTCGTTAATGCTATCTTCCTAAGAAGGTATTTGAGAGGATCAATCTTGGAGATGAGGCTGACTTTGTGCATCAAGAGTTAATGATGTAGTTTTTGGGAACCAAAACCTACGGCTAGGCAAGCCTTTTCAATGAAGGAATAATTAAGCTCATAGTTGACTAAGGTGTGACTGATGTAGTAAATGGCTTGTTCTTTTCCTTGGTCATTTTCTTGCACTAGGAGTGCTCTAATTGAGTTATCCATTATAGAAATATACAATAGTAATGGTTTGTGTGATACCGAAGGTACCAACATAGGCTGATTCATCAAATAGGTTTTAAGCATTTCAAAGGCCTTCTGACATTGATCATCCCACTTAAAATTTATGTCTTTATGTAGCAATTGTGTGAAAGGTATACACTTTTTCACCAACTGAGAAATGAACCAGCAAACTAATTGAAGCCTACCTTGAAGGGAGGGTAATTGATTCAAGTTCTTTGGAGATTGCATACTAATTATGGCTTGTACCTTGTCAGGGTCAACTTCTATCCCTTTAGCTGAGACAATATATCCTAGGAGCTTGCCTCATTTGATGCCAAAAGCACATTTCTTGGGATTGAGCCTGACCTTAAATGCTTCTAGGCGTATGAATATTTTGGCCAGTATGGGAAGATACTCTTCCCGACTATGGGATTTAGCAAGAATGTCATCCACATAATCTTCCATGGAGATATGCATCATACCATGAAAGATAGTGGTCATGGCCCATTGATAGGTGGCCCCAGTGTTCTTTAACCCAAAAGGCATTACATTCCAACAAAATGTGCCCCATGCATAAGTAAAAGTTGTTTTCTCTTGATCTTCTGGTGCTATTCTGATTTGATTGTATCTTGAAAACCCATCCATAAGTGAAAACATGGAATGGCTTACTGTGAGATTGACAATGGTGTCGATATTAGGGAGAGGAAAGTCATCTTTAGGGAAAAATCCCAGAAGTCGATACAAATGCGTATGATGCCATTCTTCTTTGATATTGGGACAATGTTGGAGATCCATGATGCATATGCTAGGGGCTAGATGAAATTGGTACATATTAATTTTTCCAATTCTACTTTCACTAACTTGGCTATGTGAGGATGCATCTTTTTGATTTTTTGTTTCACTGGTATAACCTCCAGAGAGATGTTAAGATGGTGGAGGATTAAGGTCAGGTCTAAGCTAGGCATGTCCACATAGGACCATGCAAAGTTTATCTGTCTTTCTTTGAAGAATTCAATGAATGCCTTTATTTCTTCTAGGCTCAAGGATTGTGCAAAATAAACGACCTTTGGTTCTTGTTTTGTGCTGATGTTGACCGGTTTTGTAGGCTTAATCAAAATAGAAGATCGCTTCTTGGAATTTTCAGGTAAGGTATCAATTACCCCATTCATGGGTGACATAGTTGGGTTTTCACCTTAAGATACATCACTTTTGTTTGTTTCCATTTTTTTTATCATGATTAGCCACAAAGTGGTGGTGGTCAATAAGGTTGTGGGATGCTTTCCTTGCTCTAGTGTGACTGAGGTGATTGATACCTGACCCAACTATATGCTCTTCTTTCGTTCTTTGTTGAGGCGATGGTTCAACTACGTTAAGGTAGATGAAAAATTCATGGTCGGTGTCAAAATGAGGGAGGTGATGAGGTTCAGTTGTATCCTAGTTAATGAGCTCAGAATCAGGGATTACTTTAGTGCTAAATCTTCACCTTTTGGTGATCCCATTTAACAAATCAATTGTCATTTGGTGAATAGCACATGCAATGCAGGTCAACCGTATCACTGGATATTTATTGGATTTGGGTCCAATGCTCGGGGTAGTGACCCATTAGTTATCACATGATTGGTCAAAAATATCGGTCCAATCACCAATGCAATATACATTTTGGATACATTTATTTTAAACATATTGCTAGCCTTTGCATGTTGTTTCTTATTGGCCCACACTCTTTCACCATTACTACAACCAAATAATTTTCCCTTGGGTTGGGTGTCACCAACCATTTTCTTGATGTGTGTCAACCACCAACCCCATTTAGCCAATTGTTTCCTACTATGGGATTGCATACAAAGGTGAATTTTGCCTGCATTTGACATTCTCGCTTGTTAATCCTACCTAATTCACCAACCTAGATTGGACTATAAGATATTATTATTCTAAAAAATTCCCTATTTTCTTGTCTAGAGACTGGCATTTCTTATTGCTACTAAACTTTCAGAGTGCTGAGTGCATTGGCCATTAACTCGTGGACCCTAGTTTTTGTAAAAGGCAGGTGATTTTTAATTTATTTTTTATGTCAACAGTGGTACTGGACCACTGGTATAGTGGTACTAATTATTTTTTGCTAATATAGCCTATAAGTTTGTGAATTATATTAGGTAGTACCATAGATTGTAGTACCATAGCAGCAGTACCCATTTTTTGAGAATGAATCATATTATTGTTATTATATGTAGTCTAAGTAGTTGTCTTTTGTTCAACAACTAAGTTGATATATTTTTCGCAGCCTTTACCAGTTTTCCATGTCAAACAAGAGGGGTAACAGGGGTTCTAATAGGATTCCTGAAAGCCAAGAGAGGCCATGATTACCAAAATACAAAACCATAGCGGCATATTTTGGTGGTGGAAATGTTGGCAACCTAAAATATTCACAAGTTAGATCTCTAGTGCTTATTGAAAAGGGAGATTCATCACAAGTTGGACCCTTAGACCGTATTGAAGTTCAAGTTGGTGAACTTGATACCTCAGTCGAGGAAAAAATTGAACATGATTTGGAGGAACTTCCCCTAAGTAGGGAGTCACAAACTGAGATTATAGAGTTTGAGTTAGTCCCAGACCAGTCGGGCAAGAAAACCAAAATTGATTCCATAAATCGTGTTCATGCACAAAAGGGGAAAATAAAATTGGAATCGACGAAAGATTGATCTCACTGGGATCTTTCCAAAAGGAATTTTTAGTAGAATGAGTGGAAAAGTACTAGTTCATTGAACCAGTGCCCAATTCAATTGATAGTAAGCCTCTTGCAGAATGCAGATGTAAGATTTTCACAGAGGTAATAAAGAAGGAGAAGAAGTTGTAGCTTAAAATTGGTACCATAGAAAAGCATGTCAGTAAAGTTTACAAGAAGAAAACTATAGATGGAGTTGAAAAATCCATGCTAACTTGGAAAACAAAGGAGAACTATTTGCATATCAAGAATCCTGAAATATAAAAGTTATACCAGCAATTATGGGAGAAGTGTTCTGCGATAAAAGGTTCCATTGAAGATTTCACTGGGAAAGCAATGGAAGTGAAAAATATGGGAAAAGAAGTTCAATTAAGTGTGGTATTTTATACATTGAGTAGAGGATGTCCTATGATAGACTACCCTTCAATTCTTGCCTTATTGCACTTTTTGAAAATTTGAAACTATCTGAACAGTCACTGGTTAGTAAACAATGGGTGGGAATGGGCTAGATGTCTTGCACAAGTTGAAAAAGAAGATACGAAGGACAAAATTAAAGACTCTAATTTCATTGCATTGTCTCTAGATGAAGCTACATCAATTGATAATACTTCCTGGGTGTGCATGCCTATTTATACTATAAACAATCTTTGTTGTGAACCATTTCTACTATCTGTTGCTAAATTGAATCGTATAAGTGCGACAGTTAAAAATTTATATGAATTATTAAAGACTACTCTAATTGAATTTGGAGGTTTGGATAGCATGGAGATTGCCAAAAAGTTGGTGTGTGTTGGAGCAGATGGAGCTTCGGTTATGCAAGGTCATAAAGGCAATCTTTGCAAAAAGATCACAAATGATTTGGCACCCTACGCTATTCCCATTCATTGCATGGCCCATCGAATGAATCTATCTTTTGGAAATATCAGCAATTTTAGTTGTGTAAGTAAAGTGGAATCTCTAATCAAAGAGATTTACCAATACTTCTGTCAAAATCCAAAAAGAGTCTAAGAATTTCAACACTTTGCTAAAGAACTTATTGATGGGAGGAAGCTTCTTAAAGACAATGATACCAAATGGATCTCTTTGGATGGACTGGTTCATCGAGTAATGTCTAAATACCCATCATTACTTGGACTAATCTACTCTATGCAAGACAGATTCCCTCGGCTATATTCATGCCTAACTAATGTTAAGGTACTCTTAACTTTAGCAGCTATTCTCCCCATTGACATGAGAAATATTATAAAAAAGATTCAACAAAGAGCTATGTACATTGTAGACTATAATAAGCTATGTAAAATGACATGTAGTAGCCTGGATACTCTATACCAATTAATACCATTAGATTAAACAAAGTTTGCAAAGTGGTTAGAAATCTCAAATTTGAACAATCTTAGGAAATTTTTACATATTGGTGCAAATGATGAGGTATATGCTAGGGTACATGGATTTGACATACCAATGCAGTACCATGCTCACATCAACCCTGACTCCAACCCCAACAAAGTAGAAAGCAAAGTTGAATCAGTACCAGAGAAGGTACCTTCACTTGTTACAAGTGAAGACTTCAAGAAGATCAAAGACTCTGTGCTTGACTTTGTCAAGTGAGTTTTCTACAATCTTTCATCAAAAATCAAATTCAGATTCCCTCTAGAGGAACTACTTGAAGCAAAGTCATTTTTTTTCCCACAATATTGGTCTCTAAACTGTCCGATTGATTTTTGAAGAAGGATGATCGCTTTGATTCAACATTTTTGCAAACCTAAAGTAATCAATGGAGTCACTATAAATGGAATTTTAGATAAATCTCGACTGAGAGATCAATCATATTCTTTTGCAAAAATAATAAGAGGACAATATGCTCCTATGGAGAAGCCAAATGAAGAGAGAGTAGTAAAAAAGCTTTGGAAAAACCTTGGTGAGAGCAATCAATTGAGAGAGGCAATACCAAAATATTTCAAGCTTACTGATTTATGTTTGACAATGATATTGGGTTCAGTGGAGGATGAGAGTTTTCAATACTTTGGGCTTCTTGAAGTCAAAGTTTAGAAACAAATTAGACAAAAATTTGGATAATTGTCTGAGGCTCTATAATTCTAGGTATGAGGTAGAAAATTTCCCTTATGACAGATTTGTTAGCATTTGGAGAAACCAATTTGAAAGAAGAGGGATTGCCAACATTTCAAGTGGCAGTGGCAGTGGTTCATATCTTGATATTGGAAGCAATAAAGATGATGTTGACTTTGGCATGCATAGTGAGTTTGACGCTGATAGTGAATCTGAAGAAAACACAATAGACAATGAAATGTTGTATGCAATAAATGAGGAGGATTCTGATGATAGTGATGCTGAGCTAGTCTAGGTGGAATGACAACTATAGTAGCGTCTCAACCTCAAGTTCTAACTTCTGTGTGAGTCAAGTAGTAGGCTAGTAGCTCTAATCTAAGACTCTACCTACTAATTAATTATGCAACATGTTTGTAGAAGTTAATTTATAGCCTTCATTCATTGTCCCTTTATAGATGCTTAAATTATTATTTTTTGAACATGTTGATGTTACAAACTTACATGTTGAGATTTTCATTGATTGTATTTTTTGAACATGTTGAGATTTTCATTGATTCTAGTTTCTTTAAGAAATTGTAACATAATGCATTTAACAGAATAAGCTATATTTAAAAAAAATTGCATTATAATTTATAATTATAAATCATCCTGTAACATAATACATTTAACAATTGTCAATTACAAACAATTACAACCCTTTGCAAATGACTCAATGTCAAATTGAAATGACCCTGAATTCTCTTTTGTAGATACAAGGGATCAACAATAGCTGTAGGTCAGTTTGTAATTGTATATATAATCAGATTATTACTACATAATACATTATGTGTATACAACATAGTTCCAAGAATCACAATGATTCACATGATTTGACAATTTGATTCACAATTCAATTCGAGCTTGTCGATTCCACTTCTTGTTACTTTGGTACTATAAAATCACATTGCCAATTTGACACATTGCCAATTGTGCAATTTTTTCAAGTAGTAGGACTAGAGAAATATTTTCCATCTACTCTGTGTAGTAATAGTATGCTAGTTCCTGGCTGCCCAACTATCCTGATATACTGGCTCTTGATTCTTGTAACAATTAACATTAAACAAAGTTGAAATTAAATCCAAAATTTGAAATCAAAGAGCAACAAGTAAAAAAATGATTATAGTACTATCACTTAGTAAGTTGTTTCTTCTTAGTGATATTAGCTATGAGTCATGACTACCAATGACAACAATAGTAACGGCTTCAATTTGAGAAGATGACCTAGCTTCAAAGAATTTCTTTGGGGCACTCCATTCTGCATCATTTGGAAGCTCCATTTGTTTGAGGTTATCGCTAAATAGTTGTAACCTCGTCAACAATAAATAATTCTGAGAGATGCTTTTACATGAATTGAGGAATTTATCTATAACTTCATTCATTTTTTATAGTGTTTTGATGCAACTTGCAATTCTTTCTAGAATGGTTCCCTTAGACAAGTTTCCTAAATCATAATTCATGCTATCCTACAAACTTTTCATGTAATTTTCTTTTCCAACGAATCTGCCATCTGAGTCAGCTAGATTTGGTAGTCCAATAGTCAACAAGTATGATGTTATTCATCTTCATCAATTCTTTGGAAGCAAATTTGAGAGCTTCACCTATTTCTGTTACTTGTTCATAATGGTGACTGACTTCAATGGTCATTATAGAGGCATTCAAGTGGTTGTTTATTCCATACTTTGCCAAATCCCTATCATTGGATCTTTTTACTTTATTCAAAATTTGGTCAGAAAGATTTTTTAAGGAATTGGTGAATATTTGTCTTTTACCCACAATATCACTTTTTACATTCTCATAGAGAAGTCTGAGATTGCTATTTAAATCAAGCCATTCAAACAAACTATCACTATTCTTCATTATTTTGTCCCAATTTTCTTGTTTGATAAGCTTAACCATGTTTATTATAGTATCCTTCACATGTCTTTCGAAGAGGTTGTTCTATTTTCTACCATTACATTCTCCATCTTTTTCTTCATTTCAAACATCTCTTTTTCACTCTTTTTCTGTATTTCCTCTAGTTGCCCTTGCCAATCAGTTGCTCTCTTCCTCTCATCCTCTAATTTCTTCTTCAAATCTTAGATTGTATTTGCAGTAGTTACCTCTTTTTTCTTCTCATCCTTGAGTTCCCTTTTCAAATCATGGATTGTCTTTGCAGTGGACTCCTCCTTTTTCTGCGCATTGTCCAATTCCTTCTTCAAATCATGGAGTCTTTGAGTAGAATCAGTAGACTCCTCTTTCTTCGCGTTCTCCAATTCCTTTCTCAAATCAAGGAATTTATTTGTAGCTAAATCCTCTTTTTTCTTTGCATTCTCCAATTCCTTCCTCATGTGGTGGATTGTGTTAGTGCTTGCAGTAGCAATATACTTTGTTTTCTTCACATTCTCCAATTCCTTCTTCAAATTACTAATAGTTTTTGTAGTTGACTCCTCTTTTTATTTCATATTCTCCAATTGCTTATTCAAATTGTCGATTGTTTTTGCACTAGACTCCTCTTTTTTCTTCTCATTCGCCAATTCCTTTTGCAAATTAAAAACCATATTTACCATAGACACCAACTGTTTCTTTTCATTCTCCAATTCAATCTTCAAAATATTATTTTCCTTGATAGCATAGTCCAAGTTAGTTTTTAATTTATTGTTGACCTGTGCACTACTCTGTATACACTTGAACAACTGTGCAATAGAAGCTTGTTCATGCTGAAGTCTTTTTTGGCACCATCCAATTCTTTAGTCAATTTTTGCACTTGTTCATTCATCTTTTCTTGCTGGACAATTGCCTCTATAGGAGAAGATTCCTTTATGTTGTTTTGTAATTCTTTGAACCTATTGTATGTTGCTTTTTCCTTCGCCTTCACATCATCAAGGTCTTCCTGTAACTTTTCTATTTGCTTTGTAAGCCTTTTGTTTTCCCTCTCCGCTTTCAGAAGTGTAGAGTAGACCATTCTATTGCTCTCTTTTGATATATTAATTTTGTCAATATTTTTCACTTTTGACAAATCCATTTGAAGACTGGTAACTTGTATATCATTAGGATTTATTACATTTTGTGGTGGATTATTATCTCTACCCAGGGGCATAACAACCATGAAGTTCATCATTTAAATATTTGGATCATATGTTGGAAATATTTTGTTAGTAGATCCCTAACATTTATCAATTGCATCACTTTTCAAAGTCTTCATAATTTTCCTATTTCTTTCACTTGTCTATTCAAACTTTGAGCCAAACTCATTCAAACTAAAATATGGGTTTGTTGACACAATTGAGTGTTTGAAAGGTGAATTATCAGTTGTATCATTGTGTGCTCCTCCAACTCCAGTTAAACTTACTCCACCTACAATTGTATTTTGAGAATTACCAATCGACTAAAGATGGCCCATTCCAAATCGTGGCATTTTAGGACTATTTTTTGGGTTTTGTACAGAAGCTACTAGTGCATACATTGGTGAAGTAACCACTGACATTGCTAGCAGTGTAATTGTCATCACTTTTTTCTTTTTTACACAATATTCATCCATGCTAGTGCTAGTGGGATCAACTACAACTGGATTCAAAGATTTAACAAATAATGTTTTGAGATGACCTTTAGAAGTAGAGGCATAATATTTTTTTCCCTTTCTAGGCAAATCATCTTCATTCTCAGAGAGTCCAATGATTGGTTTACATCCTCTTTTGGGTGGGTTTAGTACTAGAATTGGATTCCAAATCCCTTCACCACTTGCACCAATGGGCCCTATACTTGCATAACCCATTTTTTGTATCATAGTTTCCCTTTTACTATACGTTTGTTTAATAGAATCACTCTTTTGAAGTGTAACAATATCTCTACCCTTGGTTGACCCAAAAACCTGAATACCTTGAATGCCAGCATTAGACTCGAGGTCCTTCTACCTTTCATTATCACTATCACTACAAAAATCATATAGTATAGTTGGATGCTCTTTATTCGAATAATTTTAAAAAATTTCATCCTCCTCAATTTCATCAAAACTAGTTGATGTCTTTGGTTCACCCAAATTTTGCCTCATTTTCTAAAAATCAGTCATCTTGGTTTGACACCACATTCCAACTGCACATGCCTCTTTAATTTCTTTTGGCATAGACCTCTTAGAAGGTTCATATGCTTTCTTGTAGAAATTTAAGTATGTCAGAGGCTCTGATTTGTGCAATGTCGTAATTTGGGATGACAATTCTTGTATTGAAATATTATTCTCTATTGCATGTTTCTCCATCTCTTTCTTAACCTCATCCCATGAATCCTTGTTTTAAATTTTTCTATCAATGGCATCTCCTAATGTTGATATTTTCTCACAGTGTTCCCATTAGCAATAAGTCTCATTTTTATTATGTTCAGTGGATCATAATTTCAGTGAATAAAAAAATCAAAGCCAAAAAAAGTTACCAATTCATTTTCCACTTTGAAAGCCTTTCTCTCAAATGTGAGGCCTCCAATTGCAAAAGGCAAGGAAGGAAATATCATTTTCTTTTGTTATCCACCAAAAATTTCATCTGCGCTCTCCATCTGTCGTACATATTCTAGTACAAAAACCCTTTCTATAACATGCATTGGAAGTTTGCAGAGTTCAACTGCTGAATTGTAAAACCTTAAGACAGTGTACTCTTCCATAAAGAACTAGTTAGCCAATTCAATCTGACTTCCCAATTGAATGCAATCTTTACAAGATATAGGAAATCTAGGCATCGAAGTGCCTATGATTTTTTGGTAAATAGGTGCCAAAAAGAAGTTTACAAAATGGTTGTAGTTTTTATTTGTAGCAGTCATCCTCATCTTATGTTTCCACTCATATACTAGACTTGGAGTCTCTGATTTCTTCTAGGTTCTCTCATCAAACTTATAGACCTCAATATCAAGCTTTTTGTTCTCTGTTTCAAATATTGGGCGATGCTTTGCTAAAAGAAGGTAGCAAAAGTAACTTGTGAACCTAAATGTTTTCGTATTACCTGTAGTTGTACTTTATTTAATCATCAGTAACCGTTGTTGTATAGATTCAACAATGTGTTGAACAAAATTATATCTTACATCTACTTGCTCAACGGACTGACCTTGACAATGGATGTTATAAATTATTTCAAGAATACTGGCCCCCACTTCCTTGTTACTATCCACTCGTAGACAAAATGATAACAAAGAAATAGTATTCTGAACCCATGGCACAAAAATATCATACTGATAAGGAGGCTTATGGTTTATGTCTAGTGTAACACTAGTAAAACTAAAGGACTTTGAGTTTATTAAACCCTTAATAAATGAATCTTGAAAAACTCTTTCCAGTTTTTCATAAGCCTGTGCTAGTTTATCCAAGTCAGTGCGCTTGTTAGAGCTTTCTGGTTTAAACCCTAGACCTAGGTCTAACAGAGTGAAAAATTCACTCTCAATTATGGATAAAATTTCTTCTTGAGTGTTTTGGTTTACAATTGTCTTTCTATTTTCATCATAATTCTGAGTGCATAGCATTACAATTTCAAGGTAAGGGAATACTTCGGGTACAACGAGGTTTGCTAATCCAATTTTTAGAGTAGCTAGCTTATTTGTATGTGCACGAATACTATCATTATATTTTTAATAATTTCTCCCCTTCTATGGATCTTTCCACTTAGTAAACAATGAATGTCTAATTCTCATGATTCCTAAATCTCCATGGATAATAGGATAAAAAATATCATGACATTCATCGGTGAAACTTGGGGTTTGTAGCACTTGCCCGAGTTCTATAATGTGTTTCTTTTCCTTTATGCTTGCTCTCGTACAAGAGGTTTTTGACTTTGTTTTGCCCATGTCTGCTATTGGTTGTTACACAAAATTCTTCTTCAGGCCCTATTTAAAATAATTGTAAAGTGTAAACCTAAGATAGTTAAAATCAAGATTTCTATTGCTGCAAATTACAATGAAAAAAGTTTTAAAAAAATTAAATACCTAGAATCAAGATTGGATAATTGGTGTTATCGTCTGATACTCAAGTTTCAAACTTCCAGTCTTTAGAACACAAAATGGAATTCTGCCAGTCTGAGAAAATTTAAAATTTGAAAATCCTATCGCATCAGACTCTAAAAACAATGAACATATAGGGTATTAAGTAATTAATGGTTTTAGGCACTTTATTAATAGTATGTACAATGTACGTGTAAATGACATAAAGAGTCAAGACTCAATAATTTAGTAATGTACATAACAATAATAAAAATTTAAAAAAAGAAAAAAATTATTACATTGATATACATTTGAATAATTTTTTACATTTTGAATAAATAAATAAATTAAAATAGAACTTAATTATTGATGACTTGATATGATTTTCAGGTGAATTTGTGGAGTGATATCGCTGTTGTCAAGAGTCATCCAGAATTGTGACACACGTCCATCAATTGTGACATTGTGACACTTGTCAAGGACACATGTCACAATTCTGGATGAATTTAGGGACTTGGAAGAGCATTCCCCAAATCAACCCAAAATTCATCTTAGGCTGTCGATCTTTCTTTTAGTCAACGATCAAGATTTCAATTTTCAGGTAGAATCTTGTAGCACATTTGTCCCGATTTTGGGTTAATTTAATTATTAATATTCAATGAAGGCATATTAAACTTTATAAAATAAAATTGGTGCAAGATATGAAACAAGTGCCACTAGTACTTGCCTTTAGTTTTTGTATAAATCTAATTTAAATTTAATAAATTTATTATAATATGTAAAATATTTTAATTAATAAAAATGTAATATAATTATATTTTTTTGTAATGATGCAAATTTAAATTTAAATTTTATTCATAAAATTATAAATATATTATATAATCATTGATATATATGTTCTATTACATATATATCATATGGTTATAATTGTATTATATTATAAATAATTATATTATGTGTTCTATTATATAATAAATAATTATAAATAAAAATAATAATATTTTTATAATAATAATAAATCTTAAATGATTATATATTATAAGTAATATTATTTTTAATTGAATGATAAAAAACATATTATAATTTATAAAAAAATATATTATTACAATATAAAATATAAACCAATGCACTTACATTAAAAAAATAAAAATATTAACATTAATGAATCACATTGAAAATAAAATATTTAGCTCTTAGCCCTAAGCCTAGTAGCTACCAACAAGTACTAATAATTATTAATAAATTATAATGATAATAGTTTAATTTAAATAAAATAAATAAAATTTTAAATTTTTTATAAATGTTATATTTTTATTCATATTTATTATTTAGTTTCAAAATAAAATGTAATATCTAGTTTAATTATCTATAAATTATTAACATATATTGATAATTGTTTATAAACATAATTATTAATAATAATATTAACCGAGTCTTCTGATTGGCAATGATCAGACATGTGTCAGGATTCTGGATGAATCTAGGCACATGAGAAAGCGTTCTCCAAATCAGCCTGAAATTCATCTCAGGCCGTTGATCTTTCTTTTAGTCAACGGTTAGGATTTTAATTTTTGGGCAAAATCTTGTAGTAAATGTGTCCCGATTTCGAGTTAATTTAATTATTGATATTCAATGAAGATATATTAAATTTTATAAAATAAAATTGGTGCAAGATATGAAACAAGTGTCATAGTACTTGCCTTTAGTTTTTATATAAATCTAATTTAAATTTAATAAATTTATTATAATATATAAAATATTTTAATTAATAAAAATGTAATATAATAATTTTTTTTGTAATGTTGTTGATTTAAATTTAAATTTTATTCATAAATATATTATATAATCATTGATATATATGTTCTATTACATATATATCATATGGTTATAATTATATTATATTAATAATTATATTATATTATAAATAATTATATTATATGTTCTATTATAAAATAAATAATTATAAATAAAAAATAATAATATTTTAATAATAATAAAAAATCTTAAATGATTATATAATATAAGTAATATTATTTTTAATTGAATGACAAAAAAACATATCATAATTTCTAAAAAAATACATTATTACAATATTAAATATAAACCAATGCACTTAAATTAAAAAAATAAAAATATTAATCGAGTCTTTTGATTGACAATGATCAGACACATGTCATGATTCCAGATGGATCTAAGCACATGAGAAAGAATTCCCCAAATCAACTCGAAATTCATCTTGAGCCGTTGATCCTTCTTTTATGCAACGGTCGAGATTTCTGGCAGAACCTATTACAGATCAAAAATAATTTATTATAATAGTTTTAATATATAAATAAAGGATTTTCTTTTCTATCATAAGATTTTTATTGTAAAGATGATATGAAAAATTCAATGAAGATATATTAAATTTTATAAAATAAAATTGGTGCAAGATATCATGAAATAATAATAATGTAAATAAAATAATTACAATTTAAAAATATAATTGCAAATGCTATATTTTTATTCATATTTATTATTTAGTTTCAAAATTAAAATATAATATAGTTAAAATATCTATAAATTATTAAAATTTAACATATATTAAAAATTGTGATAATTGTCTATAAACTATTCTTCATCATTTAAAAGATTTCATAATGAAAAAAAAAGTTAGGAATAGGTGACAAGATAGGTATGAAATAAAAATTTGACACATAAATTATCAAAATTATATTTAATTTTCTTAAGGTTATAATCTATTAATCTTTAGTTTTTCTTGAAGCTCCATTTGTTTTAACCAATCAGATTAAACAAAAATAGTTAATTATTAATAGTTAACTATTTTTAACAAAGTCCCAGAGTAACAATAACATTTCAATAGTGCATTGAGAATCAAGATGCCAAAAATAAACTTACAAAGTCATAGACTAACAAGAACAAAGATTTGAGAAGCCAAAAACTATTGTTTTCATTGATAATATTTTAGACTGTACAATGCACATATTACTAATTCATAGAATAGATATTCAAAATAGTTGATTAAATCATCTTGGTTTTACTATTTCATAACTTACAACAAAGGGCAAGGCCCAATCCAAAGAAAAATACAGATATCTTTAAAACATTTTTTTCCCCTAAGGGCAACGGGTAAGGAAACAATATTTAAAAACAAGGCTAAGGGAATAGGGAACTAGGGAGGTTGGAAGCATGAGTGGGTTGAGGGGCCGAGAGTTTGAAGATTTTAATTAGAAAGGTCTTCAAGTCCATCTGCAAGGAATCTATTGGAGAAGATAATGTCACTGAACTCATCCAACCATGTGAAGTCAGTCTCATTGATGTCGTCCAACAACAACCATTTTCATAGGAAATCCCTTCTGAGCTGCACCACTTCTGATGGCGAGTCAAGTTTCATTCGTTTATGCTGAGTAAGAAATGATGGTTATGTATAATGCACCATATGCCTTCCTCCCAACACTTGTCTACTACATCTACAAAAGGGATGCCAATGCCTGGCCTTGGTATCTACTTAGCCAATATAAGAATTTTGACATCATCTTCTAAAAATGTTTCCTTTTATGTAGAAGCATCAACATGTCTATTTGACTGCCTCCAAAGTCAAGAAGAGACGCGAGGAAGCGGAAGGTAATATCTGTGAACACACAATACCTCTTATCATTTCTCAAGAATTCATGGCCGAGTACCATGAATACAGCATGGTGGATAAAATGACATTGGGCATCTACCTTGCAAACCATGGCAAGGACATCATTAGGAATCATGCCCAGAAAGGAATTTTCTAAAGCCATTGTAGTGCATTTGAGGCAAATTGGCATGTCCATGACTAAGATTCAAGAAACTCTACAAACTACAATTGCAAACTGAATTCAGATTGAAGTCTGAAGAATATGAGAAATGATAATGAAATAGGAATTGAAGAGGCTATTTAATGGCACTTGCTATTTAATTGCACTTCCATTATGGAAGTTGCATTTAATTCTTTGGCGTTCGCGATCTTTCATATCTTAATTTTTTGTATTCCTATTAATTTTAAGTGTGTGAAATGTCAAAATGTACTGGCATTAATGTCAAACAGTTGATAGTGCCTAACATTGAGTAATGATTTGCATGCAAAATTTTTCACATTTCTCCTTTTCGAAGAATTACGTGTGACCACAGGTCTTTTCAAGCGAGTGGCCCTAAGATGCATCTTCTATCATTGATCTCCAACTAATCAACGATCAATAAAACTATTGTATTTACTATTAACAATATGAAAGTGATGGTAGCTGACTTGGTAATAGTGACACTGACATAACAATGTTACAACATTATTAATAACACACCTAAGATAGTACACAAGTTGATACTTGAAGTGACTACTCAGCAATTAGTATAGTCACTAGCTAATACATGTGCAAATTTTTCTTTCAAATTAAACAATTTTTTAGTTTACCATTGAAGATTAGCCAAGAACATTATTAATTCATTTTTGGAAAGAGAAAAAATAGCCATCATTTATTTATCTGTCGGCCAAAAAAAATATTAATTCACCACATTTAAAATGATTTTTGCTAGGGAAAGACAAAAATCACCAACATATAATATTTTATTTCCCTATATGGAACAAAAAAATCGCCCTCGACATTAAAAATTTTTTGCCCACAAAATGTTGGATTCGCTAGCATTTTAGGCTTTTTTTTTGGGAGGGGTTTCTTAAATTTATCCTTGCTCGAAATTAACTAGGGAAAGCGATTCATAGTATGGGAAGGGTTTGATGGGGTTTAAAGACATAACTTCATTAGATGGCTCATACACTATATCTATCAGATCTATGACATGGACTTCTTCTAGAGTGTTGGGGAAAGTAGAGCTTGCGAGAGGCTTGTAGTAATCATCTTCAACTTCTACTAGAAAGAGATCAAGGAATAAAGTTTGAAAGTGAAACCCTTCAATGTGTCCATCATCTTCTAAGCCACCCTAATGTACTCTGTCTCTTGGTGAAGTGGTTCTTAGACTATGAGTTGTTCTTTGTGTAGCCAAACTATCAAGGGTGAGAATATGGACAACATCACATTCTTTGTCGTGGAGAGATTCTTCAGATAGTGACTCAAATTCCCACTTAGTGGAATTGTCATCGTCTTCATTATTGGAGATATTTATGGGTGGTTCTTTTGTGGAATGTGAACTTGAGAGGGCCAAATTCTTATTTATGTCATCAGTTTTTACTAGGGTATAACTATCCTTTGGTTTGGGTACCCACACCAAGGTAGAAGAGGTTTGCGCCTTGTCTTGTCCATCATACCCTACCCCTATTTTAGATTTATTGGACCTGAACTATTCCATCAAAGGTTTGATGATTCCTTTCCCTTTCCCTAAGGGACCATCTCCCATGTATCCCATCTTTTTCATTAGATCAAACCCTTTCCCATGTAGGTGGGAGGAGATGTCAA
This sequence comes from Cupressus sempervirens, assembly GCA_028749045.1. Classification (NCBI taxonomy): domain Eukaryota; kingdom Viridiplantae; phylum Streptophyta; class Pinopsida; order Cupressales; family Cupressaceae; genus Cupressus; species Cupressus sempervirens. Next base: position 818,486,798 of record CM053791.1, on the reverse strand, counting down.
TGTTCTATTAACTAATGTCTTCCACTAGGTTCAGAGGTGTGCCACTTGCTTTGATAAAATGTGCATGATATGGTTTGGTGGAAGTCAATTTTCCATGAGACCTCCAAGAAAGTGGGAGGTCAAATAGGGAGACTGAGTACTCACCTACCCCTTTACAATGCAACTTACATTTTCTATCAAATTCCTTCATCAATTTATCCATATCTTCATAGTGTAGTTGTTTAGGATCTTTTGATGATGATGGCAGTAAAGGAGTGGAAGGACTTGAAAAAGCCACTTTTTCTTTACCCTTAGTTGATGTTGATAAGTGGTTTCTCATTTGGTTAGTTGAGTGTGAACTACCCATAACTATAGATTGACTACTAACATCTGCCAGTGTATCAACTTCTTCTTTTTTATGAGGGACAAGTGAGTTATAATACTCGACAAAGTGTTGATCTCTAGGCATGGTTATCTCTTGACCCATGTATGGAAATTTAAGGCACTGGTGGTAGGTGGAGGGAACAGCTTGCATGTCATGTATCCATGGTCTTCCCAATAGGATGTTATAAGTTAATTATAGGTCTAAGACCTGACAGACAGTTTCTTTCACAACTGGACCTACTCTAATTGGTAATATGACCATGCTTTTGGAGCACCTTTCTTCATCGTCATAGGCCTTGATGGTAATCTTTTTTCTTGGGTCAACAACATCCTCTGCATACCCAAGGGCTTTCACTAAAATAAGTGTGCAGATATTTAGACCATCCCCACCATTGACCAATGCCCTCTTAACTCGGCTCCTATAGATGTATACTTCTATGTGCAAAGGAGAATTTTGTGGCTATATGATAGACATGTCTTCTTGAGCTAAGAAAGACACGTAGTGAGGAGCAACTAAATTACTGACCATGTTTTGGAATCTACTTATGTCTAGGTTGTTTGGCACTAAGGCTTTGGTGACTATCTCTTTATGCTCTAGGAAGATTTGCAATAGTTCAAAAATAGAGATGTGGGCCAAAGTATTGAGTAATTGGTTAACCAAGTTGTACTTAGGCATGGAGGAACTTGGAGCTACCGAGTTAGGATTTGTCATAGGTCCTAGTAGGATAATTTTGGAGGCTTGACCTCGGGTGATGGCATTTGAGGACTATTTTTATATTTTTATCTTTAATTATGATGACATTTACAGTGTCATCAAGTCCAAAAATCATGCCAATGGTATTATTGTAGTGGTGCGCATAATTAACCTTAGTTTTTGGAGGTGCATTTTGATTGGCCTTGGAAGACTCCCCCTTTTCATGACTCATGGAGGGGTTTTTAAAGGCTATATGGTCTTCATTATTACTGAGATTGTTTACTTCAATGGTTCCATCATTTATTAATTTTTGAATGACCCCCTTAAGGGAAAAACAATTGTTTGTCAAATGCCCCCGATTGTGATGATAGAGGCACAAGAGTGTTTTGTGTTCCACCATTTCAGCTTGACTTGGGGTTCATATGGTTTAGCCTCCAATAATGCGATGAGGTCATCAACCAAGAGTGTTTGTAAAGAACTCTCATAGGACACTCCTATGGGTGTATACTCCTTAGGTATATTAGAAGACTGATATCCTCATGGTGGATGAGTTTGATTGTAAGAAACTTGTTGGTTAGACGTAGAGGGAGTCTTTGTGTTACATCGGTAAAATGGGCAGACATTGTTTTGTTGAGGTGTGACACTGGGACCCGGTTGATTTAAAGGGGGTTGAGTTTGAGTTTTGACATGATTGGATTCAACTACCCCATCATTTGTGATGCTTTTCCTATTGTTTCTCCACCATGATTTCTATTTGTTAGTGGACTGATCAGCGAAGTTGTGCGTTTGTGTGGAATTGTTGGAGAAACCTTTACCATCTTTAGATAATTTAATTATGTCATTGTTTACCAAGGTTTCTTCCACTTTAGCCACGTTTTCTAAAGTGGTTTTAAAATCTTTAGGCCCTTGGAGTTGGAGCCAATAATTCATCAATTTTGAGAGACTATTGATGAAGATATCTATCTTCTTGTTATTCGGTATGTCTCTATGATATTTAACAAACATGTGTCTCCATTGTTGTAGGAAGGTTTTGAAAAATTCACTTGGGAGTTGTTTTGTGTTACATAGATCAATCATTATAATCTCTCTTTCAATGTTATAAGAATATTGGGTGATAAAAATGGAGGCCAATTGATTGAAGATTTTAATATCAGAGGGTAGTTTGGAGAACCGCTCCAAGGCTTGTCCCCTGAGGCTCCAAGGAAATACATGCATTAGGTATGTTGTGTCATGGAAAAACTCAGTGCTTAGTGTATAGAATTGTCTCAAGTGATCTTGTAGATCTGATGTGCCAAAATATTTATCATACTTTGGTATCTACACATTTGGAGGAAAAGGTGTGAAGGTAATGTTTTTATTGAATGGTAGGGGACACACCTTTTCAAGGCTAAACTCTGTGGGTTGTGTTTTTCCTCTTTTCATCTTTTCCATTTCTAGTTGTAAGTCTTGCAATTTTTGTGTGACTACATCTAAAGGTGACTCTTCTTCATCTCATTTCAGATTGGTCACATCAAAATCAAATGGCAAATTTGCACCTTGTTGTGCTAATGCGAGTATGTATTGTTCTCTGCATTTTTCCAGAATCTTGTCCATGATATCGACAAGTTCTAGATTTTGCTGAAAATCTTCAATTTTAGATTCAATGCTTCTGCCATCCCACATGTGAAATGAGCCCATTGTGGCTAGGGATTCTAAATTTTGATCAAATAAGGGTGACTTGGGAGTAACTTCATTCTGTGTGCAATCTGTTGATGTGGTAGATTTCAAGAGGTTTAGAGGTTCTATACACTTGATGGTTCTACTTGCTATCCTAGCACTTGCATGGGTGACCATTTTGGTTTTATTGGTACACCTATTTTGTGCGGTGGTATGAAAGGTGGGTTGTATTCTTTTAGCTTTTAAGCATTTTCAAAAAGGTGAAAGTTTTTGTTGACTATGATTTGTTTGTAGCAACAAGCTAGATAGGATAAGGTTCACTTTTGCAAAGTCAAGTAAAGGAATGGATATGTGTCTCTAAATGTTCCTGGCTTGATGTGCAAAGTGAGGTGATGGTAACTATTGGGTTGATGATGATGTAGTTTTTCTTGTTTGAAAAGATGTTTTCAGTCAGAAACAAAAATTCTTAGACTTTATAAAATACTAGCACGGAAAAGGGTATCCAAATTTATTGTTTGTTCACAAGTATCATGTTTGCAAATAGCCTTTGTTTCTCTTAGATGCATCACAAGAATGCTCAAATGTGCTATTTTAACTTTCATAGGCATTGTTTCTTGAATTAGATGCATTATTAGAAGTCTCAGATGCACTGTTTTATAGGTGTATACATCATAATAGAAGTTAGAAGCATTATAGGAATGTTCAAAAGCACTATTTTATGTAGTATATGTGCTATTTCAAGGATTGTTCAACAATGTCTTCATTTTAAACTTGGTTTCTCAATACAGGTTTGAGGTTTATCTTTCTGGAAGGTTTATGATCTGCACTGGTGTTTATTATTAAGTTTTAAAGCACTCAAGAACAATAGTAATGAGATAAAAAAAATGAAATATCACACACACCTATAAAGAAAAAAAAGGCTTCCTAGCAAGGTTATCTAAGGCTGATGACTAGTGGGTCTTAGTGTTCCAACTCTGTTCAAATTTACCTCTCCTATAACAGAGAGCTTCCCACCAACACTAGGGAGGTTTGGTGCAATCCCTGGTGGGACTACTAGAGGAAGGCTATACATCGAACACATGTAGCTTGCATTTGATTAGGAATACAAGATTGGGGGCAATCCCTCTCACTAGCCCTGCTAAGGAAACTTGGGAGGTAGCCCTTCTATGGTTAAATTATCCTACCTAGTGTAAAACAAGAGATGGAACTCACAAATAGGTTTGGGAATCTGATCACTAGAGGGAGTAAGAGCATATCCCTACTGTTTTGGCTCCCCAAACATGCAAGACACAAAGGATAAATTACCAGCCCTTATACTACTGAAGACATGGGGCTCCTAATTAGACTATGTGTGGGTTCTTTTCTTTGTTCAATTGTAACCTAATCTTTATAGAAGGTCAGGTATTCTGATTAGCTTGAAGGAGTTGAGAGCATAGGCCTACTTCTTTATCAGATCAACGAGATTGAACATTCTTATTAAGCTATGTTTGAAAAACTGAGAAATGCCATGCTTTTAATTGACAAGAGTCAAAGTCCACCTACTTGATTTGAAGCTAGCAAAGGCTAGGAAAATTTATGAGGGTCTTCATTCTTGTTGTGCACTGTCTGCAATTTGAAAGCTTGTTTGTTGATGCAGAAGGGCCCTGTAAACAAAAGATATTTGGATCTCGGAGTTAAATTCAGGGGACTGCAACTTTTATCAAATGCACTACAGAAATGGTCATATGCATCACATAAAAGCTCAAATGCACTATTCTATTATGCAAATGTGCTATAGGATATTTGAATGTGCTATGAGATGCTTCATATGCTCTACTAAAATGATTAAATGCATCATAGAACCCTTTAAACACTAGTGCATTTAACCCTAAATTTTGACCAAAAATTTTGACCTAGTATTTTAAATGGGTTGATTGGTCAATTTATAAAGAAAAATTTTGTTTTTTTATTATTAACATGTCTATTTTGGTTGCAATTGTGACCAATTATTTTGGTCCCAATTGGGATGCATAGGGAAGCATAAAACAAAACAAAAAAGGGGAAAAAATATCACATTCATTTGAGAAGTCAGTGTTGAGGGTTCCAGAGCATTTGAGAAGGGTTGTTTGGTAGCCGAGATAGCTGGGGGTGAAGTTCCAAGAATAGGAAACAGGCCACTCAGGTTTGGTAGAGCCAAGAACACCACTGGCATAGTAACACTGGAATAGGGCACAACTGAGGGAAGCACAACATTTTGCATGAGGACTTGCGTCAGCTGAAAATGACATTGTGTAGGGCCAAACTTGACATTGTGTAGGGACCATTGTAACAAGTGTAATTTTTCTTCAAGGGATCTGCTTACACATTTTTATGTGATTTGTAAATGCTTTGACATTTTATATGCATGTTTTTCAGAAATAACTTTAATTTATGGACACAAATTCATCATTGTATAGCCTGGCCCACTAGGGGTGGGTTCACCAGCAGGGTTTCTTTAGGCAGATTTAGCTATGTCTTATTGTGACCCATGGTAGTGCAGGGGCCCACAACTAATAAATTGATAGTTCTCAAATTCTAGTTTCTTAAGGGCCTTTCGACTTCAGAGGTGAGCACCATAGTGGCTATTGAATACTTCATTAAATGGGTTGAAATTATCCAACTCTACTGCTACAGGAAAATAGGTTAATTACATCATTTTTTTTCTATTATTATGTGACTTTTTCTCCAATATGCCAAGGTCAAGAATGAGAAATTTTTTGCTTACTGATAATCCCAGATTGAAAGGAGACCCACCTTTCTTTCTAAACCATTCTTCTTCCCTTGTTTCATTGTATATCACCCTGTGTAATATAGGAGCGATTTACCCAGTTATTGCAATTTTTTTAAAGCTTCAGATCTTGAGTCTCTAAGGGAAAAATATATATGGAGGTATACTAGATCCTCTTTCAAAAACCTTTCTTCCCTTGCAGTTCTGGAACTTAGCTACAATCACCACCTAATTAGTTAGATTCCTCTATCTTTGTGTCATCTTTCAACAATAGACTAACTTCAGTTAAGCCATAATTGTCATGAATAATTCTAAAGTCTATTTCAAAGCTAGCCAATTTAGAATAATTTTCACTTTACTCCAAAAAATTGAGAAAAAATATATCATTGTAGCTATTCAACAATCTAATCAGGCTTCAAGTTCCAGCCCTTAAATTGTATGTAGAATCTGTTGCCTCATAGGATTGTCTAGTCTGGGTGCCCTAGACTTTCCCAAATTGGCATTCTTGCACTTAACATTAGTACTCCTATAGTGATACATGATAGCAAAGGTGGCTCCTCCAATAGGTCACTGAATGTTAACACCTAAGTCATTTAGTTCTCAACCGGGGCAGTCTTCCTTGGTTTCAACTATTTAGCTAGGTTGTCCCCAAGTTGATATTTTAATAGTTGTACTTGTTTGAGTTTACACACTTTTTGAATAATTATTTGCACATTTTTTGGTTTCCCTACATTTTATGTAAATGGCACTTTACGCAGCTAGTTCTTTGCTATTGTACATTATGTACTCCCTGTAACCTACATGTGGTCATCCATGGAAAATAATATATTTAATCTATTTCTTTCTTGACATAAATAAAAACAATTGAAGATACAAAGTCACCATAATTGCCTAAAGTAAGAAATGCTATACTTGGGATTCTTGCTTTGTTGGTATCATTTTGGATTTCCTTTTTCTTATCACAGTTATTCCAAAAAAGTACCAAAAAGGTGAAAACACTGAAAATGGTCATCATCAAGTTTTGAATATGTTTTACCTGTATCACATAATCACACCAAATTCACATGATGGAATGGAATAATACAATGTAAGCATGCATTCCAAATTTGCGGTTAGAAGGAAAGGACTATTAAAGAAAGATAGAGCTTAATATGTATGGCTTTGCTAATTGCTTAATTATAACTATTAATTATCAAAAGTTTACTGACTGAAAACTTTTAGTTTAAGTAGCAAGAGAAGATATGATATGGGACCCAACACAATTGTGATGAGAGATTTCTCACCTTCTAAGGAGAATAGACAACCTAACAATTCTTGTGGCATGGAGCATGATAAACTCTGATATAAAATGCATTAGTTTCTTTCTACACAATATTCACTTTATCTTACTGCCACATCTTAATTGGTTTAGAGTTTATTCAATAAATCACTTCTTTTTTGGTAGTCTACTTGAAATTCAAGATAAATTAATGGAAATGACATGTAGTATGAGTTTCTTAGGATATAAAGTTATACCTTCATTAGTAATATCAATGCACCAACACACTTTAAGTTTCCTGGAAGTAGTAGGGAATATCTAATACAAACACAATGAAAACACAATCCAGATTTGGAAAGAAAAATAACAAGTTGTTTAAAATTGGAACCTTCACCATTCTCAGATAAATGGAAGCATTTGGTAGAGAGCTATTTACCTTTGGCGAGACAAACTTCATTTCATTTGTGCTTGCATTTAGGCATTGGAATTCACAAGCAAGTATATTTTCTTAGGTTCAAAAAATAAATATAATCAACCAACAAGATTTTTTCTTAATTTTTTACAAAATGTAATTAATTCTGGGGTTACCAGGCAGCTTTGATAAGAGCATATACAAATCAGAGACATGAATAAGTAGAGGTACTAAAGTAAAAATATAATAGTCAATTGCAAATTTATTACTTTGATTTTAAATCCTTATAATTCGCTTGGATGAGACATATCTAAAAGAAAACATAAATATGCAAGCAAAATCTCACTTGTTACAATAAAGAAAACATATCAACAAAAATTGTCACTAGAACAAAATTATGTAGCTCACCTGAACTAGTATAACATTAAGCTTGTTTACATAAAGCTTCTCTTGACGGAATGAGGCTTCATTGCACGAAAGCTGGAGAAAATAACAAACCCAACTTTCAATCTCAATGCACCATAGAAAAAGGCAAAATAACAAACTAATAGTGAATTCCACACAGATCAAATCAAATTCCAAGCAAAAAGAACCAAAGTAGATGAAACTGTGAGATGAGATCTGATGTAGAATTTTTTATTCTATACCTGAACAATGAGATCTGATATAAATTTATTTATTCCATCCCACTATTCAACAGGCAATGCATTCCATCGATATTTGATAACTCCTTCGAGAACCTTGAGCCACATCAATGAACCCAACATATTTATAAAGTTTCAAAAGTTGTTAACTAAAGTAACACCACTTGACTCTGCTCTCAATTTTTCATTGCACTTAGTTTTCAATGTCTTTTATCATAATAGCCTCAATAACATTAAGGAAACAAGAACAAAATTATGCAACAATTGATGGTTTAGTTCTAGTAGAAAGGTGGGATGCTGCCCTCTTCTTGGCCAAGCTCTCACTTCTATGTTCATGTTGTTCTTTCAACCTTGAAGCTAGTAGCTTTTGATATTCAGTTGCCTCAAACTTTGACTTGACAATTCACTTTTTCTTCTCAAATATTCTGTGGTGCTTCGTTTGCAATCAGAAAATCAATTTTCCATTAATATATCTCCAAGGTGGGTTCCTCAGTTTTCCTATCTAATGCAACTTAAATTAAGGTCTTGCAATGTAGAAGGCAAGATGCTAACTAGATATTTTAGGTAACAACATTTGAGAAATCTTCCTTTGTAGTTTTGGGATCTTTCTAATCTTTCTTTTCTCAATCTTTCAAACAACAAGCTAGAATTTTTTCTACTCTAGAAGATATCCAATATTTTCATATTGTGGACTTGCATAGAAATAGATTATATGATTTTTTTCCTTCTATGGATTCATACACCTTTGATCTATCAAAATGATTCATGGGGTCTATTGCTGCAACAAATAACATATTTTTGATTCTATCATTGTCAGGGAATAATGTGAGTGGAGAAATTCCAAGGTTTAGATGTACACTTCTAAAATCCAAATGATTCTAAATTTGTAGTGAAGATTTTGAACTTGTCAAAGAACAAGCTAATGTGAAGATTTTGAACTTGTCAAAGAACAAGCTAATGGTATGACTCCTACAAGCATTGGGATTTGATCCAACATAAGAGTTTTAAATTTAGCTCTAAATATTTTGCAAAGGGAGATTTCAGAGGAGCTAGGAAATCCGTAAGCTCTTTGTACACTAAGATTTTGTAAGATAGTATTCCTTCATCAATTCTTAACATTATTAATCTCCAAGTTCTTGACCTGTGAAATAAAATTTTTGAGGGTAGCATTTTTATTTGGATTGAAAATTTGATATATTTAAGAATTCTCAACTTGGCTTCTAATAAGTTCGAAGGCAACATTCCATCTCATCTAGTCAAATTGTAGAATCTTCAAATTTTAGATTTATCCAAAAATAATTTATCAGGGAATATTCCTTGAGATGTAAGAAAAATAAATGCTATGCTCAATCATTTGAATGGTAATAATGTACAACAAACCTATGATAGTATTTCTTTTGATGGAAAAGGCTTTGACCACTTTCTCTAATATGTGGATAAAAGGAAGGGATCTAAAATACAAGAAGACATTCACTTCAGTCATGTTCATCAATATTCCAAGTAATATTCCTCTAAAATTTGGACTCCTTGAGGGTTTGATTTCTTTGAACATATCAAAAAAAAATGAATGACTCAATCCCAAAATCTCTTGGAGCATGACACAATTTTGTGAGAGATGACTGTAGTTTATTTTATGCATCATCGTGATCTTTAATGTTCAATCAAATTTTTATTGCATTCACAAATGTCTTAATGCTTATTTATTGTTGATAACTACATTCTTATAACCAACCATTGTTTGGTAAACTGCTACATTTTCAAAAACATATTTAGGCAATAGGCATAGACTTTCTTGATAGAAGACTTTGCACATTATAACATTCTCATGTATTGATGAAACTTTCTTTCCTTAGGCACATGTTGTAGGTTACATTGGTTATTAGTTTTATGTATTATACATATTTATGCATAATTGTTGGTAGTTTATATTAAATATTTCATAATAAGTTATCAATTGTTGATAGTCTTCACATCTTATGAACCACTCATTGTTTGAGCCATACTAAAGCATTCTAAGGAAATAATGATAGAATTTCTTGAGGCAAGACTTTGCATATTATAAAATTTTCTTTCGATCTTTCAAATTTGAGCCTAAGGATTGATGACTTTTCTCTTCTTAGGTACATCAGGCAGGTTTAATTGACTATTCTGTTTATATGTACTTTTAAGGTGGTTTTGTGATACATTTTTTTAACGTATAATCATTGATAGTTTGAACATGTATGTGTAGACTATCAAATTTGGAAGCACCATGCAAAACAGATCACATAAATTTTCTAAAAATGTGCATATAAAGATGTATGAGACAATCAATTATTGATCAAATAGAAGTAAGATTTCAAGAAAATTAATATTTTAAGGACAACATTTTTAGGTAAACTTCAGCAACATAATAGGCATCTGTAAAAGAAAAGTAGGTTTTCAAGTCACTGATAAGAGAGATTCAAGACATTGACTGCAATTATTGATGGCATCATTCTTAGAGTGACAACTAACACTAAAATAGAAAAGTGTATTTGAACCCTAATTGAATCTAAACACAAAAAAATTCAACAAAAATTATAAGAAGCCTAGGGCTACAGTAGGGTTCGGTATCATCTCTTGAAGTTTTTACTGCTGATTGGCAAAGGGTTTTATATTGTTGAATATTATTTCTATATTGTATCAATCAAATATAGAACTTTAAATCAATCTGAAAGTAATATGCTCATCACTGTTCCTAATGTTCATCAATTTTGTGTATGTGATGATCCACTTTTTTATTCAAATGATGGCTTGATATAATGGCCAGTCTGAATTTTTTTATCACTATTTCTAATATTTAATCTTATTTCTTATGTGTTCTTGTTAAGATCATCCTCTTTGATTGAGGATATATGCACATGCAATCTTTATTTCTTACCAATGGTGGATTACTTCCACCCTCCTTGGTTACTGTAAGGCTCTTGGAGTCCTTAGTATGCTACTAAAATAAGGTTTGATAACTAAGTCCAAATATTCATGTTACTTTGGGTTTCAATTTAAATGTTTCAAAAATTTCCAAGAATTAATGAAAGTTTCTAAAGCCAATTTGTTTATGGTCATTTAAACTCATTCTATTTTATGTTAATATTAGGATTAAATGGAATTTATAGAAGTAGAAAGTACCATATGACTTTGTGTTTCTTTGTTTGTTTTGAAGTGTAACTTGCATTTTTTGGAAGTGTTCCACAACATAGAACTCCTTCAACAAAATTATCCAGGCTGGGCAATTGGTAACTTCTTTTCTTTCTATGGAAGATTGTAATTGACAAAATTTAAGATATTTATAAATACTGTAATGAAGCTTTTAATGATATGATTACTCATTGGATAAGTGGATTATTGAAACAAAAAGACTAAAATATTGTGTTTTTTCATTTGGTTGGCTTTGAAGATTAAATGTTTTCATCTATGAAGCGTATTAAAAGCTAAGGATTTGGAGTGACTCATATACAATTCATTTTTTGTCATTCATTATATGGTTTGAACAAGTGTGGAAAAAAATCAAATTTTTATTATGAATTTTCTATTCACCAATCTATGCTAAACTAATCAGAAAAGATTTGGTCCTCTAAGTTGCAACGATTTGGAGAAAAAATCTAACTTTTAATCACCATATCTTAAATGAATTTTCATGTTGAGGTGATTTGAGTATGATCAAATATTCTTGATACAAGTTGGTGTCGAGTTTCCTTTTTATTATTTTGTAGATCTATTGCTATTTATTTAATGTGCAATTGTGGAGAACTTTTCAGATTATTGACTTTTATGTTTCTGAGGTTTTCTTACAAGTAAGAAACATTACTTGATTAAAAAGTTCACAATGTCTTTTAGACTCATGTGGGGTAGATGTTACACATACACACCTTGGGGTAGATTCTAGTCCATCAATAGTGGCAGTAGGTTTTCAATATAGATCATTGTTTGATGTTGTTCTAGTTCACACAATTCATATGAGAAATGTTTATCTTAATATTTTCAGTTTGGTGCAAATGTCAGGTGGTTGCATCTCAAGACTAGCCTGAAGTCACAAAGAATTAACTTGGGGAAGACTTTTATAACTTCACACACCATGGATCAGGGACGTGTTTTGAATTGCTAAATGACGAAGAGGAGAAAATCCTCTAGTGCACAATTCCTACCTTGATTATTATGCATTTTATTAACATTGAACCAACCAATGAAATTGAAAATTCTTAGACAAGTTACTGCTTCTCAAAATTAAAAATATGCTTTTTGGAAATTCACTTGCTATTCAAAATTTAGAGTATGATATTAGGAAATTCAAATGATTATTTCACTTTGATTCTTTGCAGGGAGCTATTGATTTCTTTTCGCAGAGCAACATGACAAAAGCCTTTGCGAATCATATTATATAGGTAATTTATTTAATTTTGATTGGTTTTTGTGGTGAGATTTAGTTCTACATTTCTTATGTCTCCTTAGTGATAGCTTTGGTATTTATTCAGAGATGGTGTAAGTGAAAGATAATTTTACCAAGTTCTACTTTATGAATTGGATGCAATTCACAGGGTCAGTTTCCTAATCCTCACTATAGTACTTGATATTCAATTGAGATAGACATGGATCATTAGTTTGTTTGTATTCTCTTTGGATTTTGTTAAAGAAGACAATTAATTGCTATATGAACTAAAATTTCTATGGTGTCAATAGGCTTGTGCAATTCTTGAGCCAAATTACTAGTCCTAGTGACATTTGTTGTTGTTCAAAAGCGACACCATACTAGACTATTTGCAAACAACCATGTAGATAGGCATTCTATAGATAGATGTGGGAACATCTTGCCAAGTCTTCAGTATGTAATAAATCAACTAAATTTCATAAATTGTTTTTTTTATTGTTGATTTGTTTAAGTATTTCCCATCAAAAATTACTTGGTACATCTCATATTTTTTTTGCAAAGGAGCTTGCAGTTCTAAAGAATCTGATATCGAAGAATCTAAAGAAGATATTGTAGCAAAGGAATATTTGGTGTTCTTTTTAAAGTGAAAATGTGATTGGAAACTTTATATATTGTCGTATTTCACATGCAGAAAGGTCAAATTGTAAATAGAGGTGAAGCTGTATGGATTTAAGTTTCTTCTTCATTATTTATAATGCTCTCAATTCCTCCTTTGTAGCTGTAAAAATACTTGTTTATTTTCACCTTTCCAGATACCCTTTACCAGGTTCTTCAAGATTCCAAAATATCTTGGGATGACCCTACTCCAGCATGTCCTAACTCCTACTTGGTTCATAGACCTAACTCCTTTCTATATGTGTCTTCCTCTTACTACTCCATCTGCAGGTTGCAAATAAATCATCCTTCTTCCTCCAATGAGTCATTCCATTCAAGAAAGACCATGTCTGATGATATCAAAGCACAAAAAAATAGGGAGACAATTGCTAGACTATGGTCTAACTTAAAAAGAAAAGGTGATGGAAAATGTTATTGTCCTTGCAAAATGCATAAGGGCTTAAAGACTCGAAGATATCTGATCACAACAGCTGAGCAACATTGTAGGCAACATGGTCACATTGAAAGAAGAAATGAATATCATCCATTGGTATGTATTTTAATAGTTTATAAATTACATAAGACATGATTTGATGATGACATCATGGTCATGGTTAATATAAGGTCATCATTTTCATATAGGTCAACGTTCTCGAGTTTCATGTTATGGACCATGACAATTCAGAGAATGCGGATTTCCAAACGAGGGAACATGGAGGTGTGAATATTGAAGTAGAAGGTAATGATACCATGGAAGAAGACCAGGATGATGAAGATCACGATAATCAAAATGATCACGATGATCAAGATGATCATGATGATCTAGATGATGATGACAATGATGATGCTGACGTAGAGCTTGATGTACCTTTACTTGAGAAGGCACACCAGTCCCTATATGAAGGCTCCAAAATAACTCTTCTTGTTGTTGTATTGTTATTGGTGAACTTGAAGGTTATGAATGGTTTATCCAACGTAGCAATGAAATGTATGTTAAGGTATGCCATCTTCTTTCATTATTTTAATTGTAGTTCCCTTACAATTAACATTGGGTTCATGTAGCAATTAATATTCTTTAAATTAAAAAATTATATTTTTGGTCATAGGTTGATAGGTGAGTGTTTGTTACCACCATCAAACATTCTACCTCACTCATACCAAGAATTATCTACCATCACGAAAGTTGTTGAAATGGAGTATCAAACAATACATGCATGTCCGAATGATCATATTATATATTATAAATAACATGAATTTGTAACACAATTCCGTACTTATCATATCAGTAGATATCAACCAGATTGATTAACAAAAAAGGTGCCTCGCAAGGTTCTTCAACATATTCCTATCATTCTATGTCTACAATGATTATTCAAGTGCAATAGCTTGGCACAATTCATGGATTACCATGCATGAAATAGAAGTCAAGATGATATTATGCGAATGCCTACAGATGGTTCAACATTTAAGGAAATAGAGAAAAAATGGCCACACTTTAAAGAAGAACCTCATAATCTCAAGCTTTCATTAGCAGTAGACGGTGTCAATCCTTTTGGAGAAATGAGATCTACTTACTCAGTGTGGCCTATTTTTGTTATCAACAATAACATACCTCCTTGGTTGTCCATAAAGAGAGAGCACATAATGTTGACACTGATTATTCTATGTATTTTTTGATTTAGTGGTCATCTAAATTAATTTATTATTACTAATCCATCAAATGGTCATAATAATTATGTAATGTTTTTGTTCATTCAACTAGGTAAGTACCAAGTTAAAGATATCAATGTATATATTGAACCCCTAATCGACGAGTTGATGGTGTTATGGAATGGGGTTACTATGTATGACATCTGCAGACCAATAGGACAAAGACAATTTCAATTTTATGCAATGCTTGTACGGACAATACACGATGCCCCTGGCTAACACATTTTTGTGGTATGTTCTCTTCTTGACACCACTTTTTTGGTATGTCAAATTTAACACATTTAATCCAATTATACATGATCTTGTAGGTCTTCAGACAAAAGGAAAATTTACATGTCTAGTTTGTGGTCCAAAGATGAAATGTCATCATTCAAAAAGTTTAAGAAAATAGGTGTTCGATGAGAATAAACACTTTCTGCACAGAAATCATAAGTACCAAATTACTGAAAAACATCTTTTCAATGGGAAAGAAGAGACTACGTCAAAGCTACAGAGAATGAAACCTCACCTATGGAAGTTGGTATACAATAAAATAAATTGTCAAGGTAATGTCATTCCATTTGATGGTTTTTGTTTCAAATTTATATTTTGATATTGTGTTTTGTTTACTGATGATGTGATTGATGCTTGTGAAGGTCATCAAGGCATCAATGACCAACTTCCAAAAGGACTAAAAATTTATCCTACGTAATTTACTAGGTTTTCATACTATGAGAAACTCCCAATTGTGCATTTGTTTGATCCTATGCATATTGGAAAGAATGTAGCAAAGACATTATGGAAAATCTTGGATGGAAGGTGTGACAAAGATCAAATTGTCAAAACTTGTAGTGACATTGAAGAATCCAACCATGCAATGAAAAATGACATTCAATCAAATAGCAATGGAGACCTAAAATATGTGTTATGTGCAAAAATACTTTATTGATGTAATTTTTTTAAAGAGTTGTAAGAAAATTTTTCTACTAAATTCTTGTTATATAGGATTTTTTGGCAACTGATCCACAACTTGAAGGACAATACAATGAGGCCAGTAGTAGCAGAGCTCCAACTGCCACTGGTAAAATAATCTCTTAGTTGACAAGTTAGAAGAATTTTTTTATTTTGAACATTCAAAACTTCTTAACTTAACTCTTACTTTTATTCTTTCAGAATGTCTTTGCTAAAAATGTATTGTTCAGGTCATTCAGTGCAGGAGACTCCTACGAGGTTGATGGATGCCCGTACAAGATTGTTGACTATAATGTTGGAAAAAAGGGGACGACTAGCTAATAAATCCTTGTTTTACTATATTTGATTTTGTGTTAATTATGAGTTGATAATTTGTACTTTAATCTTGGGTGCATCACATAGTGTTTTTTTTTTTTTTTTTTTTTTTTTTGTGGCAGGAGATGCACCGTCTGGTACATCACCAAATGCGAATCATAGTGTATGTATCAATGATAATTCATCATCATTTCCTGGAGCTACCTGTGTTTCTAGCATGGGAGCTACATAGACATTTTTGTTGATTGACGATAATGAATCAATGCCTTTGAAATGTCCCAAGATTCTAGGTACTTTAAATAATTATTTTTTATATTGTAATAAGGATTTTCTTGCAAGACATAAACATGATAGGAAGTGGTGAATGCAAGGGATTTTTATGTGGAGTGATGTCTCATGACCTTCTTTAGTATGTCATATTGTGCAAGTTGTTTAATTATTCTAGAATTCCTTTTTATTAGGGGTTTGGTAGGATCGTTTGAATTATCAATGAACTTTTATCTATACTAGTAATTCTATAGTTTAGTAATTCGATACATTGCAATTTCATGCTTTTAGTAGAAGATACTAACCAATTTTTCTATAGAGAACCAAAAGTGGGAGTCTTCTTTCATATTCAATGTTCAGTTTTCAATGATTTCCAACATAATTTCTATTGCCTATTAGAATTTTAGAGTGCTCACTTTTAGCTTCACTGTCTATTTTGGGAATATTTGTTTTCCATAATATCCTAGGTATGATCAATGACAACATCAATTAAGAATGACAAAAAATGAAGTTCATGGCAAGTTATATGTATTATGAACTAGATTTTTTTTCAAGGTATACTGATTAATATAGTCACAATAGATTTTTCGGTTTTAGAACATCAACAACAAAACCTTGGTAGAGTTTGATTGGTTTTAGACATTTAATTTTTTTTTCCAAACTTCTTTTTTGGTCAATTTTGGTCAAGTTGACCCTCCAACCCTGAAATAGATCATTAAAAAGATGAAATGTATCTCATTTTATGTATTTTTTATTCACTATGAAAAGTATGCTTTGCATGATTCATTTTAATGGTTCTTACTATTAATTACCCCATTACATTTTTTGCAAGAAATGATATATTTTATAGGAGGTTTTATGAGCTCACGCTGTGAAGATTCAGGCCCACCATACATAAAAGGTGGAACATCATAATTGAGCTAATTTTATCCCACTATTTTTTTTCATATAATTAATTGGTGCAACATTTTTCCTTTCATTTGGGTCTTTTCTTATACTAGCTATATCTAACAATTTTACATTTTTTCTGAAAAGGTGGAACTTCCAAGATCAAAATTTAAAAGATGAGCCCGTCAAAGATATAGAGCATGAGTTTGGTAGTAATATTTTTTATCATAATAAATTGTTACAAAATGCTTCTAGACATCTTAAGGTTGTGAGGGACTCATATAGAAAGAGTCTCGTCCTAAACTCGAAGTACAAGCATCCTCCCTTTGTTTCAATGAGGGATTGGAATGAGTTCATTTTGGATGCAAAGGAGAAAGGGGAACGTCCAAAAGAAAGTACACCAACAAATCCAAAAAGGTATGCAGTAGTATTAACTACTAGTACATTAATGAGAAAATTTAGGGTTCAACTTCAGTATCAACAATTTCAACTAGCTCAATTTAATCTATCTATTGATGAAAGGTATGTAATTCATATGATGACACAATTGCTTTCACCCTATTATGAATGCTCTCTAAAATTTGGGCATCTAATAAAATGTGGTGGTTGATTGCACATAGAATGCCCTTATACAACTGTATATATCTCAATCTGGGCATAAATCCTACATAATATATAAATAGTGCACTTATAACTTCACATATAGCTATATTATGTACTCCTACCTCTTAGTTTCCTAACATATGCCCTAACTTTCTAAAGTTATTAATCTAGGAGTTATTACCTTTTTGTGGAGCAGAGATTTGGCACCATATATATTAGAGACCAGTCGAGTATCTACATTTTGGTAACCATGACGTAGATCTGAGAAAGACAACAAATCTGCTGAGCAATGTATTTGTTCAGCCTAAAGAGTTTTAATCTGAAAACAATGAATTGCAGGAAAACTGTTGGCTGGAAACAATAGGAAAATGATTTTAAACTACTGGCAAACTTGAGCCATTAATATTTGTGTATTTCCCATGGCTCAATTCTCTGACTTGAATCTTATTTTATTGCTTTGTTATTCTATGACCCTTTTCACTCATAGCAGCTACTAGGATTAATGTCTTGAAAATATAGTAATGCTCAACTACATGTACCATAGTTGTATGTGTTAGTAGTATAGGTGATAAATGATATTCAATTAGTGTAATGACAAGTACAATTTTTAAAAAAAACTTTGCAAGAATTTTACTAATGGTCACTCTCCTAAAAGTAATAAACATCATGTTCAACGCCAGAAACACAAGTTAATGACAACTGAGCACTCTCTTTATAGTATGGTATAGTTAAATTATAGGATGCTAAACTGGTATTGTACCTATAGGTGTCTAAGATGTATTTTGTCCGGCTAGACTAGTACCTAATATCTACTAAGATGCATACTATCTGATTGATGGTCTACCAATCATATAGTTATGTGCAACGGAGATATATAATGGGTAAGAGTTAATATAGAATTCGTGAAGTTTCCACAATCCTTATGATTTCAAGATTTTTTTCCCTTTTGTATTAGACCATCTAGATTTTTTGTTGACTATATTTTGGATCAAATTCTATGATTCATCATCAGGGCAGATGGCAAGAGAAGAACTAACATTGTTTGTAATCCATATGGTGGCAAAAAGGCTATCAAAAAACAATTGAATATGATTTTGATATGAATGTTTTGGTTCACTTTTTATGATCTATCAGATTCATTATTAAGAAGAGAAATGATATGTAGATGGTAGTTGTTAATTTTCTATTTATATGTTTGTTTTTTTTTGTTTATGTTCTCATAAACCATACTATAAAAACCCTTTGATGAATTCCCATGGATTGAAAGTGGAAATATCATGATCCTTCATATTTTTTTGTGGTTACTAGCCCTTTCCAACTATTTTGGATTATACCAGGCCACCTTATAAGTTATCATTTGTCATTTAGGCATTAAGAGTGTCTTGCATGAAAGCGTGGTCTAGAGATGTTGTGTGCCTACAAATATAGATTTTTGTTGTTGAGATTTCTGAAGAGCATGGCAATGTTATTTTTACTAATGAATGGAATTACAATAAATTCAAGCTATGGTAGCTCATTGAGTATGACAAAATCATCTTCATTGACTCTGATCTTCTCATTCTTTTGAACTTAGACTTCTTATTTGATCTCCCATAAATATTTTCCACCAAAAACAACATATTGACAACATAATTTTGTGAAGAAAATAATAATAATTCAAGAAATACTTATCTTTAAATAAGTACACATGTAATTATCCCTAGACTATTTCAGTTCACCTTATTTCCCTCATCATCCCTATTACAATGACTAATACATTAAGCCTTTGCAATAAATTCAACCAAGCTAACTTGAGTATTATAGATTGTTCTAAAAATTATCCCCTATACGTCATGAACTCCATGGATAAATAGCATGATTACACATGTCACTAGAAATGAACATCATGAGAAAGAATAGAAAAATTGAAAGAATTGAGACTAGCTCATCAATGTGGCTGATATCTTTAACTTGAAAACTACTAACATACCTAGATTTCCCTATAAATTTAATCTTGAATTGTCCATAATATACATTTCTTGTATTGTATATCCCAACTCATATAGTCAATGAAAAATAATTATTTTTTCATCTAATGTCTTCCACCATACTTTGACAGTCGTGTGCTCTCTTATTGAAATATGTGCACTGCTCCCTATAAGCTCAACATGATGACATGAGAAAATATTTGAATTTGTTATTTTAAATTTCTGAATCTATTGTGAATAATGGGTAACTAAAGATCAATTTAAAAGGAATATATGTGATGCTATTTAGTTTTAGAATCTCTTTTATAATTAACTTAGGTATGATGCTATAATTTCTTCCCCTTTTTCATATTTTTTGTTGAACATGCTACTTTATGCTAAAACCTTCATACCAATATATAATAATCCACTAATTAGTACTTATCTTTATATCTATATCATCTAACATATTTCAAACTTTTCATAGGTTGTAGGACACATCAAAGGCAACAAAGGCCAAGCTGGAAAAGGTTGGGCAACATAGACTTGGCTCTGGGGGATATTAAAAAATCAAAGCATGCATTGTAAGTAGTAGTAAATGAATTGCAAAGAAAAAATATTTATAAAATTCAAATAATTTTTTTAATTAATAAAAAAAATTTAGTGGACTAAATTTAATCTGGCCACGGAAGAACACAAAAAAATTGCCTTCAAGTAAGGCTATGTAGTAGTGGTTGAACACCTACGACAAGCTTCCATTGCCCCAATTGAACAGTCTCCTACATCATGTGCACAGGTAAATATGCCAAAAAAAATTAGAAATTGAATACTTGAGCAACAATTTATTTGATAATAATGTGCATGACATTGCAATGTAGCTTGTTAATCGTGACACAGATCATACGCAACATCATGAAGCCCCTGATGTGCATCGTATTGTTGATGGAGGTGCTCATTTGTTATTTAAAACTAATTATGTAATTATTAATACAATTTAACATCTTTAATTGAACTTGGTGTAACCTTTTTGTGTTGAGGATATAGAATCATGTCGTGTTGAACGAGTGTCGAAGGATGTTCAGACTAATTAGCAGGTAGATCATGTCGCACATTCAGGTAAAAAAAATCTATGTTTTGTTCTTTTAATTTAATTTTTTGATTTATGATTCTTTTACTTAAATAAAAACTCGTAATTCACTAATATAAAATGGTGCAAATTTAACTCATGAAGTACTTGTTACTGCAGCGGACCCCACTTTGGTGCAGTGGCCTCATGATGTTCCTGAATGAATGAGGAGGATACATGCATTAGAACTAGTAGAGGAAGGGGATGACAAGGACATTGATATTCCTCTTATAAATTTTATGAAAAAAAGAAATGGCAAGAAAGCCAAAAAGAAATGATTATTCATGAATGACTTACTCTTGAATGTTGTGTGTTAATGAATGTTATCATGTGATTATAATGACTGAATGTTATATTTCAAAAATGGATGAATGAATGAATGTTATTAAATGTTAATGGGGAATTTAGAGTGATGTTGGGGGGGGGGGGGGGGAGGGGGGAGGGAGGGGAAGGGGCCAAATGAGCTTCCACCTTCACATGGTTGGCCCTGTTTAGTAGAGAATATTTAACTATTCTTGAAACCAATTGAAGCTCAAACTTTAAAGATAAGCTTATAGTTAATAGTGACAACCAATTAGCAAGTCAAAATGAAGTTCTTAATTATAGGTACCTTTTTAGTTTTTAAAGCACGATGTCATGTTTTAATATTGTATAGTTTTATTTTCTTAAGTTAAAGTATTCTTTTACTATAACAACATAATTTATGACCATTTTGGTAACTATTCTAACATCGCTTTATGAAAAATCCTGTTTTTGCAAAGATAGCGATAAGTGGTGTTGTCCATTCCTTGGGAGATTGGATTACATAAGTCTATATCTCAAAATAATTTGCATGTGGTAGAAATGCATACTCACAACCATTTCATTCTACATTTAAAAAAATTGATGATAATTTATTGCTTGTTTTAATTTATATTTTTGTCTATAGTCATTATAAATGTTGCAACCTTAGATTGCATATTTTAAATCATGCCTTGTAGCTATAGTCACTGCAATTTAGTGAGCTATATTAGAAAGCTTTCATAATACGAAATGTTTACATATTACTCTTTGGTGAGCTAAGGAAAACCTATTTTTTCTTCATTGCAATTTTGAACTGTTTGTATCAATCTTACAAATGAGAAGCTACAACAACACTTCAATCAGGTCAGAAAGTTCCATATCTATTAAATTATTATAATTTTTGAAAGAAATATATTTTTAATACATTTTGTTTTTGCTCTTTTCTCAGGGTATATTTGCTTAACTATTTTAATATTATTTTGTTGTGTATGATATTTACTTTTTTCTATGGATTTTTGTATATGTTGTGCAACATTTCTTTAGATGGAACAAGATGAATACATAAGAGAAGAAATTGATTGGAGCTACATTGAATTTATTGACAATCAAGATGTTTTGGATCTGATTGAAAAGGTCTTTTTTGATATCCATTTCCTTTTCTAGTTAGATGTAAATGCAAACTGCATAGTTAAATATACACATAATATATCATTTTAATTAAGGTTCTCAATAAACATCCTGGCTATAGGAAAATCAATGGGGTTAACACTTATTCATAACTTCAAATTATAATTTTTTCTATAGAATTGAGTATCTTATGGACTAAATATTTTAGAATGAATGATCCCTTTCTCAATTTAACTTGTAGTGCTTTGTCAGAAATTTGTGTTTATTAGAGCACAAACTTTTGAAATTGAGGGCCAGGATCTTAAATACAACTATATTTTGTATATGCAAAAATCAGGGGGAATTGTAGCTCTTCTAGATGAAGCATGGTATGTTTATAAGACTGCTATTCATACAAATTTTGAGATGCCCATTTGACATCATATTATATGCTAGTTTCCCTTGAAATTTGTTTTTTAATTCATAAATTTCAAAATAAGAATGACATTTCCATTACTGCGTGAATAAGATATAGGGAATGGGAAGAAAATAATAGTGGCATTTTTTTAGCTATGAGGATAAGATATAATGAATGGAAAGTTATAATGTAGCTATTCAACAAAATAGGAATCTCACAAGCATCAATGGAAACTGAATACTAATGAGAGTAAATCTTGGACTTCAACTTTGAAGCAAAGATTAGGCCATGATTAACTTAACAAAATAGGGATAATTGGAAGGCTTGGATTGGTTAACAAATTATATAAATTAATAATTTGAAACCTAGCAAGAAAATACCAGATTAGATAAAGTGAACAACCACCAGCATGTGCTCATTTCTCTCAGGCGGTTAACTTTGCTGAAATAACACATGCTAATATCTTCCAAAATTTAGATCATGATGATAAGTACACCCCAATCATCCTAGAAATCTGCAAAAAATCTGTCCAATTTTATGGCCTATTATTATGATGAGCTTTATAAGTTTATATAGTTCATTTTCTGTTAAAAATTGCTATTACATTTTGGTTTTCTTTGTGTTGTACATAGTTGAAATTAAATCCATTTATTTCTTATTGCAAGGCCGCATTAGCCTTATGCTCAAAAAAAGAAGAGGAAGCCTCTTATAAAGAAGATGAAGCCTCATGTTAAAATATTATAACATGAGGCTTCCTCTTCTTTTTTTGAGCATCAGCCTTATGCTTGAAAAAAGAAGAGGAAGCCTCATGTTATACTATTAGAACGACAAGAGCCATAGGAGAATGTCAAAGATAGTCACGATGTGCCTATTAGCAATAGGCACATCATGACTATCTTCAGTTGATAGGCACATCGTGACTATCTTTGGCATTCTTCAATCAGGAATTCTCTTTTAGTTGAGAGCTCGCAAGGAGATCAGCTAGCAGAGATTCTTTGTTAGTGCCTTCAAAATAAATAGGAAGTTGGGGTGTGGGACCTCCTCCAGATAATGGTACCATTGGATCAAATCCAAAATTAAGCAATCAAGGTTTAGAACCAGCTCCAAGGTAGTTCATCATATTAGAACATGGTAAATGGTACCTTGTACTACCTTTTTATGTTTATCGCTTACCTATCTGCAACTCCACAATTGATATTGACAGTCTCTTCCCCTCATAATGCAACTGAACTACTTTACTTTTATTGATGCAGCTAAACTACGAGTGCCTTTTGTGTTCTTGACAAATTGTAAGCTTTCAACTTTTGTGAAGCCATTACGGATGCAAATGAACAATTGGTGAGGTGTCAATTTTAAGGCAATTTTTTGTTTCTATAATGTACAGTTCAATTGCTAGAAATATTTCATCTAGAGGCATCAATTGATAGATTGTTAACTTTTCATGTCATTTTCTACTTTGGTTGGGTAGTTCTCCTTGCATTTGTAAATCTTGTTGCAGTCTTTAGCCTAATGATAGTTTGGTATTACATCTAGGGCGATAAGATAGTTGACTTAAAACTTTGCATTAAAAAAAAAAAAAGGGGATAATATTTGAATTATGGATATTTGTATATTATGTTGGTTTTAGACATAGTTATAGTTATAGTTATATATGTGATTGGGACTGTAAGTTTTTTTGTCACATTTATCTATTTGAAAATAAGAGATTAGTTAGTGAAATTATTGGCTTTCATTCCTAATAAATAATTCTTTCTTTATTTTATTTTTCCCTATAGGAACCAAAATTTAGACGAGTTGTGCCAATATTATTGCAAAGGCTTTTCTCTGATAGGAGCCTTTTAAACTAAATAAAATTTGAGTTGTAAAGCATAATTGCTCGGTGGAGACTCAAGATATCATGCACATTTCTTCCTCCTTCCCATTGTTTTGTATGAAATAAATCATGTGATGAACAAAACAATGGTGTGGAGGTAGAAATGTGCACGATACCCTGACTCTCATGCACCAAGCAATTACACTTTAGAATCAATTTTTTTTCAGTTTAGAAGGCTCCTATGAGAGCAAAGCTTTTACAATAATTGGCATAGCTCCTCGAAATTTCTACCTATCTTTGGTCTCAATTTTGATGCACATGTTTGCACTTTGACATCGATTGTATCACACTGGCGTAGAAAATAAAGAAGTGTTGGTCGCAACTTTGATGCCAAATTAGGTGTGGTTTACGTCAAAATTTTGACCAGCAACGCTTACAAATGGGAAAATAATAGTTTAGGTTGGACTAAGGAAATCGATGAAATTCACATTGGCAAGTCCACCATTATGAAGTAGAAATTTTGACACAAAATGTCTGCATCAAAAAATTGACTAAAAAAGACCGACAACAAGTTTAGTCGCATATTCAACTTGCTCTCGTTGAAATTTTGACCTTTTCGCGTCAAAATTTAGACCTAAATTTACTAGTGAAAAGTGCTATAAGAATATGCAGACGTGTTATAGAATAATGCAAATGCGTTATAGAATGTTGTATAAGTGCTACAATAAGATTGAATGCATTAAAAAAAAGTTCATAAGCATTAAAATATCTCTCAAAAGTGTTGAAATGGAATGGAGAAGCATCAGAAGACTCAGATCTAGCCCTTCTATGCTCGGGAAAGACTTTGGAATGTTGTTCTTGCTGATATGAGGTCCCTCGGATGCAGTAGAACCTGTATTTGATCAAATTTGCATAAGAGAATAGCAAGAAAAACACAGATTTATACTAGAAATGAAAGATTAGACTAAAAAAATTGAAAATAGAGAGGCTTTTAGTTCAGCCCCATGGTGGGCGCCATTTTGTACACAGTAAGAATGCGTATTCATAAAACCTTTCTATAGAAAGCAAATGGACTAATGAAAAACTATACTAGACCAAATATATCATCAATAGAATGTAATCTCTACAAGCGTCTCATGTCTCCCTAACTACAACCTCTAAAATAGCTCTCAGACCAACATCTTAGTGATAGTTCTAGAATGGGATATTGCTAAAAATGTAGATCTACAATGAAACATGCAAGATCTATGACTAAAATGCAGATTATATGTGAAATATAACTCCTAGAGATGCTCTTGAAATGATAATGCTATGAACTAAATGTGTAATAAATGAAGCTAAATGACACAAAATGATGCTAAACGACACAAAATGATGCTCACAATGCTATGAAATTGCTACAATGAAAATGCTAAAACAATGAGTCTAAATATGCCTATAGTGTAGATGCATAAAAACTTGGGTCCCTTTTCTCTTAGATTTTCCTCTTATTTATAGGATTTCAAAAGGGGTTGGGGTAAGAACTAGGATTTTCACTTTTGACTGGGGGTGAAAGTAAAACTCAAAATATCTCATAAGAGGCCAGGAGGAAGAGTTTGACAAACTTGGTTTTGAGGATAATATGAGGATTTTTTAAATTCTTTTAAATGGTAAAAGGGAGATTTTCCATCTTGTGAGAATAAAATGATTTTATTGATTTAATAAATGATTTATTTTCAACATTTTGTCTTTTTCCTTCCTCCCTTTTTGAATTTTATTTTGTGAATTTGAATTGTTTTCTTCCTCTTTTTAAAGTTGATTTAGGTCTTGTTGATTTGATAGGTGATTAATGACCTGATGTGATTTTTGATTTAAAAGTCTGTTGTGTTTCTTCTGATTCTCTCTTTAATTTGCATTGATTGATCAAAATCGCATGATTTAAGTCTTTTCCAATTTTTGGGTGTCTACAGTACTCTTTGTCCTTTATAACAATTTGTCAATGTTGTCAAGCAGCTGTTGCTTCACAATTTCACACATATTGATCTTTTCCATTTTAACTATCAATAGATATGTTGCATAGATAAATCCAATAGGTACAAAATTCAACCTTGAACTATGGGTCATCTTGTAACCTATAATTTTGTTGATGATTCTTACATCATCTTCCTTAATTAGATTGATTCTCATGTTTCTTTTGTCTAACTTGGTCTTTAGGTTGGTTTCAACCAATTTCGTAACATTCTTTTCATTCATTGGATTTCTCCCTTCATTTCTTAATCTAGTAAGCATGTGGATCATAACATTGTCTATTATGAAAGGGGTGTCTCCTACCCAGAACATTCCTTCATGGATTCTACTCCATTCATGGTTATCAAACTTCGTATAGAACACCTGCCTGATAATATTAAGTTCTTCCAAATGCTGAAAACCATTTTACAAGGATAAGGTCATTTTTATATACCACATCCAAATCCTTGTGAATGCCATTTTCACCAACAATATCAAACTTGTAGTGAATGTATGCTTTTACTGTTGGAATTATGATATATTTGTCATTAGTGACAACACTTATTCGATTCTGAATGCTTATCGAACTCATCACCTAGTCTACAGTCCACACCAAGCATTCAGCGGTTACCTTATAAATTCTACAGATAAACAGTTGATACCAAGCATTCTTTTGGAAATCGAGCATATGGGCAGTTCAATAGTGTTCTCCAAGCAGTTAGTGGTTACCAAGCAGAATAGTGTTCTCCAAGCAGTCAGTGCTCACTGAGTCATCAAAAGAACTTAGTGTTTACCGAGTGATCAAGGTAAACAAAGAACTTAGTGTTTACCGAGTGATCAAGGTAAACAAAGAACTTAGTGTTTACCGAGTTATCAAGGTAAACAAAGAACTTAGTGTTTACTGAGTGACCAAGGTAAATGAAGGAATCAGTATTTACCAAGTGAAGAAGGCTATCAATGGATTCAATTTTTACTGAGTGACACAATATTCACCAAGTCACCAATGGTTACCGAGTTCCAAGCTACTTAGAATGATTAGTATGGATCGTACCTCTACTCTTACCAAGTGCATGCCGATGCAGTGTATTGTAGTGGATGTCGAGTGTCAAAAGGTCACCAAGTCAGTTTGTGGAACCCGAGTTTTCCACCATCTGGCCGACTTAGTAATACTTGTTCACTTGTATTTAGCTGACCTTGCCAGTGTAAATATTGGATTGATATATATCATGTGAATTGATGAGATTTTATAGAGTTGGATATGATGTGTAGCAATAATTTGAGAAAAAGGAAAGCGAATCACCAGCAGAACAGAGGAATACAACAAGGTCAACATTGATGCAGAAAGGATATATTCATCACATTAGGTGATCAGAGTGCAAAGGATCTTACTAGCAATCAGTTGTAATCAGATCCACTGCTTCATCCTAATAGGTGAATCAGTTTGCTAAATCCTTTAACAAGGTAGACTTAACAGTCTTTTGTAAATCTCCTAACAGAGTGCATACTTCATTGTATGTTTGTAAATCCTTTAACAAGGTGGATCTAGCAATCCTACTTGCTCCTAATAGGGCAGATCATCGGAAGTGATCATTGTAAGCCTTAATCGGCCAACTTTATACTGTAGTATTGAAGTTTTGTGGGAATCATCCCCACCCCAGTTTTACTTTCTAATTGGAAGGTTTCTGGGTCACCAAATCTGTGTGTTCTTGTGTTACAAATGTTTATCTTTTCATGCATATAGTAGTTTAAATGGATGAATGGTAAAAATATTATTATGTAGAGTTGAGTTAAAGTTCTAGAATTACTGATTCACCCCTCCCCTCTCAGTAACCTTATTAGTCTTGATTATTTCTAACAATTGGTATCAGAGCTTTGTGGTTAATAGGAAAAATTTTTAATAGCTTGAGAAAAGATCAAGGACAATGGAGATATTCAAACTTGACAAATCTATTGAGAATGAAAAACTAGATCTGGAAATGGCCATGACTCAATTCAATGAAGCAAAGGAGCATCTTTCTCAATCCCTGAAAAGAAGGAAGGAACTTGCAAGACAAATGAATGATTATTAGTATATTGAAGAAAGGATTGAAGACCTTTTACCATCATGCAATTCAAATGAAGCTAATGAAGCAATCAAGGAACTCCTAGCAAAGAATGGTTCTCTACAGGAAGAAGTAAGAAAGCTTAAAAGAGAACAAGAAGTCCAATCCATCAGGTTATGTGAAGTTTTGGAACAGATAAACAAGGCAAATGAAGACTTAGAGGTAAGAAATAATCTATCCCTTCAGCATGAAGATCTTATAGGACAACTATCTAATGCAAATGAAGAAATTATGATTCTAAGATCTGAGAATGAAAGTTTGAGAAACAATTTAATCACTGAAAGATAAATCAATGCAAGTTTGCAAAGTGATCTAAGATTTGAAAGACAAAACAATGAAAGTTTAAAAAATGACTTAAATGTTGAAAAACAAGTCAATGAAAGGATGATAAAATCTCAAGCAGATATGGATCAATTGAATTTGCAAAATAAGCAGAATATTCATAGACAAAAAGGTAAACCAGGCCTTGGATACAATGAAGAAGGTGAATCTTCCAAATAGGGTACCCAAAAGAATAAAAAACCTACTTGCAATCACTGTGGAAAGTTAGGTCATACATCTAATAGATGTTGGAGCAATGGTAAAAGAAAATTCAATGGTAAATGCTACAATTGCAATCAACATGGTTACAAAGCAAATGAATGCAAAATGAAACCAGAGTTTGAGGGAAAATGTCACAAATGCAAGAAACAAGGTCACAAGGAATCTGAATGTAGATCTAAATCATTCAATCCAGCAAAACAAATTGTCAGTGCATTATTTGGTTGGGACTACAATACTTGGTGCAGATTCACTATTGTGGAGAATATGGACACATTGGAATAAACTGTGCAAGGCATCACCTAAGGAAGAAAGATACTACTATAAGGTGTTATACATGTACCAAACTTGGTCATATATCCAAGAATTGCATGAATATAGGAAGAATTGAAGATGAAAAGAAAGCCAGAGCTGACAACATTCGAAATGAGATGAGACAACAGTGGATTCCAAAATCTATCGAGCTAGAAAATTCAAATAATGGCTATGTCACTCAAGAAGTGGGTGACTCCACCATTTCTAATTAGACTCATCAAGAAGGACCAGGGAGTGCATCTTCAAGCAACATCCTAAGCAGTTCCAGAATGTAGAAGTGCAAATGACAAATCAATATTGTTCACTGTGACGCATTTTACCAAGCCAGGTCGGTAATATGAAAGATTTTTTGTTTGTATACCAAGTTGCAAGGTTTACCGAGTAAGTCGGTGACTCTCTGACAAACCCTAGGTCATCTCAGCTACCTTCGTACCTGAGCATTAATGGAAAATTTTTCATCAAAAGGGCAGAAATTGATCTCATTTTTTCACCGTGAATTCAGAATATACAGAGCGAAGAGTTTCCAAGAGTGCGAAAGAGAGTTCAAGCTATTTGAATTGATTTTCCAGCAAATAATTTGTTTAATGAAATCATTCACTTACCAAGCAGCAATGGCATCCGCAAGCACCAGCAACAGCAAGGAAAAAAAAGGCTCTGAAATGCTTGTGAATGGAGTAGAATGGAAAGCACCCAGCTTCAAGCTCGTTCCCGCCATAGCTGAATCACTCGACCCTCATGGAGCTCAATCAAAAATTCCACCAAAGGTACTTCTTATAAATGACATTCGTACTCATTTCAAATGCATTGTTCAAGAGATAGGGACACTAGATATGGATAATGCCCTAGCTGAGTTGTGTGTGGATGGAACCCTCAAACCCAAATTCAAACATCTGGAAACCAAAGGTTTGACCCATATCCTACATTTTCCAAGGAAATTTCAAATGAAATGGATAAGATACATTTTAAGCCATGTGCATAATGGTCAGTTGTGGTTAGAGCAACCCGTCCTGATAACAAAGAAAATTATTCATAGGATCACAGGTTTGCCAATGTTAAGCAAATCAAAAACCACCAAAACCCTAAGTCAAGATGAACTCCAGAAGTTAACCCTAGCTGAATGGGATGGCAGAGGATTAAAACCTAACAATGTATCTGATGCAGAGTTAAGATTTGGACTCTATTTAATTGCATATAAGATGTATAGTTCCAACAGATTGAACAGCGTGCCCTGTGAGGCTATAGATTTAGCCTATAAGGTTGTGAAGAAAAACATGGAGTTTGACCTAGCAGATGTGCTGCTAAAACAACTTAACAAAAACATGGAAAGTATAAGAACCTCAAAAACCAATTCTTGTAAATTTGGTTTTTTGTTAGTTTGTTTATTTTTCTATGTACAGAATTTTTTCCCTTCAAAAGGTACAGTTGTATGGAGGAAAGATATTCCAGTCTTGTATCAAATAAATGAGTTTGTAGCAGAGATGGGTGAAAATTTTGATAGTATTATGGATAATTATTTTGAAGACTTCAAGGAAAGAATGAATAATAGATTCAAAATCCCTCCTAAGCTTGTTGAGGATTACAAAGATGATGTGTGTTTCATGGTTGACTGTGACAAGGTATACATTCAAGCAGTCAAACCTCGAGTTGCATGGGTAAAACCTCTTCCTTATGAGGTAAATATTGATGAAACTAGAGACATCATAGAGGCACTGGTAAATGAGCCATTAGACCCAAGGCAAAAAATTTTTTGAACCTATGAAGAAGCTAAGGCCAGAATTGAGATTGAAATCAAGCTACCACAGGCCATAAGCAAGGGCAAGAGGAAAATAGAAAAATAGAAAACTTCTACCGGTTCTCTTATGCTCACTGAGGGAAAAGGTGAAGATGAAGAAGGAGAAGAAGAAGAAAGAGGAGAAGAAGAAGAAGGTGAAGAAGAAGGAGAAGAAGAATCTGCAGAGGAACAACCAAAGAAGAAAGGTAAGGTAATCATTACCAAACCCAAAAAGAAGCCTACTGCAGTATTCACCAGAAGAACCAAGAAATATAAGTAGGAACCTATACTAGTTAGGCCTGCACCCACATTTGAGCAAAGGCTCAAACAATTGGAGGAACGAGCTGGCATCATAAATTTCAAAGCATTGAAATTTGAAACTAGAACTGATGCAGAGAAAATGCAGATTGAGGAACTAGTACTCAGCAAGATGGGTAAATGGAAATACTCCCCAGACCAGATTGCCCCTCAAATCTCAAAAGAACTACTGGAGAGATTGCAACCAAGATGGGAGTTAGCCACCCAAACGGTAAAAGATATTTTTGAGCAATCTCTAAAAAATCTTTGACCAAGTCTCGCTAGAGAAGAAGTAAAAGTTGAAATGAAAAACCATGAAGACCATGTGATTGAACTCTCTATAGAAGTTCAAATAGCTCCATCCACATGCAAAATCCTACAAGAGAATTGGGACAAGACTCTGCAACTCATTCTTCAGGTCCATTCAGAGTTTATCTCACATTTTGGTGTTTCTATGTAAATACATTTTTTTAATTCTTTGGCATTATTGTCAAAAAGGGGGAGAAAGAGATACTCAGAAAGAGTTATTGGTGAGATAAATGTACAAAATGGACAAAGAGATTCTGTAAATAAAATTCATATAACTCAGGGAAATACCTTGTGTATATTGTATGGGGGAGTCATATGCAAGGAAGCCATGTATATTCAGCAAAATTAGTTGTTAGTATGTCAAATATTGTAGATAAGTTTTGACTCATAAGTGTTTTTCTCACTAATGCCAAAGGGGGAGATTGTTGGAATTATGATATATTTGTCATCAGCGACAACACTTATTCAATTCTGAATGCTTACCGAGCTCATCACCTAGTCTACAGTTCACACTGAGAATTCAACGGTTACCTTATAAATTCCACAGGTAAACAATTGATACCGATCATTCTTTTGGAAATTGAGCATATGGGCAGTTCAACAGTGTTCTCCAAGTAGTTAGTGGTTACCAAGCAGAATAGTGTTCTCCAAGCAGTCAGTGCTCACCGAGTCATCAAAAGAACTTAGTGTTTACCGAGTGATCAAGGTAAACAAAGAACTTAGTGTTTACCAAGTGATCAAGGTAAACAAAGAACTTAGTGTTTACCGAGTTATCAAGGTAAAAAAAGAACTTAGTGTTTACCGAGTGACCAAGGTAAATGAAGGAATCAGTATTTACCAAGTGAAGAAGGCTATCAATGGATTCAGTTTTTACCGAGTGACACAATATTCACCCAATCACCAATGGTTACCGAGTTCCAAGCTACTTAGAATGATTAGTATGGACCGTGCCTCTACTCTTATTGAATGCATGGCGATGCAGTGTATTGTAGTGGATGTCGAGTGTTAGAAGGTCACCAAGTCAGTTTGTGGAACCCGAGTTTTCCACCATCTGGCCAACTCAGTAATACTTGTTCACTTGTATTTGGCCAACCTTGCCAGTGTAAATATTGGATTGATATATATCATGTGAAATGATGAGATGTTATAGAGTTGGATATGATGTGTAACAATAATTTGAGAAAAAGGAAAGCGAATCACCAGTAGAACAAAGGAATACAGTAAGGTCAACATTGATGCAGAAAGGATATATTGATCACATTAGGTGATCAGAGCGCAAAGGATCTTACCAGCAATCAGTTGTAATCAGATCCACTGCTTTATCCTAACAGGTGAATTAGTTTGCTAAATCCTTTAACAAGGTAGACTTAACAGTCTTTTGTAAATCTCCTAACAGAGTGCATACTAAATTGTATGTTTGTAAATCCTTTAACAAGGTGGATCTAGTAATCCTACTTGCTCCTAACAGGGCAGATCATCCGAAGTAATCATTGTAAGCCTTAACCGGCCAACTTTATACTGTAGTATTAAATTTTTGTGGGCATCGTCCCCACCCCAGTTTTACTTTCTAATTGGAAGGTTTCTGGGTCACCAAATCTATGTGTTCTTGTGTTACAAATGTTTATCTTTTCATGCATACAGTAGTTTAAATGGATGAATGGTAAAACTATTATTATGCAGAGTTGAGTTAAAGTTTTAGAATTATTGATTCACCCCTCCCCTTTCAGTAACCTTGTTAGTCTTGATTATTTCCAACATTTACATCCTCTATGTGCAGTGCATTTGACAAAACTTGCAAAAATGCTCCCAAAGGATCATCTTCCAATGACACAAATGAGTGTTTCTTGAGCTTTTATGATGGTCTCTCACTAACATCACTTATAGTATGATTTTCCATCATAATTGCTTCAAGAATTTTGAAAACATAACTGAAAAACTCCATAAAATACCTAGAATTTGCGTAACTATGGTTTTCTTACTTCACACTTGCAAATGTTTCCAATTTTCCTTTACTTTGAATTGTCAAATCAATCTCAATTACTTTTCAAGTCTTTACACAATTGAATGATACTCATAATTTTGTTTACATCCTTTAAATATTTTCAAACTGAACTTCACATTGATTGTGCAACTACCCAATTCATAAAAGTTGTTAACTATTAGACACTAAGCTCATTTTTATTCGTACAACCTCATACAATCTCCAAATAAATTGCACTCTTAAGCATATCTTTCTTACTATATGTTGTTCCTTCTATTAACTTCACAACTTCTAACTTGATCTCTAACCTCTGTTCCATATTTCTAATACTGTGTCTTTGATAGAAAAGTGCTTAATTCAAATAAGATGAATCACACATAATGGCTGATTTCAATCTCTCCTTAGGTGGATCATTTGCTTTGACAAATACTTCCTTGAATTCTTCAACATGCTCTTTGAGTGCTTCTTTCAGAATATTATTGCTAAGTTGTCATTCCTTTTGTCATTTCAATTGCTGTTCCTTCTTAAGTTTGGGTTCCCATTGATGTTTCTCATATCCATTCTGCAAAATCTTGCAATGTGACCAAAATTGTTGCATAATTGACATATTGGTGCACTTCTTCTTTGATTAGGTCCATTCTAAATGAATGGTGCTTTGTAATTCCTTGCAATGTATCCAAAATTGTTACACACAACATTTCTCCTTGTTCCTTTAAATTCTTCTCCATCATTAGATCTTCTTGAGGATCCCCTTCTTTCATCACCTATAGGGTTAGTATCCCTAAACATTCTACTATTTCCATTATTACTATCAAACTTAGGTTTCCTATAATCTACTGCTTTATGTCCAAAACCATGACAATTATAACAATATAAAGTAGTAATAGGTTTGAAAGACTTACCTGTGCAATATCTATTCATATGACCAACTTCATTACATATATATAAAGCATCTACCTTTGAATTCATATCTTACTTCTTTAGGTGGTTCAACTTGCTCTATTTGTTTGGGTTCTTCACATTTCTTAGGTTGACTTACTTTCTCAGTTGACTTCTTTAGGTACTTCTTCTGACTTGCTTGGTTCAATCCTATTCTAATCATTCTCCCTAGGTTCAGGGGTTTCAATAACTAGATCTAGTTCTTTTCTAGCTTCAACTTTGTTTTCTTATTTTTCTCCAATAAGATATTCAAGACTTGTCTTATCATAAGAAGATCTCTAATAAAATATTTTTTCATCAATTTTATCTCTACTGGAATATAATTTCTCTAACTGTTGCTTAGCCTGAGTTAATTCTCCTTTCACAATAGTGTTGTACTTCTCTAATTCTACATGCTCTATTTTTATATAATCTAATTCAAATGTCACTTGAGTCAGATGAGATCTTAGATCCGCATTCTCAAATTTCATATCTGATTCAATCTTGCTATCATCTTTCTTTAGGCTCAAATTTAGTTCAACAATTTTAAACTCATCTTTCAAAATCTCATTTTCTTTCTTTAGGTTGCTACCTCTTCACTATCACTACTCTTCTCTCTAGGTTCTTTTCTAGATTTGAGATGATCAATCTTATCTTTTAGTTTCCCAATGTAATCTTTTGCATCTTCATACCTTTCTTTCAAGTTGTCTCTTTCTTTAGTAAGAAGATCAATCTATTCAAGGACTTCTTCAAGATTCCTCTTTAACTATTTCATATCCATGGTGATTTTACTCAAGTTGTTAAGCCTCTTCTAAGTAACTAGGATCTAATACCAATTGTTAGAAATAGATAATATTGAAAGGAAAAATTTTCCCACAATTGAATATTGTTAATTACTTTAAAATATGCATGTGAAAGTAAACCAACAATGTTGAACAGTCAATAAATCCATACACAAAGAGAACTCATAACGCCATATTTTGTTGACTAGGGAAACCCCAACCAAGGGAAAACCCTAGTGGGGATGGTACCCACAAAATGATCCACTAAACAAAAGAATCCTATTAAGGATATTGACCCTATTAGGAGTTTATGAAATCCATATAGTGTCTCGGTCCTTGTTAGAGGACTAGGCCCTATTAAAATCCTCAACCCTATTAGGAGTTTTTTGAACCTTGTTAGGAGTTTCTTCAACCCTATTAGGAGTTGGTAAGAAACAAAATGTATGCAAGATGGGCCCACTACCCAAACATGCAATTATACAATGTAGTTCTTATATACAAAATAGATAGATACAAAAACCTCTTTACTGTTGACTGAAATGCTTCACATATCTCTAATATTACATTAGAATTCACATCTCATAGCCTTCACATAAGTTTTAATATCGTATACATCATTTTCATTAGCACACATAACTTCGCAAGTTATGATTTCTTACTTATACCTTTCCTTTTTACAAAAATCTATCCAATCAGCCTTAATGCTTTCACGTGTTTGACTATATACAAAATTAGCTCATGCTAACTTAGGGTTAATAACCTGGATGCCTTCCCTAATTATTTAAGCAATTACATTATTCCCAAAATAATTCCCCAACCCATAAATATTACTTTTCTACCATACTATATTCTTCTCTCTTTACTGCCTTTACTGGTAAATCTGATATATCTGATGCCATATATTCTGTACCATACTATGCACTTATCCATGTCATCAGGGCACTCTATACTACCTATCCAGAACTGCTCACGTGCCAAATATCTTTGTAGACTGTGAATTACTAAAACTGTCTCTATACTACCAATGAAACTATCTAACACTTAGACAATTTTCTATCATAGACTGTGAGATCTTTAACTGTACATTCTGCCATCTCACCCTAATATTTATGTTTTCATAAATGACAAACCTAACTCATCCTACTTATCCATATTTCTAACAAATATTATTTTATAACTGCCTTTGTTATTTTTTCTTCTGCTAGAAGGGTTGAAATCATATCTTCTCGAGTTTGTGAAGTGACTTGACTAACTGTAAATACAAAGATACTATATTTTAAAGATATTATATTTAACATTATTTCCTTAGCATTGTCATCATCAAAAGGATCCTTAACCTCTGCAAGTCTCCTAATGAGATCTATCCCCTAGAACTTGATCTCCTAGCTAATTTGGATATTTTATAGTGAACATTTTTGCTTCTACTATACTTCTTCTATTTTTTGTGCTCACACCCATTAGATGGCTTCATTGGATCAGGATTCTCTATCTTTCTTCTCATCTCTTCACTAAGAAGAGTATGCACTACATTATGGGAAACTAGCTTAATCCTACTTGAAGTGTTATCTACTATTAAAACTCAATTCCAATTGCTTAGTTACAAACAACAACAAGACAATTACTTTTTTCTTATCATCTCATGTCATGCCAACTAAATATTTTTGGTTTATTAGAGTGCTAAATTCATTGATATGATTTTTCATGATGCCACCTTCCTTCATCTTGACTGTGTATAGCTTCTTTATTATGAATACATTATTTTCCACTGATGCCATTGGATACATATCAGTGAGTTTGCCCCATACTACTTTGGATGTTGTTTAGTTGTGACATTAAAGAGGTCATTATTGGATGATGAGAGAAATTCATTTTCTCTTGATTTCTTGGAAGGAGAAAATGATATCTCTCTTTGAAGGAGAAAATGAGTATTTCATTTATCTTAGAGTTATTAAGCTATACCAATAAGCATTGTGACATAGCCCATTTCCTATATACTACTAGTGTTGAAAGGATAACTCTGAAGAGCCAACCCCAATAATAGAAGGTGGTGGTTAGTAACATATAAACTATTTTCAATCATTTTCTAGATTAAATTTCACATCCACGACTTCAATCAATAACCATGAACTTGATCTCTACTCACCGTTGCATTTGAATTGTAGTGCCTGCCCTTGTTCACATTTTTCTGGACACATTGTTGCTATTATTATCAGACTATGTTAGACTAGTTTTATGTTGATGGATTAGTGGTATTGTTTTGAGACTATCAGACATTGTGTTATGGATTCAGTTGATATATGATGAGATCATTTAGACTTTACATTTCATGTATGCATGATGATCATTACATTGCTTTCAGTTATTGATGATGATTAGTTAGATGGTTTATTATCACATGTGTTTTATTATGGATACTTACCCCATACTTGCATGTGTATGGTGTGCATGTTTGTTCTTATTGAATGGCATTTCTGATGTGGTTAAGGAAGGGATTCGTAGTCACCTGCTAGTTGGGATCTACATAATGCACCACTTCCTGCCATTTCCTGTTTAGCTTAGTATTATATATATTGTATGTACATGCATGGTTTTTTTATGCAGGTTGCAAGTACCGGGTATCGACTTCCCTGAATTGCCAGGATGAGTGTACCCTATTACACTATCTCAATGATAAGAGAAGGGAGATAAATTCTCAAGTCCAAATCTCAAACACTTGAACCATTTGTCCTAGTGAGGTAGGACAAGTATCTAGGTATTTTACCTTTCGAATGTGTTAGATGACATATTTCATGATTTTTAACCCTGTAGACTGGTTTTGTGTGAATTGTTCTATGATGAGTTTTCATATTTTTATCTTGGAGGTCTATGCTGAAATTTCTATTAATTAAGTCTTGATAAATAGATTTAATTAATAAATTAATTATTTGGAGAAAATTAATATAATATCACAATCTTTGATATTTTGACTATATTTAATTAAATGAGAATTAATTGAGAAAAAGAATTAAATAAAAGAAAACTAGAAATTAAAATTAATAATAATTATAAAATAATAATAAAGTAATAAATAAATAATAATAATAAAAGTTATAAAAATTAAAATGAAAATTATAAAAATTAAAATAAAAGTTATAAGCTTGCCTAGGAGTAAACACACCTCTTGATTTCACTTATGTCAACAACACAGGAGTTAGAAGGTTGGAAAAGACACATGCTTAGTTGGTGACACCTTTTAGTTGTTTCTAGAGACATTCTAGGTGCTTCATGAGAGTCCTTTATATTCGGGCACTCCTAGAGGCTTAGGGAGAGCATTTTTGGAGCATTGGAGGACTCGGGAACGTGAGAGAAGGAAGGAGCTTGCTCTACGATTTCTAAGGAGAAGAAAATTAGCATCAGAATTCGGGTAGACTCTTGTGATTTTACCTATGTTATTTCCGCTTCTCGCACTTCCTGTCTTCTTCATGTCTTCTGAATACTTTCTGAAGATTTTGTGTGTGAATATTCTTATTGTTTTAATCTTATCATGGGTATTTAAATTTCTTATGTGAGAAACCCCTTATGCATAGATCTAAAGAGATTACGGGGCTAGGGTTTAAATTATAGCCAAATCTATTAGAAAATGTATTGAGTAAATTTGGAGAACAAATATTTTATGAATTTCTTAAAATTGAAAGCCTTTAAAATTGTGTAGATATGGACATGTTAATATATATATATATATATATATATATATATATATATATATATATTGAAAGAACAAATGATATATCGCGTCACAATTTGAACAAATGTTATTGAAAACGTTATAGAAAAAAGTAACATTGTAATAAAAATTGGGGGGGGGGTTTACCCACCCGACCCATGCTTATGAGTGCGCCGGTAGCCGTGCCTGCTGTCGCAAGTACTGCAACTATTGTCACAGGCCCTCTGACAGTGGCAGGCCACATGGTTAAGCCGCACGGCTTCCCTTTAAAAGAGGGAGCCGATATTTATAAGGATGTGCAGTGATTTTAAAATCGTATTCAATTTCTTAAAAACAGTAATGATATGTTATATGGTTTGGATTCATAATTCGATTTTATATTTCATTTTTTATAAAATATTAATATTAATAATTATATATATATATATATATATATATATATATATATATATATATATATATATATATATATATATATATATATATATATATATATATATATATATATATATATATATATATATATATATATATATATATATATATATATATATATATATATATATAAGTTATTAGTAGTCAATAATTATCATAATTTGATAAATGATTAGAATTAAAGGATCATCTTTTATAATAATGAATTATTTTGTAATATCACAGTCTAATTATATAGATTTAAATAATTTGGATTATGAAGAAAAGATGTTTATTGGTAAATTCTCATGTCAAAATTTAATATTTAAATTTAAAGGGGGACATTTGGAAATAACGTTTATATAAAAAAAATATCATTTTAATCATTGGGAGATTGATTTTTAAAGTTATAAAGGGAAACCTTTATTCACCAAACCTATACATGGATTAGGATAAACATGCAAAATATTCCTCCATTCAATATCTAAAGTTGGAAATGAAAATTGATACCTCTACACTTAATTGAATTATGTAACTTTAGCAAAACAAAAACATGTACTTGTATTGTGTTTTCTCTATGCTATTTGTTTTTGGGTTTTGGGTTGACTAGTATTGACCAGTTATAGGACGTTTACCAGAGGCTCGGGGGTTAAGATTGTGATGTCATGATGATGTCTTATTTTCGATCTTTATAAACCCAACCATGGTTGTGTGATGGAATGCTCTATGAAATGGTTGTAATTACTGATTGTTATTATTTTCTAGTCTTCTTGTGAGAAGCAGAGATTCTTATGTATGAGACACTTGACCTAATCTTTTTTGAGTCATCAATCAGTTATCCTTGGTTTATTTTTCAGTCACCATGATGGGACTGAAATGTTATTTTATGATGTCATGTTGTGACATATTTGACTCGACCATTTTGGAATCTTTGATCAGTATGACTTTGAGATATATTTTGGCTATTGAGAACCAATGGATACTTTTGATTATTAGGGATACCTTCAGTTGCCAATAGAGAACTATTGTGGTCATGATTATCTATTATGCTTGTATATGAGCAATGTTAGTATGCTAATAGAAACCAAATTTAAATAAAGCTTCTACAAACTAAACAAAATTCATAAACTTCAAGATAGACTAAGATGAACTCTCAATTGAGAATATGAGCCATTAATGGGCTCTCTCAATGAGAAGCTGTCTTGTTGAGTAGCTTTGTCTAAATAGATAGGATGTATGCTCAAGCTTATTCTTCAAAAAGGGCTTCAAATGGAGTTGGAATTTGGGTGTGAGTGTATGGTTTTGATGTAAAATGGCTTCTCAAAATGGCATTATGACTTTACTTCATGGATTGTGTTATTTTGCAAAGGGGAAGGATCCAATTTATAGGCAAGAGGCTTGAGGGTTTGAGGGCTAAGATGCAAGGATGGGAAAAAGCTTATGGAGGGCTCAGATTGCATGAGAGGAGAGCACATGGATTGTGCTTCCTTATAGCCAATCAAGGAGTGACACATGTCACATGGTGAGAGGATGGAGGAAAGGGGAAGGATGAGTCAACAAAGGAGGCTCAAGGGATAAAATCTTCATAAAGACCCTCATAATGACTTGTAAGAGCAATAAAAGGGCTTGTAAGAGTCATTTATGACCTAGTGGACTTCATAAAGTTTTATGGTTGAGATATTTTGAGGGTGATGAGAGAAATTTCGACTTGGATTTGATTAGGAAGGTTTTAAGCTTGTTTAGGCTTGTGCAAATGATTAGAGGATGGATTAGGATGGTTTAGGATTAGCTTAGGGATAGGCAAGTGGATGGCATTTAATGAGGGTGGGTGAAGGAGGAGATATTTGTTAACTTTGGCTTGGGTTAGTAAGTTTTAACCCATGTTTAGGGAATGTGACAAGGTTAGGAGGGGATTAGGATTAGGTTTAAAGACATCTTCTAGAAGAGTCTAGACTTTGGATGAGGATAAAGACTTTCTAGAATAGTCTAGAATTTCCTAGGATGAGGATGAAGACTTTCTAGAAGAGTCTAGAACTTCTTAGGATGAGGATAAATTAGATTTTTAAGAAATAAATAAAGTTTTATTTATTTCAAGGGTTTGGGTTGAGGAGATATTTATTAAAACTTTTTTAATAAACATGAGGATTAATATTTAATTTTAATTAAATATTTTGAGTTGGGGTTAGGGGTAGGAAATGATGAGATTAGCCTTTAATCGAAATTAAAGAAGGATTAGAAGATTTTGGAAGAGATTATTGGTCATAAGGAAATTGGCCAAGTTTTGGGCAAAAAATAAAATTTTTATTTATTTTAGGATTTTTGGTCAGTTTATTAATTAAATAATTAATAAATAAGAAAATAATGTTTAAATAAGATTTAAACATTTTTGGGAGGGATTCCTTAATTAAATATTTTTAATTAAGATAAAGGGATTTAATGGCATAAAAATTAATTAATTAATTAAATAATTAATTAATTAATAAATGATGATGTCATCAGGACTTTTTCAGAAAATAAAAATACTTTATTTTCTAAAGGTTTTTAGGTTTCTACATTTTGCCCCTCTTTGATGTGATGCCGCAAGTGGCATGGCATCAAAGATAAGAAAATAAGATGCCCAAGGCTAGAGCAGAAGAGGAGAGAATGGACTGTGAGATGCCCCCTCAAGAAGGCAGCGGGGAGAGAAAGTGAGGCTCGATGGCTTCTTGAAATGTACAAGAATCTCGGATGAGCAAGAAAACTCAGATTGGCAAAGAGAAGGGGCTAAATTAGCTCAAACTCTCACTATGGGAGAATGATAAAGGAGAATCAGATGCACAAGAGGAAGCAAGCTTAAGACTCTAGGGAAGGTGGAGGATGAAGGAGCGGAGCGCTATAAAAAGGAGTCCAGGATAGGGAGATGGATGAGGGGATTAAAAAGCTGATGCAACAGGATTTCAAAGAGTCAAATTGGTGGAAGATGGGTTTCGGAGATCCCTAGGACTAGGATTGTGGATCTCGAAAGATGAGGCTTGGTGGATTGATTTGGATTGGTGGATCCCTAAGACTAGGATTGTGGATCCCTAAAGCTAAGAGTGATGAGTGATTCAAAGAGATACTAATGCATAAGCTAGGGTAGGAGAGATGGATGCCGGATATGGATGGGAGATAATGGAGATGAAGGAAAACTATTGAAGCTTTTTGAGCGGGGGGATACTTCAAAGAGAAGTACCACCATGTAGTTGAGCACTAGATTTTCTATAGGACT
The DNA here is from genome assembly GCA_028749045.1 of Cupressus sempervirens. NCBI lineage: Eukaryota > Viridiplantae > Streptophyta > Pinopsida > Cupressales > Cupressaceae > Cupressus > Cupressus sempervirens. Next base: position 818,444,196 of record CM053791.1, on the reverse strand, counting down.
GTTGGTTAATTTCCAAGGTTACCAAGAACGTCAAGGCCTTTTCACCAACCGTCCAAAGGATTGACAAACTAACTCAAAACAAACACGCAAGGATTGCCCCAACATCACACATGAATCCTAGAGGAAGCAACGTGGAAATGACATTGGAGAACCCACAAGAAGAAAAGAAAAAAAAATGAAAGACCTGATCAAGACCTTATGCTCTAATTGCCCCATTCGCAGCATACCATGATATGGAAGATCGTGGCAACCTTGAGGAGGGAACAAGGAGATTGCTTGGAAAAGATACTTCAAGACCCAAAAGGGAAGATCCCAAATCAAAAGAAAGTGAAAATCCAAAAGAGAACTATTTGCCAACGAGATGGGTAGGACGAGGTACTAACGGACCAAGATCAGACATGAGGAAAGCTATATCCTGCAATGACCTATCGGAGAGCACCTAAGCTAGTGGATTTGGATGAGTGATGCATTTGGCAAGCTGAACTAAGAAAGATAACACTTTGGTGATAGGAAATCTAGCTAAAGGATGCATTGGAATATCTAACCAAAGTGTGCGATGTGTGCAAGATGTTGACCAAGGACGAACTGACACGAATGCTGGATAGATACAATGGTACTAAGCTAAAGAGGATGTACAAGCTGATGGACCAAGATATGTTACAAATGTACAAGTTTTTTCATGTTTTGGTTTTTGTGAGATGGAAATGTTTGTGAAGGATGGGATGTCTATAATAGGTGATAGGTGGATAGGTAGATGGTTTGCGAAAAGATTAAGTGAAAATGGGGTTTTGTGTGTGCACGTGATAGTATACAAGCTAGGATACAAGATTATTTATAGGCTAGAATATGGTACAAACCTTGGACAAGATTCGGATAGACAAGGTATGGTACAAGATTTACAAGGTATAATACAAGCTTTGGTACAAGATTTACAAGCTGTACAGGAGGTATTTACAAGCTTTATCAGATTTTGGATATTTGGTTGGAACACCAAAGGAACAAGCAATTGTGTCTTATGGGATGGTGGGTGAATGGATGAGGGATAGGATAGTGATAGATAATGGATTAGTCTTTAGTACACAAGGTGCCTGAATTACCAAGTTTTCACCAAGGTACCTATCCAAGGTGCTTGAATTGCCAAGTTTTCACCATTGGACGCTTATTTCTCTTTACTATTTTTTTTTTTGTATTTTTCAAAAGCTGGGTATACCAAGGATCTTCAAGCATAGAACTTCTTGAGATGAATGATGTTAGTAGGATCATTCAAGAGTTCTCCTTCTGGTGTAGATAGCTGATAAGCTTCGAAGCCAAAGGAAGCAGTGACAACATAAGGACCAATCCATGTAGGTTCAAACTTGCCTTTCTTTTCTCGATCTACTTGGACTTTCATGTTCTCTTTGAGGACCATGTCATCTGGCTGAAAGTGTCGTGGAAGCACCTTCTTGTTGAAATTCCTTTTGAGACGAGTTTGATAGACTGTGAGATGATCATAGGCTTGTTATTGCTTCTCGTCTAAGAGATCTAGCTGGGTGAGTCGACCTACTCTATATTCTTCATCTGATATTTGCCCTTGCAAAGATATGCGCAAGGAGGGAAGTTCAACCTCTATAGGTAGTACTGCTTCGGCACCATAGACTAGGGAGTATGGAGTTGTGCCTGTGGATGTACGAAAGGAAGTTTGATAGGCCCATAGGGCTGGATTTATTTGTAGGTGCCAATCACGGCCAGAATCATTGACAACTTTCTTTAGAATTTTGAGAAGGGTTTTGTTAGTTGCCTCGGCCTGGCCGTTACCTTGTGGGAAATATGGGCTAGAAAAACGGTGATGGATGTGGAGGGAAGTGCATAATTCTTCCATGTTGAGATTTTCAAAGTTACCTCCGTGGTCGGTGAAGATGGTGGATGGGATGCCGAAGCGGCAAACAATGTGGTACAAGATGAACTTGGAGACCTGAACTCCTGTAGCTGAGACTAGGGGGACTGCTTCCACCCATTTAGTGAAATAGTCTGTAGCTGTTATTATCCATTTATGTCCATCAGATGAGAGGGGTGTGATAGTTCCAACTAGATCAAGGCCCCAAAAAGCGAAAGGCCAAGGTGGTGCAATAGGCTGTAGATCCTGTTCTGGAGCGTGCACAAGATTTGCATGCTGCTGACATGGGAGACACTTTCTGACAAAGTCACAGGAATCTTCTTCAATGGTAGGCCAATAGTAGCCTGCTCTAAGGATTTGTCGCGCTAGGACATACCACTTGTGTGGGCACCACAAAGTCAAGAGTGTACTTCCTTTAAAACCATCGCGGACTCATTTTGGTCTAAACATCGAGAGAGAGTATCATGATAACCCCGATGATATAGGGTATTGGCTATGATAACATAGCGGGATGATTTTCAGATGAGGTTCTGGCATTGGGTACGTGTGAGGTGAGGGGATATGATACCATTGTTAAGGTAAGCGTGAATCTCATGGTACCAAGGGGATTGGGGACCAACCAAGATACAAACACGATTTGAATCCTCATTCGCATAGGCGGGTGTGAGGAGCTGCTCCACTAAAAACTCATACTGTGTAGCTGCTTGGGGAATTTCCAAGAGCGAGCCTATAGTAGCCATAGCATCTGCTGCTTTGTTCTGTATTCGAGGCACTTGTGTAAACTGAAGCTTTGTAAAATGTTGGGTTAGCTGATCAACTAGCTCTTTTTAGGGTAATAGCTTTTCATCTTTGGTTTGATATTCATTTAGGGCTTGCTTGATGATGAGCTGAGAATCGCCAAAGATTTGTAGCTCAACAATGTTCCATTCTGTAGCTATCTTTAATCCTGCTGTGAGGGCCTCATATTCAGCTATATTGTTGGTGCTAGGGAATTGTAGCTTGAAGGCTTTTGGAATGTAATCTCCTTGAGGTGTGACCAATAATATTCCTGCCCCTGATCCATGAGATGTGTATGAGCCATCAAAATAAAGTTTCCATGGGGGTTGTTCTTCAATTAGACAGATATGCTCATCTGGAAATTCTGTGATCAATGGATAAGCATCTATTAGAGGTGCATCAGCTAGGTGATTTGCTATAGCTTGCCCTTTGATTTCCTTTCTATCCACATACTGGATGTCAAATTCACTAAGGAGCATAACCCATTTGGCCAAACGGCCTGTAAGTGTTGTTCGAGAGAGCATATACTTGAGAGGGTCAATTTTGGAGACTAGTTGGATGGTATGACTTAGCATGTAATGGCGAAGCTTTCGAGTTGAGAAAACAACTGCCAAACAAGCTTTTTCCATAGGAGTGTAATTGAGTTCATAACCAACTAGGGTTCTACTAATGTAGTAGATGGCTCTTTCTCTGTTGTAGTCATCAAGTTGTGCTAGAAGTGCCCCTAGAGCAGTAGGTGTTGCTGATATGTACAAAATCAGGGGACGACCAGGAACTGGTGGAACCAAGATAGGGGGATTGATGAGATACTGCTTGAGATGGTCAAAGCTACACTAACATAAAGGATCCCACTTGAAGTTTTCATCCTTCTTCAGTAAATGTGAAAATGGTGTACACTTATCTGTAAGCTGGGAGATGAAGCGCCGAACAGATTGGAGCTTTCCTTGAAGAGAGCGAAGTTGTCGTAGTGTCTGGGGAGGAGACATGTCTAAGATAGCCTTGACCTTCTTGGGGTCAATCTCTATACCTCATTTAGAAACTATGAAGCCTAGAAGCTTGCCAGATGTGACCCCAAAGACACATTTCTTGGGATTCAGCATGAGATGATATTTGGCTAACCTATCAAAGACTTTCTCCAGGTCAGCAAGATGATCCATGAAGGTATGAGACTTGACCAAGATATCATCCACATAATCCTCCAAAAAGCTATGGATGAGATCATGAAAAATGGCTGTCATAGCTCTTTGATAGGTAGCCCTAGCATTCTTTAGGCCAAAAGGCATCATGTTGTAGCAAAAGGTTCCCCAAGGGGTAGTGAATGCTGTCTTATGCTGATCCTCTTCCGCAATCTTGATTTGATTATACCCAGAAAATCCATCCATGAGGGACAAAATTTCATGTCCAGCTGTAAGATCTACAATCATATCTATGTTGGGCAAGGGAAAATCATCTTTTGGACAAGCTTTGTTAAGATCTCTAAAATCAGTGCAGATTCTGATGTCACCGGAAGGTTTAGTGACAGGGACCATGTTGGAGATCCACTCTGAGTAGTCGATAGGTCGGATAACCTTAGCAACTAACATTCTTTCTAATTCAGCTTTGACCAATAATGCCACCTTGGGGTGCATTTTTCTAAGCTTTTGTCTGACGGGCTTGATCTTTGGATCAACTGCAAGATGATGAACTACAAGCTTTGGATCAAGTCCTGGCATGTCCTGATATGACCATGCAAATTAGCCAATGTTCTCTCTTAAGACCTCAAAGAGGAGGTCAGCTTGGTGTTGTGATAGAGATGCAGCAATGTGAACAAGTCTGGGGATCTCTAAAGAACCAATGTTGACTTCTCGAGTATCCTCAATTAGAATAGAAGACACCTCTGGTCGATTATCTTGAGGAGGCAATGCTAAATCCTCATGTTCTTCTTGTGGCTCTAGATTTTCTTGCTGAGGGGTTCTCTTCGTTGCCTTAGCTAGTCTTAGATTCACCTTAGTTCCAATTTTGGGTGTATCGGAACTAGGTTGGGGATTTTCTCCAAAATACCCCTTGGGATCTAGCTTGTAGATATAGGCAGAATCTGGCTTTGTTTTCTTGTGAGGAGTTTTAGCTCCCATGAATCTTAGAAGTGCCTCCTCTGATGTGAACTCATCGATGTGTATGACACTTGGTTGGTCCCAATCTATGAGTTGTGGATGGGCGAGTGGTAAGTCAATGAGGCGGATGGATAGTTCTTGGAGAAAAGAGTCTCCGAGGGAGATTTGGTCTAGGATATCGTCGTAGGCTCTCTTTTCAACTTCCTCAGGAATGTCTTCAATTTTGACAAGGTTGCAGTGAATGTTTAAAAAAGCATGACCGTTCTCATTGGTGCCCCCAGTTGTGGGTATGCCAAAGCCAAGACCTGACTTCGATTCCCACTTGTGTGCGTCGATGGGGCACTGCATGCCTCTTTCTTTTGGTCTTAGACCACCACCTTGATAGTTCCATTTGTCAGTGATGAGCTTATGTTCTTGGGGATACTTTTGGCTGAAGTGATCAAGGCGTGCTTGATTTCTTTGAGGTGCATCCTTATGTAACCATTTGTTGATATTTGGAGTGAGCTCCTCATGAAGAGGGATTTTTGAGGATACAAAGGTTGCTAGGCCAAACTGTTTGTATCGAGGAGGTGGAACCTCCTTAGCTTTGTGATATGTCGGTCATCCATGGGCATGTGGATCAAGTGGGAGTGCCCCGACAGCAAATGCATCTGACAGACTATACTCTCCACAACCTTTGTTATTGATCTTCACGCTAGACAGGGTAGAGGCGAGGATGGTTTCTGGGTCATTATAAGTGTGGGATGAGCTTGCGATGGATGTGCCGATATCAATTCCAGGGCAATGGTTTGTATATGAAGCTTCAACCGCATTGCAGTAAGAAAAGGGTTCTGGATCGGCATGGATGGTTACCTCAGTGCCTTGATGTGGAAATTTGATGCACTGATGGTAAGTGGATGGAACAGCTTTCATGGCATGAATCCATGGGTGACCAAGGAGGATGTTAAATGGTAGGTTTAGATCAATAACATGGCAGAGTGTCTCTTGGATGATTGGCCCAACCTTGATTGGCAGCAAAATAGTTCCTTTTGTGGTTCTTTCCAAGTTGTCATAAGCTTTGATGGTGATAACCTCACTGATGATATCTACCTCAGTATACCCAACTTGTTTTATGAATTTTAGGGTGCAAATATTCAAGGCTGATCCATTATCTATCATTACTCTTTTTATAGCAAAGTTGGATACCATGATGGCTATGCAAAGCGGAAGGGTGTGATCTAGCTCGACCACGGGTATGTCGGTGGGTTTGAACGATAGGGCACATGAGGATGAGAGGTGTCCTACAGGATTACAAAAATCAGTAGCATTGATATCAGAAGGGACATGGGATTCTATGAGAGCACTGTCAAGGATGTTCTTGTACACAGGACTAGTGTGAAGAAGGTCTAAAATGGAGATTTGGGCTAGCATGTTCCCAAGGTGTTCCAAGATATTGTACTGGCTTTTTGATGGAGCTGATGGTGTTGGTGTAACAGGTGGGCCTGCGATGTTAAATTGCGCTCTTCGAGTGGTGACTGCACACTCATTGTTTGGTCCTTGGATATTGATAACATTGATGGAAGGATCTTTCTTGGATATACAACCTATAAGGCTACCATAGTCTATATAGGATGAAGTGTGGTCATTGTTCTTCCCATGCTGTTGGTTTGGCTGATGGTTGTTGGTGTTGTTGTTGTTGGTTTGGATAGGTGCTTTTCCAAGATTTTGGTTGTGGTGTGGAGGAAAAGCATTTTGATAGATCTGTAAGCCTGCATTGGGAGAGGTTTGGGCACCAACAATGATTTCCTTCCGATCAATGAGGTCCTGCACATAGTCTTTCAGTTTCATGCATTTGAGGGTAGTGTGACCTTTTACCCTATGAAATTTTTAGTACTCATTATCTTTGTACCATGTAGCTTTGGATTGGCTTGGGTCAATTTGCTGGGTAGGAGGAAATTTGATGAGGTTTTCCTTGACTAATTTCTCAAAAATGACATCCAATGGCTCACCAAGGGGTGTATAGTTTCTAGGTGTAGGTTGGAATCTAGGCTTTTGTCCTGCAGCTACATTGATGGCATTAGCTTGATTGCTAGACCCTTGGAAGTTGGGTCTTGGATTGTGGTTTTGATAGCTTTGGTTATTCTTTTGTTGGTAGTTGATAGCTTGTTGATTGTTTGGTTGATATGGTGGGTTGGACTGGTTGTGAGAAGGACCAACAATATTCACATGTCTGGTGTCAGTGACGCCATCTGTTGCAACGTGCTTATTTTTGTTCCAATACCTAGACTTGTCATTGGAATGTGATTGATTTTGGTTGGCTTCCTTGTAAATCTTGACCACACCATCTTTAATGAGTCCTTGCTCAAGGATCATTCCTTTCTCTTTGATATCTTTGTAGGTCTGCAAACAGTTCATGGTCATGTGGTGAGCCAAGCTAGGATGGGCATTATCAATAAACATTTTCACCACATGGCGTTCTGGCAAGGTGCAGGATATGCAGGTGGTAAGGGTTTGCCATCTTTGCAGGTATTCGGCAAGGCTTTCTCCACCTCTTTGCTTGGTGTGGACAAGATCAACTATTGATAGCTCTGTTTCAACAAGATGGGCATATTGGGCTACAAATGCCTCAGATAATTCAGCAAAGTTTTTAATTGTGCCATAGGGGATTCTATAAAACCATTCAAGAGCTGGTCCAGCCAAGCTTTTGGGAAAAAGGCGCAAGAGGAAGACATCATTGTATGCTACGTCCTGGCAGTGCATGTAAAATTCTTTGATATGTGTGACAGGGTCTCCTTTTCCTCTGAATTTGTCAAATTTGGGTACCTCAAAGTGTTTGAAAAATGGTGTCATGGTAATGGCTCTATCAAATGGGTAAGGACACACATTCTCAAACTTGAATGTCTTCGGATCATTCCCTTCTTGGATGGCTTTCAGAGCTATCTTCATTTGCTCCCATTCTGAATTGATAGGTGATGGCTGGGGTGCCCCCAATGTAGGAGTGCCTTGAGGTAGGTATGTGCTGGATGGGGCCACTGAATATGGATGGCTATGAGGGATTTGTTGATAGGGATTGTACATTGTTTGGGTAGCTGCATGGTGGATGACAAGTTGCTGAGGGGGAGGTGGTACATATTGCTGCATGTGCTGCGAGGCTTGCTGTTGATATGGGATTTGAGGTTGGGATTGAGGAACATAAGCTGGCTGTGGGATAAATGGATTGCTTTGTGGAGGTAAGGTATAAGATGGTTGAGAGGCTTGGGGAAAGGATCGGGGGGCTTGTGGGGTTTGACCAATATATGTGGGTTGTGCCCCCATTTGGGATGGTATTTGCAAATAATTGGTGGTTGGCTGGGGTGGTGGATTACCTCCTAGAAGTGGCATTGAAAAGTAGTTGGTAATTGGAGGTAATGGATTAGTTGGTGGTGGAGGTGGTGGGAATTGAAAGCTTGGGAATGGAACTGATGGGGTTTGATAGCTTTGTGGTTGGATTTGGAAGCTTGGTAGAGTGGTGGCAGGGGCTGGGTTCACTTGGGAGCTTGGTAGAAAATTGGTAGTAGCTTGTGGGATTTGATAGCTTTGTGGAGTGAGGGTAGTAGCTTGTAGATTTGTGGCTAATGGTATTGAGCTCCCAAGACCTAATGGAAATGATGGGATTGTGCTTTGGGCTGTAGTGAACAAGTTGGGGGTGATGAAAGGTTGATTACTTGGCCCCATGGGTGGTATCCTTGTTGTATATTGCTGAGGTTGTCCAAAGATGCTAGCACTAATTTGGGAGATGGGTGGATTTGGAAGGCTGGGTTGGGGAGTAGTAGCAACAATAGTGAAGGGGGTGAACGGTGAGCTATTTTGGGTAAAGGGGGTTTGGAGCGGAGAGGTATGAACCAAGGATGGAGTGGTGGTGGCTGGGTTGGCTTATGGCATGGAGATTTCAACTTTGGTGGATGATGGTATGTTTGGGTCTGTTGGATCATATGGATTGGCTGGAGGCTCTTCTTTTGGCATATATTGAGGATAATTTGGATCATAAGAGCCTATGGGTGGTGGTAGCTACCCAAAAAATGGGTGAGATGGATCTGATAATGGAGGGGGTCTTCCAAAGTCAAAGGTTCCTATATTTTCCCTTCAAAAATTAGCCATGATTGTCTCTTTGTTCTTGTCTATAATGGCATTTACCAATACTGCATTTCCTGGTTGGTTCATGAAAGCTTCAATGTCAGTACATGATGGCATAGCTTTCTCTGGGCTGAAGGATGGCTGAGTGCTCAAGGGGGGTGAGGTTGTTCGATCCAAATGATAGGGCTCCATTGTTTCTTTCTTCTTGGCTAAGCGAGTGACAGGTGGCATGAAAAATGCTCCTAGGGATGAGATGCAATAATACTGATGGATGCAAAAGGGGGAAGGCTTCTCTATGCAAATGATTTCCTAGGTTAAGGAAAAGCTATATGAAAAAACCTAAGGAGGATTGGGTTGGAGATTCTAACTTCAAAGATATGTTGCCAAAGCACGAAAGGTCTGCTTTCCTATGTGCAAGCTTGGTGGTGATTGTGTCAACTTAAGGATAGATTGATGATCCTTTAGGAAGAACACGAGATTGACCACTTGTGGATCCCAACCTTTAGCTCAAGGTGATGAGGGATAACAAGTGACAAAGCTGGATTACCCTAGACAAAGCTCTGTCAAAGGGATAACCTTGGTGAGATTGATGGATTTGGAAGATTTTAGGAGTGGCAAACTTTTGGCAAAAGTGACAACAATTTTGAAGGCTTGGATGTGAGGTTTTGATTGCTAGCTAGATGGTTTGATTCTAAATGAGATGGATGAGCTAATAATGCTTAAGGGGATAACCTAAGATGGCTGGCTTTTCTACAAAGATGACTCTAAAGTGAAGCTTATCCAAGAATATGTGGAGAAACAAGGGTGTCTAATCATAGAAATCATGCCTAGTTGGTAAGGCATAAGTAGGATTAACTCCTGGATGTTGGCTAAATTTGATGGTGCGCTCTAACCAGGCCTCTTCAAGTGCTTCGTCGGTAGCTTTGTCCTCTGCTTTGTGGAGTTTGGCAATTCGTGGGCTTGCTGTTATTTCTTTTCTCTTGGCTGAAAGTTCTTGGTATGCTAGAGATGGTTTGAGTTTAACTTTGTGGAACTTCTGTTTGGGTTTGGGTTGCTCTGACATCAATTTCTGAATCTACTTGGCTTTGAGAGATCTTGGTTGTTTTTCTTCAACTCGTTCAACTTTTGAAATAGGCAGTGACTACGCTAAGTATGCCCTAAGCTAGGATTGACCAAGTTTGGCAAACATTCATTCAACAAATAAAAGATCAAGCAATAGATAGAAACAACCAGATAGAAGTTTTTGATTCTCAGAAAGTGATACTTGCGCCAAGGAGTGTGTATGTTCTACAAATGTTTCGATCAGTCACCTCAAACACATTAACGTCCTAGATGGTTGTCTACAAGACTGACAGTTGGTTTAGCTAAGGAGTCCTCGATATACCCAAGGTATGTGAGGCCCAAATCCATAGATGAGACCAAAAAGATGTCACACAGCCGAGAGGAGCGGTAACCCACTTCTCCTCTTTCACTTCTCAAGGGTATAAAGTTCCTTGAGGCTTAGCCCGAGTGACAAAATCTTGATCCCAAGAGAGGTGTCTTTCGATTTACCTCCCGATTCTTATACTCCGCCAGAACACTGGAGTTGAGGTCGTCCAAGGGGTGATGAAATCCCCAAGTAGGCCTCCTAAAAAGAAACAAGGTTTTGGATCCTAATCTTATGCACCCAAGATGGCCTCGAAAGACGACAAGGGGAGAGAAGACTTGGATGACCTTGGGCTAAAAAACACGCTTGTTCTTTTACCAACTGACTCTTATGTGTGCTAATCTAGACTTTGCAAACACTCATGTTTAAGAGACAATGTTCAATTCCAACTTGAAGCGCCAACAAAAGTAAATCGATCGAAGAATGCAAACAATAAGAAGAGTTAGGGTCAACAAAAGAAAACTCGCGCGCCCAGAGGCCCTCCACATCAAGTATCGATTAATTTTATTTAAGGCATTCAAGATTGAGTGTGAGTTTGTTTTAAGCCCAAAACAAAAGTGTGTGAGATTCGATTTCAAGCGCGCACCCGGAGGCTCTCCACATCAGTTGTTGTTCAATTTTAGTGCCCAAACTTGAAGTGTGATCGATTTAATTTAGAGTTTTGATCATTTAAGAATTTTGATAAAGTTAAAGCAAACATTCAAAGACCAAGTGAGTGAGTTAGATTGTGGAACATTTAACACCTTTTTCAAGTAGACCCATCCCCATAAATGGCACTGAGATTGCAACCAATGGTTAATATTTGATGGGTGATTAGAAAAGAGGTGAGTCCAAGGAACTACTCAAATTGATTTTTGCAAATTTGTATTTTAACTTAACAAGGTTTCTTAAATGTCCAAAAATCAAACTTTACCTAGATTGCATGTGGAAAAGAGATTTGTTTTGTTCAATTTTTAGAAGCTCCAAATGAAGTGTTTGATATTGCAATGGTTAATTGATCCTTAGAATTCAAGATTGGATTTGTTGTTTTAATCATGCATTCAAGAAAAATTTGATTTTAATCCATGGCATTCAAGAGTGATTTTAGCAACATGCATTCAAAGACAAGTGGTTAAACATTCAAGTGTTTTCTTTTGAGCATTCAAGATTGAGATTTTGTGTGTTGTTTTAAGAACTTTGAAGTGCTTTGTTTTAACCTTAGATCATTCAAGATTTTTTTTGGACTCAAAAGTGAAAATAACTCTTTGGACTTTGGTTTTCATTCAAGATTTTGTGTTCTAGTTTGCATGTTTTAAGCCCAAAAATGATATTCTTAGATTGTTTTGATGCATGAAAAACCTAAGAAACATTCAAGTTTTTGCAATAAGACATTTGTTTGGAACAAATAACAAAGCTTTTAGGACAATTTTTGGCAACCATTTAGGACTCTTAGTTTTCATGAGATTTTTAAAAGAACTTTAACATATTTGCAAATGAGGTTCATTTTATCCTTGATTGATGCTTTGAGTTTGATTTAGATTTTAGTGTGCACTTAGTGTTGATTTTGAACCTTTTGAAATGGAAACTTGAAGTTCTTTTTAAATTTCCAAAAATGAAGTGTTCCTAACTTTGCATGAATGCATCTAAAACCTTGATGTTGCAAGGATGCAAATGATTGAATTGGTTTAGTTTCACTTGTTAAAAGGCTTTTTTTTTTTTACAAATTTTTAGTTTTTCAATGGATTTAAGTATGATTTGGGGGTTCATTTTAAGCACTAAAAAGAAGTGTGTATGATTTTGCTTCCTTAAAAAAAAATGGCCAAGATCTCCCACAAGAAGAAGAAGAAGTAGTAGATGGAATAAGAAGAATATAGACAAGAAGAGGAAGAAGAATTTCAAGTTCTTTGTCCACCTATAAGCTTGAAAAATATGCAAACACTATGAGATAGATTATGAGTTCCTTTGTCTTCTTCATGCTCATGTGGACCTACAAAACCAATTTATACAATCCTACCAATCACAAAAACAAGTAAAATTAGCCAAAATCAGCAAATGACATACAAAATTTGACTAAAAAAGCTAATGAAGATGACCCATGCGAGGTCCCACCGGGTGTGCCAAAATGTATATGAGCAATGTTAGTATGCTAATAGAAACCAAATTTAAATAAAGCTTCTACAAACTAAACAAAATTCATAAACTTCAAGATAGACTAAGATGAACTCTCAATTGAGAATATGAGCCATTAATGGGCTCTCTCAATGAGAAGCTCTCTTGTTGAGTAGCTTTGTCTAAATAGATAGGATGTATGCTCAAGCTTTATGCTTCAAAAAGGGCTTCAAATGGAGTTGGAATTTGGGTGTGAGTGTATGGTTTTGATGTAAAATGGCTTCTCAAAATGACATTATGACTTTACTTCATGGATTGTGTTATTTTGCAAAGGGGAAGGATCCAATTTATAGGCAAGAGGCTTGAGGGTTTGAGGGCTAAGATGCAAGGATGGGAAAAAGCTTATGGAGGGCTCAGATTGCATGAGAGGAGAGCACATGGATTGTGCTTCCTTATAGCCAATCAAGAAGTGACACATGTCACATGGTGAGAGGATGGAGGAAAGGGGAAGGATGAGTCAACAAAGGAGGCTCAAGGGATAAAATCTTCATAAAGACCCTCATAATGACTTGTAAGAGCAATAAAAAGGCTTGTAAGAGTCATTTATGACCTAGTGGACTTCATAAAGTTTTATGGTTGAGATATTTTGAGGGTGATGAGAGCAATTTCGACTTGGACTTGATTAGGAAGGTTTTAAGCTTGTTTAGGCTTGTGCAAATGATTAGAGGATGGATTAGGATGGTTTAGGATTAGCTTAGGGATAGGCAAGTGGATGGCATTTAATGAGGGTGGGTGAAGGAGGAGATATTTGTTAACTTTGGCTTGGGTTAGTAAGTTTTAACCCATGTTTAGGGAATGTGACAAGGTTAGGAGGGGATTAGGATTAGGTTTAAAGACATCTTCTAGAAGAGTCTAGACTTTGGATGAGGATAAAAACTTTCTAGAATAGTCTAGAATTTCCTAAGATGAGGATGAAGACTTTTTAGAAGAGTCTAGAACTTCTTAGGATGAGGATAAATTAGATTTTTAAGAAATAAATAAAGTTTTATTTATTTCAAGGGTTTGGGTTGAGGAGATATTTATTAAAACTTTTTTAATAAACATGAGGATTAATATTTAATTTTAATTAAATATTTTGAGTTGGGGTTAGGGTTAGGAAATGATGAGATTAGCCTTTAATCGAAATTAAAGAAGGATTAAAAGATTTTGGAAGAGATTATTGGTCATAAGAAAATTTGCCAAGTTTTGGGCAAAAAATAATTTTTTTATTTATTTTAGGATTTTTGGTCAATTTATTAATTAAATAATTAATAAATAAGAAAATAATTTTTAAATAAGATTTAAACATTTTTGGGAGGGATTCCTTAATTAAATATTTTTAATTAAGATAAAGGGATTTAATGGCATAAAAATTAATTAATTAATTAAATAATTAATTAATTAATAAATGATGATGTCATCAGGACTTTTTCAAAAAATAAAAATACTTTATTTTCTAAAGGTTTTTAGGTTTCTACAATGCTTTTCAGTTGACTCATGGAGATTTGATGTTCTTATTGTGGTTTATCTTTTGGTATTTCTTTCCAGTCGCTTGTATAGGGCTGGGGTGATTTATGATTCCATGAGCTTAGGGTAGGTTATTTGCTTGTAGTGTCGGGAAGTGGCTTACAATGGAGGCCGGAGCCCTAAGAGGCTGCCAGGGTAACTCAGTGTAAGTTGTTTTAATAAGTGAAAACATTCACACCTAATACTAACTAAATGAACCTAAAAATATAATTATTTTGTTCTCGCCCATGCCTTGAGTGCTAGTACAGACTAGGATGACAGTAGAGAGAATGCATGGTTGCAACCTTGCATTCCATAGTATGCCTTGTCAGTATGAGAGGATAGTAGTGGCCGCATAAGGATCAGTAGGGACTTGTGGAGTTGTAAGCTAACTGCCAGGGTAACTTTTACATGATATATGCGATGACACTTGCCCACTTACAGAGTAGGTTTCCTACATGTCATTGTGTGCCTCTGGGATTAGATGTTAGTTTTGTGATTGAAACCTTTGAGTTAGTATACTTTTAGGATTCTTGGACTTAGAGAGTATTTATGCTAAATGATTTTGTTTACCTATTTGGGACTTGAGATTATCTCCTTAGCATGGTGGGAGTGGACCACTTAGGTTACATGCGGTCGGGTGGTAGTGTTTTTTCACTCTTATCAATTGAGAACCATTTGAGACATCGTGGCTGATGCGTCCTTTATGATGGTGGATATGTATCCTTTCATTGATGATTAGCATATGTTAGATGATGTTATCTTATGCTTATATTTGCATGTTAGAGTACTTTCTGCATATGATGTAGTATGTATAGGTGTGACATTCCTACTATGTTAATACCGATGATCTCTTTGATGATTTGGAATGTCATGCACGGAGGGATGGTTAGGACCCATGATGGTCTAATGATGCTATTTACGGTTGGGAGGAACCATGCACTTAGTTTATTATGTTTGATCTTTTATAATGGATGTCTATATCTTCTATGATAATGTATCATGTATGGCATGTGATTATCTTTACTTTGTTGCATCATGGATTAGAATAGTATGATGTACCTTATTTCACATACGTATATTCTTTAAAGCTTTTTATACCCTGTGACATGTACAGTGGATGATTGAACATTTAGAAAAGTAATGTATAAACATTGGACTTATCATTATTATTTCATGTGGTTGTTGTATTAGATGGATTCAATAATGTTAGTTGATTTAGATGTAATTCAACATTAAGGGATGTAATATCCTCCCCTGATTTGAACTTTGACTTGCAGAAATTTAACTTAAGGAATATTGTCAAACACTTTGTATGCAAACTCATAAAGCTGATTTCCTCAATAAATTGCTTTCCAATGAGTAGATTTACGAACAACTATGAAGTGACATTAAAATGCATAATACACATCATAACTTTTTCACAAACACTTGGTACATATTCAATAGTATATGAAAAATCTGGAAACTTTTTCAATCTACTAATAAAGGGTGATTTTTAAATGTAGATGTGCACTTACAGCTGCCTTAAAGGCTGCACCAACTATTCAGACTTGTATTCAACAATTATTATGCAAAATGTCAAAATTTGACAGAAGAAACTTGGAATTAGTGGTCATAGTATTTTGCAGATGTAGTCGGCCAGCCCTCCAAACTTCTAATCAGTCGAAAAAACAAGTAAACTTGATACCAACACTGTTCATGCCATACTGTAGCAAAATATTGTTCATGCCGACTGTAGCAAAAACTAACTTCAGATCTGCACCTCAAACCCTTGTAAATTTTTTTATGCAAACGCCCTAAATGAAACCCAGTGTATTTCCTGAAGTGAAAACACCCTTGATTCTCCTGACTGTGTCTTCCAACAACGAAGAGAATGCTAGCAAAGAGGGATTCCGTCCTCCAAGCTCGATAATCAAATATCCAGCAACATAACATTAATTTTCATCCAAGCATACCAAAAAAAAAAAACTCTTCCATTTCTTTTATAGTGTTCTCACAAGAGCTCAATCCTTCGTTTTCTCCATGTGGGATAAAACATAACTCCCTTTATGTACCTTATGTCTCCAATGTGTTATAAAAATAAAGGGAACTCTTTTAATTTAAATATTTCCCACAAACTATAGTCTATGCATTAATAAAGTTAAATATTTAAATTTAACTTTATAAAATGGCTTTATCAATGCATAACAAATCTTATCAATGATAAATAAATCTTTTTGTCGATTTTAAACAATTACCATCGACATACCACTGTGACTGAATGTCTGGTCATGTCTAAGATGACTTACTATAAATAGTAAGTATGCCCAAAGTTGCCTCAGAACCCCTCAAAAAGACCTGCAACTGAAACTGTCTAGGCCAAATGGCCTCTAAGCCCCTTTAATGTCCTAGTTAGCCTACGGGACTGTGGGAAAATAGGCTAACGACAACATCATGCTATGAATGCTAGAAAGGGGACATTACAAGGGATCCTTAAAAAATGTAACCTGTTATGTTTACTTTTAGATGGTTATTGCTATTGCTTCCATATTTATGTATTAACTGTAATTGGATTAGTTGTAAATGATATTACTTTCATGTAAAAAAAAAAATGCTACCAAACTTAGTGAAACTTTAGGTTTATTCTTTGGATCCCTTGGCGGGGCGTTACATGAATAGACTTGTGAATCCTTAGACAAATAGACTTTAAGGTCGTATTCTTTATTCCAACACATTTAAAGAATTTAATTCAGATTAACAATTGATTAAAACAATTTGATCTTATAGTTCTTTAATAAAATAGACTTCAAAACTATATTAGTATTCATCACACTCAAAAATTATGCTCAAATTCATAGTATTTGAAATATTTTAATTTACAACAAGCTTCAAACATTCATACAATAAGCACAGAAAATAATTTGATCTATTCGTATTTTTGTTGGGAAAAAATATTCAACTCAAATTCTTTGAAAATAAAACTCTCATCAAAGTCCAATGATAAAATTATATATTTATTGGGATCTGTATTCTGCCATGAGAGATGATAACAGATAAGAGTCCAACGGTAGGAGCATTGGTAATGTAGCTAACAGCTCTTATAGCAGATACAGGCATATGTCACCTTTATCGTTGTCATGCACTTCCCGAAGTCGCCATGATCTTTCAGTCTGCAGGTATCATTACAGCCGGTGGAAAAAGCATCGCAATACCCTTTGTATGAACCGCTCCAATATCCGCAATACCCAGGGGAGTAGTCATATACCATCGACTCTAATAAGTTATACATACAAACAAATTCTATATTAGAAAAATATTCAAGCATTTCAGAATTTGTAGAAAATATGAAGAAGAAGAAGATGAAGAAGAAGAATGCATTGTACCAGATGCAAAAGTTGAGAAGGCCGCAACTAATAATAAGAGAATGTAAATGTATGTCTTCGCCATTCGGACAACTAGTTAACTATTCTACAGACGTTTTCAATGACACACAATAAGACTTGATAACAGTATTATTTATAATTGAAACATATAATTTCAAAAAAAATAGAATCTCCCATTGGATGTAAACTCCAAATTACTAACTTTTAATTGTTCGTCAGTAACAATCTAAAGCTTACAATGATAATAAATTAATAACTTTTAATTGTTCGTTAGTAACAATGTAAAGCTTACAATGACAATAAATTAATGGTTTTTAGATAGCGCCTGCAGAGCTCCAGATATTCCCCAATTTGGAGTTTTGCGCCGACTGCAATTGAGGACTTTGTTTTGCACTTGCAGCTGGAGGGGTTTAACTATTATCTACCATTGGAGAATACGTACCCAATGATATTATTTTCTTATATATCTGATCATGAAATAGGCAATATAAATTTATGCCAAACATAATAGTTTTATCAAGGTTTGGCCAGTCATTTGTAAAAGAAAAGTTCAAGGGAAAGTTTAAAGTTACGGTAAGTTTGTTCCCGGGAGAAAGTGCAATTACAAGGAAAGTCATCATTTTATCTATTAAAATAATAATTTTATCTTTCTATTTCTTTGAAGTATTTCAAATGCTAAGTCTATTTGAATCATATGAATAGAAATAAATAAATTCATTGTATTTTTTCACTTGTGTGTATATATATATATATATATATATTCAATTTTATTTTATATTATCATTTTAATGCATTTTCAATTTCAATATGTAAGTTTGGAGTTCTAACAATTCATAAGGTTTGTGATTCTTTGTTTATTTCCTTTTCATCATTCTTGGTTTTTAATTGTTTATTTGAATGTAAAATATAGTATAAATATAATATTCTATTAAAGCATCACTTGGAGAATATGTCAATAGATGTCAAATTGCTCAAAAAACCCAAATAAAATAGCAAAGCAATATGCTACCAATTATTGTAAGTTATGGTCCGGTTTGTCCAAATTGCTAGCCTTTTAGTTACATCTACATAAGGTACCTTGGTTTGATGGATTCCAATATATTTTAAGGACATCTAAAATATGGCAATCTCTATGAAGATTGATATGACTATACAATACTATATATAGTTTTTTTGGAAAAAGTTACAGAAAATTGATTCAAAAGGATTTATGGCTCAATAAAATTAACCAATGACATCATACGCTAAACATAGAGACGAAAGACAACATAATCTTAACCTATTGAGTCATATACTCACTTGTGACTAGCATAATTAAATACTGTTTATAAATACTGACAATTATGAAGAGATTTTGTTTTTATAATGCTTAGTTAGACATGCCTTAGTCCTTTCTATCAATGATTTTTTTAGTGGCTAATATTCACCAATTGGCTATTTTTTGATATTTGAGAATCTAAATTTCGTGACTAATTCTAGAATGTAAGGTAGTCTAAATCACCTCATTTTTACCAATTTTTTTAAATATAGAAGTATTTATATCGCCAAAGAAAACAATTCACTAATAATATAGCATAATTATTATACACTTAAGGGTCATGTGACTAATATTTGGTTTCCACTATTATTATAAAACATAATCTAATAATTCTCTTTATTTTTAATGAAAGTGTTCCTATTTGATTTGTAATGCTTATGGCGATTAATATTTCATTTGGATTGTTGATCTCAAGAGAAATCAAAAGTTTTGAAGAAATTTGAGTTTCGTTAGAATTAAAAATTATGACTGCATTTATTTGGTTGGAAACATTGAGCCTTTTTTCTTGGCATGTTTATTTTTCTCCTTTCTAAACTCCTTCAAAAGATTCTTATTTATAGGAAGCTTGAGAAACTCTTCATCATTATCTTCAAGCTTCTGGAGCTAAATATCGTATGTTTCACACAATTACTTTAGAACATTGTTTGGCATTTTTCCTACCAAGAAGGAAGGTTTTTCCTTATATGCTAGGTAGGTTATCAGAGCCATTTCTACTAATGAATCCTAAGAAAATTTTCCCGCACATTGCATTTCTTCTAATTTTCCAATTAATAAACCAATGTAGAGGGAGATTGGCTTTCAAACCCTTATGGTTATTAGAGATCTAATCCAAATTCAAGGCACTTTCATGGCCAAAAGCATATGGTGTGTTTGGGAGGTTCTCTAACCCCATCTTGGATTTCATGATGGTATTTCATTCAACTAGCATAATCTTTGGCAGTCTTTTCTTTATCAATCTCATGGGATTTCTCTTGCTATTTTCTAAGGAATTCATGCTCTATGTTTTCACAAATAAAAAATTCACTTGATTAAGGATTTTTTTTTTTAGAGTTACTATGAATCTTTGGCCATGGGATGACCTCTGGGTCTAGTTTTGTCTTTCTCACCTAGATCAACAAACCTTTGACCTGGTCATAGTACCGCCTCTAAATATGCTTCTTAAAATTGGTATAGGACCGAAGTCAAGTTCTCTTGGAAGGAATGTAAATGGTATTATTGTACTCCTCTTTGAAAATACAAACCCAAAACATGTTACCACTCATTGGTTCCTTATTTTCTTATAGTCCCCATCCTCAACCAATAGAGGCATTTATAATATTCTCATCTAGTTTAAAGACACAAATTTCTTGGTCTTGTTTGCAATTTTAGAACCCAAGGTGGCTCACTTTTCCTAGTGTATTCTTTTTCAAGGCTCACCCTTGTGTTCTAGGATTCAACATCTCGGTGCATCAAATCCTCATTGCACTTTCTGTGAGCAACTTGATTCTCTCAATCACATCTTCTAGTTTTGTAGAAGAGCCTAATAGCATTGGAACTAGATTAATTATTTTTTTCATCTTTTTAAGCCTCAACCATTCTCTTGGCATGTGGTTTTGTTGGAACATTCCTTCAATATTCCCTTCAAATTTTTGAAGATATGGAATGCTGTCAAGATGGAAAACCTCTTCACTCTTTGGAAGGATATACATGTTTTATTCACTCACAAATTCCTTGATATTAATATTTGTATATACATTAAAGCATGTATATGTAATAATGTTATCCCATATATTCAAGTGCAAGATAATAAAGTGGCACTAGAATTAGCTCACTTGCAAGACACACTTCAACATTGCGGGAATGCCTCTTATATGGTTTCTAGACTATCACTAGATATTTCTACTTCAGGTGATAGAACTTTGCCCTGTGGACACCATTATGGCTATAGTTCTTCCATTCTCTACTTAGAAAATCACTCGCATGCCTTTCACCACTTCTTTGGTGGGGGAAGAAATTCATGGAGACATTTCTCCATTTATCTACCCCGTGGTGTTTCTACTTTAGGTTGGCCATCTACTAGCCTTTCTCTCGCCACTCCTAACGGCTTTGGGTGGACATATATTGACGGACATTCCTCATGGCCAACTTCTTCCAAGTGGCTTGCACAAATAGCTCTTGCAATTTCCCCTGAAAAGGATGAAGAAGAAGAAGACAAAGTTGAAGAGGGATGGTCCCCCTCCTCTCCCCTCTCAATGTTGCTAGATTCTAAGATTGTTTTCAATATTTTTATATCCTCATAAGACAAAGACAAGAAGTGGTGCAAGGCTTTTATAGTTGTTGTAGTATTGAATATGGTGATATCTCGTCATGTTGTAAATATCACACACTAACTCTTAGACAAGTAGTGTTAAATAGTTAAAATTTGAAGAACTAAAACATAGGAAATAAAAACAAAGAAAATAAAGATCTGCAAAGAATTCATACACAAGTATAGAAGTTTTTTGTTGATATTTCAAAACCATTACATTGTCATAGGCTACTTTCTTAGATACAAAGAGGGCTCTCTTTTATAGAGATTGTAGCTTCTAATAATAAAGGTTAAAATTGAACTATTTTTCTCTTATGGAGTTATGTAAGAAAATAAAATTTTAATAATTCATACAAACTTATGGTTCTAAAATTACTAACTACATAAAGTCGTGGTGTTGGCACAAAATTGGGCAATAATCTCATAATCATATGGAAGAGCTAAAGTTCCATAAGGATGATGGTCATGCAACACTTTTCAACAAAATTGACTTACTTTTTCGAAGCTTAATTTTTTCTTTTCACAAAGTTAACTAACTTTTTCCAAACTTGTATTTTTCTTAATATATAATATTTAAATATGATCCACATCTCTCACAAGTAATGTGTATCAAATACAAGACTAAAGTGAACGAACCTTGGTTAATTTGATTGATGAAAAAATTGATTTTAAAAATACAAATTATGAACATTGTTATTATATAAGATAAGAACAAGATAAATAGAATATTCTTTCTACTTATTATATTTTAAAGATTTATTTTCCCTCCAAAGTGCGAATACGACGAAAAGGTATCAAAATGTACTTTTGAGTCCAAATGCAACTTCCAAATCTGAGCATTATGCGAGGCTTTAGAAGTACCGCCAAATCCAGGCAAGAGACAATTTATTTAGTTTTCATGTCGCTACTAATGAGCAACTTAAATTACTTGTTTTGGAGTTTAACAGCCAGAACACATCCATCCAAATATTCCATAAATATTTAAATTTCTTGCTCCAACTATAAAATGGTACCATCATTAATCTATTTTTCTCACAAAATAGATGAAATGGCAAAGGGAAAGGCGTAGCCTCTTCTGCTTTTGATTTTGGTAAGATGCATTTTTTCTTCTCCTCCTTCTATCTATGCATATTTTCTACATATATTCTAAAATACATGCACACATAGCTTACTAATTTGGAATTTGGTTAAAATTATTACAAAAAAGCCTATGGTATATGACAATTTCATAATTAGCTTTATAATTTGACTTATTCTTATGCGTAAGAGGAAATAAACACACATTTATTTTTTATTGAAAGTTGTTTATAGTAAAAGTAATTATTGCAATCTTACAATCAATGCAATTATTGAGATCTCATGTAATGTCCTCATTTTTTTACCATCCTAGTGGAGTTCTTAGCCTTGACATTCTCCGAAGGCTAGGTGGAGAACTAAGGAAAAATTGATTAAATTAATTTTTTATAAAGTCATTAAATAAATTAAAATAAAAAGCTTTCTTTATATTTAATTAATCTAATTAATTGAGAGTGCACTAATTATTAGAAGGGGGAAACTTGTAGTAATTTAATTTTCTAGAAGCACAATTAATTATTGTATTGCAAGAGAGAAGCTTCTTGCGAGTGCATTAATTTTTGAAAGGGGGAAACTTCTAGTAATTTAATTTCCTAAAAGCACATTGATTATTTGAAAAGGAGAAACTTCTAGAGAATGCAATTATTGAATATTTTATTTCCTTCTAGAAGGGTGAAGAAAAAGTATAAATAGAGGTGAGAGCTTCATTGTTTATCATCCAATTATTGTGAAGTGCATTTGATATTAAGTTGGGAGAAGAAACTAAGGTTTCTGATTTCAGTCAGCCATTGGAGAACATCAACTCTTCAATGTTGCAACCATTTGAGGTGGTGAAATATCCATTGAATTTGGTATTTCAGAGAGCTTCAATTTAGGAGTTCTATTTGTGCTTAAATTGGAGAATAGATTTTGGCTTGTACAGTACGCATGCATGATGTTGCGTTGCAATATCTATGTTTGATTCATTTCCATTCTTGGGCATCATTATTATCAGGTTCCTCTTGTAACTATTAGTAGTTATCATTGTACTTTATAAGCATATGATTTTCAGAATCAAATTTTGGCATTAGTAGAGTCATTATTGTATGTGAATGGTTTGTCAAAATGTTAGATGGCTATACGTATGCATTTCATATCTAGTTTCCATGTATTTCATTGAAAATACCAAAAGAATTGTACTTGCATATTAGTTACTTGTAAGAGGATATTACATTGGTATCAAAATTTTCTTGCAAAGTGTTTGACAAAATGTCAAACAATTGAACTAGAGAAGATTTTGGTGTTTGAAGAAGTTATAACTTGTTGGGGTTATTACATTGGTATCAGAGAGGTTTCCTGCCATCCTGTGGGGTAGGAAAATATTAATTATTGTCAAAAAATTTATTGCATTTGGAGTGACTAGAACTCTAGCATTTTCTAGCCATGGACAAACATAGGAGGACTGACAATTCTAGAAGTCGGTGGAGTAATGAGGAAGTTAGCACAAAGATGAATGCTTTGCAAGAGAGTATGGAGAAACTTAAGAGCTTGTCGGATCTAGAGACAATTGAAAGGGCAATGAGGTGTATGGTTTATACCTTTAGAAGGCCGACATCAAGGTTGTAGGGAGGGCAGACTGTAATGTCCCCATCCTTTTAACATCTCAGTGCAGTTCTTATCCTTGACAATCTCTAAAGGCTAAGTGGAGAAATAAGGAGAAATTGATTAAATTAATTTCTTATAAAGTCATTAAATAAACTAAAATAAAAAGGTGATTTTATATTTAATTAATTTAATTAATTGAGATTGCATTAATTATTGGAAGGGAAAAACTTCTAGTAATTTAATTTTCTAAAAGCACAATTATTTATTGTATTGCAAGAGAGAAGCTTCTAGTGAGTGCATTAATTATTGGAAGTGGGAAACTTCTAGTAATTTAATTTTCTAAAAGCACATTAATTATTGGAAAGGGAGAAACTTCTAGAGAATGCAATTATTAAATATTTTATTTCCTTCTAAAAGGGTGAAGGAAAAGTATACATAGAGTTGAGAGCTTCACTTTTTATCATCTGATTATTGTGAATTGCATTTAATATTAATTTGGGAGAAGAAACTAAGGTTTCTAATTTCAATCAACCATTGGAGAATGTCAACTTTTCAGTGTTGCAACTATTTGAGGTGATGAAATACCCATTGAATTTGGTATTTAGGAGAGCTTCAATTCAAGAGTTCTATTTGTGCTTGAATTGGAGAATAGATTTTGGCTACTACAGTATGCATGTGTGATGCCACATTATAGTATCTATGTTTGATTCATTTCCAATCTTGGGTATCACTATTATCAGATTCCTCTTCTAACTATTAGTAGTTATCATTGTACTTAATAAGCATATAATTTTTCTATGATAATTTAGAATCAAATTTTGGCATTACTGTAGTCATTATTGTATGTCAATTGTTTTGCATTTCATATCTAGTTTCCATGTATTTTCATTGAAAATACCAAAAGAATTGCACTTGTATATTAGTTCCTTGTAAGAGGACATTACATTAGTATCAAAGCTTTCTTAAAAAGTGTTTGACAAAATGTTGAACAACTGAAGTATAAAAGATTTTGGTGTTTGAATAAGTTATAACCTATTGTGGTTATTACATTGGTATCAGAGCTTGCTTGCAAAATGTTTGACGAAATGTCAAACAACTAAAGTATAAAATATTTTGGTGTTTGAAGAAGTTATAACCTATTGGGGTTATTACATTGGTATCGGAGCTAAATCTTGCCACCCTGAGGGTTTAGCAATCACATGCAGCCACTTGGGGTTGGCTCTCACAAATTTTCTATTATCAGACAAGCTTTATTTATTAAGGAACAAGATTTTTATAGGCAACTAGACACCATGGGTGATAGGAAAGAGCGTTGCCCACCAAGAGACAATAGGAATGAGGATTAAAAAACAAGGGAATTTTATAGAGCAATGGTGGATGGCTCAGGCTTTGCAAACACTCACCACCATGGTCGAGTGCATAAATCCATAGGATAGACGAAATTAGGAACAAGAGGATAATAGGAGTGGAGTGGGATCACTTAGACCTCATAGAACTCTTTCTAGAATAGCAGACAGGCCCACACATCCTACCTTTGTTAGAGAAGAACCAGAACATGAACCAATGGAGGAAATTGAGGATTAGACATTTGTAGATATCCTTATTGCTACTCACTTTTGTATTTGAATAAACTTGTTAATTTTTGAACAAGTAGACTTTGAGATCGTGATCTTTATTCGAACACACTTAAAGAATTTAATTCAATTAACATTTAATATAAATGGTTGGTCTTGTGATTCCTTAATTAATTAAATAGACTTCTAGATTATGTTATTATCCATCACACTCAAATATCATATGTTCAAATTTATCATATTTAAAATATTTCAATTTACAACCACCTTCAAACATTCATACAACAATCCTATATATATGAGATTTACACATTCCAAAATCTATGGATGTCTTGTACAGTTCTATATGTGGAACACAAATAGAATCATTTTATTTTCATGTAGTTGTCTGTGATATCTCTCTTTGAAGGAGAAAATGAGTATTTCATTTATCTTAGAGTTATTAAGCTATAAAAATAAGCTTTGTGACATAGCCCATTTCCTATATACTCCTAGTGTTGAAAGGAGAACTCTGAAGAGCCAACCCTAACAATAGAAGGTGGTAGTTAGTAACATATAAACTATTTTCAATCATTTTCTAGATTAAAATTCACATCCACAACTTTAATCAATAACCATGAACTTGATCTCTACTCACCTTTGCATTTGCATAGACTTGTGAATTCTTATACAAATAGACTTTGAGATCCTCTTCTTTATTCCAAGACAGTTAGAGAATTTAAATCAGATTAACAATAGATTAAAACAATTTGATCTTATAGTTCTTTAATTAAATAGACTTCAATACTGTATTAGTATTCATAACACTCAAAAATTATGTTCAAATTCATAGTATTTGAAATATTTCAATTTACAACAAGCTTCAAACATTCATACAACAATGACATTACAATAAACATAGAAAATAATTTGATCTATCATTATTTTTTTGGAAAAATATTCAACCCAAATTCTTTGAAAATTAAACTCTCATCAAAGTCCAATGATGAAATTATATATTTATTGGGATCTGTATTCTGCCATGAGAGATCATAACAGATAAGTCTCCCATAGTAGGAGCATTGGTAATGTAGCTAATAGCTCTTATAGTAGATACAACCATATGTCACCTTTATTGTCGTCACGCACTTCCCAAAGTCACCATGATCTTTCAGTCTATAAGTATCATTACACCCAGTGGAAAAAGCATCACAATACCATTTGTATGAACCACTCCAATATTTGCAATACCCAAGGGAGTAGTCATATACCATCGACTCTACATTATATATACAAACAAATTCTATATTAGAAAAACTTAGGCATTTCAAAATTTGTAGAAAATGAGTAATGATTATAAAGAAGGAGAAGGAGAAGAAGAATGCATTGTACTAGATGCAAAAGTAGAGGAGGCCGAAACTAATAATAAGAGAATGCAAATGTATGTCTTTGCCATTTGTACAATCAGTTAACTATTCTATAGAAATTTTAAATAAAACTTGATTCTTAGACTTAATAACAGTATTATTTATAATTGAAACATATATTTAAAAAAAAATAAGAATCTCCTATTTGATGTAAACTCCAAATTACTAACTTTTAATTGTTACGCAGAGAGACATTTTATAAAATGGCAGCACAAATGCCCAACAAGGGAATATGCCAAGATTCCTTGTCAATAAAAAAGAAAGGGAGCAGTTACAAACTTCTAAATTAAATATTAAATTATTATATCATAAAATAAAAATGCATTCCTGAAATAATAGATGGCCAAAATAATAGGAAGCCAAATGGAGGCCGAAATAATAGGCCCGAAAAAATAGGTCCCAAAAAAGTAGGAGCCAAAAAATAGGGCCCAAAAAAATAGGGGCGAAAAAAGTTCAATATGATTTATTTTTTTGTTAAATATAATTTTGCATGCAAATTCATGCTTTTTTTTGTGGGGAGTGGGGGAATCTGAAATAAATTCGTGGAATGTGAAGAGACGTCTACGGGGGGAGATGGGGAGTCTCTCACAAGCTATAAAACAAAAGCTCCTCATTTCATTTTCATTTTATGTTTTTGCAGGAAGGAAGAGGTGGAGATTATTGGAGGATTAGATTGGAGTAGATTGAAGTTTTGGAGTAATTTTTTTGCTGGTGAGATTTCTATTTTTTTTATTTAGATTAAGATGTAGATGTAGATTCATATTCAAAATTAGTTATAATATTCTTTTTTGATTTACATTTCAATTTCAATTAGTTCCATTTATATTTAGAATTATATTAGAAATTGTTTACACTTGCATTTAATAGTTTAGTCTTGCGTGTTTGATTTAGATTTAGATTTACATTCAAAATCTTTTGAGTTATATATTTTATAATACTTTTCATTTGCATATTTTAAAAGTGCATGCTTCAAATTAGTTTTAGATTTGCATGTTTCATATTAGTTTTAGATTTGCATATTTCAAAATAGTTTTAGTTTGCATATTTTAGATTTGAATGTTTCATAATAGTTTTACATTTGCATGTTTCAAAGTATTTATATTTTCATGTTTCAACGTATGATTTTATCATTTATGTGGATGACAATGTCACCATATCAATACAATTTATATTTTATTAAAGTTAATGATTTATTTAAAGTACATGAATCATATATTTAGCAAATATTTTATCATTATTAGATTATAAAATATATAAAAAAATTCTTAAAATAATAGTTGGCCAAAATAATATGAAGCCAAATGGATGCTGAAATAATAGGGCCTGAAAAAAGGGGCCAAAAAAGGACTCAAAAAATAGTGCCAAAAAATAGGACCCAAAAAAATAAGGCCGAAAAAGTAGAACCCAAAAAAATAAGGCTGAAATAATTTCATTAAATTTTTAAATATAAAATATTTTCTTTTTGTTAAATTTATTTTTGCATGCACATTCATGCTTATTTTTTGTGGGGAGTGGGGGAATTTGAAACAAATTCGTGGAATGCCAAAAGACATCTATTGGGGGATATGAGGAGTCTCTCATAGGTTTAAAAAAATATATTCCACATTTCATTTTCATTTTGTGTTTTTACAAGGAGGAAGAGGTGGAGATTATCAGAGTGGATTAGAGTTTTTGAAGAGGAGTAGATTAAAGTTTTGGAGTAATTTTTTGCATGTGAGATTTCTATTTTTAATTTAGTTTTGCATTTAGATTTAGATTTAAATGTAGATTTAATTTCAAATTTAGTTATAATATTCTCCTTTGATTTAAATTTAAATTTCAATAAGTTTCATATAGTTTAGCCTTTCATGTTTGATTTAGATTTAGAATTCAAATTGAATCAAAATCTATTTAATTTAGATATTAGATAATACATTTCATTTGCACATTTTTAATGTGCATGTTTCATATTAGTTTTAGATTTGCATATTTCAAAATGCTTTTGGTTTATATGTTTTAGATTTGTATGTTTCATAATAGATTTATATTTGCATGTTTCAAAATATTTATATTTTTCATGATTCATAATTAAATTTTATCATTAATGTGGATGGCAAGGTCACCTTATCAATAAAATTTGTATTTTATTAAATTTAATGATTAATTTAAAATAAATAAATCGTATACTTAGTTTATATTTTATCATTATTTAATTAGATTAATTATGTGTTTTATTTAAATATTTTCTATAGTACATATAATTTTTTATTAATATTTATGTTTGTAATGTTTGAAAAGTGGAAAACAATGCCACCATAGTTCAAGCATTACAATCTAACTTTTTCATTTGAAATAGTTTTGATTTTTATTTATGTTATTTTAAAAATTATTCATTTGAAAGAATTTGTGTTAATTATGAATACTTTTTTATTCTGATAATTTTTATGTGTTGATGTTTGTTTATAAGTTTGCAGGTTACTATTTGAGTTATGTATACCTCAAACAGAGAATCAAACATTATTTGATACTAGCCTGACTACTTCAATGACCTCAAATGATTTATTTGAGACTGAGTTTGACAAATCAATACAAATAATTAAAGAGATGAACACAACTATAATTAAAGTTGTGGAGAACACAATATTTCCAATTGACTATGTTGAGGAAATGGAAGTAATGCATATGAAAGATGCATAAAAATTCATGTGTGACACATCTACAAAAGTGGATGGGTTTCCCTCAATGAAGAAAGAAGTCTTTCATGATCATTGTTCAAACAAAGGTCATAAAAAAATCATAATCATTGAAGAATGTGACA
The DNA here is from genome assembly GCA_028749045.1 of Cupressus sempervirens. Taxonomy (NCBI): domain Eukaryota; kingdom Viridiplantae; phylum Streptophyta; class Pinopsida; order Cupressales; family Cupressaceae; genus Cupressus; species Cupressus sempervirens. The sequence goes on along the minus strand of CM053791.1, from coordinate 818,414,900 downwards.
TGTATTTACACCATTACAAAGATTATTATTTTTTGTATATGGTTGATTCATGTCTCTAGTTTCAAAATTTTACTTCTAATTAGTTGTATTGGCAGTTGTGTTTCCCCATTGTTCTATGTAACTTTCATGAAGAAGAGAACAAGAAAAAATAAATTTATTATTGTACAAAATATTTCTTTAATGGATGTTGCTACTAAATATGTTAATTCAGAAAGAAAATCATAAGTCTAAATAGATCTCCTTAATGATAAGTATATTTATTGATTGCAATTCTTAATCATTGCAATAAAAATTGCATTAGCATTATTAAAAATTCAACAATATATAATGTTCTCACATTATTATGGAGAAATAATTTCTATAAAATTGATTCTTATATATTCTTTCATGCCTTTTACATCATCTAAATAGTTGTGTTGGGACTTATAATTTCTCTTTCATGAATTAAAAGTTTTCTACTATTTGAGTCATTTGTATAACATATATCCCAAATTTGACCATAGTTGTACTCCAAATACTCCAACACTACACCTAAATCTCATACTTCCCTTAACCATGTCCCTTATTTAAGTGTAACATTTAACCACTTATTAACCCTAACCATAACATCGAGTGTCGTATAAATGAAATTGTAAACCTTGGATCCTAACTCTAACTCTTACTCTATATATGATTATACTAAGCATTTAGTAAATTATATACCTTAACCTAACCCTATATGTACTAGAAACTAGAAATATTTTTTTTTATATTATAAGTGGATATATATATATATATATATATATAGAGAGAGAGAGAGAGAGAGAGAGAGAGAGATGATGGTGTATCTAGAGAGAGAGAGAGAGAGAGAGAGAGAGAGAGAGAGAGAGAGAGAGAGAGAGAGAGAGAGAGATTACATTATTAAAAAGGTTAATAACTTGTATCACAATAGCACTAATCATGGGCACTATAATAGAACCAACCCATATAAAAATTTAACTTGATAATTACCCTAACACTAAGGTAAACTATAATAATAGCACTAACATCAGCTATAATATGATTAATAACCTAGAAATAACCTTAACCACAATAATAACACAAATCCTAACTCTAACTCTAATTCTAACTCTATCCCTAACTCTAACTCTAACTCTAACCCTAACCCTAACCTTGACTCTAACTCTAACTCTAATTATACCCCTAACCCTAACCCTAAGCCTTACTATAACCCTAATCTTAATTGTTATTCTAATTCTAACGCTAATTCTAACCCTAAATCTAACCCTAATTTTAACCCATATTCTTTAACTCTAACCCTAACTCTAACTCCAACTCTATCTTTGACCCGAAGCCTACACCTAATTCTAACCCTAACACTAACTCTAACTCTATCCCTAACTATAACTATAACTCTAATTGTAACCCTAACACTAACCCTAACCCTAACCCTAACCCTACCCCTCATCCTAACCCTAACACCATATATAATGCTAATCCTAACCCTAACACTATATGTAACTCTGACTCTAACCCTAACACTAATTCTAATCCTAACCCCAACCCTAAATCTAACCCTAAATCTAACCCTAACTCTAACCCTAAATCTAACCCTAACTCCAACTCTATCTCCAAATTTAATTATAACTCTAACTTGATCCCTAACTCTAACTCTAATTCTAACCCTAACCGTAACCCTAGCCTCAATTCTAGCCCTAATTCTAACACTAATACTAACACTAATTATAATCCTAACCCCAATGCCAACCCTAACTCTAACTGTAACCCTTGTGCTAACCCTAACCCTAACCCTAATTCTAACCCTAACTTTATTTGTAACTTTAATTCTATTGCTAACACTAATTCTTACCCTTACCCTAACCCTAACCCTAACTCAATCTCTAACCCTAATTATATTTCTAACCTTAATTCTAACCCTAACCCTAATCCTAACTCTAACTCTAATTGTAGCTCTAACTCTGCCCCTAACCCTAACCTATATATCCCTAACTCTAATCCTAATTCTAACCCTAATCCCAATTCCAGCCCTAACCCTAACCTAATTTTAACCCTAACTATGACTCTAATCCTAACTCTAACCCTAACAATAACTCTAATTCTCACCCTAACCCTAACACTAATTCTAACCTTAACTCTAACTCTAACTCTAATGCTAATTCTAGTCCTAACCCTAATTCCAACCCTAGATCTATCTCTATCTCTTACCCTAACTCTAACTGTAACTGTAACTCTAACTTTATCTCTAATTCTAACCCTATCCCTAATTATAACCCTAACTATACCTCTAACTCTAACTCTAATTGTACCCCTAACCCTAACATTAACCCTAACCCTGACTCTAACTCTAAACCTACCCATAATCCTAACCTTAACACTATATATAACTCTAACTCTAACCCTAACCCTAATTTAATCCTAATTCCAACCCTAACTCTAACCCTAAGGTCCTAAATCTAACTAGGTAACTCTAACCCTAACCCTAACTCTATCTCTAACTTGAACCCTAACTCTAACTCTAATCCTAACCTTAACCCTAACCCTAATGATGCCCCCAATTACACTACAACTACCTCTAATTTTAACTCTAACTCTAATTGTAACCCTAACCCTAATGCTAACCCTAACACTAACCATAACCCTAACACTAACCTTAACCCTAACTCTAACGTTAATTCTAACCCTAACCTTATTTCTAACCCTAAATATAACCCTAACCCTAACTCTAACTCTAACCCTGAGTTTTTTTAACCCTAAACCTAACCCTAACTGTATTTGTAACCCTAATTCTAACCCTTGCCCTAATTCTTACCCTTACCCTAACCCTAACTCTAACTCTAATCCTAACTATATCTGTAACCCTAATTCTAACCCTAACCCTAATCCTAACTCTAACTCTAACTCTAATTCTAAACCTAACCCTAATTATAACCCTAACCCTAAGTCTAGCCCTCACCCTGACTCTAGCTCTAATTGTAACCTTAACCCTAACAATAACCCTAAATCTAATCCTAACTCTAATTCAAACCCTATCCCTTACCCAAATTTTAATCCTAACTCTAACTTTAACCCTAACCCTAACCTTTACACTATCCCTAACCCTAATTCTAACCTTAACCCTTACCTTAACTCTAACTCTAACCCTAACCCTAACCCTAACACTAACCTTAACCATAAACATAATTCTACCCCTAACCCTAACCCTAAATCTAACTCTACCATAATTGGACTCTGACCATAACCCTAACCCTAACTTTAATCCTATCTCAAACCTTAACCCTAACCATAACTCTAACCTTAACCCTAACTCAAACCCTAACCCTAACCCTAACCCTATCCCCACTGTAATCCTAACCATAACCATAACCATAACCATAACTCTAACCCTAACCTTAACCATTAGCATTACTCTAACCCTAACCTTGACCATAAACATAACTCTAACCCTAATTCTAACTCTACCATAATTAGACTCTAACCCTAACCCTAACCCTAACCCTAACCCTAACCCTAACTATAAGCATAACTCTAACCCTAACCTTAACCATGAGCATAACTCTAACCCTAGATTTGACTCTACCATAATTAGACTCTAACCCTTACCCTAACCTTAATTTTAATCCTGACTCAAACCCTAACCCTAACTCTAACCTTAACCTTGACTCAAACCCTAACCCTAGCCTTACTATAACCCTAACCCTAACACTAATCATAACCATAACCATAACTCTAACCCTAACCTTAACCATGATTAGAACTCTAACCCTAACCTTAACCATAAACATAACTCTAATGCAAACTTTAACCATAAATCTAACAATAACCATAACCATAACCCTATCCCTAACCTTAACCATAGCTCAAGCCCTAACCTTAACTCCAATCCTAACCCTAATGCTAACCCTAACCCTAATTCTATCCCTAAGGTTAACATTAATTGTAATGGTAACTTTGTCCCTAACCATATATCTATGTATGACTATAACATTTTACATTACAATATCCCAAAAAAAAATTATATATATCTAAATTAAACTCTTTATATTAAATTTTTAAAAATATTTTGAAGCATAATTTTATACTAACTTCATACAACTCTAATTAAAAATTAATTAATAATTTTATAGTAACTTTATCCAAATAAAAAATAAAAAGTAAATATTTTTCTTATTATGTCGCAACTGCCACTAGCTTATATATACCTATATATATATTATGTCAAGAGTAATCGTTCTCAAGGTGTCTAGTTTTATTTAATCCCAAAGTTATTTTAATCAGAGTTGAGATTTATGAAAATAAAAATAAGTGTCTCGAGAACGATTACTCTCGGTATAATATATATATCTCGACGCAATATATATACAGGGATATATAAGCTAGTTTGTTAGTAACAACGTAAAATAATGGGTTTTAGATAGCGTTGGAGAGCTACAGATATTGTCCAATTTGAGGGTCATCGTTTATTCCCCATTTGGAGTTTTGCGCCGACTCCAATTGAGGACTTTGGTTTTGCACTTGCAGCTGGAGGGATTAAATATTTATCTACCATTGGAGAACACGTATCCAATTATATTATTTTCTTATATATCTCATCATGAAACAGGTATGAAATGTACTTTTGAGTCTGAACGCAACTTCCAATGACAATTTATCTATTTTCATTGTTAGTTTTCACGTTGCTACTAACGAGCAATTTAAATTACTGGTTTTCGAGTTTAACAGGCGGAACACATCCATCCAAATATTCCATAAATATTTGAATTGCCTGCTTCAACAATAAAATAGTACCATCATTAACCTATTTTCTCACAAAATAGATGAAATGGCGAATGGAAAGGGATACATATACGTGCTCTTATTATTATTATTATTATTATTATTATTGAAAATGATCAATCTTTTAAAGGATTTACTTTGGATGTAAATATTTTTCTTCTATATACGAGTTTCTTGTCAAGTGATTGGTTCCTAGGATTGTAGCCATATGCTCACCTACAAAGTCACAAGGTGAGGTTTTCTATGTTTTACAATGCCCAAGTGTAATGTAGTTTGTAGTGATTTGATATCTGCATGTTCATAATAGTTTCACAATGGTCGACTTTGATTGTTTATATCTTGCGAGACTCATAGAGCTGAATAATCCTCTTGGCATGATTATTGTTTGTACCAAAATAAACTATTACCCTTAGTGGAGGCCTGTCTAAGTGTTGTTTACTATTTTTTAGTGTTTAGATGTTTTTTTGGCATATTTAGATGGAGAAACATTGAAATGGTCAAATTTGAGCATCAAAACATTTCACCTTAGGTGATGTCATACAAATTCATTTTACATCTTGATTGCAACATATTAGTCTATGCTCTTTCCAATTTCCAAGGTTTTATGATGTGTTTTGATTAGGTTTTACAAGCATTTTCAGAGGCTAAAATTTTATTTTGTCACTTTGTTTTGATATAAAAAATATTATTTTTTACCAATTTTATGACTTTTTGTTTATGATCCAAATGGGTGATGAAATAGATTTGAGTTTGTTTTAGAATTAATGGGGCTCACACGAGAACCTAGCATGTATAAAAATTTAATCTGGCTTACAAAAGGACTTGGCATGCATGAGAGAAAATTAAATAATCGTTTATTCTAGATTTTAAATTTTAGATTATTGTTTAGTTTTAATCACCAAGTGATTAAGTAGTAGTGTGTGTCATAATTATTTAGTGAAAATGCATCAAGACATACATCTTTTAAATTTAGGGACAAGGCATAGTTATATTTAAATTAGTTAAAATAAAATCAATTTAAATATATACTATTAAAAATCATTAATGTAAAATTTTTTATAATAGTATCTTTTTGGGTGATAATTAACAAATTATGTGGGGCCCCTTCTTAATGCATGAAATGTAAGTAAAGGATGTTCTTTATCGTAAGCTACTAAAATGAAAAATCAACTCTTTATTTGGCAGGAATCATTGAGCCTTTTTTCTTGGGATGTTTATCTTTCTTCTTTCTAGACTCCTTCAAAAGGTTCTTATTTATAGGAAGATCGAAAAACTCTTCAAGATTATCTTTGGGCTTCCAAAGCTAAATATCATGGGTTTCACACAATTACTTTGGAACATTGATTGGCCTTTTTCTTACCAAGAGGGAAGGTTTTTCCTTATATGCTAGGCGGGTTATCAGAGCCATTTCTAGCAATAAATCCTAGGAGTTTTTCCTCATGCATCGCATTTCTTCTAATTTTCCAATTAACAAACCAACGTAGAAGGAGATTGACTTTCAAACCCTTATGGTTATGAGAGATCTAGTCCAAATTCAAGGCAATTTCATGGCCAAAAGCATATGGTATGTCTAGGAGGTTCTCTAACCCCATCTTGGCTTTCGTGATGGTATTTCATTCAACTAGCATAATCTCTAGCAATCTCTACTTTATCAATCTTGGGGGATTTCTCATGCTATTTTATGAGGAATTCATGCTCTATATTTCCACAAATACAACATTCAATTTCTTAAGGATTTTTTTTTCTAGAGTTACTATGAATCTTAGACTATGGGATGACCTCTAGGTCTAATTTTGTATTTCTCACCTAGATCAACAAACTTTTGACTTGGTCACAGTACTGCCCCTAAATATGCTTCATAAAATTGCTATACAACCCAAGTTAAGCTCTGTTGGAAGGAATGAAAATGATATTCTTGTACTCCTTTTTGAAAATACAAACCCAAAATAGGTTACCAATCATTGGTTCCTCATTTTTTGATGGTCTCCATCCTTAACCAATAGAGGCATTTATAATATTCTCATCTAGTTTAAAGACACAAATTTCTTGGTCATGTTTGCAATTGTAGAACCCAAGCTAGCTCACTTTTCCTAGTGTATCATTTTTCAAGGCTCACCCTTGGGGTCTAGGATTCAACATCTAGGTGCATCAAATCCTTGATGCACTTTCTATGAGTAAGTTGATTCTCTCAATCACATTTTCTGGTTTTGCAGAAGAGCTCAATAGCATCGGAACTTGATTCATTATTTTTTTCATCTTTTTAGGCCTCAACCATTATCTTGCCATGTGGTTTTGTTGGAAGATTCCCTCAATATTCCCTTCAAAATTTTGAAGATATGGAATGCTTTCAAGATGGAAATTCTCTTCTCTCTCTAGAAGGATAGAAAGTTGTTTTATTCACTCACAAATTCCTTGATATTAATATTTTTATATACATTAAAGCATGTATATATGTAATAATGTTATCCCACAAATTCAAGTGTAGGATAATAAAGTGGCACTAGAATCAACCCACTTGTAAGACACACTTCAACGTTGGGAGAATGCTCCTTATATGGTTTCTAGATTATCACTGGATATTTCTACCTCAAGTGATAGAACTTTGTCCTATGGGCACCATTATGGTCGTAGTTCCTCCACTCTCTACTTAGACAATGCACTCACATGCCTCTCACCACTTCTTTGGTGGGGGAAGAAATTCATGGAGCAATTTCTCTATTCATCCACCCCTTGGTGGTTCTACCTCAAGTTGGCCATCTACTAGCACCCTTCTCTCGCCACTCCCGAGGGCTTTGGGTGGACATACACTGATGAACATTCCTCATGGCCCACTTCTTCCAAGTGGCTTTGACAAATGGCTCTTGCAATTTCCCCCAAAAAGGATGATGAAAAAGAAAAAGCTAAAGAGGAATGACCCCCCTCCTCCCCACTCTCAGTGTTGCCAGATTCTAACATTGTTTTCATTATTTTTATATCATCATAATACAAAGATAAGAAGTTGGAGTAAGGCTTTTATAGTTATTTTAATACTCAATATGGTGCTATCTCTTTGAGTTGTAAATATCACACACTAACTCTTAGACAAATATTATTCAATAGCCAAAATTTGAAGAACTAAAAAATAGGAAATAAAAACAAATAAAATAAAGATCTCCAAAGAATTTGTACACAAGCATAGAAGTTTCTTTATTGATATTTCAAAACCATTACATTGTCATAGGCTACTTTCTCAGATACCAAGAGGACTCTCTTTTATAGAGCTTGTATCTTCTAATAACAAAGGTTAATTGAACTATTTTTTTCTTATGGAGTTATGCAAGAAAGAGAAAAAAAATTAATAATTCATACAAACTAATGGTTCTAAAAAATACTAACTACAAAGAATTCTAGTGTTGGTACTAAATTGGGCCATAATCTAATATTCATATGGAAGAACTAAAGTTTCATAGAAGTGATTCTCATGCAACACATTTTAACAAAGTTGACTTACTGTTTCCAAGCTTAATTTTTTCTTTTGAGAAAATTAACTTACTTTTTCCAAAATGAATTTTTTCTTAATCTAATATTTAAATATAATCCATATCTCTAACAAATAATATATATCAAATACAAGAATAAAGTAAAAGACCTTGGTTAATTTGATTGATGAAAAAGTTGATTTTAAAGATACAAATTATGAACATTGTTATTATATAAATTAAGAACATAAATAACAGAGAAAAAGATGAATAAAATACTTTTTCTAGTTATTATATATTTCAGATAGATTTATTTTCCCTCCAAAGTGCAAATACGACAAAAGGGTATCAAATGTACTTTTGAGTCTGAACACAACTTCCAAACCCAACATCATCAATGGACCCTTGGTCTATTGGTAAAGTTGAATGGCTCATAAAGAGCCCACTAGGGATCAAGTCTTGCTAAGTGCAAGGCCCAAGGACATCATAAGGGATGAGGTTGGGATCGTGCCCCAGGTGAATTTGGCAGCATGGATGCTCCTTAGTCCTTAGCTCTAAACCAAAGAGGTTTCAAGCACGAGTGGGCCCATATCGAGTTCCTAAAACATCTAGGTGGCCTTTGCTAGTTGGTAGCTTGCGGGCTTCGTGCCTCGATGGGCTGCTTCGCAGGTCTCAACCCTCCATCAAAAAAAAAAAAATCAGACATCAACAGAGGCTTTAGATGTACCACCAAATCCAGGCAAGAGACAATTTATCTATTTTCATTGTTAGTTTTCACATCACTATTAATGAGCAATTTAAATTACTTGTTTTGGAGTTTTAACAGCCAGAACACACCCATCCAAATAATGAGATGGTGGGAAGAACTCAATTTCTTTAAACTAAAAGGCTTCCAGATACGAGAATAACCAACAAAAAATTTATTCAAGTAATGATTAATGAAAAGAAATTAATTTGTATAGTTGACTTCAAATATTTAGATTATAATTAATGAGATCTTTATTAAGATTTTATCATTTTAATAATATATGTTATTTTATCAAATCTTTTAAATTTTAAATTTTATAGTAGAAGATTTAAAATAAATGTTATAGTATTAACAAATTTAATATTTAATATGTTAATGTTAGATTTATATATATTTGTTAAAATTTAGTGTTTCTAACCACTAATTTTATTTTTCTTTTATTGTTACAATCATATAAGAAATGAGAAAATTATTGAATTTGATATTTTATATATTTGTTTTAATATTTTACAATGACATTTCCATTTGTTATACTTCATTTCTTGATGCACAACTAAAAATTTTGGGGTTGGAAATGTTTGTATCATCTTTTTGAACCAGAGTTCTCAATCTCAATTACCAAAGCTTTCAACTTTTATTCTTTCTTCAATCTCTATTTTGTTCCAACATTTGTGAAGAAGTATCTTTAAAATAAAAATATAGTAAATAACCAATTAAAATCATATCAATATTTATTGGTGTCAATTATCCATTCCAATAAAAAACTAATATGACTATTTTTATGGACCAATGAAGATATATTTTTAAAATGGTAAAATATCATTTCACTTTTCTAATGTTAACTATCAATATAATTTAATTAGCTAAGTAATTTTTTTTTTTGAGAAATTATTTTACATTCTATTAGAAATTAAATTGTCCCCCTTTATTTTAGGATGAATTTAAAATTAAATTGTAGATATTAAACTAAAATCAAGATTCTATTTACTGTTGAAATATTTACAAACGATTGTTAATGTTTCTCCTTATAAATTATTCTATTACCTTTTGCTATTCAAACACTATGATTTAACCACAAAAAGAAAATATCTTCTTCTTCTTTTGACAAAAGGAAGGGACTCTAGCTCTATCAAAGAGCTCTTGTTATTATTATTATTAGTCGTAGCCTCTTCATTCTTCTCCTCCTCCTCCTTTGATCTATCCTTATTTATCTATGCTTATTTTCTACATATATTCTTCTAAAAGTCAGCTAATAAAATGGTATGGTTTCATACATTGTTTCGAACCTACTATTTTTGCACAAATAAAATGAAAGTTAAATGTAATTTGTGATCTTGTTAGTAAACGTTGGGTTAGTTCCCAAGTTAGGTTAACCACGCCCTCAATGTTCTAGGTGGTTAGTTCACAAATTTATTACAAAATTTGGAAGCACAGAGTTTCTAGATTTTGGCGCCTAGTTTTTGTCTTTCAAATTTTAAGCACTTTTGTATTTATTACTCTTTTTGTATAAGCCTTATTCATATCTTGTAAATTATTTTGGAAGTGATATAGAATGCATGCTTCTTTTTCTCTACCTTTGTTTAAATATATGATCTAATATCAGAGATAATGGTCAAGCTAGTTTGAAGGAGTTTGGTTATCATCACCAGTGATAATATTAAAGGAGTCGCTATAGTATTTTCTAACAAATAAGATTGCAACCATGAATAAAATCACATAGGATTGAGAAGGATTGTTTAAAGATTTATTTCTTACAAATAGTTTCTATAAGAGACAATGTCGACTTGAGGAGACAAAGGGATTATTAGAGAAAGATAAGCCTCTAGACAATTGCCATTTTAACACATGAGTTGAAAGCCACAAGATCAAACAACGGTTTGAATCCACTAAAAGTTTTGTGATAACCAATTGTATTTTACCTAGAAAAGACAAAAGCTGAACCAAACATGTTTATCATACCCTCTGGAGAATATAGAGGCTACTATAGAAAAATGCCATAATTTACACTTATCTCTATCAGCAATAGAAGAGATTGAGGTAATCAACTATCTCAATTTTATTTATTTTTATAGAAAAAAATTATCATTCATCTCAAGAAAAAGAGGCAAATGGATTGAAGTTTTCATAGAATCTACTATTAATTCTAGCATATGGACACCAATATTGAATGAAAAAATTATTTCATGTGGGCCATTAAAATGAAGGCTTATTTTTTTAAAATAGATCATTGGGAGGCTGTAAAATCAAATATGAAGAACCCAATGCAAGTGACTTAGATAGAATGAAAAATGCACAAAAGAATGAAAATGTAGAGAGAAAAATGAAAGATTACATAACCTTATGAAATCTACATAATACATTTGAATAATCCATCTTTCCTAAAATAGTAGCTACAACTAATGCAAATTAGGCCTAGGAGATACTTACAATAACATATCAACAAATTGATAAGGTAATATATGCTACATACAAATTTTAAGGAAAATATTTGAAACCATGAAAATCAAGTCTACAAAAAATCTAGATGAGTTCATGTCTCAAGCCATGAATCTAGTAAATGAACAAAAGCTTGAGTGTAGGAGTATCCAGGTGTATGTGCAATCCCCATCATCCAAAATAAATAAATTTTGGTTTTGGTTTGAATTTTGGTTTGTCTGAATTCAATCATCAAGAGTAATCAAGAGAGAAAGTAATAAGGAGTTTTCAAAAGGCATTAGGAGCCACCTACTAGTTACAACTTTAATTTTTTAATTTTTACTTGGTTTTGGTTCAGATTTTTGGAGCAATTAGGAGCTCTCAGGATTAATCTTGCCCAATCAAGAGCTATTAGATGTTGTGTCACATAGTCAATGCATTGAAATTAAGAAATTAAAAAAGAAGATATATGCTCTTTATGATCATTTAACTTATTTCAACTCCTCAACTTATAATTGGAAAGACTATGCACTTCCCTCCTTTTGATTTTATTCATTTCTCTCCTCATGTATATGTGTGTGTATTTGAACTCATTTAAAGGGGTAACTTATTGAGGCTTGTTTTGGACAGTTATTTTTTATTGTAGTTATTGATTTTGGAGGCAAAATCTTGAGTTATTTTTGGAGGAAAAGTGGCTATTCATATTTCATAGGCTATAATTCTAATTTCTATGTGATGCTGAACTTTAATTAATTAATTTTATTTCATTTATGTGTTGTTATTTTTTTTTTTTTTAAATCTACATGTTAGAGCTTATATGTAGGCATGATTTCCCCTAGTAGTATCATAGTATGTAGGTTTGAGGGAGAATCGAAGGTGTCAAAAGAAAAAGTATGAAGGATTTTTTTTGTGGGTTAGAAGAGGAAAAGAGAAAGCCTTAACTTGTAGAGAAATTTTGTGTAATGACACAAGGGGGATATGGTAGGAGAACACTATAGGATTTTGGCTCAAATTGTGATGGCAATTTGTAATGATAGGGTAATTTGTGGTCATTTTTATGTTTTTATTTGCAATTGTCCCCAACATCGTTGTAATAACGATATTGGCATCATAATTGCAACAACACTAAGAGTATTAAAAAAAATGACATATATTATTCCCCATTAGTTTTGACTATGGAGAGTTGCACGCAAAAGTGTGTGGAGAGATATGAACATTGCCATTCCCTAACATTGGTGATTTTCATTGTTGTGATCTCTATATTTCGTTGTCTTTCCCTTTCTCTATGATTCCATTGTTGTGTCATGCCCTTGCTCTATGATTTCATTATCATGCCCTAGATATATGATTTTCTTCAAGGAAGCTATGTAAATGTTCATTTCTTTTCCTTCTAAATAGGCATCTCCTTTTATTTCCTTCTAAACATGTATATTTAGAGATATTTTAAAAGGTGCTTATTACACCTTAGCACAACAACAAAATTGATCCAGCTGCATACATTTTCCAAAATCCAAATAATAAAATAATAAAACTCATTCAACCTGTGCTAAGTGAATTACCTCAAGATCCTTTGCAAAAATAATGCAGACCACGAAAAATGGGTAGAGTTCACAATTTTTTTTACAAAACCATATCATAGCAGATATTTTTAGAAAGAAACGAGTCATAACCCAGTTAAATGGGTCTAGTTACTAATTAGCTAGGTTGATTAAAAATTCTTGTAGAATTTTTATCAGATTAAGTAAAATAAAGTGAACAATCACATGTCCCAGCTAGCAAGATCAAATATAGTTTTCCAAGGTGATAAAATTGCATATACAAGGACTTGCAGAATAACTTTAGTGAAGATTTGAATCATGTAAGGAGTTGAAGAAGCAAGTTATGCTTTTGTGTAAATTCCATAATCATGAGGTTCATTTCCTTGCAAAAGCCTCTACCATAATGACATTACCTCTAAACCATGCATAGGATGTTGAAGTGGTTCCCAAACTTGAAACACTGTTATAACCATTTGATACTTGGGAGCATCCCAGAGAGACTGTTTCAAACTTGAAATACTCTTATAAAGCATTTGATAATTGGACTGCAAATTCTCAAAGACACTTGCAAGTGATTCCAATGTCATAGTACCTACCGCAACACTTTCCTGGATTCTATCCAATGACTTCCATAATATCCTCTATGTTGTCTAGCCATTATTTATGTCATGTAGTCTCTTACTAAAGTTGATCCTCCTTTGCTCTCATGCCTTAAATTTTGATTTTTCAAACTTCTGAATATTTGCCTCTACCTTATCTAAAATCAACTTTACATTGTGTCATAACTTTGACATGGGTGTTTGATCATCAATAGCTTTCATTTCAACATTCAAGTTTTCAAGATTGGTCAACACCCTCACTTGTAGACATCTCATGTCAACCACTTTCCATACTATTTCAACACCATGTTCTTGCTTCTGAGATAACATTTCTTCAAGTGCATTTTGTTGAACAATTGTAAACTCTTAGAAAGTGCATCATTGTTTTCATGTATGTATGTATGTATAATAATGAATAATAATATTGTTTTCATGTATGTCAAAATAATAACTAACAATTACAATTGGATCATATAATAATGAAGTAGTCAAACCAGCTAATCAACAACTAAAAAATTTTAACAAGTGTTTCCAATGTCATAGTACCTACCACAACAATTTCCTAGATTCTATCCAGTGGCTCATATAATCTTCGCTATGTTTTCTAGTTGTTGTTTCTATCATGTAGTCTCTTTCTAAAGTCGCCCCTTCTCCTTCGCTCTTGTGCCTTAAGTTTTGATTATCAAACTTATGAATATCTGCCTCTACCTTATCTAAAATCAACATCATTGTGTGTTGTAACTCTAGCATAGGTGTTTGGTCATTAGCAACTTTCATTTCAGCATTCAAGTTTTCAAGATTGGTCAACACCCTCACTTGCAAATCTCTCTTGTCAAACACTTTTTGTACTATTGTAACACCATGTTCTTGCTTCTAAGCTAATAGTTCTTTAGGTGCATTTTCTTGTAAAACATTAATTTTTTTGAACAATTGTAAACTCTTATGTATGTATATATGTATATATATGTATGTATGTATATATGTATGTATATATATGTATATATGTATGTATGTATGTATATAGACAAAGAGATCTTGTGGATTGTGGATTATGGATTATAAACAAAAAATAAAAGAATAAAGCATGATTTTTGTTGGAAATATTATGAAAGGCTAAGTTACTTAGACGGGAAAGGTGAATCAGTAACTATTAAAACTTTTAACTTCAATTACTCAATTAATCCTTCATGTGAATTCTGATCTAATTGCATGCATAAGAAACTGAAAATATGAAAGCATACATAACACTTTGACACAAGATTTGGTGACCCAAAAACCTTCCAAATAGAAAGTAAATTTTGGGTGGGGATGATACCCATAAACTTTAGAACTGCAGTATAAATTTGGCTAGTTAAGGCTTATATCGATCACTTCTAATGATTTTCCTCGTTAGGAGCAATAAGGACTGCTAGGTCCGCCTTGTTAAAGGATTTACAAACATTCAATGAAGTATGCACTCAATAAAGAGATTTACATAAGACTCTTAGGTCTACCTTGTTAAAGAATTTGACTAACCCACCTATTAGGATGAAGTAGTGGTTGATCTCTAATCTACAACTTTTTTTGCTGAGTGAGATTCCTTTGTGTGTATAAATCACCTTGTTGTGATAGATATATCTTTTTTTCTCCTTATACTGTTGTAGCCTTTGTAATTTTCTCTTTTTTCTCTTCTCCTCTCATTCATTGGATGTGATACAATACATTACATATATAACAATCCAATTATAAAATAACAAATTTGGCCACAATACTAGTTTACACAAATATTACAAAGTCGGCTCAAATGTAGACACTCAATTTCTGAAGACTAACTCGGTGAGGTTCTAATACTCGACATCCACTGTCAATGCCCGACATCATCATGCACTCAATAGATGTAGAAGCTTGGTCCATACTGATCACTTCCAAGTAGTCTTGAACTTGGTCTACATTGGTGACTCGGTGAATATTGTGAAACTCAACGTATAAACTAAATCACTTGATTCAAACTGCATGGCTCGATCAATGCTTTCACTACGAGCTCGATATAAAATAAATCACTTGGTTAACACTGAGTAGCTCGATTAACACTGGACTCACATTACATCAACTGTGAACTCAGTAAGCATTGCACAACTCAATTTTCCTAGTAAACTCATCATACACTGAGATGCTCAGATTACAGGGTTGATCTTCACAGTAATTGTAACTACTTAGCACACACTAAAATTTGTCCAAAGGACTCGGTAGCAAATGTAGAACTTGATAACAACTGAAATGCTTGGTTAAAATTGTTAACTATAGAATAAGCTTGGTAGATACTTACAATCTGAATAAGTGTATGTCACTAATAACAAACTTGACTCTTATGTCAACAAATTTTGTACAAATTCCATTGTAAAAAGAACAAAGACATTCTAATAGTGAATAAACTAATTAAAGAAATGGAAAATTGACAAAACACTATAAATTATCTATTGAAGCCTTTCCCTTCATTCTATTTGTATGTAAGAGGAAATCAAGATTGAGAAGCCAGATTAAAGATGGTGTTCACTTCTTCCATAACTGCTTTCCTTTTCATTATGTTGGTCATTTTTTGTTCGTCATCTTTGAATGATGGATTTTTTCAAGGTAAACTTATTTACAAATTGTTTGTAGGATTTGTAGCTTAATGATGATATATAAAAACATTTTTATGACTTGTCTACTACTTTTTGTGTGAGAAAAGGGGATAAATCTATCAAAGATATCATACATTCATATATTCCTCCAAAGGTACTTTTAATCTATGAAATTCAATATAAGAGCTAGGAACCCTAGAAGTGAACGAAGCATTCAATAAATTGTGTGGATGGGAGCTTGAAACTTGAGCACAAGCATTTGGAAACCAAAGGGTTAACACATATCTTGCATATGCCAAGGGATTTCCAAGGGAAATGGATTAGGTTCATCTCGAGCCAAGTCTATGCCATGCATTTATGGTTAGAGAAATTATTCAAATTATAAAGAAGATGATACACAGGATAACAGGGCTACCAATGTTGAACAAGGAAAGGACTACAAAAAAACCTAGGTCAAGTTGAACTGATTAAGAGAACTCTTTCCTAGTGGGATGACATAGGCATGAAACTTAATGGAGTTACAGACATGGAGATAGAGTTTGGTATCCATGTGATTGCTTATAAGATATACAACTCTAGTAGATTGAATAACATCTTATGTGAAGCTGTTGACATGTCATTCAAAGTTGTGAAGAACAACTTGTCCTTCAACTTTTCTGAGCTACTGGTGAACCAATTCAGCAAGAATATGGAGAGCATTTGATTCTTGAAGAATAATCCATGTAAGTTTGGTTCCTTGTTGACTTGTCTATTCTTTTATGTGCAAAAGTTCTTTCCTTCCAAAGGAACTGTGGAGTGAATGCACCAAGTTGTGGTGCCAAAAATATGACACACAACTCAATTTTCAAAATTCTAAAAGTGTGCACATGCTTAGGCTTGGGCTCTACAAGCCTTAGGCTTGTGGATCCCAAGACTAAGTGCATGTGCGCTTTTTAAAATTTTCATATCTAGGCTACAAACCCATGACCCATTCCTTTTTCTCTTCTTTCTTTTTGTTGTTTCCTTTTATCCCCTTGACAACACCCATGTAGTTTGTAGAAGTTGAATTTTCTTATTCTCCTCCTCAAAATGCCTCCTTGTCACCACAAATCAAGATCGGGATCATCAAGTATGTTTTCTACTCTTGTTTTTGCATTGTTTTGTATGTTTTAAAAGTTTTTTTAAAAATTTGTTTATTTATTTAAAATACAATTGGTTTCTTATCAGGAAATGTGAATAATTAACAACCAAATCCCCAGCCTAATAAAAAATTCAAAATGAAAACCTTCCACAAGAACAAAATCAAAACCCTCCACAAGATCAAAATGAAAACCCTCTATAAGAATAGAGAGAAATTTTGCAGCCTCCACCAATTGAAAGACCTCCTCTTGGCACCCAAGAAAATATAATGAATGAAATAGAAAGAGGGAAAAATGAATTAGAAGCAATCGTTGGTAGATTGAAAGCTTGTGGGAATACTAATCCTATGAGACCATAATTGACATCCTCCCTTGAGTCCATTATGAGTCATGTAGCTTATGTTAGTGGTCAGTTAGATATTTGGCATGTTAAGAGAGAATAATAAAGAAGATATTATGCAAACAAATTATCCTATAAAGATGTAAGAAAAAGGACATAGCGAAAGATAGCATATGTGCGTTGTTTAAAAAGCCTAGAGAAAAGACATTGTTAAACATACAACTAAAAGGTTCCCTATCCATTGGTGCATACATGATGATATTAGAAATAAATTTTGGGATAGATGGTGGATGGTCTTTGATGCCCCTCCCTGCAATAATCACAAGGTTCCAATGTATTTCTAAAAGAAATTGTATTGTGAATTTGTCTTTGGGGAGATTCCTCATTTTTTTGACATGTTAAATTCTTAGGGTAGAGGTGGGGGTTCATCATTTGAGAGGTCAGGGGCACATCGTGACCCTAATATAATTAGGGTGCTTGTTGTCAAGCCATCGGGTGAGAATGTCATTATTCCTTCAGTTGTGAAGGAACATGTAGAGACTGGTACTCTAGGGATTGTCAATGCTTTGACACAGACACTCATTCATTGCACCAGTCCATTAGTTGAGGAGGAGCCTTCTTTGCATCACGACCACATGTTCACATCATGTGGATCCTTATGCACATTTGACAGTCATGTTGTAGACAATATGGATGATGGGATAGTTACTGATGAGTTCTCGAGTGACACATTTGGCATTGAAACACATGCAAATTATAATTATAATAAACTAATTTGATCACATTTTGTATGTAAAGTGAATGACTAATTAATTAACATGTCTTGACATTGTTCAAAGTTCAGAGTAAGAGTGTTGATGACCCTAGTATAGATTCCTCGACCCCACTTTATGTCCCATCAATGAGTTGAGAGGTATGTATCGATTTAATCATTTGAATTAATACATATATTTATTAAGTAATCATTTGAAGGATTGACAATTTTTTTTAATCTATGTGCATTAGTTCTCTACTAGACTATCGACATTCACAAAGGGCTCTAAGCCTAGGCATGATACGAACTTCATAGAGGTACATTTGTTTCATGTTAATTTAATTCATTTGATTATATTATATTCTATAAAAAACATGTAAATTTTATTATATGTTTTACAGTTTTTGACGTTTGAGACTCCTCATCTTCGCCAATCCATCGATTGTGGAGTTGCTATCATGATGGCTAGTTCAAAGCCATTGATTGAGGTAAGAAATAGTTTCCATAGTTTAAGTTGTTATTTATAATAGTTAGTATTGAAATTTCAAATGGCATTTATTATGATCGAGTGATTATATTGATTGAATTGTTGTAGGGCCTTGTTACTCTCAATCAGTTGCAAGCCTTTGAGGTGGATGTATAGAGTAACTATTTGATGTGGTAAGAAAATAATTAATTTTGTGTGTACATATATTTGATTTCAATGTATAATATGATTCATATATACTTTTTTTGTATTAGCTCTAGTTAGGGAGGAGCCTAAACAAGAGGATGAGTGAACATGTGAGGAAGATCCCATCATCCCCATCATCTCCCTCCACACACTGACTGAAGTCCTCTAGGGATTTGTTTCCTTCCCCTCATGGGAAGGAGAAGATATAGGGATGGACAGACATGTATAAGCATTAGTGGACATTTATCTTAGATTTTATGTTAGTGGACATATTTGACATACATTTGACGTATATATGACATTTTATATTTGATGTATGACATTATATATATACATGACATCATATATGACATTATTGGTTATCATAATATATATAAAAAATTCTTGTTTATGTTTTAAGTATTTCATGTATTTCATTTTAATGTAATTTGCATCCAAAATAAGGGTAGGAATCATTATAATAAGCTTTGATAGTATCTTTTGACATGTGAATAAGGCTATGATATTAATTTGTATTTAAATTGTACAAGTTATGAGTACTTTTGATTAAGAGTAATTTATTTGGAGTTTTTGTTGGGATGAGAATAGTGAAACTTGAATTTGTATTATATTATACAATTAACATTGAAGTTTGAGTCTTGAGTTCGCTACATTATGAAAATCTCTAAGCTTGAATCTTATTGTCATCATAAAAATTTGAAGAGTTTATATTATATGATTTATCATTGAAACACGAGAAGACTTGAAATAAAGTTTTTAATTTATTCATGGAATTTGATATCAATATTTCTTGCTTATCCATGTATTTGCTTCAAGAGATTCATTCATGGAAATACATTATATATGCTCTTCTTATGATTCCTATAGCTATAGTTGTTGCATTTTTTCTTAGATATCTTTTTTCTATCACTACCTTGGTGTAGGGCACCTAGCAACCCTTGTTTTGATTGTGTTTGTGTCATTGTTGCTTTTAGGCTTGTTGTGACTCTAGCCAAGTCAGGATGGTGTGTTGGTGTGCTTAGATCAAGTTGGTTTGACTAAGCCTTGTTTAGGTATGTGCAAGCTAATAAACACTAGGAGGGACACTAGGTGGTCAAAGAGGATCAAAGTCCATACAATGATGTTGTGGAGGAGGACCCTTCAAAACTTGCTACTCATTAGGGGGAAAACCAAAAAATTGGGTAGATAATTAGATGGTTCTACTATTATTCCACTAGGAAGGGGAGTATTTATAGGAGGAAAAGGAATTAAGCAACCAATGAGAGGGAAACTCAGTGGAGAGATTTCTAGAATATAATTCTTGATGTGTGGGACATAATTTATTTGTGGTTGGAATCGAGTTGGAACAATAGTGTATGATATCAATGAGGTTGTATTCACTGTTGGAGGGGAAATTGGGAAAGTGGATGAGTGTGGAGGGAGAGTCATGTATTTTACTATATGAGGAATAAATTATCATGCCCATGGATTCTCCCCCATCCCCTACTCTCTCCCTCCCACCCTCTCCCTTCCCCTACTCTCTCTCTCCCCTACCTCTATCTCTCTCTCCCTATCTCCTATCCCCCTCCTCTCTCTCCCCCTTTCTCTCCCTCCCTCTCATACCCTACTCTCTCTCTCTCTCTCTCTCTCTCTCTCTCTCTCTCTCGCTCTCTCTCTCTCCCTCTCCCTCTCTCCCTCCTTTCTCTCCCACTCTCCCATCCCCTACTCTCTCTCTCACCCTCTCCCATCCTCTAGTCTTTATCTCTTTATCCCACCCTCTCCCATCCCTTCTCTCTCTTTCTCTCCCCCTATCCCACCCTCTCTCTCTCTCACGCTCTCTCCCTCTCACTCTCTCACACCCTCTCCCATCCCCTATTCTCTCTCTCTCTCTCTCTCTCTCTCTCTATCTAACCCTCTCTCATCCTCTCTCTCTCACCCTCTCCCTCTCCCTATCTCTCTCTCTAATCTACCCTCTTCCATCCCCTATTCTCTCTCTCTCTCTCTCTCTCTCTCTCTCTATATATATATATATATATATATATATATATACTCATGTATCTATCTTGATCTTCATCTCCATATTTCTCACACACATCTCTCTCTTTCTATCTTCCCCTATCACACCCTCTCCCCCTCTCTCTCTCTCTCCCTCCTATATATATATATATATATATATATATATATATATATATTCATGTATCTATCTTGATCTTCATCTCCATATTTCTCACACACATCTCTCTCTTTCTATCTTCCCCTATCACACCCTCTCCCTCTCTCTCTCCCTCCCTCCCTCTCCATCCCTCTCTCCCTATCCCACCTTCTCACATCCCCTACTCTCTCTCTCTCTCTCTCCCTCCCTCCCTCCCCACCCCCACCCCCCCCCCCCCCCCCCACCCCCCCCTCCCTCCCTCCCTCCCTATCCCTATCCCACCCTCTCCCATATCCTACTCTCTCTCACTCTATACCCTCTCTCCCTCTCTCCTTCCCTCTTTATTGAAACTCAGGCTTACGAAGTGCGTGTGCACTATAGCACCTACACACTATGCAAGCTTAAATTTAAAAATACTTTAAATAGTGTGTGCATGCTATGACATGAACATGCTATTTAAAGCTTTGAATTTTACCAAGCCTAAGGCTTGGATTTTCCTTGGGAATCCAACCCAAAGGTTTGGAGTCTCTAAACTGGTCTGAGACATGTTTTGCAATAAACATACAAAAAAATATTGATTTTTCTTGTGTTCTCTCCTTCAAGTTTCCTTGCGGTTGAACATCAATAAAATTAGGTTACATGACATTGTAGATCTCTATATTAGCTATATAACCATATAATTTATTTTGAATTTGAACTATTTCAAGTCTTTCAACTATAATTTATTTTGAATGCATGTCCATTTTCTGTCAAAAACCAACATGTATTAATTGGGGTGTAGATTTTAGCTCATTCATCAAATTTTACAACAACTTAGTTTTTTAGAAACTAGACTCCATTCTACACACTTTGAAAAAAACAAGTTTTGATCTTAGATTAGTTTTCAATCATTTATATGGGGAGCATATAGATATTTCACATTTTTGGGATGTGTCCAATTACAAAATTCATTAAAAAAATACACATTATAAAATTACTCAAAAAATCTGGGATAAACTACACAATGTTAGGTAACTTTTTGGTAGAGCGATTAAAGAATTTTCAAAAAAAAGTTAAAATTTTAGGGGGCTCACACTTTGCACTATGTTATGTTTAAAAAAAAATAGTACCACTTTCTTTGGCCCCCTTTTTTGAGGACCTAAACTAAACCATTTTGGAAAAAATAGTAGTTTAGAAACTAGATTCAAAGGACTACTACTTTTGTGTTTTTCATATCTTAAAATTATGAGCATAACTATCTTCACATTCTTGTCAAAGCTTAAAAATTGTTGATTTCAGAAAAAGAAAAAGTGACCACTTAAACCCTCTTTTGGCACCATAACTTGGTGCACTTACCCTATAGTGTGGAAGAAAGATACACCAATGTTATATCAAATTAATGAATTTATAAAAGAAATGGGTGATAACTTTAAAAGTATAATGGATGCTTATTTTGAAACTTTCAAAGAGAAAATGCAAAGCAAATATAGAATTCTTAAGAAATTAGTGGAAGACTGTGAACAAGATATTTTGGTTGATTTTGATAAAGTACATATCTAAGTATTCATGCCAAGAGTGGCATGGGTTAAGCCCCTAGATATGAAGTAAACATATATGATACAAGGGGCATCATTGAAGCTTTCTTGAAAGAGCATATTTTCCCCAATTCACCTTATTTTGGCACTTGTGGGGAAGCCAAGGCAAAAATTTCTCTTGAAAAGCTTCCCCAAGTAGTGAAAAGAGGAAGAAAGAAGGTGGAAAAGATACTTAAGGCCACCAAATCCTCTAATTCCTCTCTCTTGTTAACTAAAGGAAAAGGAGAGGAAGCACATTTAGAGGAAGATGAACTTAAAGAAGAGGAACCTCCTAGGAAGAAAGGGAAGGTCATAATCTCTAAACCTACAAAATCCTCCCCTGTTGTATTCACTAGAAGAACAACAAAATCAAGGAAGAAATTGAAGTTAGGTAATGATGATGAAGAATATGAAGTAGAGAAAATCATATTTCAAAAGACTTCCCCTACCTTTGTAGAAAGATTGAAAAGACTAGAAGGAGGAGGTATAAGATCTTTCAAAACTCTTTAAGTATGATACTACAAGTGTAGAGGAGAAGAAACAAATAGAAGATACCCTAGTGGTAAAAATGGCAAAGTGGAAATACTCTAATAATAAACTGGTCAAGAAAGTTCCTAAGAATATTCTGAAGGTAGATACACCTATATGGGAGATTGCACTTAATGTTTCAAAAGAAATAAGAGAATAGACTTTGAGGCAACTTATGCCTAATCTATTAGGCAAGGAAGTAAAGGAGTCATTAAAGAAAAATGAGAAGAATCTTACACCAAAATTTAGTACATTACTAATCCCATTAAAGGATATAGAATATATCATAAAATCCAACACTATAGCATGGAATAATATCTATTGGCTACACAAGCCTAGAGATCAAATTTTGCAAATTGATGACAAGGATAACAAAGTAGAAAATGTGGAAAAAGGAAATGAAGATATAGATGATGAGGAAATAGAAAACATGGAAGGAGATGATGCTAAAGATGAAGAAGCTGAAGAAAATATAGGAGGAGATCTTCCTAAGATACATAGTATTGAAGACTTAGATCCTAAAAAGATAGCAGCGGATGTAATGGCCTCTTGTCCTAACTCTCTAAGAAAAGCCTTAGTGCCATCTAGCTCAAAGAAGGCTGCTACTAAGCTAGTTGAAATAAACACTACTTCACCAAGCACTCAACTAACCATTGGAGCAATATTATCAAGTGCATTGATGAGTGAATTTTCCATCACTTCATCTACTAAGCAACAAACTCAAATCACTCTAGCATCAAGCTTAAACGAGTCACAACAAGGTATTGCAAAAATTCCTATTGCTAGTGTTATTTCTTCCACATTTGTTATTATTCTTACCTTTTCTACTACTATTTCTACTATTATTACTACCATGGCAAGTGCAATGATAGTTGAGGTTAAGCCTCAACTGAGCATTGATGCATTGAGTAAAGGAAATAAAATTGTTCCTTCAATTAAGAAAGAAAAGGGTAAAGATGTAGAAAACTCTACTAAAGATATTGAACTAGAAGAGGATATCGTGATACTATATTGGGATCTTTCCAATTTGACTACTAATAAAATGGATACACTTGGAGAGCTTTGGAAAAAGAGGGCCAACTAGTAGAAGCTCAAGAGAAGAAGAAGAAAAACTAGGTTCTTGAAGACATAAAAATCATATTTGTGGATACTCTAAATATTAAGGTTGATGAGAAACAACCTATTTTGGATCAATTAATATAAGTTGTTCACAAGTACAATGGGGACATCAATGGGCAAGATAAACTTCTGTAGAGGACAAAATTGTTTTTTCAGAACAATGTTTTGGAAAAGGTAGCACAAAAGATAGGCATTCACCAAGTAGAATTGTCTACTATTCTTGCTACATTTGAAGTATCTATAAATAATGTTGTTGATTTGTTTGTAAAGTTAAGTGATATATCTAACTTTACAAAGGAAATAAAATATAAGCTAGCCAAGATAGATACTTATTTGAATGCAATTTCACATCAATTTTCACTTGACCCTAGCTACAGATCTGTACATTTTATAAAGATTAGATATCTGACAGACCTTTAAGCTGAATTTTTAAGAGAAGACACTAGGATAAGGGCCACACTTGTAGAAATTTGAGGCATTATCCTTCCTAACATGGATGAAATGCAAAAACATATTACACATACAAAGACATTGATCCATGATAACAATTTCTCCATAGTTGATCATATGATAGAACTTTCAAAAGAAGTGCAAATAGCCTTACATACATCAAAAGTATTGAAAGAGAATTGGGACAAGAAAATGTCCATAATTTTGAAGGTACATATTGATTTTTCATCACATTTTGGTATTACCTTGTAGTTATGCATTTTTTTGGCACTTGTGTCAAAAAAAGGGGAATGTAAACATATATCATATGTAAGGGAAAATTGTATATACAAAGGGGTATATGTGTACAAAATGAAAGATGTATATACAAAGTAGAAAATGTGTTTACAAAAAGGGAGTTAGAGGTTATCGAGCAACAACAATAGTAGACAACAGACAAAATTAAGTTATAGACCTAGATATGTTGATAGGAGGAGTTTTGACATATATTTTGAGCATTCCATATTTTGTTATAATAAGTGTTTTTGTCACTAATGCCAAAGGGGGAAGTTTTTGACTTAATGGCCAAATCATTTTTCTATTAGTGACTCAACACTTAGTCAGTTGGTTGCATTTTCACTGAGCTCTATAGTTTCTATCAAGCTTATCATACTGCTAGCAATGTTAACCAAGTGTTTTAGTTGCTACCAAGCCAATAAATAAGAGTACAATTCATGCCAAGCTTCATAATGTCTACTGAGCATATGAGACAGAGTATAGTGTTAACTAAGCTCTATAGTGTAAGCCAAGATTTTAGTGCTAACAAATTGAATGAAGATAGTATTGACCAAGCCATGTAGTGTCAACCGAGTAATTCAATATCTATCGAGTTCTTCAATATTCACCAAGTCATCCAATACTAACCTAGTTCTTGCTACTCCAAGTGATTAGTATGTACCAAGATTCAACATCAATCAAGTGCTAGACTCTTTTGAGTGTTAACAAATTTTTTTTCGAGTGTTAGAACATCAATTGAGTTGTCTTTAGAACCCGAGTTAGAACAAGTGAGCCGACTTTGTGAAGATTTTAGAGTTTGGTATTGTAGCCACTCCATAAGGTAATTAAGTTGATTGGTATATATGTAATGTATTATATCATGTATCTAAACAAGTATGTGAATAAGAAGAAGAAGCATGAGTTCAAATTAAAGAAGGTTACAAGTAGTATAAGGAAAATAAGAGACTTATCTATCACAACAATTTGATCATTATTATTCAAACAAATCTCATTCAAAAAATTGAGATGTAGATCAGAGATCAACCACTAATACATCCTAACAGGTGCATCAATCAAATCCTTTCACAAGGTGGACTTAATAGTCTCATTCCAAAACTCCTAATAGAGTGCATACTTCATTGTATGTTGTAAATCCTAAATTACAAGGTGGAACTAACAATCCTTATTGCTCCTAATAGGGAAGATCATCAAAGCAATCAATTTTAAGATTTAATTGGCTAACTTTATACTGCAACAATAAATCTTGTGGGTACCATCCCCACCCCAATTTTACTTTCTATTTGGAAGGTTTCTAGGTTACCAAATATTGTGTCAAGTGTTATGAATGTTTGATTTCTTTCAATCTTTCATCAGTGAATATTTAATTGGTTTTTGATTCACCCCCCCCCACCAACCACCTAGTCTATATTACATTTCCAAGACATAGTTTCCTCCCATTAATAGAATGACTCTTCTTTTGTTTCTCAACAATGGCTCAATACCCTTCATTATTCCACTCATTTCTTCATCATCATTTACTTCACAAATTTTCTTTATTAGGATTTCTCTATTTTTCTTGTGTTCTTCAACAACTCTTCTTCTTCTATTAATCAATCTATTATAAAAATCTTGTGGGATATTCCTTTGTATGCCTTCAATATTTTATTCCTCATAACCATATGCCTAACTACACCACTTTCTAGTTGTAGTCTATCCATGTTGCTATACAGACTATAGTACTTATTTAATTGAACCAAATTGTCATCATTAATAATTTAAACATTTGTATTCTCTACCTTTGGATTCCAAGTCTTCTTCCAAGTGGATGTCCTTACTTCTCAAAATACCTTTTCTATTGGTCTATCCTCTATTTCTTCTTCATCTCCAGACTCATCTAATTCAACCATCTATAAAGTCTTTCTTCTCTTTCTAGGCCCACTTGACAATTGCTTGGTTATATTTTTGCTAGGTGACTCAATTTCTTCCTTTGCCTTGGTGAGTCTCTCTGATTTCCTTGTGGCTAGAGGAATGGCTAATTTAACATCAGTAATAGTAACCTCTTCTTCATCAATCTTCTTGGTTGTTTGTACAACAATAGGTTCTACTTGAGCTATTGCTACATAAGAAATTATAAGTATCTATGAAGTAGATCCTGCTACTATGATTCTTTCTGAAGGTTCTACCACTACAAGGGGTATGACTGCTAATATCTTTGTTTCTCCACTTTCTTTTGTTTCTAAGGAAATTCATTAAGTTCCTCTATGGTCATACTAGATTCCTTCAAGATAGCTTCTACCCTTTTGTCTACCCTTTTCTTAATGTCTTTACTATAAATTTCACTGGGAATTTCTTTCATCTTCTCATCATAAGTAGTCCATCTAGGGCATTCCTTATCCCTAACAGACTCTAGGATGATCTTTACATAGATTTCTTGATATCTTCACTCATTCATATCCCATAGGGTCTATGAACTTAACTTTGGGTTCAATTGCTTCCATACATGTGACATCAGTTTCAACCATGAAACATAAGTCATCCTTGTACTTCTCTACTAGTGATGGAGGGATTATGAATCTATTCTTCATCTCAAAT
Organism: Cupressus sempervirens; assembly: GCA_028749045.1. NCBI lineage: Eukaryota > Viridiplantae > Streptophyta > Pinopsida > Cupressales > Cupressaceae > Cupressus > Cupressus sempervirens. The sequence goes on along the minus strand of CM053791.1, from coordinate 818,387,256 downwards.
TGGAAACTCTTCATCATCTTGGATACATCTTCAATGATTCTTTTTTCTGATTATCTCCTATAATTATAAGTGATTAAATTCATTGTGCACTTTTTTTCCATTCCATTCATGGTCTAGCACACCTAGAAACTTTCAAATAACTTGGAAGAATAGGTGAGTTATCATTTCAAATCTGAAAAATGTACTCTTTTTCCTTTTCAATCTCTCAATGTTATCAAGAAATTGTTGCTTCACAATTTCAAACATATTGATCTTTTCCCTTTTAACTATCATCAGATATGTTGCATGGATAATTCTAGCAAGTACAAAAGTCAACCTTGAACCATGGCTCATCTTGTAGCCTATAATTTTTCTGATCATTCTTACATCATTTTCCTTAATCAAATCAATTATCATGTTTCTTCCTTTTGACTTGGTCTTTAGGTTGGTTTCAACCAATTTCTTAACTTTATTTTCATTCACAGGATTGCCCCCTTTATTGCTTAATCTAGTAAGCCTATGGATCGTGTCATTGTCTATCATGACAGGGATATCTCCTACCCAAAACATTCTATCATGGATTCTACTCAAGATTATTCTGCTCCATTCATGGTTATCAAACTCTATATAAAACATCTACATGATAATATTCAGTTCTTCCAAATGTTAAAAGCCTTGTTACAAAGATAAGTCATTGTTACATACCACATCCAAATCCTTGTGAATGTCACTATCATCAATAGTATCAAATTACTTGCAATGAATGTATGCTCTTACATCCTCTATGTGCAATACATTCAATGGAACTTGCAAAAATGCTCTCAAAGGATATCATCCAATGACACAAATGGGTGTTTCTTGAACTTGTACTATGGTCTCTCACTAACATCACTTACAGTAAGTTTTTCCATCTTAACTGCTTCAATAACTTCAAAAACACAACATAAAAACTCTATAAAATACCTAGAATTTTCATAACTAGGGATTTCCTACTTTGCACTCAAATGCTTCCAATTTTCCTTTACTTCACTGTCAAATCACTCTCAATTGCTTCTCAATTCTTCACACAATCAAATGGTACTCACAATCTTGTTTGCATCCTTGAAATCTTTTCAAATTGAACTTCTCATTGATTGTTATTAGCCAATAAGATTATTTTCATTTATATGACCTCATACAATCTCCAAATGACTTGTTCTCTTAACTAGAGCTTTATTACTATCTATTTTTCCTTTTATTAACTTCACAACTTCTAACTCAATCTCTAATCTTTGTTCCATCTTTCCGATACTCTATCTTTGATAGAAAAGTGCTCAATTCAAATAAGATGAATCACATACAATGGCAGATTTCAATCTCTCATCAGGTACACCAAAATATTCTTCTTCTAAAACCACATGTGAACTAGATGGATCATTTTCTTTTACAAATACTTCCTTGAATTCTTCAACATGCTCTTTGAGTGCTTCTTTCTGACTATTATTGATGCAGTCATTCCTTTTGTCATTTATGTTATTGTTCCTTTTGAAGTTTTGGTTCCTATTGATGTTTCTCATATCCATTCTTCAAAATCTTGCAATGTGACCAAGATTGTTGCATAATTGACATACTGGTGTACTTCTTCTCTAATTAGGTCATTCTGATTGACTAGTGCTTTATAATTCGTTGCAATGTGCCCAAAATTGTTACTCACAATGTTTATCCTTGTTCCATCATATCCTTCTCCATCATTAGATCTACTTTAGGATCTCCTTCTTTCATTACCTATAGGGTTAGTATCCCTAAACATTCTACTATTTCCATTATTACTATCAAACTTAGGTTTCCTACAATCTATTACTTTATGTCTAAAACCATGACAATTATAACAATAGAAATTAGTAATAGGTTTGAAAGACTTACCTATGCAATATCTCTTCATATGAAAAAATTCATTACATATAAATAATCTACCTTTGAATTCATATCCTACTTCTTTAGGTGGCTCAACATTCTCTACTTGTTTAGGTTCATCACATTTCTCAGGTTGACTATCTTCCTCAACTTCTTTATGTACCTCTGTCGACTTGCTTGGTTCAATCCTATTCTGATCATTCTCCTTAGATTTAGAGGTTTCAATAACTGGATCTAGTTCTTTTCTAGCTTCAGCTTTCTTTTCTAATTTTTCTCCAATAATATATCCAAGACTTGTCTTATGATAAGAAGATCTCTGATAAAATATGTTTTCATCAATTTTATCACCACTAGAATATAACTTCTCTAACTATTTCTTAGCCTAAGTCAATTCTCCTTTCACAATAGTGTTGTACTTCTCAAGTTATTTATTCTGTATTTCGATAGAATCTAATTCAGATGTTACTTGAGTCAGATGGGATCTTAGATCTTCATTCTTAGACTTTAGATGTGATTCAATCTTGCTATCATCTTTCTTTCAGCTCAAGTTTAGTTCAACAATTTTCAACTTGTGTTTTAAAATCTCATTTTCTTTCTTTAGGGTTGCCACCTATTTAGTATCACTGGTATTGTCTCTGGGTTCTTTTCTAGATTTGATATGATCAATCTTATCTTTCAATTTCCCAATGTAATCTTTTGCATCTTCATACCTTCCTTTCAGTTTGTCTCTTTCTTTAGTAAGAAGATCAATCTATTCAAGGGCTTCTTCAAGATTCCTCTTTAACTATTCCATATCCATGGGGATCTTACTCAAGTTGTTAAGCCTCTTTTGAGTAACTAGGCTCTGATGCCAATTGTTAGAAATAAGGTAATATTGAGAGGAAAAATTTTCCCACAACTAAATATTGTTAATTACTTTATAACATGCATATGAAAGTAAATCAACATTGTTGAATAATGAATAAATCCATACAAAAATAGAACTCATAACACCATATTTTGTTAACTAGGGAAACCTCAACCAAGGGGAGACCCAGTGGGGATGGTACCCAAAAAATGATCCACTAAACATAAGAATCATATTAAGGATACTGACCTTGTTAGGAATCTATAAAATACATATAGTGTCTCAATCCTTGTTAGAGGACTAGGTTGTATTAAAAGCTTCAAACCTATGAGGAGTTGCTTCAACCCTCTTAGGAGTTAGTATAAACAAAATGTATGCAAGATGAGCCCATTTCCCAAACATGCAATTATACAATGTAGTTCTTATATACAAAAGAGATAGATACAAAAACCTCTTTATTATTGACTATTGTACTTCATATATCTCTGATCTTACATTAGAATTCACATCACATAGGCTTCACATAAGTTTTCATGTTGCATAAATCATTCACATTAACACACATAACTTCACAAGTTATGATTTCTTACTTATACCTTTCCTTTCTACAAAAATATGTCCAGTTGGCCTTAATGCTTTCACATGTTTGACTAAATACAAAATTAGCTCATATTAACTTAGGGTTAACATCTTGGATGTTGTCCCTAATTAGTTAAGAAATTATTTTGTTCCCAAAATAATTCCCTAACCTGTAAATATCACTTTTCTACCATGCTTTGTTCTACTCTGTTTACAGCCTTTACTGGTAAATCTGATATATTTGATGTCATATTATCTATACCATACTACACACTTATCCATGTCATCAGGGAACTCTATACTACCTATCTAGAACTATGCACATACCAAATATCTCTGTAGACTATGAATGACCAAAATTATCTCTGTACTACGAATGAAACTATCTAACACTTGGACAATTTTCTATTATAGATAGTGAGATCTTTAAATGTAAATTCTTCCATCTCATCCCAAGATATATGTTTTCATAAATGACAACCTTAACTCATCATACTTATCGATATTTCCAACATATATTCTTTTATAACTTCCTTTGTTGTTTTTTCTTCTACTAGAAGGGCTAAAATCATATCTTCTAGAGTTTATGAAGTGATTTGACCACCTGTAAATACAAAAATACTATATTTTAAAGATATGATATTTAACATTATTCCCTTAGCATCATCATCATCAAAAGGATCTTTAACCTCTATAAGTCTCCTAATGAAATCTATCCCCTAAGATTTTATCTCCTAACTAATTTGAATATTTTATAATGATTTTTTTTGCCTCTATTATAGCCCTTATTCTATTTTTGGTTCTCACACCCATTATGTGGCTTTATTGGATGAGGATTCTTTGTCTTTCTTCTCATCTCTTCACTGAGAATAGTACCCACTACATTATGGGAAACTAGCTTGATCCTACTTGAAGTGCTAACTGCTATTAAAACTCAATTCCAATTTCTTAGTAACAAACACAACAAGAAAATTAGTTTTTTCTTATCATCTTGTGTCATGCCAACTAAATATTTTTGGTTGATTAGAGTGCTAAATTCATTAATATGATTTTTCATGATGCCACCTTCCTTCATCTTGACTATGTATAGCTTCTTTATTATGTATACATTATTTTCAACGGATGTCATTGCATACATATGAATGAGTTTGTCCCATACTACTTTGGTTTTTGTTTTAATTGTGACATTAAAGAGGACATTATTGGACAATGAGATAAATTCATTTTCTCTTGATTTCTTGTCAAATATTTCCCTATCTTCACCCTTCATTGATGTTGACTTCTTCAATTTCCCTTCATGTGTGAGTGAGAGGTCTTTCTTTATCATAAAAGACTCCATGCATACTTTCCACAAACCTTAATTGTGTCTAGAGAATTTTTCTACCTTCACTTCTTCCATGGTTTTGTAATTTTTAGTCACCAAAATATCAACCAAAAATCCTATCTTTCTTTGATACCAATTGTGAAGTAATTGGAAGTGTGATTTAAGTGAAAGAAAGATACGAAATTGAAAAAACTAGGAAACAAGACCAAAGACACTAAGATTTATAGTGGCTTACCAATTTGGCTCAATCCACTTTTAGTAGGGGAACATCTCTTACTAATATCTCTGTTTGTTTGAGTTACACATCACAAAAAATTTCTGAATACAAATTTAGAATAAACATTTTCCACTCAACTTATAAAGAGATTTCAAACATAAATTAAAATACATAATATTGGAGAGAAAACAACAAGTGATCAGTGAGATTCATACAACCAATAGTTATTCTATACAGAAAGAAGCTGGATACAAATTATAATCACTCCATTCCCTTATGGTCATCATTGTGATCTATATTAATATATTGATCATTAGGTGTCCCAAAACTAATCTTCATATATTCCTCTCTATTGGAGTTGTTGGTATCCAATGTTGCTATATTTTTTTTTAGTTTCTTATCGATTTTATTTCTCTCTTTCTAAAGATCATATTTGTTATTGTTGTCTTTTCCTATTTGTCATTTTTCTTAGTACCCATGTCCTATTTTCTTCCTTGGCCTCCCACACTGTGATATTTATTAGATCATAATATGGTTGACATTTTGACCTTTTCTGGTGATAGAAAACCTTGATTATGTTTGAAGATGAAAAGTGATTTCTCCTTAGCTTTCTTGATTCCTTATAAATATTATTTATGTTTTTTTCTAAATTTAATTTAATTATTATTCATTATTAACCTTCTTGATTCATTATGAAAATTATTTATGATTTATTTATTTTAATTTTATTGTTATTCATTTAAATACTACTTCTAAAAGTGGGCAATGGTCATTAATCTCCAAGGGGAAGCCCTTAAATATCACACACTAAGAAACATATCAAGTCTAAAAAAAGTAACCTTACCTATTTAATACTTTTAGTCTAGGAGTAGTCATTGTGTGTGATGTTTAATCCGATTGATATGAGGGACATGGCAACTGGACACATATTGGTAATAATTATAAGTACTAGAAAATTTTGATAGGATTTTTAGGTTCACTAAATATCAATTAGAATATGGTTTTGCATGAATTTTATGAATAAAAATAATCAAATATAAGTTAACCTTAAAAATAAAATTGAGCAAAATTAAAATGCATAAAATAAAATGAATTAGGCAATATCAAATAGGAATTATAATCATATCATAAATAGTAATAATAAAGATAAATTGGTTATCCTTGTATATGTTGTGTTTGATTACCATTTGCTAAGGATAGTGAGATTTGTACATTTCAAAACCTATGGATGTTGTGCACAATCCTATGTGGAAGACAAATAGAGCCATTTTATTTTCATGTAGTTGCCCACAATATCTTTCCTTGAAGGAGGAAATGAGAATTTCATTTATCCTAGAGTTACTAAGTTGTGAAAATAAACATTGTGACATAGCCCAATCCCTATACATTACGAGCGTTGAAATCTTGGAAACTCTAAAGAGCTAACCCCAACAATGGAAGGAGGTGATTAGTAAAACATAAACTATTCTAATCATGTTCTGAACTAAATTTCACATCTACAACTTTAGTCAATACTATGAACTTGATCTCTACTCACTTTTGAATTTGAATAAACTTATGAATTCTTAGATAAGTAGATGTTGAGATCGTGTTCTTTATTTGAGCACACTTATATAATTTAATTCAATTTGCATTTAATATAAATAGTTGGTCTTGTGATTCCTTAATTAAATAGACTTCTAGATTATGTTATTATCCATCACACTCAAAGATTATACATTCAAATTCATAGTATTTAAAATATTTCAATTTACAACCACCTTCGAACATTCATACAACAATCCTATATATGAGATTTACACATTTCAAAATATATTGATTTTGTGTACAATCCTATATGTGGAACACAAATAGAATCATTTTATTTTCATGTAGTTGTCTGTGATATCTCTCTTTGAAGGAGAAAATGAGTATTTCATTTATCTTAGAGTTATTAAGCTATAAAAATAAGTATTGTGACATAGGCCATTTCTTATATAATGCTAGTGTTGAAAGGAGAACTCTGAAAAGCCAACCCCAACAATGGAAGGTGGTGGTTAGTAACATATAAACTATTTTCAATCATGTTCTAGATTAAATTTCACATCCATGACTTCAATCAATAACCATGAACTTGATCTCTACTCACCTTTGCATTTGAATAGACTTGTGAATCCTTAGACAAATAGTCTTTGAGATCATGTTCTTTATTCCAACATATTTAAAGAATTTAATTCAGATTAAAATTGATTTAAACAATTGATCTTATGGTTCTTTAATTAAATAGACTTCTAAATTGTATTAGTATTCATCACACTCAAAAATTATTTAAAGAACTTGATTCAGATTAAAATTGGTTTAAACAATTGATCTTATGATTCTTTAATTAAATAGACTTCTAAATTATATGAATATTCATCACACTCAAAAACTATGTTCAAATTCAATATACAACAAGCTTCAAACATTGATACAACAATGATATTACAATAAGCATGGAACATAATTTTTGGGAAAATATTCAACCCAAATTCTTTGAAAATAAAACTCTCATCAAAGTCCAATGATCAAATTATATATTTATTGGGATCTGTATTCTGCCATGAGAGATGATAACAGATAAGAGTCCAACGGTAGGAGCATTGGTAATGTAGCTAACAGCTCTTATAGCAGATACAGGCATATGTCACCTTTATCGTTGTCATGCACTTCCCGAAGTCGCCATGATCTTTCAGTCTGCAGGTATCATTACAGCCGGTGGAAAAAGCATCGCAATACCCTTTGTATGAACCGCTCCAATATCCGCAATACCCAGGGGAGTAGTCATATACCATCGACTCTAATAAGTTATACATACAAACAAATTCTATATTAGAAAAATATTTAAGCATTTCAGAATTTGTAGAAAATATGAAGAAGAAGAAGATGAAGAAGAAGAATGCATTGTACCAGATGCAAAAGTAGAGGAGGCCGCAACTAATAATAAGAGAATGTAAATGTATGTCTTCGCCATTCGGACAACTAGTTAACTATTCTACAGACGTTTTCAATGACACACAATAAGACTTGATTTTTAGACTTAATAACAATATTATTTATAATTGAAACATATAATTTTTTAAAAACATAGAATCTCTCATTTGATGTAAACTCCAAATTACTAACTTCTAATTGTTCGTTAGTCACAATGTAAAGCTTACAATGACAGTAAATTAATGGGTTCTAGATAGCTTCAGATATTGTCCAATTTGAAATCGTTAGTTCAGATATTCCCCATTTGGAGTTTTGCGCGGACTCCAATTGAGGACTTTGTCTGGCACTTGCAGCTGGAGGGGTTAAATATTTATCTACCATTGGAGAATTATTTTCTTATATATCTCATCATGAAATACGGCAAAGAGGTATCAAAATGTACTTTTGAGTCCAAACGCAACTTCCAAATCCGGGCAAGAGACAACTTATATATTTATTTGCATTGTTAGTTTTCACCTCGCTACTAACGAGCAATTTAAATTACTTGTTTTGGAGTTTAACAGCCGAACACATCCGTCCGGATATTCCATACATATTTAAATTTTCTGCTTCAAATATAAAATAGTATCATTATTAATTTGTTTTTCTCATAAAATAGAGGAAAGGATGTTGGTAAACAGATTTGTCACTTGAAAATTGGTCTTACGGAAACCGTTCACAACAGTTGGATAGGCCCTTGGTATGCGGCCTTCCTCTGCATTTAGAAGGGCAGCTCCCTCGTATGATATAATTTTGAAATTTTTCTAATAAATATGAAATCAAACTTTAAAAGATGAGAAAGCTCATGATGACGAATGCACCACACGACTTCACAGCTTTCTTGAATTAACATAAAATTACTAATAATAGCAATCAAGATCTACGCTTAAGAACTATTGCTAGTAAAATGCTGATCAAAAGATTCATAAACATCTGCACAATACCATGAGAATACTCATTGCAAAGAAAATCAACATTTCTAACCATTTAAATTCAAAAGAAGAGAACTCAAATTGCACATTCCTTTATTTTCTTGCACCAAGAACCTAAGAGGAATTTCTGATTACAAAGACAAAATTTGTACATACTTTCCAAATATCATCTTCTAATCAAAATTTTAGCATAGTGCTCCTTTTTTCTAAAGTCCAAAAAGTCATTTTACAGAGTCAAAAAGAGCCTTTATATGGACATAGAGGTTAATAACTACCTCTTCGTGGTTAATAACCACCTCAAAAATATATAATTTTGGAGAAGTCAATTAACCTCAATAAAATTAACCTATACAAGGAAAAATTTCAAAAATAAAACTTTTAGCTAGAATTTCTAAGGATGTATATATATCCAATCACTGGTCTTCTAGCTATGAACTCTATCTATCTGAACATAATTGACTTATTCCAGAAAGCCCTGTAAGCATCGAGGATGATCATTATTGGTTCATAATTTGGAATGAACACATTCTCCATCCTGAGTTTGGCTATGAAGTATTTATTCTAAATCTCTTCTGACTCTTTTCGATAGGCTGAAATGTTGCAATCTTCTAGAATGACTAAAACCAGACTGAGCTTCATCATAGTTTTTGTATTTGATACTCAATTCTCTATTTCTGAATGAATTTGGATATTGAAAGAATCAAGAAGAAATTGGCAATCAATATGCTAAAGATCACTTACTGCTGCCCCGCCTGTGAGAGTAGAGACTAATTCCTCTGTAACTTTTATTTTCAGCTACTCCCACAAAGCTATTAGTTTTTCAAACTCAGTGATACCTTTGCTGATATTTATCATTTTCCAACTAACAATTTTACTCTAGATACGTGTCTGATTCTCAATTTGATCAACAATAATCTTCTCAATTTGAAATGGGAGCATAATCCAGCCTTTGATATTTATACTTCATGGTTCGGCTATTGATCCTTCCTATTGACCATTTTGAATTTCTTCAAGGTTCATAAATTGGAGACTTCGCAATTCAATTTAGAATTTGGAAATTGTTCATAAAATACCCATGTATCACTCAGAGTTTTCCTATTAAGGAAATCTGATGAATAACTGTAGCTTTCAGCTTGCACCGAAGCTTGGATTTACCTTTAAAATATTGCTTCTTCCTTTGTCTACGATAGCACCAATTGGAATGTGTTCATGTTTTTGGGTTTAATGTATATGAAGTTGCCACTTTAATTCCAAGCATACATGTTTGCTTTGTATTTGATCCTTTACAAGCTGGAGTGTTCGTTCACATAGACATTTTAGGGAATGGTTTGAGTTTTTTTTCCTATATTCTTATGCTCCAAAAATATCAAGTTAGTGTCTTCGTACTTTCCTTCTCAATTTTGAGCATTTGGATTGCCAACTTCATGATCATTAAACACCATGTTCATTAATCACGTGCTTTGTTATTAACAAGCCATAGCTTTCTAAGGTTGGGATATATGTGCTTTCTGGTCAAAGGTGACAGAGAAAGGAACTATAGTCAAATAACATGCCTTTGAGGCATTCTATTAAATAGTTGGCAATTGATGTCCCCGATTCCAAACAAACGCTCAACCAATGACATAGGAAAGCATTATATCAAACATTTCTCCTGTATACTCAGGTATATACCCATTAGCTTTTGTTTTCTCAACCATCCATTTCTAAGGTTCTCATTCACCAAAACTGCATGTAAAATGCTAGCATAAGCATATCCACATGCTTTTGAGTCAATTTTGGTAGACGATTCACGAGCACCCTCTTTTGACCAACGGCATTATCCTTACTTTAGAAAACTAATGGTATTTTGAATGGCATTAAACGTGCTATCTTTCTTCAAGACCGCAAGAAGGAAAGGCTCCTATTCAACACAACATATTGTTTAATGCTGCCACTTTCAATATTTAGAAGTCAGCTAATGCCTTGACTTGGAGGTGTGAATGAATCAGCAAAGTAAGTCACGGTTCCCTTGTTTCTCCTGCATATACACTGGAGTAGTTGAAGGAATCATTAATGTGCAAGCAATAGCAGATTGGACGTGTTCATCTTGATGTCTTCAATGTGCACAAAGCTTCAGAACCTAAAACATTGAGTAAAGAAATGCAATACTCCTCTTGTGGTGCTGATAGTTGCAATTGCTTCATTTGAATAAGCTTAACCTTAACCTTCTAAAGGTTAATTTTTCAAGCACATCTTAAGGGTATGTGCAGGATCATGGTGTGCCAAAAAGTGGCAATGTGAAAAAAATAGAGTTTGAACACGTCTAAAAGCGCTTCAAAATCCGCTCTGACTTTTTTTCACCTATCCAGGTACCAAACCTGGAAAGTAAGGCCCAAGCCTTATCGGATATCCGATATGAGATCCGATATCCGATATCGGCGGCATAAAAATTGGAGGGAAAAGGGACAAAAATTAGAGGGAAAAACAAATTTGTAAGTGATATAACTAATTTGAGTTATGAAATATGTAAAGATATAATATATAATCTATAAATATATAATATAATAACATAACTATTATATATATAATCTATATATTATATAATAATATAATATAATATTATATATATATAATGTAATGTAAAGATATAATATATAATCTATTAATATATAATAATATATTATGTTATTATTATTATTATTATCTATAAATATAATATATATTATTATAATATATTATTATTATATTTACTATATTTTTACTAAATATAATAACGTAATATATTATATATATGTTATTAATACATATTATTATTATTATCATATATAAATTATAATCTATAATATATTATTATTATTATTATCATATGTAAATTATAATATATAATATATTATGTTATTATTATTATAATCTATAAATTATATATATATATATGATTGTTATACTATATTATTATTATTTTTACTATATTATTTTTAGTGGAGTTATTTATATGGGTCAAAAGGGCTCACAGGATGACCTATGACCCCTTTCGACACATTCCATGATGACATATGTCTCTAAGGGATCCTAGGACCCCTAGGGACATATTAGAATAGTTTATATGGGTCGAAGGGGGTCACAAGATGACCTATGAACCCTTTCGACATATTACAAGACGACATTTGTCCCTAGGGGTCCTAGGACCCTTAGGAACATATTAGAATCATTCATATGGGTCGAAGAAGGTCATAGGGTGACCAATGACCACCTTCAACACATTCCACGATGACATATGTCCTTAGGGGTCCTAAGACCCCTAGGGACATATTAGAATCATTCATATGGATCGAAGGGAATCATAGGGTGACATATGACCCCCTTCGACACATTCCACGATGACATATGTCCCTAAGGGTCCTAAGACCCCTAGGGACATATTAGAATCTTTCATATGGTTTGAAGGGGGTCATAGGGTGAACTATGACCCCCTTCGACACATTACATGATGACATATGTCCCTAGGGGTCCTAGGACACCTAGGGACATATTAGAATGCTTCATATGGGTCAAAGGGGGTCATAGGTTGACCTATGACCCTCTTTGACCCATTAAATGATGACATATGTCTGTAGGGGTCATAGGACCCCTAGGGACATATTAGAATCATTCTTATGGGTCAAAGGGGCTCATAGGGTGACCTATTACCCCCTTCGACCCATTAGATGATGACATATGTCCTTAGGGATCCTAGGACCCCTAAGGACATATTAGAATCATTCTTATGGGTCAAAGGGGGTCATACGTTGATATATGACCCTCTTCGACACATTACATGACGACATATGTCCCTAGGGGTCCTAGGACACCTAGGGACATATTAGAATGCTTCATTTGGGTCAAACGGTGTCATAGGTTAACCTATGACCCCCTTCGACCCATTAAATGATGACATATATAGCTAGGGGTCCTAGGACCCCTAGGGACATATTACAATCATTCTTATGGGTCACAGGGGGTCATAGGTTGACCTCTAACCCCCTCTGACCCATTACATGACAACATATGTCCCTAGGGACATATTAGAATGTTTCATATGGGTCAAAGGGGGTCATAGGTTGACCTATGACCCCCTTCGACCCATTAAATGACAACATATATCCCTAGGGGTCCTAGGACCCCTAGGGACATATTAGAATCTTCAACCCATTACATGACGACATATGTCCCCAGGGGTCCTAGGATCCCTAAGGACATATTAGAATCATTCATATGGGTTAAAGGGGGTCATAGATTGACCTATGACCCTGTTCGACCCATTACATTATGACATATGTCCCCAGGGGTCCTAGGATCCCTCGGGACATATTAGAATCGTTCATATGGGTCAAAGGAGGTCATAGGTTTACCAATGACCCCCTTTGACCCATTAAATGACAACATATTCCCTACCGATCCTAGGACCCCTAGGGACATATTAGAACTGTTCTTATAGATCAACGGGGGTCATAGGTTGACCTATGACCCCCTTCAACCCATTAAATGATGACATTTGTCCCTAGGGGTGCTAGGACCCCTAAGGACATATTACAATCATTCTTATGGGTCAAAGGGGGTCATAGGTTGACCTATAACCCCCTTTGACCCATTACATGACTACATATGTCCCTAGGGGTCCTAAGACCCCTAGGGACATATAAGAATCCTTCTAATCGGTCAAAGGGAGTCATAGGGTGACCTATGACCCCCTTCGACCCATTACCTGACGACATATGTCCATAGGGGTCCTAGGACCCCTAGGGACATATTAGAATATTTCACATGGGTCAAAGCAGGTCATAGGTTGACATATGACCCTCTTCAACCCATCAAATGACGACATATCTCCCTAGGGGTCCTAGGACCCCTAGGGACATATTAGAATCATTTTTATGGCTCAAAGGAGGTCACAGGTTAACCTCTAACCCCCTTCGACATATTACATGATGACATAGTCCCTAGGGGTCCTAGGACCCCTAAGGACATATTAGAATCTTTCATATGGGTCTAAGGGGGTCATAGGTCGACCCATTATATGACGACATATGTCCCTAGGGGTCCTAGGACCCATAAGGACATATTAGAATAATTCATATGGATCAAAGGGGGTCATAGGTTGACCTATGACCCCCTTCGACCCATTAAATGATGACATATGTTCTTAGGGGTCTTAGGACACCTAAGGACATATTAGAATCGTTCATATGGGTCAAAGGGAGTCATAGGTTGACCTACGACCACCTTCGACACATTACATGATGACATATGTCCCTAGGGGTCCTAAGATCCTTAGGGACATATTAGAATACTTCATATGGGTCAAATGGGGTCATATGATGACCTATGACCCCTTTTTACTCATTAAATGACAAGATATGTCCCTAGGGGTCCGAGAACCCCTAGGGACATATTAGAATTGTTCTTATGGGTCAAAGGGGGTCATAGGGTGACCTATGACCCCCCTCGAACCATTACATGATGACATATGTCCTTAAGGATCCTAGGACCCCTATGAACATATTAGAATGCTTCGTATGGGTCAAAGGGGGTCATAGGTTGACCTATGACCTCCTCCGACCCATTAAATGATGACATATGTCCCTAGGGGTCCTAGGACCCCTAGGGATATATTAGAATCGTTCTTATGGGTCAAAGGGGTCATAGGTTGACCTATGACCCCCTTCGACCAATTACATGACGACATATGTCCCTAAGGGTCCTAGGACCCCCAAGGAGATATTAGAATCATTCTTATGGGTCAAAGGGGGTCATAGGGTGACCTATGACCCCCATCAACCCATTAAATGATGACATATGTCCCTAGGGGTCCTAGGACACCTAGGGACATATTAGAATGTTTCATATGGGTCAAAGGGTGTCATAGGTTGACCTATGACCCCCTTCGACCCATTAAATAACGACATATATCCCTAGGGACATATTAGAATCATTCTTATGGGTCAAAGGGGGTCATAGGTTGACCTATGACCACCTTCAACACATTACATGATGACATATGTCCCTAGGGGTCCTAAGACCCTTAGGGACATATTAGAATGCTTCATATGGGTCAAACGGGGTCATATGATGACCTATGACCCCTTTTTACCCATTAAATGACAAGATATGTCCCTAGGGGTCCTAGGACCCCTAGGGACATATTGGAATTGTTCTTATGGGTCAAAGGGGGTCATAGGGTGACCTATGACCCCCTTCGAACCATTACATGACGACATATGTCCTTAGGGATCCTAGGACCCCTATGAACATATTAGAATTCTTCATATGGGTCAAAGGGGGTCATAGGTTGACCTATGACCCCCTTTGACCCATTAAATGATGACATATGTACCTAGCGGTCCTAGGACCCCTAGGGACATATTAGAATCATTCTTATGGGTCAAAGGGGGTCATACGTTGTCCTATGACCCCCTTTAACCTTTTAAATGACGACATATGTCCCTAGCGGTCCTAGGACCCCTAGAGACATATTAGAATCATTCTTATGGGTTCAAGGGCGTCATAGGTTGAACTATGACCCCTATGACCCCCTTCGATAGACTACATGATGACATATGTCCCTAGGTGTCCTAGGACCCTTAGGGACATATTAGAATTGTTCATATGGGTCAAATGGGGTCATAGTTTGACCTATGACCCCCTTCAACCCATTACATGATGACATATGTCCCTAAGGGTCCTACGATCCCTAGGGACATATTAGAATCGTTCATATGGGTCAAAGTGGCTCATAGGTTGATTTATGACCCTCTTCGACCCATAAAAATAATTCTAATATCTACCTAGGGGTCCTAGGACCCCTAAGAACATATGTCATCATTTAATAGGTCGAAGGGGATCATAGGTACCCCTATGGGCCCCTTTGACCCATAAGAACGATTCTAATATGTTCCTAGGGTTCTTGGGACCCCTTAGGGACATATGTCATCATGTAATGGATCGAAGGGGGTCATAGGTCAACCTATGACCCCCTTAGACCCAAAAGAACGATTCTTATATGTCCCTAGGGTTCCTAGGAACCCTAGGGACATATGTCGTCATGTAATTGGTCGAAGGGGGCGATAGGTCACCCTATGACCCCCTTTGACCCATATGAACGATTCTAATACGTCCCTAGGGGTCCTAGGACCCCTTGCTATATATGTCATCATTTAAGGGGTCGAAGGAGGTCATAGGTCAACCTATGACACCCTTTGACCCATATGAAGCATTCTAATATGTCCCTAGGTGTCCTAGGACCCCTAGGGAGATATGTCGTCATGTAATGTGTCGAAGAGGGTCATAAGTCAACCTATGACCCCCTTTGATCGATAAGGACATATGTCATCATCTAATGGGTCGAAGGGGGTCATAGGTCACCCTATGAGCCCCTTTGACCCATAAGAACTATTCTAATATGTCCCTAGGGGTTCTAGGACCCCTAGGGACATATGTGGTCATGTAATTGGTCAAAGGGGGTCAT
The DNA here is from genome assembly GCA_028749045.1 of Cupressus sempervirens. Taxonomy (NCBI): domain Eukaryota; kingdom Viridiplantae; phylum Streptophyta; class Pinopsida; order Cupressales; family Cupressaceae; genus Cupressus; species Cupressus sempervirens. Next base: position 818,371,014 of record CM053791.1, on the reverse strand, counting down.
AGGTCAACCTATGACCCCCTTTGACCCATAAGAACGATTCTAATATGTCCTTGGGGGTCCTAGGACCCCTAGGAACATATGTTATCATTTAATGGGTCGAAGAGGATCATAGGTCAACCTATGACCGCCTTTGACCCATAAGAATGATTGCAATATGTCCCTAGGTGTCCTGGGACTCCTATGTACATATGTCATCATTTAATGGGTTGAAGGGCGTCATAGGTAAACCTATGATACCCTTTGATCCATATGATGCATTCTTACATGTTCTTAGGGGTCCTAGGACCCCCTAGGAACATATGTCATCATGTAATGTGTCGAAGTGGGTCAATTGTCAACCTATGACCCCCTTTGACCCATAAGAACAATTCTAATATGTCTCTAGGGTTTCGAGGACCCCTAGGGACATATGTCATCATGTAATGTGTCGAAGCGGGTCATAGGTCAACCTATGACCCCCTTCGATCCATAAGAATGATTCTAATATGTCCCTAGGGGTCCTAGGACCTCTAGGGACATATGTCATTATGTAATGGGTCGAAGGGAATCATAAGTCAACCTATGAGCCCCTTCAACCCATATGAATGATTCTAATATGTCCCTAGGGGTGCTAGGACCCCTAGTGACATATGTCGTCATGTAATGGGTCAAAGGGGGTCATAGGTCAACCTATGATGCCCTTTGACCTATATGGACGATTCTAATATGTCCCTAGGGGGGCTAGGACCCCTAGGGACATATGTCATCATTTAATGGGTCAAAGGGGGTGATAGGTCAACCTATGACCCCCTTTGACCCATAAGAATGATTCTAATATGTCCCTATGGGTCCTAGACCCCTAGGGACATATGTCATCATTTAATGGGTTGAATGAGGTCATAGGTCAACCTATGACCCCCTTTGACCCATAAGAATGATTCTAATATGTCCTTAGGGGTCCTAGGACCCCTAGGGACATATGTCATAATGTAATGCGTCGAAAGGGTTCATAGGTCAACTATGACCTCCTTCGGCCCATAAGAACGATTCTAATATGTCACTAGGGTTCCTAGGACCCCTAGGGACATATGTTGTTATGTAATGGGTCGAAGGAGGTCATAGGTCAACCTATGACCCCCTTTGACTCATATATATTAATAATATACATATATATTAATAACACACACACACACACACACACACACACACACACATATATATATATATATATATCTATATATCTATATATATATGGTTATTATATTTAATAAAAATATTACGTTATTATATATATATTAATAACATACTTATATATATATATATATATATTACGTTATTATCTTTAGTAAAAATAATAATAATATAAATTATATTTATAGATTATAATGAGAATAACATAATATATTATTATATATTAATATATTATATGTTATATCTTTACATTACGTTATTATATATATATATATATAATATATTATAATACATATTTACATAGTAATATAAATTTTTTTTTTTATAAATTATAAGCTATAAAATATTATATTATAATATATATTACGTTATTATATATATTAATAACACACACACACACACACACACATATATATAACTTTATTATATTTAATAAAAATATTATGTTATTATATATATATATATATATATATATATATATATATATATATATATATATATATATATATATATATATATATATATATATATATATATATATATATATAACATACTTATATATATATAATATATATATATATTACATTATTATATTTAGTAAAAATAATAATAATATAAATTATATTTATAGATTATAATGAGAATAACATAATATATTATTATATATTAATATATTATATGTTATATCTTTACATTACGTTATTATATATATATATATATATATATATATGTATAATATATTATAATACATATTTACATAGTAATATAACAAAGATAATTTATAAATCATAAGCTATAAGTCTTAAATCCGGTTTTCCCTCCAAAATGGGTTGGGATTTCAAATTTTCCACCAAAATTCACCTAGCCATATCGGATATCCGATTTCAAATCCGATATCCGATTTCAAATCCGATATCCGATTAAGCTTGGTATTTACCAAGCCAACCCGGTCAACCCAAAAGACGTGTTTGAAGAGGGTTTTAGTGATACTCAGACTTCGGGTAGTCATTTGACTATGTTATTTTGATTGAAATTGAATGAAATGAAAAGGGTTTTTTAATATCGCTCTAAAGATTTCATCAATATAATTTCTGTCAAATTCTGAGATCGATAACTATTTATTAGTTAATTATCAATGAAGATTATTGTAAAGTGCTGATTGACATACTGATTGAAAAATAGCTATAATTTTCAAACGGTATAACATTTTTTAAATCTAAAAGTTGCGTCACATTCTATGCTTCGCCTAGTATAAGAAAAAATTAAATTAAATTAAATTTGGTAAAATTTTCTATTAATTAAGGTGGTCAGACACGGGACTTTTTTTTTCCGAAAAAGTTTTGGTAAAAAATTCATATTTAATTATTTATTTGGAATAAAAATACCAAAAAATATGCGTCACATCCGGGCATGAGTCTACTTTTCATATCTATAATTATATTAAAAAAATATTATCATTTGATTTTGATTAAGGTGATCAGACATACACCTACTTTTTATTTTTGCCCTAAAATTTTTGTAGTACTGCATTAAAATTCAACCGTTTGACCAATCAATTATTTTTTTCTCCTGATAAGGCATAGTAGTTTAGAAACTACATTCAATTTCTTACAGATTATTTTCTTACAACTTTTTGATATAAAGTACATAACCACTTTAAAATTATGTGTCAAGTTGACATAACCCTGATTTTCTGATTTTTCACTGCCACTTAAGGCCATAGTTTGGTACACCATGATCCTGCACATACCCTTAACCATTTTTTTTTGGAAGGTTAATAGTTAATATTGCAAGCTTATCTTAGCCTCTTTAGAGGAGAGAGGTTAATGGTTAATTTCATAAGCTCATCTTAACCTCTCTTTTTTAAAGGTTAATTTTAGAGGCTTATCTTAACCTCTTTTTAAAAAGGTTAATGGTTGATGATAGCATTGGAAATATGTAGTTTGGGTCTCTCCATTAACCTGCGGCAACTCTCGACTCAGAAGCCAAATTTTGAAAATTTGAAGTGCTAAGCGGAGATGGAAATAAGCTGGAGATATTGACGAATAAGATCTTTCAAAAACTTAGAGATGAAAAGTCTAATTAAAAGCTTAAAATTAGGCAAATTTCAAAAATAACCATAGCTCAAAAATTGAAACAATTTGATAATTAGGAAACAAAGGGAAAGGGATACGTATACGTGCTTTTGTTATTATTGTTTCATAGCCTCTTTTTCTTTTGATTTTGGTAAAATCTATGCTTATTTTCTACATATATTCTAAAATACATGCACACATAGTTTACTACTTTGGAATTTGGTGGCAATTATTACAAAAGAATGGATTTTGGAGCAATTCATATCATGGCCAATGCATGCTTTGGGGGAGTGGGTGTGATGATACCTGCAAAGCTAAAGATCATGCGGATTATGGAATATGCACTTCTAAGGCAGCATTTGTTTGTATATGTTATAAATGTTGTTAGAATAGATATTGAATGCTTTTAGTTTAAGAATCAAGTCTTAGTGTGATATTTAAGTCATTTTATTTATGATGAGAGAATATAGATCTACAAGAATACACTTCTCACAAGCTTGAGAATAAATAAATAATTTGATTGTTGGATATTGTAGATTATTTGAGTTAAATAGTTTTACATAAACATGTCATAAACCAAGTCTTGTTCCATATACTTGTAGTAGAATCATTTGTAAATGTAATTTTCAAATTAGATGTTTAGTTAGCCAACCACATCTTATAGGTTGATTTTTTAGACCTTTTCATAAATAGCTTTATAATTAGACTTATGCTTATGCGTACAAGGAAATAAACACACATTTTTTAAATTGAAATTTGTTTATAATAAAAATAATTATTGTGTTAGTACCTATATGGATCCATCTTTTCAAATTTTCAATTAATGGTTTCAAGCCTCTTTGAACCAAGGTCCAAAGCAGTTCGAAGTGGTTCAAGGGTTCAAAGTGGTTCAAAATGTAGAATGGTTGACTCAGAAAAGTTCAGAATCCATGTTCAGTTTAAAACCTAAATTCAATCTTGGTTCATAATTTAGGTTCAAATTCTATTAGTTCAGCAGTTTAAAAAGTTCATTATGGATTTCAAGTAAAATCAGTGGTTCGATGTGACACGACAAGTATGTTCAAAAGATGGTGCCCAAAACATGCAAGGCTATGATTCAGTTTCCAAAATTTGGATTCTAAAGTTCAAAATTTAGATTCATTGGTTTGAAAGTTCAGAATCAGAGGATCAAGCCCCATAGGTTTTTGTTCCAAGTTCAGAGGAACAAATGATCAGTTAGAAGTTTGATTTCAAAATTGATTTCCAATGTTTTGTTCAAAGAGATTAATCTTAATACAAATATTTCAGAATCATAGGGAAATATGATAGTAATGGTGGTAGGTCACCGATGAAGAAGCTCCATTCATGGAGTAAGGGATAAATCAAAGCCCAACTAAAGAATCGGGTTCATCCCTAAAAAGGCAAACAAGGGGTCAAGAGCAACAATCCAAAATATTGGGCATAAAAGATTAAATTAGACCAAGTTTTTAAATCACAAGTGATTTAGTTTGGAGAAGTTTACATTATAACTTCTAGACACAGTCATGACTAGGCCAACAAATGTGCCTCCACTACTAGAACTTCCCATATGAGTCACCCATCCACGAAGTCGTTGCTTAGTTTTGGAAGCACGAAGTAATGCAGAACCTGATTAAGGATATACAGTGGGAATTTTAGTTCAGATTATTAATGCAAGGGAAACCAAATAATGAAGTAAAGGCAATGATGTTTTAGAATCAATATTCTAAAAAGGATGATCTGATTGCAAAAAGAAAACAACAACAATATATATATATATATATATATATATATATATATATATATATATATATATATATATATATATATATATATATATATATATATATATATATATATATATATATATATATATATATATATATATATATTTATATATATATATATATATCATGTTGAGGTGGCTTCAGAATCGGTGAAGTTGTGTTGCAATTCTGAAATTAGAATATTCATATGTTAGGATATCATTTCTTGAATGAATTGATGACTCTCCTTAATAAAAAATACTGTGATGTTCGATACCTTTGGACCAAGACTGAATACATTTGAAAATGTCAATTATTTAAGTCGTAGTCGACACCAGTCCAACTTTGTGATTATCTGAATTCATCCCCACTCTATAAAGACCTCATGAATGAAGTATGTGTAAGAGAAATAAAAATAAATCAAATCACAAACTTTAAAATTTTCTCGGCAAGTGAAGGTGCCGAGTGACAGTTTTGCTCGGCACCTTAAGGAACTGAGTGGTAGGAGGGTGTCGAGTGAGCTCAGCACCTGAAGGGCAACTCAGCACCTATGGATGCCGAGTGAGCTTGATCACCACTACAGGGTGGAGCTCGGTAGAAGAAAGTGCCGAGTAAGTTTGGCAAAAATTGCAGAGATAAAAACTCAAATGAAGACCAAGCCGAGTGAGCTGGTTTATAACGTGAATGTTTTCACTATTAAAACCAGAGAGCCATGACTTAAAATATTCAACAATAATCTTCTTAAATGCAATGTATAGAGGAATAATAATGGATTTAAGTATGCCTCCTTTCTTTCTATTCAAATTTGATTAAATCATTACAAAATCTGGGAGCATTTGGCTTCAACTAGAAAACCCTAAAATAACCCTAAAACTTTTAACAACTTCAATGCTTCAAAAAACTTTAATGTTGTAGCTCTAATGGCTCCATACAATAGTGCCTGGAACAATCACTGCTTCATAGGTCGAATGAAATAATAAACTACGAACATATAGAATGACAGGTAGAAACACGTGCAACTGCAGGCACGACAACGATTCCTTCTGTCTCTACAATGACTGATTTGTTGATCACTTCCTTTCTTCTTTCTTTTCTCTTCTACTCTCTTCAACTTCTCTTTGTCTGGTCGAATGAATCTAATCATTCCATTTTGTCTTCTAACCTAAAATGTTTTTCCCTCTCATTTTTCAAACTCACCTACTGGCATTAAATTTTTTTTGAACATTCTGCAATCCGTCAAGTGGTGGGTGGGTGTTTGGCTAAGACAAAAACCGCATTAAATTCCAACACTCCCCCTTTGTCTCGAGCCAAACAAAACAAGGATCACTACTGATCCACATCAACTACACCAAGAAACTCTCTTACGTGTACAAAAGTTCCAATGCCTAATGGCTTTGTCAAAATGTATGCTAGCTACTGCTCAGACTTACAAAATTCCATTTTGATATCCCCATTCTCCACCAACTCTCTGCTGAAGTGGTATCTGATCTCAATATGCTTGCTTCTACCATGGAAGACTGGATTCTTGGACAATTCAATTGATGATATGTTGTCACAATAAATTGTGGTTCCATCCTCTTGCCTTTCATTCAAATCTGTCAAGATCCTCCTTAACCAAAAGCCTAACATGCTGCTGCATTTTTTGCTATATATTCAACCTTTGATGTAGATTGAGAAACAATAGGTTGCTTCTTGGATGTCCATGAAAATAAACCCAATCCCATATGAAATACATATCCGAAAGTGCTCTTCCTATCATCTATACTTCTAGCCCAATCACTATCAGTATAACCTATCAACTTAAATTCATTTGCTGCAATATACAAAATCTCAAATCCCTTGGTACCTTTCACATACCTTAGGATCCTTTTTCCCACTTTCCAATGGAAATCCTTTGGTGTTTCCATAAATCTAGAAATCAGACTTACTGCATGCATCAAGTCTGGTCGAGTTGCAGTCAAATACATTAAACTTCCAACCATACTCTTGTATAGTGTTGGATCCACTCTCTTGCTAGAGTCTTCCTTGCTCAACTTTAGACCTACTGCTGTTGGTGTGGGGGTTGCCTTATTGTTCTGCATTTTGAATCTCTCCAAGATCTACCCTACATATTTTTCTTGAGAGATGAAGATGCCATTATGCATTTGTTTTACTTCTATGCCTAGAAAGTACTTCAAGAGACCTAGGTCTATCATTTCAAACTCATTTTTCATGGCCTCTTTGAATTCACCAATTAGAGCCTTGTTATTACTAGTAAAAATCAAATCATCTATATACAAGAAAATAACCAACACATTTCCATTTGCTGCCTTGATGTAGAGAGTAGGCTCACCATTGCTTTTGCTAAAGCCATTTCTCATCAAATATGAGTCAATCATGTTGTACCATGCCCGTGGAGCTTGCTTGAGCCCATAAAAAGCTCTCTTCAATCTATATACTTTGTGTTCTTCACCTACAACTTCATAACCAGGTGGCTGCTCCACATAGACTTCTTTTTTAACTATACCATTTAGGAAGGTGCACTTCACATCCATTTGAAATACCTTCCATTTGTGCTGAGCTGCAATTGCTATGACAGTACACACAATTTTGATTCTTGCAATCAAGGCATATGTCTCATCATAATCTCTACCATACTGATGTTTATAGCCCTTGACTACCACCCTTGTCTTATGCCTATCAATCTTGCCTTTAGTATTGCATTTGGTCTTGTAGACCCATTTCACTCCAATCACTTGCTTCTTGGGAGGAAATTTAGTTAGCTCCCATGTCTCATTCCTTTCTATAGCATCTATCTCCTCATCCATGGCCTTACACCATTTCTTCTCTTTAATAGCTTCTTCAAAATATATTGGATCACTATGATAAAATAATACAAAATTAACACTCTCATCATAATCTTCATACCTTTCATCTTGGTATATCTCCCTAAGAATCTTGGTCTTTCTTGGTAATAGGGAGGAGAGTGTGGGATCAAAATCTTCACTACTGCTACTTTGCCAACTAGCTCGATCTTCACTGTTACTCGGCACTGACACTCAGTCATGCGTAGAGCAACTTGGCAATGACTGAGGTTGATTGCCTTTTCTTCTATCTACTCTTCTTCTTGTTGTTCATCAACATCCTCTTCACTCATAATTGGTACTTTACTTGAGGTTCTTGGTGATTCATCAGTCGGTCCATACCATGACTGATTTTCAAGAAATTCTATATCTCTTGAGAGAATCATCTTGTTGTTCAATGGGTCATACAATTTGTATGCCTTTGATTCTAAGCTATACCCTATGAAGATGCACTTCACACCTGTGTCATCCATTTTTTGTTTTTTCTCTTTAGGCACATGTGCATATGCAACACATCCAAACACCCTTAGGTGTTCAACTGTCCATCTTCCTCGTGAGCATGCTTCCATTGGAATTCTATCATGGAATACCTTTGTAGGACACTTATTAATTAGGTAAATTGTTGTTGCCATGGCCTCTCCCCAAAATTCAGTTGGGAGACCTTTCTCTTTCATCATGCTCCTTGTCATTTCAACAATGGCTCTATTCTTTCTTTTAGCCACTCCATTCTACTATGGTGTATAGCTAGTTGTGAACTCTTTCTTTATACCATTTTTCCTACAAAAATTTACAAAAGAATTGGAGGTATACTCCCCTCCTCTATCTGATCTTAGGACTTTGATATAGTGTCCACATTCTCTTTTAGCCTAGGCTTTGAACTCAAGAAACTTATCAAATGCTTCAGATTTAGATTTCAAAAAATAAACCCATTTCCTATGACTAAAATCATCAATAAATGTCATGAAATAAGTACTCCCCCCAATGAAAGTAAGTTGCATAGGACCGACTAGGTCAGTATGCACTAACTCTAATGGATATCTAGCCTTCCTAGAATTTTTAGAATTAAAGGGAAGCCTATGTTGCTTACCCAAAATACAAGCCTCGCACTTGTCACATAAATTTCCTCTTTGTGGTAAACCTTCTACCATTCTTTTATTTGACAACAAATTTAAACTAGCATAGCCAAGATGACCATACTTGAGATGCCACAGTCATGAAAGGTCTTCAATCACACTCCTTAGAGCTAATTGTGTATGAGGTGCAGCACCAACTTGAGATGAGAAACATGTCTCTATCCTCAAGGGAAACATTCTTTTCTTTGTCATTTGAACTGCTGCAAGTAAGTTCTTGCTCCCACCCTTTTCATGAATGACACGCATGTCATTCTCCATCAGCACTTTATATCCATTTTGAATGAGCTGACCAATGCTCATTAGATTGTGCTTCATACCAGGGGCAAAATACACATTTTGTATTTCTTTCTTCTCATCTTTCTTGGTGCAGACCATAATAGATCCTTTGCCCACTACTGGTAGGGTTCCATTGTTACCCATTTTAATCTCGGATTTGAAACTCTTATCAATGAATGAAAACAAGGTTTCATTAACACTCATGTGGTTGCTACATCCACTGTCGAGGTACCAAACCTCAGGGTTTCCTTCTTCACCAACATTACACATGATGAAAGTAGTGGCATTGTTTCCACTTGCCATGTTCACATCAGCCACATTTGCTTGTCTTGACTGATCATGTTGCTTCTTCTAGCATTCAATTGCATAATGCCCATATTTGTGATAGTAGTAGCATTATACATTACTCCTATTTGAGTTGTAGTTTTTCTTACCTCCTCTTGAAGTATTTTGTGAGCTACTTGCTCCATCTACTCTTCCTGAGCTTTTATCTGTAGCATTTCTTTGTCCTCCATTACCTCATCCTCTACATCTGGAGTTTCTACCTGAGCCATTTCTTCCTCTCCCCCTTCCTCTTGAATTTGACTGAGCCTTGAATGCTTGCTCTTGGAAAGAAGAAGATGTAGATCTGTTGATCCTATGCTCATGGGTTTTAAGAGTACCGATCAACTCATCCATTGTCAAAACAATGAGGTCTTTTGCCTCTTTTATGGTCATGATCAAATTGTCATATTTATGAGGTAAACTCCTCAATATCTTTTCCACTACCCTCTGCTCTTGATAGTCTTCTCCATTTGACTTCAATTGGTTAATCACATTGGAGGTCCTTGAATTGAAGTCTGCAACTGATTCATTTTTTTTCATTTGAAGGTTCTCAAACTCCCTCCTTATATTCTGTAGCTTTGTTGTATATACTTTATCAGTCCCCTTGAAGTTCATCTCAAGGAAATCCCATGCTTCATTTGCATAATTTGCTGTTGTAATCTTGGAAAATATTGTCTTTGTCATTGCTGCTTCAATAAGACTTAATGCCTTAGCATCCTTCCTCCTTAACTCTTTCAAATGAGTCTTTTGGTTATTGGTAAGAGCAGCATACTGAGCTAGGTTTGTCACATCATTGAACCCATTAACTACAAACTCCCACAAATCATTTGCAACCATTATGGTTTTCATCTTCTTTTCCCATGTATCATAATTTTGTCCATTGAAGGGTGGTGGTTGCTACCAAATCTTTCCTGCATCTCCTACCATGATAAATATCCCAGAAAAAATTGCCCTAACTCACTTTGGATGTGGGGCCTCAAAGCTCTGATACCATGTGAGAGAAATAAAAATAAATCAAATCACAAACTTTAAAATTTGCTCAGCACGTGAAGGTGCCAAGTGATAGTTTTTCTCGACACCTTAAGGCGTTGAGTGGTAGGAGGATGTCGAGTGAGCTCGGCACCTGATGGAAAACTCAGTACCTATGGATGCCAAGTAAACTCGGTAGTGTGGATGCCAAGTGAGCTCGGTCACCGCTGCAGGGTGTAGCTCGATAGAAGAAAGTGTCAAGTAAGTTTGTCAAAAATTACAAAGATAAAAACTCAAACAAAGACCAAGCCGAGTGAGTTGGTTTATAATGTGAATATTTTCAGTATTAAACCAAAGAGCCACAACTTAAAATATTCAACAATAATCTTCTAAAATGCAATGTATAGATGAAGAATAATGGATTTGCGTATGCCTCCTTGCTTTCTATTCAACTTTGATTAAATCATTACAAAATTTGGGAGCATTCATCTTCAACTAGAAAACCCTAAAATAACCCTAAAACTTTTAACAACTTCAATGCTTCAAAAAACTTTAATCTTGCAGCTCTAATGGCTGCATACAATAGTGCCTGGAGCAATCACTACTTCATAGGTCGAATGAAACAATAAACTATGAACTTACAGAATGACAGGTAGAAACACATGCAACTGCAGGCATGACAGCAATTCCTTCTATCTTTGCAATGATTGATCTAGTAATCACATCCTTTCTTCTTTCTCTACTCTTCTACACTTTTCAACTTCTCTCTGTTTGGTCGAATGAATCTAATCATTCTATTTTGTCTTCTGACCTAAAATGTTTTTCCCTCTCATTTTTCAAACTCACCTACCGGCATTAAAATTTTTTGAATGTTCTACAATCTATCAAGTGGTAGGTGGGCATTTGGCTCCAGGGGCAATACAACCACCGCATTAAATTCCAATAGTATAAACACCTCTCAAATCACAAGTGTTTCCATTATCACAGGCAAAGCTGGAGAAGATGTCTTAAATTTTGCAGGCCTTCAATCGGCTTAGAACCCTCATTAGATGAAACCATGTTCTGTTCAACCAAATATTGACATGAGTAAAAAGCCAAAACTGAAAGCTTATATGTGTGTGTGTGTGTGTGTGTATACATATATACATGTATATATGTCTATATATATATATATATATATATATATATATATATATATATATATATATATATATATATATATATGAAATGCTCAATAATGGGACACAAGTTGATGTTGCATCAGGGATGCTCGACCCGATCCTGGAAAATTGTGAGATGCACCCGAGATCATGAAGAATAGCTTAAAGTTTGAAATTTGATGAGACCATCACAATAGCGCACCCTGTCATCATTATAGTGTGATTAGAAGATCTTGCTACTAGATCTAACCTCACCAATAAAATTGGTTGGTGAGTTGGAGCTTCAAATACATAATACTTAGTATGGCAGTAGGTGTTTTTGAAATTAGCATAAAAGTATCCATCTCTTGGAACTTCATGACACCTTTGAACACTGAAACACAATGGAGATACTATCATCGGGTGGTGAAAGAGACTCAATTTCAGTGATGATTTCATGCATGATAAACCTGACCAAGTATGATGCAAAGAGAAGGGAACACAGAAAGCTAGATAAGTTCTTGGCTAAGAGGGATTCTAAATCAATGTAGAGCATTGAATTATAAAAGGTCCAAGCGGTGCAATCACTTTTAATGCAGATGAAAAACAAAATTAGTGCTATATAGTCAAACCTCAAGGTGAAGTTGAAAAAATCATTTCAATATGATCATCACATTGAAACTATTACCCAAAGTAACCATGAAATATCACAAAGGGATTGGTTTAAACCATTTCTCTTTATGCATCACATGGAATTAAAATATATAAAGGCCATCATTGCTTGATGATTAATTGGGGGTTTTAATAAAGTTATAAATCATGATGTTTCATTATTATTATAAAGAAGATAGACATTATGTTCTTGGGAAATGAAGATAATATGGAAATGAAAAACTATGCATTCCAAGAATCAATTATCCAAACTAAACAAGAAAAGAAATAGATAAATAAGCCAAAAAGACAGGTTTGGGGAGTTCCACTTTTTCTTTGTGGGTTGTAGATAGAAGGGTTTATGTATCTAGTTTTATTTTGTATTTGCAGAGGAAGAAAGGGGCAATTGTATTCTCTGTAGCCTTTATGCTACAAGAGGGTAGTATTTTTCTAAATATGTGATTTGTGTGGGTCAAAGAACAAAACCTTTCTTTGTTTTATTGTATTTAGAAAAGGAAAATTTGTCAAATCAAGACTTTGAGTTTGCATGTTAAATTTTCTGATCAACGTTAACCTTGAATTATCTTGATGTTGTCTAAATGCAGTTTTGACGCCTATGATCATTGCCACAATTATTATCAAGACTTTGGGCTTTTGTTATTTGTGTATTTGAAAAAAATGTCTACCTCTCTTTCTGTATTTTTTTGTAATTTAATGATTGGGAAAATGAATTTGGTGTCATTTGTTATTTATTTCCATTCAGTTAGTTAATCTTTTGTGCATCTATTTCATGTTTACGTATAGATGTTTGTAAACCTTTCTTTCTTTTAGGGTAAAAACATTATCAGTTATAGTGTAGTTGATTCATTGTATATCCTACATGAGGATTTGTACCTGATAAAATTTAGAGGAAGGTTATCAATCCAATGATAACCTATCCAATTGTCAATGCTGATTTAGTCTTCTTCTCTGGGCATTTAGAGTTAATTTTTATGTATTTTCTTGGAAGACAATTTGTTCACTAACATATTGCAATCTTACAATCAATGCAATTATTGATATCTCATCTCCCAAGGATACTATCATATTAAGTATATACTTCCACGGTTTGAATACATATCTATTAGGACACCTGCAATAACATCATTTTAAAAAGTGAGCTAATCATTATGGTTTCACATCTTGTTCCAAACCTACTATTTTTGCATAAACAAAATGAGTGCTAGGTGTAATTTGTGAAACTACACAAACAAAATGAATGTTAGATGTAATTTGTGACCCTATTAGTAAACTTTAGGTTAGTTCCCAAGTTAGGTTAACAACACCCTCAATGTTCTAAGTGGTTAGCTCACATGTGAAACTACACAAACAAAATGAATGTTAGATGTAATTTGTGACCCTATTAGTAAACTTTGGGTTAGTTCCCAAGTCAAGTTAACAACACCCTCAGTGTTCTAAGTGGTTAGCTCACAAATTCACTACTAAATTTGAAAGCACAGAGTTTCTAGATTTTGGCACCTAGTTTTTGTCTTTCAAATTTTAAGCACTTTTGTATTTATTACTCTCTTTGTATAAGCCTTATTCATATCTTACAAAATATTTTGGAAGTGATATAGAATGCATGCTTCTTTTTCGCTACCTTTGTTTAAATATATGATCTAGTATTAGAGATGATGGTCAAGCTAGTTTGAAAGAGTTTGATTATCACCATATGTGACAATATTGAAGTTGTTACAATATTTGCTGACAAATAAGATTGCAACCATGAATAAAATCACATAGGATTGAGAAGGATTGTTGAGAGATTGTTTTCTTACAAATTGTTGCTACAAGAGAAAGTTTTGACTTGAGGAGACAAAGGGATTTCTAGAGAAAAATAAGCATCTAGAGAATTGCGCATTTTGACACATCAGTTGAAAGCCACAAGATCAAACAATGGTTTGAATCTAGTAAATGGGAACCAATTCTATTTTACCTAGAAAAGAAAAAAGTTGAATCAAACATGTTTAGCATACCCTATGGAGAATATAAAGGCTACTATAGAAAAATGTCCCAATGTACACTTATCTCTACTAGCAATAGAGGAGATTGAGGTAATCAACTATCTATATTTTATTTATTTTTATAGAAAAATTTATCATTCATCTCAGGAAAAAGTGGCAAATGAATCAAAGTTGTCATAGAATCTACTATTAATTCTAGCATATAGACACCGATATTGAATGAAAAAAATATTTCATGTAGGCCTTTAAAATGAAGATTTATTATTATTTTTAAATAGATCATTGGGAAGTTGTAGAAATCAAATATGAAGAACCTAGTGCAAATGACTTTGCTAGAATGGAAAATGCACAAAAGAATGAAAATGTAGAGAGAAAAATGAAAGACTACATAGCCTTATGAAATCTACATAATAGATTTGAATAATCCATCTTTCCTAAAATAGTAGCTACAACTAATGCAAATCAAGCCTAGGAGATACTTGCAATAACATATCAACAAACTGATAAGGTAACGAATGCTACATACAAATTTTAAGGAAAATATTTGAAACCATGAAAATCAAGTCTACAAAAACTCTAAATGAGTTCATGTCTCAAGTCATGAATATTGTAAATGAAAAAAATCTTGAGTGTAGGATCATCTAGGTATATGTGTCATCCCCATCATCCAAAATAAATAAATTTTAGTTTGTCCAAATTCAATCATCAAGAGTAACCAAGAGACGGAGTAATAAGGAGTTGTCAAGCTATTAGGAACCATCTACTAGTTATAACTTTAATTTTTTAATTTTTTCTTAGTTTGGTTTAGATTTTTAGAGCAACTAGAAGCTCTTAGGAGTGATCTTTCCCAATCAAGAGCTCTTGGATGTTGTCTCACATAGTCAATACATCAAAATTAGGAAAGAAAAAAAAAAGATATATGCTCTTTATGATTGTTTAACTTCTTTTCGACTCCTCAACTTATAATTAAAAAAACTATTTACTTCCCTCCTTTTGGTACTATTCATTTCTCTCCTCATGTGTATGTGTGTGTATTTGAACTAATTTGAAGAGGTACCTCACTGAGGCTTGTTTTTGACAAAAAAAAATTATCGAAGTTATTGATTTTGGAGGAAAATTGCCTATTCATATTTCATAGGTTGTAATTCTAATTTATGTGTGATGTTGAACTTTAATTTATTTATTTGATTTTATTTGTGTGTTGTTATTGATATATAAAAAAATTTGCATATTTGAGCATATTTGTAGGCATGATTGCTCCTAGTAGTATCATAGTATGTAGGTTGTAGGAAGAATTGAAGGTGTCAAAAGAAAAAGTTCGAAGGATTTTGTTATGGGTAATTAAAAGAGAAGAGAAAACCTTAACCTATAGAGAAATTTTGTAAAATGACATAAGGGGGTGTGGTAGGAGAGGATGAAACCATATAGGTGCAAACCTTATTATAACACATAAATTGAGCAGAATAATAGCAAGGTTGGAAGCCATTGAAACAACTAGTGTAGAGGTATTCATGTTGAATATGTAAGTGATGAGGAAGATGAACAAGTTGAGGAAAGAAAAGAAAAAACCCAACTTGGGCTCAACCAAGGAGAGAAAAGATTTATTTGAGTCATAAATAGAGTAAATGTTAGACCTCTTTTTTACCCTCCAAGATATTATGATAATTTGAATCTAGATAAATTACTAGGCTAGGTCTTTGAAATGGAGAAATATTTTAAATTTGAAAGTATAAAAGAAAATAAAAAAAAGGTGAACTATGTATACACAAAGTTGAAGGGTTGTTCATCCCTTTGGTGGGATCATTTTGCAAACTAATAGACAATGAATACGGAAAGATGTAATAATATCATGGGATAGAATGGTAAAAATTTTGAAGGAAAAAAATTCTAGTAGACTACAAAGTGAGTTTTTTTTGAAAATTACAAAAATCTAAAACAAAGAGAAACAATTGTCAAGGAGTATACAAGAGAATTTCATCAATTGAGCATACAAGCAGGCCATGTTGAACTTGATGTGGAGCAAGTATCGAGGTCTTTAAATGGCCTATGTATGTTTATTAAAATTGCGTGATATTGAAGAAGCCTATTAACATGCTTTGAAGGATTGAGAGAAATTGAATAGAAATTTTAAAAAAATAAGAATAGAGGAAGAACCAGAAATACAAATGGTAGAGGTTAGAACAATGGTGTAAGAGATTCTACCAAAGAAGATGAAGTTGGTTCCTTCCATTCTAGTTCAAACACTCAAGAAATGAGAGGTGGAGGAAATTTTAGAGGAAGAGGGGAGTCCTTCAAAGGATGTAGAAATTCTAAAAGAGGAAGAGGAAGAAATTTCATTGGTACATGCTACCAATGTAGAGAAATTGGGTGTAGAGCCTTTGAATATCCACATATACAACAAGGTGGAGGTAAAGGAAAAGAGGTTAGAATTCATTTGGCCCAAGAAAAATATGAAGTTGGAGAAACATCAAGATAAGGATAAAATTCAAATTAGAATGGAGAATCGTTAATGATGGGATGAATATTGTTAAATTTGGCAAAGGAAGAAGTTGAACTAGTTTAGATGTGATTTTTTTAGAATTAAAATATTGTAAAATGAATGTAGATAGTGGAATCATAGAAAATATTGTGTCTTAAGAGATTCTAAATAAGTTGAAGCTAAAATGGATGAAACATTCCATCCCATACAAAGTTTTATGGCTGCAATAGGAGCTCCAATTACTAGTTAGACAATAATGTTTAGTTAATTTTATACTGGTAATCATAAAAATGAATTACTATGTGATATGATTCCCATAGATGGATGTCACATCTTTCTATTTATTCCTTGTCAATATAACATGCATGCTACTCATGATGGAAAAAATAATTCATATACTACTAAGAAGGATGTACAATTTATTTTGAATCCCATTAAAAATAAAGCATAAGAAGTTGAAGGAAGTTCAAGAGTTTGTTTAATTTTTGGAAAGAAATTCTTGAAAGACTTGAAGAAGGAGGAAGTTTGTTTTTCTTTTTTTTCCAAGCCAATGAAAAATGGGACAAAAAAAAAAAGAAGAGAATTTTCTTATAGAAACTCAAGAGCTGGTTGATGACTATGTGGAGATTGTGATGAATGAATAACTAGATAGATTGTAACCAGTAAGAGAAATCAAACATTGTATAGATTTGATTCTAGGTTCATGTTTTCCAATTAAATAACCATATAGAATGACACCATAGGAAAATGAGGAAATTAATAAATAGATGGACAAGAATTATTGGACAAAGGGTTGATTAGAGAAAGTCTCATTCCATGTGTTGTACCAATAATGTTGACACCAAAGAAGAGAGGTAATGGAGGAAGTGCACATATTCTAGAGCTATTAATAATATCACCATTAAATACAATTTTATAATACCCATAATGTGTTATTTAATAGATCTTATTTGAGCACAAAAAAAGTATTTTACAAAAACTAAATTGAAAAAAGGATAACATAAAATTAAAATTCATGAAGGGGATGAATGGAAAACATCATTTAAGAAAAATGATAGATTGGATGAGTGCTTATTCATTCCATTTTGATTGAAACATGCACCTAGCATGTTCATGAGTTAAATGATTCATGTGTTAAATCTTTATCTTGTTTCAACAAAAGGGATGAAAATGAATCCATAAAAAGTGAAGGCCATAATTGATTGGATATCTCCAAAGAGTATGTGTGAATCTCAAAGCTTTTATGGGTTGGAAAGATTATATAGGAGTTCCATAAGAAATTTTAGTGGGATACGTGTTTTCATAACTAAAACAATGAAGGAAATAAGGAACAAATTCAAGTGGATAGCAGCAATAAAAAAGATTTTTTAGTTACTAAAGAAGAAAGTGATAGTGCAATCAATATTAGCACTACCAGACTTTAGAAAAGTATTCCAAGTTTATTGTGGTGTAAGTGGAATAACAAAAGGAGGAATTCTTAGTCAAGAGGATGAATCAATAACATATTGCAACAAGAATTTGAATGAATCAAAAATAAAATACTCTATATAATATGATCAATAATTTTATACAATTGTGTAAGTACTCAATAAGTGGACACCATTATCTATTACCAAAATAATTTGTGTTGTACTTGATCATCATGCAATATAATTCATTAATAACCAAGGTAAGTTAAACAATACAAATATGAAATGGGTTAAAAAAAATTCAAAGTTATTCTTTTCTTTTAAAACATAAAAGTGGAAAATCTAATAGAATCATTTTGTGCATTAATTAGAAGTACTTTGTTGTTAAATTATATAAAAGTGAATGTTGTTGGATTCAATTCTTTGAGTGAGTTGTATGATAAAGAAGAATATATAAAGAAGCATTGGCATCATGTAAGAATCTATTTTTAATGGATAAAAGCCCATGGCTAGAATAGTTTATTCAAGACATTTTTGTTTAAAGGTAAGGGTTTGTGCATACCTCAAGGTTCCTATTGGCCAAAAGTGCCTTCCTACTAAGGATTAATTTCAAATATTTGAACACACCCAATGGTCACAAGATTCAATTCTGTATTTTAGATCCCAGAACTACAACAAGATGGTATGATCTTGATCTTACAATAGCTCATGTATTGGAGGATTGTCAATCAAATCAAGAAGTGATAAGAAGAAATGAGGCTCCTATTGGTTGAGTGGTTAGGTTGTCATAACATCACAGATAATCAAGAGATGGTAAGCCAAAGAAAGGTCTTGCCCAATGTTATGATAGTGAGTGATTGTAGGATTGTGAAAAAGACTTCCTAGGTTGTTGATGCTACGAACAGGAAGGTTGATCATATGATTGTATAGCTATAAGGTAATAGGAAAAAGTGAAGACACCTCTTGAGGTCATGACAAAGATAATCAAACCATGGTCATAGGATCACAAGGGTTATTTCCATGAATGCCAATATCATGATGTATTGCAATTGTAAGATCATAAAGGTCACATTGACCATGTCGTGACATCGCAAGTAAAGAATAATGGTACCTCAACCTTACGCCAAGGATGTTAAGGGATTCCATTCTGTTGTGAGATCATATGATCTTACTATTGTTAAAGGATTGTAAAGAGAATGAAGGATGGGCTTGACACTACAAGGTATTGGAAATTGTAAGATCATAGAAGTTAGGGTTATGAACAAAAGATGATATAAATGGTTTTGACCACAGTTGACGTTGATAGGATTGTGAGTTCAGTGTTGACCAAAAAATATAAAGAATTTCACTTGCCAAGTTGGACAAAGAGTAACTCCCAACCAATTAGGTAGCAAGAATGGTATAGAATGATAGTTGAATATATTTGATCTATGCTTTCCACCTAATTTGGTAGGTTGATAACAGGGGAAATAGATCTTTGATGATAGATTTGATCTTTTCAATCTCCTACAACCACTTTCATCATTCCCCAGGCTTGATAAATGCAACAAAATACTCCATCATTACTGGTTGAGCCATCTACTCAGTCAGAAGGTTAATGGTTTTTGTTCTTGCCCTCTCAGAGATTGTTTGGTGGATAAATGATCTTCTTGTGTCTAGATTTGCATTGTGATTAAATCATTTCTAGTTTTTCACTAATTATTCTCTATAAATTTGATTGTAGTGGTTGAATTCTACCTTAGGGTGGAAGCTATTTGAGTTATGCTTACACTATAAAAATAGATGTTGTACTCTTTCTTAGGGTCAAATCTTCTATATTTCTCTAGTATTGCCTTGGCATGCTACTATAAATTCCCTCTTTCCCTCTAAATTATATAATATCCTAATCTTATCTCCTTCAGTTACCCATTATTGTGCAAGCTTTGTCTACCTCCCTTCAATGTACTATGGATATCTATAATCTACATTTTTGTATCTTTGTTGGCCTATGAATGATAAGAAGTGAAGCATTTTTTCCTTGTGCCACTCATGTGGTTGTCTGATCTATATGTAGTTAATAGATTAAAGCAAGTCTAAATATGTATATCTTTGGACTGTCATGATAATGGTATTGTGCATATATGGGCAGAGATTGGTCTGAACACCCTATTTTGGTGCATCACCTCTTTAGAATGGATTAGGTAGTTACTTTCATGTATTCCTTCTCCATTTTCTCTTTGAGAATAGTTTAAGTGCATCCTAATAGTAGAGAATTCTAACCTTCTCCAGAGACTCAACCTCATTGTTCAAGTCCCATAGCTTGGAGGTTGTTTCCATGTTTCATAAGGTTTTCCTTAGTAAAAAATTTGGAGAAGGGTGTAAGATTCTGTGACAATAGTTCCATGAGGGTTAATTTGATAAGAGAGAATCACAATAGTGGATTAGGTGGAAATTTTTACATGGATAAAACCATAGCTCTATTGAATGAGAAAAATTATTACAATGTAGGAATGAGTGTCAATGTCAAGAAGATAGTTCAAGAATGTAGAACCTACTAGTATACAAAGGGGGTTAAACAAAATATTGTGATGCATCAACCACTAATAATAGTAGAGAGGCCTTGGGAATATATTATTATGAATTTATTCTTCAAGAATTCCCCAAACACAAAGAAGTAATGATTCAAAAAACAATTGTAGTTGATAGATTTTCTAAAATGGCTCATTTTATACACTATCAAAAGACTAATGATGCTTCTCATATTTCCAATTAATTTTTCATGTACAAGTAGTTCAGTTACATGGTTTTGTTTGTTGGTCCTTTTTGGCATACATTTGAAAAATTTAGGCACATAGTTAAGTTTCATTTTAGCATACCATCCAAAGATGGATGGCCAAACTAAAGTTGTAAAAATAAGTTTAGGAAATTTTCTATGATGTTTAATTTGCAAAAAAAGGTGGGATTTGACATTGTCATAGGCTAAGTTTTCCTATAATAAATTGGTTAATAGGAATGTGGAGAAGAATCCATTCAATTTTTTTAATGGATACATCCCAAAGGGGCATTTATGAACTCAAATATAATACAAATATAGTGAGAAAGAGTGTTTTAGATGAAAATTTTACAACATATATCATATATTTACATTTAAAAAGGTGGAATAGAAATTGGAAAAGAGTATAGCTAAGTACAAAAACTATGTAGATATGCATAACAAGAGAAAAAAAAAATATTAGTGATTGGGTATAGGTTCATCTAAGAAAATTAATATTTCCTCAAGGAACCTATAATTAATTAAAATGGAAGAAGATAATATCATGTTGGATCCTAAGGAAGTTTTCAACTAATACCTATGAAGTTGACCTTCCATAGGACATTGATATCTCACTAATGTTCAATGTTAGTGATTTGTATAAATATTATGATGGAGAGACTAGTACCAAAAAAAAACATACCAATAGAGACATATCATAAGATGACATGGATTGAGCAATTGCCTAAAAAGAAAGCTAAGAATGTGGATATTATTGTTTCAACTCTAGAGTTGAAAAGAAAATCCAAGAAAAGGAATACATAAAATATCTAGTTCGTTGGAAGGATAAACTAGATATTGAGGCATCATGGTAAGAGGCAAGTGAGTTGGCTAAGTATGGAATTCCAATTCTAAATTGGCTCAAATGAGCATGTGTTTGTTCTCATGGATCATTTCTCTACTTGGTGTGTTTTATACTAGTGCACATATAATCCCCATTATCTATTTTTTGGGGTTTGGTCTGAATTTTGGTTTCTTTCAACATATTCATTAGGGGTAATTAGGAGTAGTTAGGAGTAATCAAGAGTCATTGACAGTTGTCATGCTACTTATAGTTTTGATTTCAGCATTGACTTGGCTTGAGTTCATTTGTTAAGAGCAATTAGGATCCGTCAGGAGTGATATGGACCAATTAGGAGTTGTTGGATTTTGTTTCAAATATTAAATGTATTAAAATGAGGAAATATAAAAAGAACAAATATGTTATTTGTGGCTACTTAATTTATGTTAAAGTTGATGAAAGCTCAACCCTATAACACCCATGAATCATTGCATGAAAATAACTATCACAGAATGAGAGAAACAAAGGCTATGGAGGTTGGAATTCACAAATCCATAGAGGAGACATTCTTGATGAGGAAAAAGAGAAATTGTTATTAATAAAAAAATTGAATGAATAAATTACAAAGAGAGATCTATCCTTATAAAGGAGATAAAAACTCTAAAAGATAAAACCTAGGTTGCATGATAATAATAATTAAAGAATTAATTATTATATGTCTAAAGTTTAGCTTAAGTAAAATAGAGTTATAAAGAAAATGTCATATTATTCTAACACCCCCCTTAAGATAAACTTAGGAAGTAGCTAAAAACTTATAAACTATCATTGAAAGTAAATTTGGGTCCCGACAACAAGGACTAATGAGGTACTTAAGCAAAAGAAAATATTTGTAAAGAGGAGAAATATGAAAATTCACATGTGGGAAAAACCATACTCCAAGAAGAGATGGAAATAATGCTAAAAGTAGTGAAGGACTAAAGAAGCCTCCAAACTAGAGAATGTCTTAGAAGATAGGGACAAAAAATTATCATGAAGAACATTACTAAAGCATGTAGAAGTTGCAAAGCTCTATCAAAAGTAATTGATGATCTAAAAAACCTTCATTGCAATAGAACCTTACCAATAATATAAGATTATAATTTGCATGAGTTCTCTTAGTAGACACTACTCAAATTAGGAGGCACATAAAAGAAAACAACTAAAATCAAGGATAAAGATGGCATGAAATACCAAATCCTAAAGTATTGATCAATAAAACATGGAAGGTTGCATCCAAAGTAGGAATTAAAAGAAGAATATATATATATATATATATTCCATTTCATTGAAATGCATAGGTACCTAGCCACTACATCTACCTACTATATAGGAAAAAATATTGAATACATAGCTCAGTCTATCAAACCAAGGATGCATAATAACCAACAAAAGAACCCCTCCCAATGCAAACAAGGGTGAGGTGACAAGTAATTCAAAAAGTGAGCCAATAGAACTAGATGTCAAGGAACTATGATCAAGATGCACAAAAGAATACACATGTGTGTACTGAAGTGATCAATCTTAGACTATTAGAAATGCTTTAGAATAACTGGGGGGTAAATTAGTTATTCAGGGTACAAATGTCCTGTTCAAATTTTTCACTAAGTGTAGTGAACCCATTCAACCATTCAAGCTTTAAGTTATCTAATTAGCAAGTTACTATAAATCAACATGCAAGCATAATACATGAGGAATCAACACATGACATAGTGATTTATGTGGAAATCCAATTCAGGAAAAACCACTAGTAACATGCTACTCAATTTTCACTCTTCTAAAGTGATGCCCTATGAAAGGCCTACCCTGTTAAAGGCTTACAACACACTATTAAATGTGACCTTGTTAGAGGATTTAACCACCCTGTTAGAAGTGGGCCTGGTTAAAGGACTTTAGAACATTCACTTGGAATGCCACCCTATTAAAGGATTTACAAATGGTTGTTAGGCCAACCTAAGTCCATAGGATTTTCAAATCTAATACAATTACTAGAGAGTATTAGAAAATCTTGACTTGATTTCAACATACAAATTATCTTGCAGATCTCATATCACTGCTCAACTCATACCCTTGCCTGGCCTTCAATCTCTACAACTCTTGATAGCTTACCCTTATTTCAAGCTTTGTCTCCTTGAGTCTCCATGTACCAGTGCAATCATTTCTTCATGAACACTTGTAGAAGTAGAGCCTTTGTGCTCTTCCTTCTCCTAGATGTCTCCTCCTTGACACCCTTCTAACCACTTTGCAGATTTGGCTCTTCAGTAGCAATAGTATCAGCAGCTCTTTGCTTCTTGGTCTATGTCTTCTTAAATAGAAGTCTTGGAGTAAATTTTCTCACTCGTTTCTTCCATTTTTTAAATTTCAATTTGCATGGATTGGATAGGATTCATCGCATCTAACCCATATTCTATTTCCTCTAGAAACTTCATGAATAATCCTTTAGAATTCACCCAAAAATGGCTTACATAGGATTTTGTGCCTCCAACTCATTATTCTTATCTTCCAACTCATTCACAAAATTCAATGTAACCACTATGTTGGCTTAGATTTGGAGAATCTTCATCTTTTGAAATAATGCAGTAGCTCGGTACTATTGAAATACTGGTGCTCGACACATACTGTATTACTCGGCATCAACTGTGTTTTTCCTAATGCTCGACACCTAAAGATCACTTGAAACCAACTAAAATTTTTTGATGCTCAGCACCTAATCTTCACTTAGTACATGAAGATCACTCGAAACACACTAGGAATTTTTGTTACTCGGCTTTCACTGAGAATTTTCTTGGCTTCAACTAACTTGCTCGGCACCCACTGTAGATCTTGGTTTAAGCTTTGCAACCAACCTTGTTACAACTTCTTCCTTTAATGTTTCTAAGTGTGACCACCCTCTGTATCCTTGAGTATGTCATCAATACATTACTTAACCATTGTCTTAACTGATCCTTGCACTTTATTACAACATCATAACTCAACCTTTTCCTTTAGGTGCTCTTGTTACATCTTGTTGATCAAATCCTCTTCATCAATCAATTAAGTGATAGTACTTAAATCTTATAAGAAAATATCATCCCTACAACTAGAAGGTTTGACATCAATGAAAAAACAATGATTGAAAACATTCTTTTACAACAATCTCCCTCTTTGATCTTCAACGACAATGAGCTTTTTCAATCTAATTTCCAACACAGACATGTCATGAGGTAAATGTCACAAAAGCAAAACTCACTAGAAAAATTTGATAGAAAAAAGGCAAAATATCAACCCCCATGGAAATCCAATCAAGGTAGTGCATGTATAATAAGGAACAAGATATGGTGAATCCAAATAATGCAATAATATGTATGAGTGTTCTCAAATGACACTACTTGAATTAGAAGGAAAAATAAGACAAAATAACTAAAATGAAAATAAAAATGAAATATGGCATTTTATATCAGTAAGTTTAAAAAATTACATGCAATAGATGTCTACAAAGACTAGAAGAGACATAGAGTTTATACACTAGATATACAACCCATGACAAATCACCTAAAGAAATGAAATTGATCCCTAGACCTAAAACAATCAATGTATCCACCACAATGAAAAAAAAAAATAGAATAGAATGTGCCTAGAGAAGAATTTGGAGTACATAAGAACATTTCTAATGATAAAAATAATTTCCAACTTGGAGATTGGATACTCAAGACATGTCTCTTGGAGTACAAAAATAACTCCTAACTTTTATATCAAAGAGAACTATCATAAATACATCAAAAATGAAAAATATATGTACCACTATGATTGGCTTAGAACCATCTTGTTAGTGATATCTGATTTACAAAAAATTAAATTGATATCTCAAACATATGAGCAAAAAACACTAGTAGGTATAAATAGAGCCAGAATGGATATAGGTACGCGAATGAAGGTGTTGATGTCAACAAGTGACAAGCCTAGAATTGATAGTCAAATGGCCATTGAGGCAAAAAATGCCAAAAAAATTCCCTCACCAAAAATATAGGTCATTGAAAATAGTAGGGTCCAGTACCAAAAAAACTGATGGCCATACAAAAGCATGTGAAAGAAAAAAAAAATTTTGCCTCAAAAAGCATATAAACTCACATGACATGTTGAAATTGCCAATATCAACACCAAATGTACCCAAAACAAAGTGGTAAACCACCATTTAAATCTAGTCAGCAGCACCAAAGAATTCAAAAGGTAAAATATGTTTCCCCAAAAAGAAGGAAAACTCTGAGCCCATGCATAAGAGATGTCAATAGCAAGACCCAAAATCAAAGGTGCCATAACATCCTCCTATCAACTCTACCAAGGCCTGCAATAACAAAAGGATGGATGCTTAGTGATTGGATAGAGCATAAGGCTCACTAATTTAGGCATGTATGGGGATGCAAAACCAAAAAGGTCACTAATGGAGGCTGAACACAGTGAACATTCAACTGGTGGAAATAAAATCTCCTCCAAAATAAAGGTGTGGGTTTGGTGCTAACAAAGAAAACCGCCAAAATAATTTCCCTCCAATTGAGAAATTCAAGAGTTAGCCATGTGCTAGAATATAAGTGGCCTTGGATAGGTAAAAAAAGGACCAAAATTGCCAAAAATAATGGCATGCACAGGGAATGAGACCTGGCTTTCCAATCAAAACCATAAACACCCCAAAAAATTACCACCACATAGCTAGAAAATAGGAGTCATCGATGACAACTAAGACATGGTAGTGGCTAGAAAAATGGAGCCCAAGGCACCAAAAAAAAGGGGACATGTTATCCCTAATATGCATGATACTAACAAAGCCTAAAGGATGGAGATTCTAACATAGGGCTTGCACACAATAGGTAGGGGGATCGCCACCTACCACCTCGAAGAAATTATAACCACTTTATAATGTTTGATCCAAAACACATGCACTTTATTAATTCTTTTTACAAAAATAACAAAAATGTTTTTGATTTATTTTTTCAAAAGGAAAATAATAATAAATTTTTTCCTCAAGATCTCTATGGTCATATGGCCTTGGGCTATTTTTTTTCACCTCTGAAGTCAACAATGTCCAAACTAGACATATTTTATATGGAAATAGGAGTTTTTGGTTGCTATCAACTCAACAGCAAAATCTTCTTGGGCTCCAAGTGACCCAAAATAATGGTTCCCCCATATCTAATAAAAAACTTTTTACAAAAACTAGATCTAAAAAACAAGGCCAAATCTCTGATGAAGAGAACATGGGCATGAAAGTCTTGAGTTCTGATACCATGTTGAATTTGATGAAGCTCAACTCCATAGCTCCCAAGAGTCATTGTGTACAAAAACTTGTCACAAAAAGAGAGAAGAAAAAGCTATGGAGGCTAGAATTCACATATCCACAGAGGATACATTCTTCATGAGGACTTAAAAGAGAAAATGTTATTAATGAAAAATTGAATGAAAAAATTACAAAGAGAGATGCATACTTATAAAGGAGATTTAAACCCTAAAAGGTAAAACTTAGGTTGAAGGATAATAGTTAATAAAATAATTAATTCTTATCTACCTGAAGTTTAGCTTTAGTAAAATAGAGTTTATAAAAAAACACCTTATTACTCTAACAATTCATTTTCAACTCATCAATTTAAAAATGGAAAGACTATTCACTTCCCTCATCTTGACTATTCATTTCTCTCCTTGTGTATATATGTATTTGGACTAACTTGAAGGGGAAACTTGTTGAGGCTTCTTTTGGATAATTATTTCTTATTATAGTTATTGATTTTAGAAGAAAAACATTGAGCTCTTTTTGGAGACAAAGCATCTATTCATGTTAAATGGATTGTAATTCTATTTCTATGTGATGTTGAACTTTCATTAATTTATTCAATAATAAATGTACATTGTTGATAGTTTTATGTTGTATGTTTGGGCATATCACCAAGTATGATATCTTTAGAGCCTATGATAAAGAGATCACATACAAGTAAATTGTGGAAAGGGTCCTAAGAAGTATTCCACATTTATATGATATTTTGGTGACAATAATTGAAGAATGTAAGGATATTTTTTCATACTTCATTTAAGAATTGATTTGTTAAATATTAAATCATGTGTCTATTGGGATAACTGACGTAACTTTATATTTAAGAGTTGATAGGATAGTTTGGTAATGTCTTGGATCATATGTTTAATGATAATTGATTCAACTTTATTGTATTGTCATTGAAGTCAACTTGATAGTTTGTATTCAAATATTTATCATGAAGTTAAGCTCTTACTATGTAAGTGATAAATTAAGTGTATGATTGATTTGTATGGTGACTTAAAGTGTGTCATTGTTATGGGAGACTTAGAGATCATGTCTGTAGTTACTATGCACATAAATTCATGCTCTTTTAATCAATATTGAGTGTGTTATAAATGACTAAAGAGAAATAGTCTTATTGGGTTGATTAGTTTGTGAGACTCTATGAATGATTTATTGGTTTATCAAATGTATATTCTTTCAAGTGATGAAATATACGATTTATGAAGTTTACTAAGTTTTTGGATCAATATAAGATTTATGTTTGATTTGGTTTACAGGAATGCATGTTTTAAAATAATTGAATAGATTTCAGGAAGGAAAATGAAGAATGTATTGTCTTTAAGTTTGATCTCGAATTGTTAATGTATATATGTCATTTTTGATACATCTTTCAAGTTGGTGAGTTGGTTGATGACGTAAAAATGATACAGAAGAAAAAAGATTTTATGGATTGGTTATACATTAAATATTGTGATGGAATTTCTTGGAATTGTGTTTTCTCATTAGAAAAAGGAGAAATGACATTTTTTTGATGTTGGCTTGATGCATGATTGACGTAATTGATTGGGTAGTTCTAGCTAATGATGAATTAGGGTTGTGTAATAAATTTTGATCAAACATTGATATATCTCATGGGGTAACACTTTTAGATTTAGGGCTACCTAATGATGAATAATTAATATCAGTTCTTGGTCCCTGGTAGATAGAGTTTAACTACTTAAGAGAGATCTAAGATATTTGAACACGTAGAAGGAGAGAAATATTTTGATGAATAGTGGTTGTGTTGAAAATAATTGATCAATTGTATATTGTCTTTCATGTTACACAAAATGTCATATCTTTACTAGTCAGTGTATGTTGAGCTCACTCAAGTGATGAATACAACTTCCTATGTCTGTCAAGTATTCTAGTGTTTGTCAAGTTCATAAGATAGTGTATGCCAAGTTCACTTAGGTGTCAAAGAGAAGTTAGCAAAAGTCAAGTGTTAACTAAACTCACTTGGGTAACAAACGAAAGTTGGATAGAACCAGTGCTAACCGAAATCACTCAGTCACAAAAGGAAGTTAGCAAAGATGAAATGTTAACCAAGCTCACTTGGTTAACATAGGAAAATAATTTTTGAGTTAGTGTCTATCAAGAAGGGTCGACTAACGAAGGATTTTCTTGTTTTGGCATATTAAGTTTAATTAATTTGTTTATTGGTTCTATCCAAATGGGAAGATGAATATTAATTATTCTAAGTTGTTTTCAAGTTGATTAGACATTGTGTATATAAGTACAAGGTCAAGTTGAGGATTGAATGTGTTAAAGTGGATGAGAGAAAAAGAGGTGCTTAGAGGAATCAAATTAGAAGGATAACCAAAATATCTTTGAGGAGTTGCAAAGATACATTTGATCAGGAAGGATCAAGTATTCAAGCTAGAATTGAGATCTAAAATTAGCAATATAGTTGCATCAAAAATCAAGTCATATCATTGTTACTCTCTTACCATTATAGCAGTGTATCAAATCTCTTAATCAATTTGGCTTAACAACTATTTTTAAATCCTCTAACAAGGTGGCATTTCTAAATTGAAGTGTCTAAAGACCTCTAACAAGGCCACTCCCAAAAAGGTGATTAAATCATCTAACTGGGTCACACCTAATAGTGTATTTTGTAACCTTTAATAGGCTTGGCTCCTAATAGGGCTCACTTAAAAAGAGTGAAAAACAATAACTAGTTGCAATTGGTGGTTTTCCCAAATTGGGTTTCCACATTAATTCTTGGTGTCAATTGTGTTCACATTATTTCTTTTATGTATGAGACTCAATTGATTAAGGTTAATCACAAATAATATCTTAAGTTATGCATGTTTAGTATTTTCCAAGTAATAGTTGTTATTTTAGTGGTTACTAAGTTACAATATATTGTTAGTGTTAACTCGAGTGCCTATGTGTTAATTGAGTAACAAAATTTTCATCAGAGTTTATGTTTTGTATTGACATCTAAGGGATCTAAGATTTATTTTTGTGGTAACTGATTTACCCCTCCCCTCTCAGTTACTCCTCTTATATTTATAACAATTGGTATCATAGCTTCTGGTGCTTACAGATAAGGTTTTAAGGACCTAAGCTAAAGATTAGGATGTCTTACAAAAGGGAGATCCCTAAGTTGAATATAGATAACTTCAATGCATGACAGGAACATTTGGCAACCATCAACGATTCAGTTCTAAAATATTTGAATGCCAAGTATGTGGCACCTACTAGAACGATGATTGGTGAATAAATTGTAGAGAAGAAGAATCATAACATTATGATGATTGATATTTCTTCAACTCTCAAATATGTCAAATTTGATGAAGTCAAAGACTATGGTACTACTTATGAGTTATGGATCAAGCTAAAAGCCATGTATGGAGGAGATCATAATGTAAGAAGAGCCAAATCTAAAAGCCTCAAAGGAAAATTTGATTAAATAAATATGAGAGAAGATGATAACATTGCAAAATACAACAATACAATCAAAGCTAGTGTTCATGCAATCAAAGCCTTAGGAGGAAATATTGAAGATAAAATAGTGGTAAGTAACTTTCTTAGAACACTTCTTCCTATATATGCAATCAAAGTTTTAGCAATTCAAGATATGAGATGCAATCCAAAGAATGATATAACATTAGATGCAACATTTGGAAGATTGACAACATTTGAGCTAGATAACTATTATAATGATGTTCTTAGTTCAAGAGTTTGCATTTGAAGCCAAGTTGTCACTCTAGAAGAAAGTTAAAAGGTCGAAAGCTAAACAATTTTAAAGTGAAGAGGAAGGTACTTCTAATAGTGATCTTGAAGCCATAGAAGCATTACTTGCAAGAAGGTATCCCAAAGGTAGAGGAAAGTACAAAGATAAAATTCCTTTAATTTTCTTTTCTTGTGAAGAAGTTGGTTACATTGTTGTAAGGTGTCCAAATAGAGAAGAAAAATAGGAAAAGAAGAACAACAAGTACAATGGTAAGAAGGATTTTAAAAGCTAAAATGACTACAAGGATAAAGGTAAGAAGTCTTGTTTTATGGCTAAAGATTTAGATAGCAGTGATGATGATGGCATGGTCTATATTGTTGTAAACGATGAATTTGATGATGAAGAAGATCAAATAGCACTTATTTCTCATGTTAGCAAAAAAGATACATGGATTATTGATAATGGTTGTCCACATCATATGGTTGGTGACAAAACCAAGTTTGAACATATGGAACACTATGTTGGTGGAAGTATAAGATTTGGAAACAATGAATCATGTTGCATAAAGGGAAAAGGTTTTATCTCAATAACCAATGAACTTATATGTGATAATGCGTATTGGGTTGAAGGACTAAAGCATAAACTACTGAGTGTGGCATAGTTGAATAACATTGGATTCAAGGTAGAATTTATGAATGGGAACGCCAAGCTTCTAGATGGAAAAGGAAATTTAGTTGGATTTGGTAACCAAACAAAAGGTAACTTATTCTACCTAGATCTTAGTGAAAGTTCATGTTTCATTGCTTAAGTAGAAGAAAGCTAGCTATGACATAAGATGTTGTGTCATGTGAAACTTGATAACCTAATCAAGATAAGTAAAAAAAAAAGAGTGAGAGGTATTCCTAGTTTGAGGAAACCTGATATGAGCCTATGCAAAAATTGTCAAATTGGTAAGATGGGCAAGACAAGTTTCAAGAGTATGAACTATCATTCTAAAGAAGTCTTGGAGCTAGTTCATACAGACCTTTGTGGACCTATTGGAATTGAGAGCTATAGTAGAGATAAGTAATTTATTCTATTTTTTGATGATTATTCTAGAATGATGACTATAATATATCTGAAAGATAAGTATGAAGTTACTCAAAAGTTTAAGTCGTATCTAGCAAGAGTAGAGAAGGAAACAAGAAAGAAGCTAAAGTGTTTGAGATCAAATAGAGGAGGTGATATAATGAGTTCAATAAATTCTACACTAAAAGAGGAATCAAAAGACAAGTATCAACCTCTAGTACACCTCTACAGAATGGTATAGTAGAAAGAAGGAATGGATCAATCATGGATTGTGCAAGAACCTTGAAGATATAAAAGAATGTTGCAATCAAATACTAGAAGGAAGAAATCAATAGAGCAATGTATACCTTGAATAAAGTATGGATGAAGAAAGACTCAAGTCAAACTCATTATGAACTATGATATGGATACAACTCTAATGTAAGTTACTTGAAAGTATTTGTTAGCAAAATTTATATTCTTAAGAAAACTAGGAAAGGTAAATTTGATGTCAAAGGTGATGAAAGAATATTCCTAGGATACTCAAATGGAATTAAATCTTTTCAATGTTTGAATATGACAACTCATAAGATCATAGAAAGTGCATATGTGAGGATTGATGGGTTTGCAAAAAAGAGTGAAGAAGAGAGCAACAAAGAACCCTAAAGATTATAGAAAGATTATTTACTTTGAAATTAATACATTTCTAAATCTGATTGGAAGTCAATAGAATTCACCTCCTAAGTGCCCAAAATCTCTAGAAGCACTTGAGTTGCATCTAGTGCAACTCGAGTCAAAGCTTGAAGGACCTGAATCGCAATTAGAGGGTACTGAGTTGTAGGTAGTGAAACCCAAGTTTGAATCTTAAGGACCCAAGTCAAACAAATAGTGGAAAATCATGATAATGCAAGTGGAACAAGTTCTAAATCCAAAGTACTTGTATTAGAAAGATATGTCAAAATGCACCATGCACTTGATCAAATCATTGGAGACAAGTCATATGGAACTATGACAAGGAATAAATTGAAAGGTACATGTTTTCTTCCTGAATTTGAACCTAGATCAATTAAAGATGCTTTAGATAATGAAAGTTAGATTGAAGCAATGAATGAAGAGATATAATAGATATAAAGGAATAAGACCTAGACTCTTGTTCCTATACCCAAGGATAAGAATGTAATTGGCACAAAGTAGGTTTTTAGAAATAAGTGGAACGAAGAGGGAGAAGTTTCAAGAAACAAAGCAAGGTTAGTAAGCAAAGACTATCCTAAAGAAGAAGGTATTGATTATGGTGAAACTTTTTCTCTTGTTACAAGATTAGAAGGTGTTAGGACCTTACTTGCTTATGCTATATAGAAAGAATTTAATATTTATCAAATGGATGTGACATTTACATTCTTAAATAGAATTCTTAAAGAGGAAGTCTACATAGAGAAACCTAAAGGTTTTTCTGATCCAAGAAAATAGGATATGGTTTTCAAGTTGCACAAAGCATTGTATGGCCTCAAACAATATCCTAGAGCTTGGTATGAAATATTTCTTAACTATTTGATGAAGATTTATTTTCAAAGGAAAAATGATAACATTGGCCTATACATCAACGAAGGATCAGACAAGAAGATTGTATTGGTAGAGATCTTTGTATATGACACATTTTTTACTAGAAATGATGACTTGTGTTTAGAGGAAATGAGCAAGGACTTTGAGATGTCCATGTTCAGAGAGATTAAATTCTTTGTTGGATTATAGATTCAAAAGAAGAAAGATGGTATCTGCATTACTCAATCTAAGTATATCAAGGAGATATTGGAGAAATTTGGAATGGAGGATTCAAGACCACTTGGAACACATATGTCTACAAGACATAAGCTTTCCAAAAATTATGGTTTCAAGGAGGTAGACGATACCATATATAGATTAATGATTGGAAAACTACAATATGTAGTGCATACAAGGCCTAATATTATATTAGCAATTGGTATGGTGGCAAGATTCTCAGGAAATCCTAAAGAAAATTATATGATGAAAATTAAGAGAATCGTAGGTATCTAAAGGGTACTGAAGACTATGGATTATGGTACAAGAAAGGAGGTAATTTAGATTTGAAAGTCTTCATTGATGTTTATTGGGTAGGAAGTGTTGATGACAAGAAGAGCACCAGTAGTGGAGCATTCTTTCTTGGTAAAAGACTAGTATCTTGGACAAGTAAGAAGTAGAGCTACATTTATTAGTTTACAATAGAGGCAAAGTATGTTACTTTAGTAGTTAATTGTTCAAATATTGTTTGGCTCAAACAACTGTTGGTAGGTATGAAGGTAGAGATCAAGGATCTAGTAGTTATCTTTTGTGATAACATTAGTGCAATTAATATACCAAAGAATCATGTGATGCATACCAAGACCAAGAAAATTACATTAAAATATCATTTTCTAAGAGAATTGGTGCAAGACAAAGAGGTAAGATTAGAATATATGAATACTAAAGAACAAATTGTAGACATATTCACTAAGCCATTACCTAAGGATTCATTTATGTATCTAAGAGGTAAGTAAGGGGTAATTCCCCTATCTGAAGCTCACTAAATGAAGTTTAGTGATGCATCAACCAGAGCATGTTGAAGATTAGTCAAGTTGATGCAGTATTGAAAGAGTAGATTGCATATGAATATGTACATGAGGTACATTGGAATTCACTTAATATTATCTTTGGCATAAGATGTCAAAGAGGGAGAGTTCAGAGTTCAGTCATGTATATAAAGAGGAACAATTTACTATCATAGTCACACATCAAAGAAATTTTGTTTGAAGATGTCAAAGAGGAAGAACTTGGTCCAATACCAAAAGGATAGAGTTTCCTATTAGAAGAAGATGTTCAAGATAGAGTTTGTTGATAGAGGGATAAATCAAAGTCAAAGTGAGTTCATACAGATAGAGGGAGTTCTCATAGATGAGAATAAGAATGAAACTAAGGATATTATTTTTCTCTAAAATTTCATTGTATTATGACATGGTGTGTTGTCATCAATTCCAAAGAGGGATACTGTTGAAAATAATTAATCACTTGTATATTGTCTTTGATGTTACACAAAATGTCATATCTTTACTAGTTAGTGTAAGATTACTTAGGTGATGAAGATAGTTTCCTTTGTCTATTGAGTATTCTATTATTTGTCAAGTTCAAAAGATAGTGTATGTCGAGTTCACTTGGGCATCGAAGAGAAGTTAGCAAAAGTTGAGTGTTAACCAAGCTCACTTGGACAACAAAGGAAAATTGGATGGAACTAGTGCTAACTAATCTCACTTGGTTACCAAAGGAAGTTAGAGAAGATTTAGTGTTAACCAACTTCACTTGGTTAACATAGGAAAATAATTTTTGATTTAGTGTCTACCGAGTAGGATTGGCTAACGAAGGATTTTCTTGTTTTGGCATATTGAGTTTAATTGATTTATTTTTTGGTTCTAGATAATTGGGAAGATGAATATTAATTATTCTAAATTGTATTCAAGCTTACTTGACATTGTATATGATATAAGTATAAGGTCAAGTTGAGGATTGAGTGTGCAAAAGTGGATGAAAGAAAAAGAGATGCTTAGAGGAATCAAATTAGAAGGATAAGTAGAATATCCTTGAGGAGATGCAAAGATGCATTTGATTAGGAAGGATCAAGTATTCGAGCCAGAATTGAGATCTGAAATCAAAAATATAGTTGCATCAAAAATTAGGTCTCATCATTTTTACTCTCTAACCATTGTAGCAATGTATCAAATTTCTTAACTGAGTTTTCTTAATAGCTATTTTAAATCCTCTAACAAGGTGGAATTTCTAGATTGAAGTATCTAAAGACCTCTAAGAAGGCCACTCCTAATAGGGTGATTAAATCCTCTAATAGGATCATACCTAATAGTGTGTTCTATAACCTTTAACAATGTTGGCTCCTAACAAGGCTCACTTTAGAAGAGTGAAAAATAGTAACTAGTTGCAATTGGTGGTTTTTCCCAAATTGGGTTTCCACATTAAATCTCATTGTCACTTGTTTTCATGTTATTTCTTTTATGTATGCAACTAATTTAATTAATGTTAATGATAGATAATATCTTAAGTTCTACATGTTCAGTATTTTCTAAGTAACAATTGTTATTTCAATGGTAACAGAGTTACAACATATTGTTAGTGTTAACTGAGTGCCTATGTGTTACTCGAGTAACAATAGTTTCATCAAAGTTTATGTTTTGTATTGATATCTAAGGGGTTAGGGATTTATTTTTGAGGTAACTAATTCACTCCTCCCATCTCAGTTATTCCTCTTATATTTCCAATAGGTTGATCATGATGATTGAGATTGATATTATCAAATTATAGAATGAAGAGGTGAAAAAATCTTAAGGAAGAAAATGTGTGTATCTCTAAGCTAAGGGATAATATCTATAAGTTTAAACAAAGGTACAAGGAATCCACTATGGAAGTAAAGGAATCAAAATAAGAAAGTGGCAGATATAGAAAAGTAACTTAGTAACAGTAAAAATACTAATGTGTTTATCAGGGAAGATTTAAGAAGATTGCCAAATAATATCTAAAAGAGTTCATCAAGAAGAAGCTATAATAAAATGAGAAGTTGAACTAGAAACTAAAAAAGGTAAGATCTAAAGAAAAGGTTTGTAAAATAAGTACAACTTGTTTCCTTGTAGAAGAGTCACAATTATAAAGAAGGATAAGGAATCACCAAAGAGTGTTCAAATATGAAGGACAAAGACAAAGTGAAGGTAGTTGAAGAAAAAGAAAAGTCTAAGGTAACAAGAAAGGTTAGAAATTTGAATACATCTACAAAAATGCATCCAATTAGAAAAGTGAATTCTCAAAGGTACTTATCTTTTAATATATACTTCTTTTCATATGTAGGAGTTTAGTTCATAAGGTTCTTGAATGTAAGATCATGAAGGGACAATATGTCTAATGCTTTAGTATTCATAAGTTCGGTCATAAAGAAAATCAATGTAGAATTTAACTATCTAATCATATCTAAAAGGAAATGAGAAGAACATTAGTTTTCATGGAAATTTCTATGTATGTCATAATTATAGTCACAAGACTAATCAATATAAAATATAGATTTCAATAAGCAAGACTAGGACAAAGGAATGTCTATTATTTTAAATGTAGTCAGATTGGTCATAATGCTAACACTTGTAGATCTAGTGAAAAAAAATTGGCTAACAAAAGCCTTAGTTGAAATTTGGTTAGAGGATATTTCTATCATCTTTATTTATGAAGAAAACTATGAGCACCAATTCCAATCTCCAAACTAGACTTTATCTTTTGAAATGCTAATGGAGTATGATAGTTTGTGTTCTTGAATGTGTATAGTTGTGGTTAAGTGGAAGATGAACCTTCTAATCATCAAAAAAAATTATAAGATATTTTTGCAATTTGGTCTATTATTCCTTTTTTTCTATGTATTTTTTGTGGACCATTTTCATTGTGAAAAGGGGGTGAGGGGGATGTAAGGATATTTTTAAACATTAAAGAGATATTTAAGTTACAGACAATTACGTTTGGAGTTTTTTTCATTCTTTTTGGAGTCTTGTTTGTTGTTTTCCCATCTATGACAAAGATGAATATTATTGAACATGTTGAGAATATGTAAAGATTCCTATCAATAATATAAAAATATATCTTGATTGCATCTTTGTGTTGGTTGGTTTTTGGCAGCATTGATTGGATGTTTATTGAGCATTGATTATATATTAATGTTTTAGTTATATGCATGACATACATACTATGTGAAATTTAAATTTATGTTGTTAGGTGCACTTGATTTAATGAAATCTCCTTGTTATACCTATATAATTTGGTGGTTGTGTTGGAAATGTAAGAGGAGTAACTGAGAGGGGAGGGTGAATCAATTACCATAAAAACAAATCCTTGTCCTCTAGATGTCAATACAAACTTCCACTTATCATACAATACTGACTAAATTGGTTAACATTAGAATTTGTTGTTACTATATTAACAAAGTAACCTTAAGATTTATTAAATTGTATTATCCTTTAGTAACTTAGATGCAAAATCTTAAAGAATAAGTAAATAACATGAACATAGATGATGCAAAGGTTTATCATGGAAACCTAGTTTGGCACAAAATACATTGAAACTAGTCACAATAATTTTCAATCTTTTGAAGTGATCCCTATTAAGTATGACCTTGTTAGAGGATTTAGATCACCCTGTTAGGAGTGGCCTAGTTAGAGGTCTTCAAACACTTGAATCTTGAAATTTTCAATATGACTATGAAGTCAACTCTTTTAAGATATTTATTTATTTCTACAATGGTTAGAAAGAAATAGTTATTTTGACTTGATTTATGAAGCAACTTCCTTTGCAAATTCAGATCTTTACTTTGGTTTCACCTCTAGATCCTTCTTGATTAGATGTTCTTTTAGCATTATTAGATTTCCACAATCCATTTGTAAAAAAAAAAAATTTTAAATTGTAGTTGATTGTGTGTGTGTGTGTTTTAGCATCGAGATTTCTACAATCCTTATATTCTTTGCAGCTTACCTTCACACTATCCTGCTCTACCTTTCTTTTGTTCACATATCCATACTTTTCATATTCCACTTCTTGCTCCTTATTTTCCCAATTTGACCTTTATTATATATCATAAGCTAGGAAAAGTTATCTTGAATACCCTTTTAAAATATCAATAAACATCCAAATAGTTGGCCTCAAATAATAAAATATTTGATAATTACACTCTATTGTCACTCGATCAATACTAGGATTGAACACTTGATTGACATTGTGATTTCTTCATTGCCTGACCACTCAATCAATACTAATCTCCTTTGATGCCCAATAACTTGGTCAATACTGATCTCCTTTGATGCCTGGCCACTTAATCAATACTGCAAATAGGAATCCATTCAATAACCAACTCCTCAGTTAATAAAGGAAAGTCTTCATTACGACTACTTGGTTACTACTTCAATATATACAAGGTTAATACTGCAAAATCTACATTTCTCAATTAAACTGATAAACATCAATGATAATATACAATTGAAGAATTGTTTCCAAAAAAATTCATCTTTGGCATTGATGGCAACACAACATGTCAACATAAGTTGATAAACATATGAGAAATTAGATAATATCCTTAGTTTCATTCTAATTCTCATGCATACTAGCTCCTTATGAGATTCTACTTGGATTTGTCTCTATTTTTTTCTTGTCATTTCTCTTTTGTCATTTTTTCCCCTCTTACTTGTACAATCCATCATCTGAATATCAAGACTCTCCCTCTTTCTCATTACTGATCTTTTCACAATCTTCCATGTTAACTTTAAAATCTACCTCTTTGACATCAATTTCCAAAGGATATAAACTTTGAAGTTACAATGTACGTTTGTATTGATTCATATGTAATGTGCTCTATATTTCACACTTGAAGTGTGACACTCTGTATCAACTAGATTGATCTTCAATGGAGCTTAGTTAATGCCTCACTATATTTTTCTTTAATGAGCATCAAATAGGGGAATTACCCCTAGTTTAACTCTGAGATACATAAATACATCCTTAGGTAAATCTTTAGTAAATATATGTGCTATCTGCTCCTTGGTGTTCACATATTCCAATCTTACCTCTTTGTCTTGAACCAATTTCCTTAGGAAAATATATTTGATTGCAATGTGTTTTATCTTTGAGTGCATAACTAGATTTTATAATATATTGATTGCCCTTGTGTTATAACAATAGATAACCACTGGTTCCTTGATTTCTTCCTTCATTCCTAACATCAATTTCTTGTTCTACATTATGTTAGAATAATTAATTTTTGTAGCAACATACTCTAATTCTACTGTGGATTGAGAAATACAATTCTTCTTCTTGCTTGTCCAAGACACTAGACTTTTTCCAAGAGAATACTCCTCCACTAGTACTTTTTATGTGATCAATGCTTCCTTCCCAATCTACATTAGTAAAGAATCTTAACTCAAGATTTCCTCCTTTCTTGTACTATAACCCATAGTCTTTAGTTCCTTTTAGATATCTCAAGATTCTTTTGACTATCATCGTGTGATTTTCATTAGGATTAGTAGAAATTATCACAACTATGCTAATTGCTAATGTAATATTAGGTCTAGTGTAAACCACATACTAAATTTTTCCAATCATTAATTTATAAGTAGTCTGATTAACCTCTTTTGAATCATCATTCTCAAAGAACTTATGTCTAATAGACATAGGTGTTCCAACTGATTTGGAATATTTCATTCCAAATACTTTCACTATTTCCCTAATGTATTTTGATTGAGTGATGAATATCCCATCCTTCATCTAATGATCTTGTAGACACACAAAAAAGAATTCTCCAAACATAGACATTTCAAATTCTTTCCTCATTTCTTTAGCAAAGGACTTGCATAAAATCTCATGTCCTCCAAATATGATATCATCTACAAATATTTTTTCAAACAATATCTTTTCATGTGGTGCTTCTTTGATATACAATTTGCTATTATCATTTGTCTTTTCAAAACCAATTTTTACTAGATATCCATGTAGTCTTTCATATCATGCTCTAGGAGATGTCCTTAATCCATATAAAACTTTATGAAGTTTTCATACCATGTTTGTTTGGCTTGGATGAAAGAAACCTTCACAATATTCAATGTAGACTTCTTCTTCTAAGACTCCATTCAATAAAGTTTATTTAATATCCATCTAGTGTACTTTGAATGCCTTTTGTGCTACATATGCTAGAATTATTTTGACTCCTTCAAGTCTTGCAAAACGAGAAAATTTTTCCCCATAACCAATACCTTCTTCTTGAGCATAACTTTTGCATACAAGTCTTGCCTTGTTTCTTATCACTTCTTCTTTCTCATTCAACTTATTTCTGAATATCCATTTTGTACCAATCACAATTTTATCCTTGGGTCTATGAACAAGATACTAGGCTTTATTATTTTCTATTTTCTCAATCTCTTCATTTATTTCTTTTATCCAATTTTCATGTTCTAAAGCATCTTTTACAGATCTAGGTTCAAATTCACTAAGTAAACATCTACAAAAAAAAATTCATCAATATCTTTTCTTTTGGTCCTTCCTTGATATACAAATTGCTATTATCATTTTCCTTCTCAAAACCAATTTTTACCAAATATCCATGTAATCTTTCATACCATGCTCTAGGAGATTTCTTTAATCCATATAAAGATTTATGAAGTTTACATACCATGTTTCTTTGGCTTGGGTCAATGAAACCTTTAGGTTGTTTAATGTAGACTTCTTCTTCTAAGACTCCATTCAAGAAAATTTATTTGACATCGATCTGTTATACTTTGAATCCTTTTTGTGTTGCATAAGATAGAAGTATTATGAATCCTTCAAGTCTTGCAATAGGGGAAAATGTTTCCCCATAATCAATATCTTCTTCTTGATCATAACCTTTGCATACAAGTCTTGCTTTGTTTCTTGTTACTTCTCCTTTCTCATTCAACTTATTTTTGAGTATCTATTATGTACCAATCACATTTTTATCCTTGGGTCTAGGAACAAGAGACTAGCTTTTATTCTTTTCTATTTTCTCAATCTCTTCATTTATTGCTTTTATCCAATTTTCATTTTCTAAAGCATCTTTTATAGATCTAGGCTCAAATTCACAAAGTAAGCATTTACCTTTTAGTTTGTTCCTTGTTAGTATGCCTTATGTTTCTCCTCCAATTATTTAATCAGATGTATGATGCCTACTGACTAATTTTGCAAGTTTTGGATCTTTCTTACTTGAAAATGAACTTCGTTCACTTGGTTCTCCAAGATCTTCATCCCTTCTCTTGGGTTTCTCTGGCTAATATGGCTATAACATGGGTTGCACTACCTATGACTCAGGTTGCACTATATGGAGTTGCAACTCGATTTGAACTAATTGTGACTTGGGCTAAAATACTAGTGCATTGCCAAATTCACTTAGTTTTTGATTGGCTTTAACCTTATGAAGTAAGGTTTTAGGTTCCTCTTCATAGTAGAAAAACTTTATGTAATCTTCAGGCTCTTTGCTACTCTGTTCTTCACTTATTTTTACAAAGTCATCAATTTTTACATGGGAATTTTCTATGACTTCATGAGTGGTGATATTAAAACATTTGT
The DNA here is from genome assembly GCA_028749045.1 of Cupressus sempervirens. Classification (NCBI taxonomy): domain Eukaryota; kingdom Viridiplantae; phylum Streptophyta; class Pinopsida; order Cupressales; family Cupressaceae; genus Cupressus; species Cupressus sempervirens. Next base: position 818,328,974 of record CM053791.1, on the reverse strand, counting down.
ATGTCTTTCTTTTATTAGAGTACCCTAGGTATATTCCTTCATCACTTCTTTCATCAATCTTTCCTTTACTTACAGCTTTTAGGATATAAGATTTTCTTCCAAATACTCTAAGGTAACAAACATTATGCTTATACCCATACCATAATTCATAAGATGCTTTATTTGTACCTTTCTTTAGTTGAACTCAATTTAGTGTATGAACTATTGTGTTGATTTCTTCTCTCTAGTATTTTAGTGCAACATTCTTCTCTATCAATAGTGTCTTTGCACATTCCATAATAGATCTATTTCTTCTTTTTTCTATTCCATTTTTATTTTTAGTTCTACGTATTGATACTTGTATTTGGATTCCTCTTTCATTGGAGAACTCATTGAATTCATTTGAGATGAATTCACCTCCTCTATTTGATGCCAGGCATTTCAGATTCTTCCTTGTTTCTTCCTTAACTCTAGCCAAATACCATTTGAAATTTTGAAAATCATCATTCTTATCGTTAAAAAAATTATAGTCATCATCCTAGAATAATCATCAATAAACATAATGAAATAAATATTTCCATAGTAGCTTTCCACACCTATTGGCCCACAAAGATCTATATGAACTAGTTCCAAAATTTCTTCAAAATTTTAGGACTTACTCTTGAAACTGCTTTTACTCATTTTACCAATTTGGCATTGTTTGCACATTCCCATCTCAAGTTTCTTTAGTTTCTTATGGTGATTATGTTATCAAAGTTAACATAACACATTATTTTATTCCATAGTCAACATTCTCCTATTTGAGATAACGAACAATAAATTTTAGTAAGATCTAGGTAAAAATAATTTCCTTGTATCTAATTTCTAGTTCCAACTAGTTTTTCTTCTCCATTCAATAGTTTAGCTTTTCCATTCATGTATTCAACTTTTTATGAACTATATTGTTCAACTATGCTACACTAGGTAGATTATGTCTTAATCCTTCAAACCAATAAGCATTCCCACATTTGATTCCATTAGTTAATAGTATTATTCCTTTTTCCTCTTACATAACATGGTTCATTATTTTTTTTCCCTTAGAGTTGGACCTTTCTAAGGCCTATGCCATGGTGGATTGGAGTCTCCTTTTTAGAGTCCTCTCTATGTTTAGGTTTAATGATAAGGTCTATAAGTTGATTCTTTAGCCTCCTTGGCAGTTTTGGTGAATGAATCTCTTTCTTCATTATTTAAACCTTCTTTTGGCATAAGGAAGGGGGATCCTCTTCCCCTATCCTCTTTTTCATAATTATGAAAGAACTGGGGAGAATTATCTCAGGTAAGATCAATAGAAAACTATTGGAAGGCATCAAACCCTCATTAGGTCCAAAAGTTTTTTCCCATCACTAGTTTTTCAATGATACTATCTTGAGGAGTATGGATTATATTAAATAAGATATTTTCTTAAAGGAGTGCTTAAATAGTTGTTGCAAAGCTTCTAGCCAGCTTATCAATTGAGATAAAAGTGCTTTGTTCATTATCAATACTCCACATGAAAGACAAAGAAGGATTTTTGATATCTTGTCATGTGAAGTTAAAGATCTCTTGATTATATACTTGGGTCTTCCTTTGGGAGCCAAACCTCTAGACTCTTTTTGGGAAGTTTTGGTGGACAGGTTCAATGGGAAGCTTATTGGGAGGAAAGGGATCATCCTGAGTCAAGTGGGGAAGATTTAGTTGATTAAGTCAACTCTCCAAAATCTCCCAACTTATTCTCTAACTCTATTTCAAATACCAAAAAAATATGTGGAGCCCATTGAAATAATTAAAAAGAGGTTCCTTTGGCCAAGGGCTAAAGATCACAAAAGAAGTCCCCTTATCTCTTGGGATAAACTTTTCCTTCCTAAGAGTAGGCGTGAATCAAGACTTAGGAAATTAAGGCACTTCAATAATGCCCTCCTTGCTAAGTAGATATGGATAATTCTTCAATGGAATGGTAAATGATCTAGAATTATTTGTGCTAAATACCTTTTTAATTCACCGAGAGAGGTTGATTATCTATACTTATAGGATATCCCAAACAACTCCCATATTTGGAATGGCCTTATGAAAGTCAGAAATATTGTCAAATATAGAATCAAATGGAAATTTGGGAAAGGAAACTTGTTGGTGTAAATAATTATTTACTATTTACACTTTACTTAATCTTACTTAGGTTAATTCATATTTTATTATTAATTTATTAGTCACCTAGGAGTATGCGTACTCTTATGAGTTGTCATGTTGACAACACAAGAGTTAGCACTCTAATTATGCACATGGTGTCTACAACATAGGAGTAAGCACTTTATTTGAGCACATGTTGTCTACAACATCTCCACATGTGAGACACCTAGTCATGCTTATCCTCTCATTATGGAGGATGTGTGCTTAGTTGTCATGGTTATCTCCTTTTTCTTTTTAGACACATTCTAGATGCATCGTAGAGGCCTTTATATACAAGCTCTCCTAGTGTGTATGTACATGCTTTTGACATAATATAGAGCATTCTCATATTGGTCATACTCTTCTTGGTCTACTGTTGTTCTTTTGCTTGAGTTCCTTGATCTTGGGTGATTTTTCCCTAAGGAAAATTCTTACATGATATCAGAGCTATGCCAAATTCTTACATGGTATCATAGTTGTACCAAATTCTTACAAAACCAAATCAGACTCTGGGAGGATAACTGACTGACTAGAGGCCCTCTAAATTCTTTCAAAGATCTTAATGTTTGGAAATACTTTTGTGAAGCCAGATTTGGAATGAAAGTGGAGGACTATTGGATAGATGGGGACTAGATAAATTTGACATCTATCGACCCCTCCCTTAACTAGATTATGTTTCTCTTGAACTCTACTTATTTAAGTATGGAACCAGACACAATCATTGGGATGGTAATTCATTTGGATTATTCTCAATGGCCTCATCTTATCTTGTTGGTCTAGGAGAATAGAATGATTCATTTAATTGGAAAAAATTATGGAGCTCCATTCTCACTTTGAAGATCAATGTTTTCCTTTGGCGAGCATTATAGAATAGAATTCTTATTGTGGATAATCTCAGCAAGAGGCATATCATGATTACTAATATGTGTTTTCTTTGTAAAGTTGATGCAAAATATGTTGACCACCTATTCATTCATTGTCATTTTGCTTCTCAAATCTGAGTGGAGATCTTGACAAAATTTAGGGTGCTCTGGTCTTTGCTAAGGATTATTTTTGATTGGTTTACCCTATGGATCCCCCCTATTGCTTCACCCATGTTCACCTTTGTATGGGACATGTTCTTTCCTCACATTATTTGGGACCTCTAGAAAGAAAGAAACAATAGGATCTTTTGTGAGTCCCCCTCCCCTATCATGGTGTCCTCTAAGGTTCTAAGTGTCATTTTGAAAAATGCAAAGTTGGGAAAGGTCTCATGCACAAGTTGTCAAGAGATCCTCCAAGAGAAGAAAAAAAGGGAAAGATCTTGCTAGAGGAAGAACTAACTTTTGGTGGATCTTCCCCTCTTTTCGGTGGTGCAGAGTGAATTTTGACAGGATAGCCAAGGGAAATCCTAGGTTGGTTGGGTGTGGGGGAGTGATAAGAGATTTTTTTTCTCATGGCTGGATAGGAGTGGCACTCCCTTTGGGTGTTCAGACTAACCATCCTTTTGAAGCCATGGATACCCTCCAAACTACTAAACTAGATATAGAGAAGGGTGTTTCAAAACTTTGGCTAGAGGGACATCCACTCAATATTATGAAATGCCTTTAAGGCCAATCTGACCCTTCTTGGACCATAGAAAAGTATTATAAAGTAAAATTTTTACATCCTCAATACCTTCAAGGACTAATTAATTAGTCATAGTTACCATGAAGCCAATGGGGCTACTAAAACCATGACCAACCTAGTTGTGACATGTCAAAGCTTGCAAAAATAGAATTAAAACCTTCCTAATATATTCATCTCAAGAATCAATCATGATGGGATAGTAGGGGTTAGGGGGGTCATCATTAAAGATAGTGATGTATGCTAAGATGGATATATTTTTTTATTATGAGGAGTGTTAGAGGTGGTGGTGGTACTCACCATAACTATGTTTTTTTCTCACACAGATTCTAGGTCTTTTATTATCTATTATTTTTTCCTTCTTCTCTTGCATTAGCTCTACCTACACTGTGAAGAGAATGGGAGGCTAAAGAAGATGTCAAGGAGCCTCTAGATTTAATAAATGGAGGAAGAGAATGTAAATTTGGGAAGTGTTGATCAAAGGGGGTATTGTGACTTTCCTAGAGAAATTGTATGGGGGAAATCCCCAAGTTACCTAGTTGTTTGTCTAGAATTAGAATGAGGATAGGTTGCTTGAATATGAATCATAGGAAGTACTCTACCACTAACGAGTATATCTCCAAGTTCATGAGAATCCAAATTATTGGAAATAAGTTTTATAGAGATAGGAAGATCTTGGACTCTATAGTGGAAACCTTCTCAAAGATGCCCAAGGAGAAGAATAAACTGGTGAAGAAAAAAGGTATTATGTACTTTTAGCCCAAGTCTCTAAAGAAATTTTGGAGGTTAATTCTTAGGGCTATTTTTTCCTACATTAACCTTGATGGCATATTCACTAGGGTTTACACATATCATTTTTTTATGTTAAATTGCTTTAGGGATAATGTTAAGATTTCCATTCCATTTTATTTGTATCCTTGTTGAAAAATAACATCAATGGGGTAAAATATCATAGAATTACTAATCTCCCTCTTCATGATGGTCTCATGCTTCTCATTTATGAGGATATTAAAGCTAAAAATATAGGGAATTTCATTAAAACCAAGACTACAGAGGGTGACAATGATGATTCTGATGAGAATGAAGCTTTCCTAGATGAGAAGGATAGTGATGACCTTGACTCTAAAGAGGACTCTAAACTGAGAAAGAGTGAGAAGAAAAATGCCAAAAGGAAAACTTCTAGAGATTAGCTACAAAAAAGAGTGAACAAGGACATCCTATTGATTCTAAAGATGGTCTCAGCTCTAGTAAAGATGAGATAGACATGGATATGGAGGTTATGTGCATGCCTAGGAAGACTAACATGGCTAAGAAATAGAGGATGGATAAAAATCCCAAGAAACCTTAGAAGAATAAAGGAAGGGAGTCATCTTCTGAGAATGATGAGGAGGAAGGTGAGATGGAAACAAAAGGGGAGACAGATGTTGTGATAAATACCCCCAAGGATAAGAAGAAGCGGCCACATTAAGAGGAGACCACGGGATATGCAGAGGATAGGGAGCAAAGCCCTATCAACAATATGGACCTAGGAGACTAGTAGGGGTTTGAGACTCCTACCAACCCAGTGGAGGAATAGATGAAAGATAGAAATGTGATGGTTTATGCCTCTACTAAAGGGATGGTGACAACTTGGAAAAACATTAACATGGACAGCATTCACCTAGGGATAGTTAGGGAAACTATCAACCTACAAATTCATGAGGACTTGAAAGGAAAGGTGGAACTCCAAAAGCTCATCGACCTTTTGATGTTGATCATGAGTGACTTTAGCAAGGAATATAACTCCAATTTTCTCAAAAATTCTAACAAAAACATGATGGATAACTTCAGGTGCATTAAATTTTTGTTCCACTAGATTGTTGAGATTAAGGAAAGAATAAGTCTACAGGTAGGAATCGGATCACTATGGAAGGGAACAAAGCTAAGTCTAACTAGTATGTTGACCTTGCTACCTTCTATAGCCTAGAAGCTAAAGTTTTGGATCTTACCAACAAAGTGGATGCCAGTCAAGCTACTTTAAGGGGCATATCTAACTAAAGCTATCTTAACCTAAAAGTGTCTAATGAAAATTTCAAGGCTCTAATCAAGAGACTAGGGAGCAAGGGAATGGAAAAGGAAATGATGAGTTGAGATGAAAGGCTCATGAAGCAGAACTAGGCCTAGCAAGAAGAAGAAAGTATTTGAGTACAAAAATGAGCTCACTGAGATTAAAGAGGTTGTTGGCAATATGGACACTCTAGAAAAGGAGGCTATGAATCTCCTTATTAATATGGACCCCTATTTCTAGTTGTCTTTTTTGTGTTCTTTCAAGTTGTCCTTATGATGATGGCCTTTCTCGCTGGACTTTTTGGTTTCTATACTCTTTTAGCTCTATTTTTTGTTAGCTTGGTCTTTTAATGTTTTATTCTCTAGCATTGTAAAGGGTTTTAGGTGCCCTTCAAAACCTATTTTCTTTATCAAAAATAGGGTTCATTGTTTCCAAATATAACACTTTTACCATCATAGAGTTCCAAATGTTCAAATTTGGTTTCATCACTAGTCATGTGATGAGAGCAACCACTATCTATGATCCATGTATTATTTTTGATAACATGAGAGATAAGTGCCATCTTTTCATTTTTCTCATCATTAGATTCATCTTTAATAGCATTATAAACTACTTCATCATCATCATTATCACTATCAAAATCTTTTGTAATGTAACATGATTTATTACCTTTGCCTTTGTAGTCCTTGTAGATTTTGAAGACTTTCTTTCCTTTGAACTTTTTGAATCTTTTGTTAACTTTATCTTCCTTATTTGGACACCTTGCAGAAATGTGGTCAACTTCTTCACATGAGAAACAAATCAATGGAATTTTACCTCTAAATTTTCCTTTTCCTTTTGCTTCTCTTTTTTCTAGAAGAGCTTCAATCACTTCAAGATCTTCATCTGAATCATCTTCTTCTTCACTTTCAACTTATTTTCCTTTTGAGCTCCCTTATTTTCTACCAAGGGTTAGTTTTTCTTTGAATGTAGATTCAATATTGTTAGAAGAAGGATAATAGTTATCAAAGTTATCCGACCTACAAGTAGTCAATATTATCACAAGAGTATCTAGGGTTAGATCATGTGTTGGATTACATCTCATTTATTGAATAGATGAAACTCTAATTTCATAAATAGGAAGAAGAGTTATTAGTACCTTGTTGATTACTATTTCATCATCTATTTTATCTCCTATAGCTCTAATTGCACTAACACTTTCTTTTACCCTTTAATTGTATTGGGTAATATTCTCACCTTCTTTCATTTTCAATCGATCAAGATTACCTCTAAAACTTTTCGCCTTAGATCTTTGCAAATTTTTATTACCTCCAAAGACTTTCTCCATAGTTTCCCACATGTCAAATGTAGTACAAAAACCTTTGACTTCATCAAATTTAGAGTAGTTCAAAGAGTATGTGATATCAATTATCATATTAATATTTTGTTCCTTTTCTTCTTTTATTTGCTCCACAATCATAGGCTTGGGTGGTGGCACATATTTTTTCTTTAGGTAGAACACACTAACATCACTGATGCTTAGTATATTTAGCTTCATTAACTCCTCCCATGCTGAAATTTTTTCTCTGTTGAGCTTAGGGGTCTCCCTTGTATAAGACATCTTGATCTTTATCTTAGGTCCTTAAAACCTTTTTCTGCAAGAACCAACTTCTCTGATACCAATTTTTGGAACTGTAAGAGGAGTAACTAAGAGGAGAGGGGTGAGTCAGTTACCAAAAAAATAAATATTTTTCCTTTAGATATCAACATAAACATCCACTTATCATGTAATACTTCAAATAGCTCAGTTAAGATTAAAATTTGTTGTGACTCAGTTAATAAAGCAATCTTAAAATTTATTAAATGGTTTTATCCTTTAGTAACTTAGTTGTAGTTCTAAGCTTAAATTATAAGTAAATAATATGAACATAGCTGACACCAATATTTAACATGGAAACCCAATTTGGGAAAAACTACCTTGCAACTAGTCACAATAACTTTCACTCTTCTAAAGTGAGCCCTATTAGGAGCCAACCCTATTAAAGATTACAAAACATACTATTCAATATGACCCTATTAAAAGATTTAGATCACCCTATTAGGAGTGACTTAGTTAGAGCTCTTCAAACACTTCAATCTTGAAATGTCACCTTGTTAGAGGATTTGCAATATGACTATTAAGAGATTTCTTTATTGCTAAATGGGTAGAAAGAAACAACAATTTGACCTAATTTATGAAGCAACTTCCTTTGCAGATTTAGATCATCTTTGTTCTGGCTTCACCTCTAGATCCTTCCTGATTAGATGTTCTTTGCAGCATATCTTTCACTCTATCCTTCTCTACCTTTCCTTCGTTCACATATCCATTTTTTTCATATTCCACTTCTTGCTCCTTATTTTCTCAACTTGGCCTTTCTTATATATCATAAGCTAGGAAAAGTCAGCTTGAATATGCTTCTAAAATATCAATAAACATCCAAATAGTTGGCCTCAAATAATAAAATATTTGACTTTTTTTGTCACTTGATCAATACTAGGATTGAACATGGTTGACATTGTAACTTCTTCATTGCCTGACCACTCAGTAAATACTAATCTCCTTCGATGTCCGACCAATCAATCAATACTGATCTCCTTCAATGCCTAAACACTCAGTCAATATTGCAAATAGGAATACATTCATTAACAAATCACTCAACAAAGTCTTTATTACCTGACTACTTAGTTTATACTGAGATATACAAGGTTAATACTGCAAACTCTAAATTAGTCAGTTAATACTCACATTTATGTAAACATCAATGATAATATACAATTGAAGAATTTTTTCCAACAAATTGTACATAAATGAAGCTTTGAATAGTATTTTTGTATTATTATATTTTAGTGTTCTTCTAGGTATCCATGTTCCTTAGGTATTCTTGAAGTTCATTAGATGCTTTTAGTACAATAGTTATATTTTATTTATGAACATATTCTAGATCAGTTTTCCTTCATTAATTAGTTCAAAATATTTTCTAATCAAGGTATGGAATTCAAAGTGGTGCTCCAAAGATTCCAAAATTTACTTTTCTTTTGTTATATTAATCATATGTGTCTTAAGAGTGGCCAATATTTAGGCCCTTTGATAATGTTGAGTAAACACTTCATATGTATGACCTATATTTAGGTTGAGTGGTAGAATGTTAAACGGTAACTATAATATATTTTGTAGATGATACACTTATGGATAAGGTGAAATGTGTGTTTACCTTATTGGATGCATATATATAAACAAAGAAATCACTTTCTATTTGAGTGATGTGATCAAGACTGAAATTTGAAGTTAATATGTGTGAAATTATTTTGGAGAATATATGGAAACAATATGTAAGTAGAATCTAGAGAGGACTTTGCATACTATGATACATGAGTTAAGTATATGTGAGTAGAAGATCAGTATTAGATCTACTGCTATTGGTTATTATTGTGCTACTAGTTGGAACTATTTCATGCATATGCAGATATAATCTTATCATTTCACATTTTTTCTATAAGAAATTTTTTTGTAAAAAAACATTTTTTAGCTTGAGCAACAATGAGCCCTCTTGCAAATATCACCTTAAACAATGTTCCTTTCATGAAAATTCGTTTCTTTATGGTTTTTGTCATCTTGGATTTCCAAATTATGTCTAGTGTTATGTTGTTCCTTATTCTTATTTTTTAATTATTTATTAGTATTAATTATCTGAATGGTTTATGTAATTACCAAATCAATAAAAAATTTAAAATTATTTTAGAATAATTATTCACCCTCAGATTTTTTTACCTTGTTCAAACCTTTCATATAATTTAAATTAAACATCAAGATAATTCCTAAATATAAATTTGATTAGGTAAACCCCTTTCTACCAACATTATTTTTATTTTTTGTATGAAGATGATAGTTGGTGGATTTTTAGATCCAAATTCAAGACATTATAATACTTTGTTTTGAGATCTAGAAATTTCTCATCAACTTTTTGTAGAGAAAGGTTGAGTCCCATAAGAAAGGATGGTTCCATTCACCCACTAGTGGATAGGTTTCCATTGAGATATATTTTTGGATCATCTTTGGTGTATAGTTCATCCTTTATCTTATCGTATTAGATGGTTATTTTTACATACTAGAAAATCGTACTTTCTCTTTAATTTAATTCTACATCTTGCACCTTTGCATTCCATATAAAGAAGGAAAACACTTATCCTCACTTAGTAATTGGGTCCTCTTAAGCCTAGTGGATTTTTATCCTTCCTAATATAATGATAATGAGAATAAGATGAAATCCTTCATATTTTTATATTTTATACTAGTTATTACCCTATTCTCTATCCTTGCCATGTTTTTAACCTTACAGTCTCTATAGATAATCTCAAACCTTACATAAACCTAACCCTAACACTAACCCTAATCTAGATATTAACAATAATTAAAATATAACTTTAACCTCATATTCAACTACAACCCTAATAAATTTTCTAAATTTATTTCTAAGCCTAAAAAAAACCCTAACACTAACAATAACCTTAATCATCAATCAAACCGTAATACTGAAAATTATAACAATCTTAATTATAGTTCACTACCACTAGTTCTTTGCCTACCCCTACCCCTATATCTATTCCTATCTCTAAACATAACCATAACTCCAATCCTAACTATAGTTTTAATCCTTACTATAAATATAACCTCAACACTTACATTATTTTTAACACTATCCTTAATGTTAAGCCTAATTATATCACTACCACAACCCAAACCATATCTATAACCTTATTATTTCAAACTTAACTCTATATATAACTGTTCTCTTATCCCTAATTAATCCTTGACCATAACCTTAATTATCATTTCCTATGCCCTAACCCTAACCAAAACTAGGGTATATAATCTTATAAAGAAAGGAGAAAATGTATTGGAGCCAAGGAATAAAGTAATTATCAATAGATTTCTTCCTAGTTTTATATCCATTTCTTTGAATGATACAAACAAATGTATTGAATTAATTTTATTTGACTTGTTATCATACAAGGTAAAGAATTTTGTAATATATTCAAACAAAGGTTGGTCATGATAATGATTCCATAATAGAAAAGTGAGAGTCATTCAATTATAATCCTTGGCATGTAGAAAGAACAACTATAGAAAATGTTGAAGCTGGCAATGATTCTAATATTGAATAAAATTGAGACATTCAAAGATATACCACAAAGCATGAAATAGGAATATATATTTATAATGTAATCTTTAAAATTTAAAGGTTTCTAAAATTGATATAGTGAGGAGATGAGACACCAATCTAAAGACAAATTGGTATAAGGAATATTTAGGTGAATAGTACACAAAAATGGAGCCATTTATTTCATAATAAATATAAAGGGTCATGGATGTCTCATTTATGATAGTACACCAAAATGCATCAACTTTATAATCCTTAGTGAAAAGAAACAAAGGAAATCAAAATAATTATGAAACATTAGCATAGTGATGTAGGGGCATCCGAGGGTCAAGGCTATTGACTCAGATGTGGGTTTTAGTTGAGATTTACTTCTGAGGGTCATAACTTTTGACTCGGATGTGGGTTTTGGCTGAAATTTTACAAGTAGTTGCAGTAGGAGTTATTAGGATTGTTGATGAGCTCAACTTGGTAGGTGGTCATTTTGACATTTTTCCAAGATCTTGAAAACTCATCTTGACCTCTGAAATCAGCTTTTAGTGTTTTTTCCAATTTTTTTAGAATTTTTTTTTGTAATAAATCCGAAATTGTATCTTTGATTTCGTTGATTAATTGGCAATTAGTCTTGTCAAATTCAAATTTATTGTTTAATGATATTGGGCTTACATCACATAGGAATTAGGTACCAATACCTTTTCTAAGAACATTTCAAGGAACAATTTGAGGAACCAAAAAGTATTTATCTAACTAGTCTCATTAGTCAATCTCTTCAAAATGTAGAAATGTCAAGTCTATCTCCACTTTTATTACTTGCACGGATAGGAGTTTCAATAGGTTTAATCATAGGAGCCTCTACAGTTCACTCAAAGTTGAGAATAAGAGAAAAAAAAAAGATTTTTTTGAAGATGGCATGACAAATATCAAATATATTTTGATTGATGAAATAAGCTTTATTAGTTAAAATTTGATAGAAAATATACGTTTTGAACTTATTAAAGAATTCCCTAAAAGTGCACACACAAACTTTGCAGGTATACCTTTCATTTTTCTAATGAGGCTAATTATGTTATAAATTATTTAGTCTAACTCACATGCACTAAATTTATAAGATATGTGTACATGGTTTGAAACAAATATGTATCCACTATGTTTTAGGTATATATACTATTTTGGTTAGTTATTTGGGTCAATTACCTCTTGTCAATGATAGACCACAATTATATGATGGCAATAGACGAGAAAAGTTATTATTGCAAGAATTCAAAACTATGGCTACTTTAGATAAAATATTCAAGCAAGATGTAGAAAATATTTAACAAGAAATGTATCGAGTTGACATTTGAATTTTTTTTTAAGATGCAAACCCTAGATCATATGATTGGAAGTTTCTTATGATGAGCCCCTACAAGCTTAGATGTTTCAAGCAATAATGAGTTTGATAGTACAACACAATTGTTCACAATAAATGTTAATGTCCACAACCATAACATGATAATGTTACATTCATTGAGGCAACTTGTTGTAAACAGTCTTGCAATAAAAGTTGGAAATCTTAATACAATAGAAGATTTCTCAATTTATGAACTTGATCTAGATTTATTGATTAGTAACAATTTAAGAGTTATGTTGAATTCAAATATTTTCATACAAGAAGGTTTTGTAAATGGATCATTGGGTATTTTTGTAATATTATCTACAAACTAGGAATTATTCCACTTTAACCATGAACATATGTCATAATTGAATTTGACAATTATTCTAGAGTATCGTTTGATGACCACCATCTAAAGTTAGTTCCAATAACCCCAATTAAGAGGGGTAAAACACTTTAATGACTATTGAGATTGGCATGGGAATTGACGATTTATAAATCTTAGGGACTAACTATTTCAAAAGGTGCAATTGACATAGGCTTAAGAGAAATATCGAGATTGACTTTTATGGAAGTATCTCATGTAAAGTCTTTAGAAGGTCACAAAAGATTGCCAACATTCACATATGATCATTATGAAAAAATAAAAATGGTAAACAACTCTCCAAGAGAAAAGTTGAAGAAATCAGACTTAGATGTTTATAAGATAATTGGTCCATACTATAATTTTGTTCAAATTTTCTTTAAAATGAATATTAAAAAAATATTATTCATCATTGTAATGTATTGTGCTTTTTTCCCATTGATTATTAAGTATTAGATGATTATAAATGATGTTTGCAAATTATCTTCACTCTTGCTTGAATGCCTATGAATTATTCTACCATGTATTATCCACTATAAATTTCAATTTTCAAATTATTTCTAAATTAATTTTATAATAATAATAATGCTCTAGATTGTAATCATTATATGACAAATAAAATTTCTATTTCTAATCATTTTAGTTTTGATCAAATGCATTGAGTTAGTTTTATTCAAAATCATGTGGCATTAAATAGTTTTTTTTATATGTGGATGCCATAAAAATACATATAAGAGACACACAATATATATGAATATTAATTGGAAAATGGTTTCAAACTTTGACACATTTTATTCAACATTAACTCAAATCAATTTCTAGCCAATTCAAGAAAAAAAATTGTAACAATTTTAATATCAAAATGTAGTACCTCTCTCATTTGACTTCTGTAAGTCAACTTGATGGATGCAACTTTCTTGATCTTTTGTTGTGATGGATCATGATTTTGACCATGAGTGGTCTACACCATAGAGGTTGATGCAGGAGCATCTTGCATGGAAAAATTAAATTATTAGAAAAAAAAAAGAAAGATAAAAAATAAAAAAAGGAAAACAAAAAAAAAAATTGTGGAGGAGAGAGAAAGTGATGAAAATGGAAGGAAAATAATAAAAAATAGGAAAAAAGGAGAAAAGAGGAATTTTTATTTTCAAGGTCCATGGGTGGCATAAATAGAAAATAATAAAAATAGTTGTCATTCCATTAATCGAGGTGTGTAGGTGGCATCTTAGAAGTTTGTGGAAAGTTCCTTAAATCATGCATTTAATATTTGTTGGGTGCTTAGTTGTATTTGGGTGGGAATTTAATATTTATTTAAAGGTAGTTGTATTTACCTTTTATCCCACATTGGTTGTGTTTGTAATGTCTTGGGTTAGAAGTGCCTATTTAAGCAAGGCTTATTATCATTTATAATCAAGTTCGAGAAATAGAAGCTTTTCAAGTGTAAGCTCTTGTAGTGAAGCTCTTCTAATGTAATCTCTTGTAAGGAAGTTGGAGAAATAGAAGTTCTTGAATTATAAGCTCTTCAAGTAGAAGCTCTTCGGATGTAATTTCTTATAGAAGCTCTTAGAGAGAAAATATCTCTTATATTGTAAGAATTTGGAGTCCTTTCATTTGGAGGATATTGTAATGAATTTCAAGTATTAATGGATGCTTTATGAAGCATTTTTGTCATCTCTCTATCTCCATATTGTTGCATTTTTGGTTGTGAGTTTGTAAGGGTGGTGTTGGCCTTTCATCAATGGTATCAGATTCGTACGTCATCAAAGGTGATTTGATGTATGTTTCTATATCAGTTGCTTTGATTATGCTTATGGTTGATTTATGAGATTATGATGTGATTTATGGTTCACTAAGGTTTGTACCAATGGTTACCAGGATCAATGTGGTATCATGAGGTTATTTTTTGATTACCTTGAGATATGTGCAGAGATTGCACTGTGTACTTTTTACCTACTACCTTGGATTAGGTTCCTATAACAATGGTTAGTCATGTTTATGATGGTGTTTTCTTATGTGTTGTAAGTTCCTCCTTGTTGTTGTTTAAACAACCATTATTAAATGTTTAAATAGCTAGGAATGGATTATCCTTGTTGAATTCATTGGTTATGTGTTGCAGATATCTACTTATGTTATGTTTTACGTGTGAGATGACCCAAGGGTCAGATGTTATACTTGGATTTCAATATCATAATTGTTAGACTACTATGTTGTTCAATTTATCATATTGCATGATGATATCATTTTGAGATGACACTATGTTTTATGATGATATTTGATTATTCGATATTTGGACGTATCACTAATTATGTTATGTGATGGATTTAATGCTATGGTTATTTACTTCATTCCTGTATTGTTATGCTTTATATGAAAGTGAGTGATGTAAATAGATTATTTTGATATAATTAAATAAATGGTTAAATTAGGTGATTTAATACATTTATTGATTTGGTTATGTTATTATATGCAATTGCACTTGATCATGTTGTTTAGTGTGCAAGATTTATATCCCTTGCAGTGGCACATGGAGTTAGTGATTCAGCCATTCATATTTTACCAATGTCATCCCTATATGGTTGATTTATCCTTATTTTAATTGATAAATTAATCCTTTCAGTGATTATTAAATCTGAACTCATTTGCATTATGTGATTTGACTAGTAAGCGTGTCTGTGCATTTAGAGGTTCGCGTTATCGAGAAAGTTGTTAAGGAAATTTATGTGTTTTTGAGTTTTCAAGCTTTTTAATTGATTTATTTTTATTTTTGACAGCTTTTCCATAGATGAATTCCTATTTATAGGAATAGCTTATTTTCATTTGGGTTGATTCGAGGTTTAACTAGGTTGGCTAGTTATTTTCCCTAATCGATTATTTACCTAAAAAGTGAATAAGTATCCATAAAAGGAATTTAATTCCTCACTTCTCACTTTCAAATTAGAAAGTTGGAGAGTAAAACCCAAAATCCTTTTCACGAGGATTTATTGTTTTGCTCATTATGGGAGCTACGAGCATGGGATCGTCATGAGGTTGAGCTTGTTGGATCCAGCTCAGGGAGGCCTTGGATTGCCGCGAGTTTTGGCCACTTCTATAGGCATTTTATTTTTTGGTTCAAATTCTCATTTTTCCCTTTTGGCTGTGAGGTAGGGCTCTCCCATTTTATTATTTCTACTCTATTTCTACTTATGTTTTTGGTAGTCATTTGGCTGGAGGTTGAGAACTAGTGTTCCCCTCTATTTTTGTTTGTTGGTTCTGCCTGGTTGGTCAGGTATGAGCATTTCCCTATTTTTTGGGTTGAGAGTTTGGGTTTTTATGTTGTTATGCTGGTCATTTTTGCATATAGTGTCTGAACTTAATTATTTTTGGATTTTTGGGGTTTTTGTACCTAAAGGCCAAATGGGTTTTAATTTTAGAATTTTTTCAAAATTTTGGATTTTTTACCTCGTTTTGCATGCTACCCTATTTTCTCAAGTTTTCTTGGCATCAGATTGGTCATGGACTTGGATTATTCATTTGGATATCAGTTAGACCTCTGTTGCACTTTTCTATTTGCATTGGGATGCATGTCGCATCCATACTCCCAACTTTGTGTTCGGTTGAGTGATTTTTACCAGATGTTATGGTTTCTTTTGGACCTTTGCTCTTGTTTCATGGAAGGATTCATGTAGAATCCATACTCTTGGATTGAGGCCAATTAAGTGAGTTCATGATGTTTGGTCTTGTTGCATCATTGGGATTTGTGTAGAATCCATACTCCTAGATTGAGGCCGATAGAGTGATTTCATGATGTATGGTTTTATTGGTTCTTGGGATTCATGTGAAATCCATCCCATTGCATTATTTTCAGTTGAGTATTATTTTACATCGTGTTCTCATCCAGTCCTTGTTTTATGATCTTCATGATGGTGGTGTACGTGCACGTACATTTGTCGAGTGACTTGTAAGGCCTGATCTTCCATGGTACTTTTGGAAGTTATGATCATTGGGGTTGGGATGGGAGTATGCATGCCCGTGGGCACTGGTCATAAGATGAGCATGGGTAGGGTAGGGTAACATATGGAGGGGCTTCTATCTTACAACCTGGTGTTCATTTCCCAGTTGGCAGAGGAAGTTTTTAAAGAAGTGATAACTAAACAAAAATGTGTGAGTGGTAATAAAACTTAAGATAATAAAATGTTTGGGTTGTGTGCCTTTCGTTGAGAAGATTTGTTGCCTAGGTTATGCACCTTTTGTTAAGAAGAGTAACTACCAATACTAGCTTGGGCTTGTCAATTCCAAGCGACTCTCCATGATCCCAGCCCCTACTTAGTAGCCAATCGAGTGTCTAACTAGGACCTATACTCCTTGCATTGTCTTAGGTTCTTGGTTATAGCCATCATACTATCTGGCATGAGTGTTAGCCATGAATTTTTTTTTGTGTATTTATGGTTAGATCTTTATCTCCATCACCATGGCAGGTGTGGATCTATAGGTGCCACATGGTTGGGAAGCATAGCTACCTTCACCATTGCTAAGGATTGGTGTACAAAGAGGGTCTTTTATCCTATTGTGACCATTGTTGGATATTTCACTTGATGCTTCGAGTTCTAGGGTATGATTTCTTGTGATTTATGCTTTCATTGGAATGCTTAGATATCATGTTTAGATGATGCTATTTTATTTGATGCATTCCCATATTATGATGTTTAGCATATGACTAGATGATGTGAATTGTTGTATTGGATTATCTATTGTGTATTGGTTTAGCATGTTAGATTTCCTTATTATGATTATTAGCATGTGATAGGTGATGTTATCTACTTGTAGGATTATATTATGCTTTACTACTAGCATGTTAGATTTCCTTATGCTTTTATTGCAGCATGTTTTAGTAGTGGCATCCCTATTATGATAGTACAGATGATTTGATCGATGGCTAGGATCCACGATGCTCTTATGATGTTTGGTACATCATATTGTTGCTTCTGTATACTATTATGTTTCTTTTAGTACATTCTTTTATTGCTATAGTTTAGATGGATAGATGTTCTTCTTTTTTGATGCTTAGGTGATTGTTCCTTGATTTTTGTGGATCTGGTACTCCTCGATGTGGAGGTTCTATACTCAGTTTCTTCTTGTTGTTCTTCCTTAGTAGTTTAATCTCTTTTCTTGGGTGACCATGTGTCAGCATGGGGTGATAGAATTTTGTGCCGCATGCCCAATGGAGATCTATCATATAATCCCTGATTATATCGTACATCTCTTAGAGAAATGTCGTGCAATACTTTCCAGTATCGCACCCCCTTTGAATAAGTATCGTATGATAATTGGAAAGTAGCGTATTTTCTTAAGAGAAGTATCACCCAATCCCTAAAAGTGTCACCCTCCTTGAGAAATATCACACGATACTATAAAGTATCGCCCAGTGCTGATTTTAAGTATTGCTTGGTATTTGTGAAAAACTGTGTGGGCGAACAGCAGGCACTTTTAGTATGACCTAAATTTTTGGGAAGCATTTTGGGTACCCTCTTAGGTGTTCTTCAATCCTTTGGTTTCATATTTTGAATTCATAATGTTTTGATTTGGATTTGGTTATGTGTCTCTTGTTGTTAGTTGTTTTGTTAGGTAGTGGTGTTTGGACATTCGTTGATTGCTCGGATTGTTGGTGAAGTCTTCCATTGCAATCTGTGTGATCCTTGTATGATGTTGACATGTGCATTCATACTTGTAAAAAAAATTATCTTGGCTTGAATTGAACCCTTGTTCCAAGGATCTCCGAGCAGGGCATTACACAAAATATATAACAAGTGTGGCCTAGTGGCTTGTATTTGCCTAAGTTGTAATAGTTTAATTAGAAATAGTGGTAAATATTAAGATCTAACTACTATAAGAGAATATATAAATTAGTTGTAATAATAATATTTAATATAATTTAAATTTTAAAGTAATATTTTTTAATAGATTTTTTTTACAAGTTAAACTAATTTCTAATATATGAATGTAATGTTACTATTCTAACTTGCTTATAATATTTATTTTCTAATGTCAAAGAGAGAAGTGGTAATTGTTCATATGAACTATCTTGATAAGTTGTGCTAAAGTGACATAGTCATGTAAAATAAAATAAACTAACGATGTATTTCATAGACTTTTAATCCATTTAGATTTTATGTTAGGTGTGTTATTTAAAAACTTAAATTTCTATTGTTTAAACTTTTTAACTTCATCATCGATATTGAGGAGGAGGTTATGTATAGATTATGTTAAAGTGAAACATCACATTAGTAAAAATGTAAAAAATCACAAATGAAATTTTTATTTACAAATTTCAATTTGTATTGAACTCTTAAATATTATTTAAAACTTCATGCAAGTGGATAGTGAGCTTTATAAAAGAGAGGATATACCAACAATTAGGTAATTTTAACTAAAATAATGATATTTCCTCAAATAATTTATTCCTAATAAAAAAATTTATATATTACTAAATAAATATACTATCAATATTTTTAAAATATTAACAAATTGTATGTTGTATTAATACATTTATATATAATTTTAATACTTCATCCAATTCTTACTTAGCTTTATAGGGATAAAATGAATAAAGGAAAATAAAAATAAGTTTTAAGATATTACAATAAATAATCAAATTATGAATTTAAATATACACATGTTTTCAAAATGTTTTAAAAAGTGATAATAAGTATTTAAGTTTGAAAAAGCATTAGATATTTATTATTATTTCATTTACTTATGATCCTCATATATTGGGTAGTGCTTCCTTGAAATCTAATCTTATAAGGCTCAAATTATATGAACCAAAAATTAATTTTAGCAATTTTAGAAATTAAAATTCTCACATATAAATATTGGAAATTAAAATTCTCACACATAACCAATCCAACCTATTGTAATATAAGTGTAATGCTTATATTTACGCTAACCCTAACCCAAACCTTTTTCAAAATATATAATCCTAACCCATATATCTTAACCATAAATTTACTTCTAACATTGTCTTAAAACCTAACCATACCCTTAATTATGATTACCATATAAAACATAACCCTTATCCTAATCACAAATTGAAACATATCGAACCTATTACTTAATCTCTAATACTACATTTTTTAAATGACCTCAATCATAACCCTAACTAAAACCTTAAGCCTAACCCTAACCATGATACTAATTATAACTCCAAACCCTACTCCATAACTTAAAATTGTGGTCATGATGCTAACTCTTATAATAACCATGATACTAATCCCAATTGTAAACCTTACACTCTATTCCTAACCCTAACTATAACATTGATTCTAACCCTAATCCTAACTCTAAATCCAACTCAATAACTTTAATATAATATTATCAAAATATTATATTGTAAATATAGTATAATTAATATATTACAATGAAAAATAATCATGTCTTTGATGTTGTGTTACAACAATCACTAACTTCTATATATTTATTTTAATAATATATAAAAATACGTCAAAAGATATTCTTAATCAAAGAACTTATTTTTTAGACATCTTTAAAAAAAAAATCTCTCAACATATTTTTATATATTATTAAAATAACTATATATAAGCTAATTAGATAACACCAAGACAATTTATTTGTCCTCATTATCCAATTCAAAGTTTTTCCAATGTTTTTATTAAAGAGTAGCAAGGGATTCAATGTACTCTACATCTGTCGATTGATTTGACTCAACATGATAAGCTCCAAAAGAATCACAGCGGTTGTTTTTTTCCTATCGAATGAATTGGTACACTCCAAAATTCCCACTTTGAATCATTCAACTGCGATGTAAGACTACTAATAATAATATATAAGAATGGAATTATAAATAAATTAGCTTCTACCTAAACTCCAAAAGAATCACTGGATTATATTTTTTGTTATTGTGAGAAATAAATCACAACTTTAAAAAACTTCGCTCAGCACTAACAATTGTTGAGTGCCAGTTTTATCGGCACCTTAAGGAGCCGAGTGGCAATTTTCTCAGCACGTGAAGGTGTCGAGTGATAGGCAGTAGGTGTCAAGTTAGCTCGGTACAAGAAGAAGCCAAGTAAGCTCGGCACACAAAGGGTAATGCTCGGCAGCAATGGATGCTAAGTGAGCTTGGCTCAAACTGAAAAAATTATAACTTAGAGAAATTTCAATGTGAATGTTTCCACCATTAAAACCAGAGAGCCAAAGCTTAAAGCTTCTAAACAAACTTCTCCAATGCAATGAATAGAAGAAGAAAAATGAATTCAAGTATGCCTGCTTGCTTTCTATTCAACTTTGATTAAAAATATTACAAAATCTAGGAGCATTCAACTTCAACCATAAAACCAAAAAATAACCCTAAAACTTGAACAACTTAATACATCAAAATATTAAACTTGCAGCTCTAATGGTTGCATACAATGGTGCCTAGAGAAATGACTACTTTGATAGGAAAAATCCAATAATAATGAACTTACAGAATGAACAGAGGAAGAAACATGTGCAGTTGCAGGCACAAACTTATTTCCTTCTTCCTTCTTCACTCTACCCTACTCTACTAAACTTCTAATCTGCTGAATATTGCTGAACCCCCGTGAAATGAATGTAGAAATATTCCTTTTGTCATATTTTTCCCCCCCTTTTTAGATTTCAAAATCTCACCCACCATAGTTATTGTTTCTATCTATTCTAGAGTCTGTCATGTGGTAGGTGGGTATTTGGCTCCGGGGGCAAGATAACCACCGCATTAAATTCCAACACTCCCGTTTTGTCCCGAGCCAAACAAAACAAGGATCACTACTGATCCAAATCAACTACACTAAGACACTCTCTTAGATGTACAAAATTTCCAATGCCTAATGGCTTTGTGAAAATGTCTGCTAGCTATTGCTCAGACTTATAAAATTCCATTTTGATGTCTCCATTCTCCACCAAATCTCTGATGAAGTGATATCTGATCTCAATATGCCTGCTTCTACCATGAAAGACTGGATTCTTGGACAATGCAATTGATGAGATATTGTCACAATAAATTGTGGTTCCATCCTCTTGCCTTTCATTCAAAT
Source organism: Cupressus sempervirens (assembly GCA_028749045.1). Classification (NCBI taxonomy): domain Eukaryota; kingdom Viridiplantae; phylum Streptophyta; class Pinopsida; order Cupressales; family Cupressaceae; genus Cupressus; species Cupressus sempervirens. The sequence continues at coordinate 818,307,205 of CM053791.1, read as the reverse complement.
CTGTCAAGATCCTCCTTAACCAAATGGCCTGACATGTTTTTACATTTGCTGCTATATATTCAGCTTCTACTATAGATTGAGCAACAATAGGTTGCTTCTTGGATGCCCATGAAATTGCACCCGATCCCATATGAAATACATATCCGTAAGTGCTCTTCCTATCATCTATACTTCCAGCCCAATCACTATCAGTATAACCTATCAACTTAAATTCATTTGCTACAATATAAAAAATACCAAATCCCTTGGTACCTTTCACATACCTTAGGATCCTTTTTCCCGCTTGCCTATGGGAATCCTTTGGTGTTTCCATAAATCTGGAAATCTGACTTACTACATGCATCAAGTCTAGCCAAGTTGTAGTCAAATACATTAAACTTCCAACCATACTCTTGTATAGTGTCAGATCCACTCTCTTGCTAGAGTCTTCCTTGCTCAACTTTAGACCTATTGCTATTGGTGTGGGGGTTGGCTTACTGTTCTGCATTTTGAATCTCTCCAAGATCTGCCTTGCATATTTTTCTTGAGAGATGAAGATGTCATCATGCATTTGTTTTACTTCTATGCCTAGAAAGTACTTCAAGAGACCTAGGTCTGTCATTTGAAATTTATTTGTCATGGCCTCTTTGAACTCACCAATTAGAGCCTTGTCATTACTAGTAAAAATGAAATCATCTACATACAAGACAAAAATCAACACATAGAGAGTAGGCTCACCATTGCTTTTGCTAAAATCATTGATCATCAAATATGAGTCAATCCTACTGTACCATGCCCTTGGAGCTTTCTTGAGCCCATAAAGAGCTCTCTTCAATCTATATACTTTGTTCTCTTTACCTGCTACTTCATAACTAGGTGGCTGCTCCACATATACGTCTTCATTCAATACACCATTTAGGAAGGTGGACTTCACATCCACTTGATATACCTTCCATTTGTGCTGAGCTACAATTGCTATGACAGCATGCACAATTTCCATTCTTATAACTGGGGCATATGTCTCATCATAATCTCTGCCATACTACTATTTGTAGCCCTTGACTACCAGCCTTGCCTTATGCGTATCAATCTTTCCTTCAGCATTGCATTTGGTCTTGTACACCCATTTTGCTCCAATCACTTGCTTCTTGGGAGGCAATTCAATTAGCTCCCATGTCTCATTCCTTTCTATAGCATCTATCTCCTCATCTATGGCCTTACACCATTTCTTCTTCTTAACAGCTTCTTCAAAATATATTGGATCACTATGAGAAAATAATGAAAAATTAACACTCTCATCATAATCTTCATACCTTTCATCTTGGTATATCTCCCTAAGACTCTTGGTCTTTATTGGTAAAAAGGAGGAGAGTGTGGGATCAGAATCTTCACTGCTACTACTTTGCCAACTAGCTCAGTCTTCACTATTACTCAGCACTGACACTTGGTCATGCCTAGAGGATCTTGGCAATGACTGAGGCTGCTTGAATTTTCTTCTATTTGCTCCTTCTTCTTTATATTCATTAGCATCCTCTTCATTCATAATTGGAACTTTACTTGAGGTGTTGGGTGACTCATCAATTTGTCCATACCAAGATTGATTTTCAAGAAATTCCACATCTCTTGAGAGAATCATCTTGTTGTTCAATGGGTCATACAATCTATATGCCTTTGATTATGAGTTGTACCCTGTGAAGATGCACTTCACACCGGTATCATCCAATTTCTACCTTTTCTCTTTAGGCACATGTGCATATGCACCACATCCAAGCACCCTTAGGTGTTTAACTATTCATCTTCCTCGTGACCATGCTTCCATTGAAATTCTATCATGGACTACCTTTGTAGGACACCTATTAATTTGCTAAACTACTGTTTCCATAGCCTCTCCCTAAAATTCAGTTGGGAGACCTTTCTTTTTCATCATGCTCCTTGCCATTTCAATAATGGTCATGTTCTTTCTTTCAGCCACTCCATTTTGTTGTGGTGTATAGTTGGTTGTGACCTCTTTCTCTATACCATGTTTTCTACAAAAATTTACAAAAAGAATTGGAGGTATACTCCCCTCCTCTATCTGATCGTAGGACCTTGATATAGTGTCCACATTCTCTTTGAGTCTGGGCTTTGAACTCAAGAAACTTATCAAATGCTTCAGATTTAGATTTCAAAAAATAAACCCATGTCTTACAACTGAAATCATCAATAAATGTCATGAAATAAGTACTCCTCCCAATGGAAGTAAGTTGCATAGGACTGACTAGGTCATTATGCACTAACTCTAATGGATATCTAGCCCTCCTAGAATTTCCAAAATTAAAAGGAAGCCTATGTTGCTTACCCAAAATACAAGCCTCACACTTGTCAAATGAATTTCCTATATGTGGAAAACTTTCTACCATTCTTTTATTTGACAACAAATTTAAACCGGCATAGCCTAGATGACCATACCTGAGTTGTCATAGCCATGAGGGGTCTTCAATCACACTTCTTAGATATGATTGTATGGGAGGTGCAGCACCAAATTGAGATGAGAAACATGTCTCTATCCTCAAGGGAAACATTATATTCTTTTTCAGTTGAACTATTGCTAGTAAGTTCTTGCTCCCATCCTTTTCATGAATGACACACGTGTCATTCTCCATCAACACTTTGTATCCATTTTGAATAAGCTAACCAATACTCATCAAATTTTGTTTCATAATAGGGGAAAAATACACATTTTTTATTTCCTTCTTCTCACCTTGCTTGGTGCGGACCATAATAGATCCTTTACCCACTACTAGTAGGGTTCCATTGTTACCCATTTTAATATCAGATTTGAAACTCTTGTCAATGAATGAAAACAAGGTTTCATTACCACTCATGTGGTTGCTACATCCACTGTTGAGGTACCAAACCTCAGGGCTTCCCTCTTCACCAACATTACACATGATGAAGGTAGTGGCATTGTTTCCACTTCCCATGTTCACATCAACCACATTTGCTTGTCTTGATTGATCATTTTTCTTCTTCCAACATTCACTTGCATAATGCCCATATTTATGATAGTAGTAGCATTCTACATTACTCCTATTTGAGTTAAAGTTTTTCTTGCCTCTTCTTGAAGTATTTTGTGAGCTACTTGCTCCATTTTCTCTTCCTGAGCTTTCTACTGTAGCATTTCTTTGTCCTCCATTGCCTTGGCCTCTACCTCTGGAGTTTCTACCTGAGCCATTTCTTCCTCTCCCCCTTCCTCTTGGATTTGACTAAGCCTTGAATGCTTTCTCTTGGGAAGAAGAAGATGCAAATCTATTGATCCTATGATCATGGATTTGAAGGATACCCATCAACTCATCCATTGTCAAAATAGTGAGGTCTTTTGCTTCTTCTATGGTGATGACCAAATTGTCATATTTATGAGGTAAACTCCTCAATATCTTTTCCACTGTCCTCTACTCTTGATAGTCTTCTCCATTTGACTTCAGTTGGTTAATCACATTGGAGGTCTTTGAAACTAAATCTACCACTGATTCATTTTCCTTCATCTAAATGTTCTCAAACTCCCTCCTTATATTCTATAGCTTTACTGTACAGACTTTATCAGTCTCCTTGAAGTTCATCTCAAGGATATCTCATGCTTCCTTTGCATACTTTGCTGCTGCAATCTTGGGAAATACTATCTCTGTCATTGCTGCTGCAATAAGACTTAATGCCTTAGCATCCTTCCTCCTTGACTCTTTCAAATGAGTCTTTTGATTATTGGTAAGAGCAGCATACTGAGTTGGGTCTGTTACATCATTGAACCCATTAACTATAAACTCCCACAAATCATTTGCAACCATTATGGTTTTCATCTTCTTTGTCTATGTATCATAGTTTTGTCCATTGAATGGTGGTGGTTGCTACCATATCTTTCTTGCATCTCCTGCCATGTCCAAAATCCTAGAAAAAACTTTTCCCTAAATCAGTGTGGATGTGGGGCCTCAAAGCTCTTATACCATGTGAGAAATAAATCACAACTTTAAAAAACTTTGCTCAGCACTAACTATTGTTGAGTGCCAGTTTTCTTAGCACCTTAAGGAGCCGAGTGGCAGTTTGCTCAACATGTGAAGGTGCCAAATGATAGGTAGTAGTTTCCAAGTTAGCTCGGCACAAGAAAAAGTCAAGTAAGCTCGGCACACAAAGGGTAATGCTTAGCAAAAATGGATGTCGAGTGAGCTCAGCTCAAACTGGAAAAATTATAACTAAGAGAAATTTCAATGTGAATGCTTCCACCATTAAAACAAGAGAGCCAAAGCTTGAAGCTTCTAAAAAAACTTCTCAAATGCAATGAATAGAAGAAGAACAATGGATTCAAGTATGCCTGCTTGCTTTCTATTCAACTTTGATCAAAAATATTACAAAATCTGGGAGCATTTGGCTTCAACCAGAAAACCCTAAAATAACCCTAAAACTTAAACAACTTCAATACATCAAAACTTTAAGCTTGCAGCTCTAATGGCTGCATACAATGGTGTCTAGAGAAATCACTACTTCAACAGGACAAATCCAACAATAACAAACTTATAGAATGAATAGAGTAAGAAACACGTGCAACTACAGGCACAAACTTCTTTCCTTCTTCCTTCTCTGCTCTACCCTACTCTGCTAAACTTCTAATCTACTAAATATCGCCGAACCCCCGTGAAATGAATATAGAAATATTCATTTTGTCATATTTTTCCCCCTCTTTTTAGATTTCAAAATCTCACCCACCGTAGTTATTGTTTCTATCTGTTCTAGAGTCTGTCAGGTGGTAGGTGGGCATTTGGCTCCAGGGGCAAGACAACCACCACATTAAATTCCAATAGTTATTTGTGTGGGGGAGTGACTAGAAACTCATCTATTGATTGACTGAAATTCTCTTTGCTCAGTTACAAAAAATCCCACACGATACATAGATACATGGTTGTATCCAACTTAATAAGGCCAAGGATGTTGACATAGAAAATTTATTCACAATACTATTCATCTTTACTATTAGTATGCACTTCTAATATGATGTCTATTTAAATCCATGATATTTTTTTTTAATTACAAATAGGTTGTAAAACTTCAGATGAATAGTAAGATTTTTTGTTCAAATGAATGTAGTCAATTGATGAATCACTATAGAATCTATGTTTTGCATCTCCTTTGTTCTTTTTTATTTTCTAGTCTACATTTTTCATTATGTTTCCTCTTTTAGAATTTACTCTGGGTCGGTTATCATGATGCCATACTCCTTGAATTTGAGTTTCCATGCTCTTTGAGAGCCTAACTTCCTCAATAATATTTGAGGGATCAATTTAGATTGCTATTTTTTGATATAAAATTGATAGATGCATAAATTAAATCGAATGGTAATAGAGCATATAGGATATAATGTAAGGGACCATATAAAGTAAGGATGCAATCATGTAAGTTTCTCACTAGTTAGCGGAGATTCTTCCCCTACAAGCTTTTTCTTGTGTATAGATGATCTCAAAATTCATCTCATGCCTAAATAATATGTAGGGATGGTCTGAATAATCTTCTTATGTTAAACACTATTGATAAGTCTGTAATTTTAGGTCTCTTTTCCATCAGTACACAATCTTATTCATTTGAAGGGGTTAACTCTTTTATAGATGATCTTTATGTTTCATTGCTAATAGAGTATTAGGTTGGTGCTAATGGCTTAATCATTCCACACTAAGGCTTGATTGTTAACCTAAAAGTACTAAATAGTCAAAGTTGACTTATATTTCCAAGTTTAATTTTTCTATTAATGTGTGATGTCTAAGGGTGGCCCATTGGACATGGAATATTATCGACCAAATTTCAATTATTTAAATAAATGACTTGATGTACAGAATAGTGACTATTCTTGGAACTTTTTAGTTTTAGATACATAACAATTAGGAGGATATTATTGTTTGTTTGTAATAAATAATCTGCATTTTTAGAATTTTTAGATTGTACATTGTATAATAGCTTTTATTTGTGATTAAATACAAAGAAAAATAAGTTGAATAGTTGTAGTAAAATGTAAAGACTGACTCACAAAACCAATGTCGCATCAACATTCTTTGTAAAACACAAAAATTCAAGGAGAGCCAAGGTCCTTTGAATATCGACCAGTCAACATTAATTCTCAATTATCATTAAATTTAAAAGAAATACATATACTAAATACCATATATTAGAATATCGACATGGTATGAACAAGATGATCAATCTAAAAGGAACAGAATATTGTAGAGTGCTTTACCAACCTACCACAAAGCTATTAGAATCTTCTCAAGAACATAAGGGTGAGAATATTATTGGAGTGTGATCAATCTCAAAGGAGCTCTAGAACCTTCTAGGGAACATAAGAGCCAGAATATTGTAGAGTGTTTTACCAACCTACCACAAAGCTATTAGAATCTTTGCTAGCATGAAAGAAACCCAACCCAACAGCTAAAACCAAGAGAAGTAATGAAATTGTGTAACACGTTGCAAACAATATAATTAGATAGTTATCACCCATCCAAGGTTTATCATATTTATATAAACAACCTCATCTTTACCACATTCTACCATACTATTGGATTCATTCCATTTTAACACATGGTGATTATTAAATTCACCTTGCATTCACTCCACAATAGTATGTACATGATTATTAACATAGGTTGAATGAAGTGTAATAAGCATGTATTCTATTTACTTGCCTACACATAGGCCTTTAAATTTAACATCGGCTCCTATAAAATGAATTACATAAAAGAATAATTAAATCAACCACTTCACATATCAATACATTTCATATTCATTTTTAACATGCAGATAATTTCAGCCATTTCACTTTTCTTGCTATGTAAGAAATAGATAATAAAAATTTGACTAAGAAATCTATCTAGTAAGCACTTGGAGTCCAAACTATAATACATCTATTCCATGTGACTAGTTAAGTTCAACAATTTAATTCAGAGAGGAAAATCTCTATCACGAAAACAAGAAGTAATGATGAAATACGTTCTATTGTTTACTGACATGAGTATTCCCAAACAATAACTGAATCTACAACTTTCAAATCTTTTCAGCTGTGTGAACTCATTCACAGGGTGATCTTGTATCCCCCGACCCTTTTTTGTGAATTGTAATCTGAGTATATTTTATTAATAAAAAAGGACTATTCATCAAAAAAAAAAATCTTCATTTATTATCACGATATTGACCGCAAAGAGGCAACTATACACTTTCATACATTCTTTACCAAATAAAAATAATAATATGGTCATCAATTTCTCTCAAATCTCAAACCTATTACATAAAGTCCATTGGATATAAACATGTTCTCTAAATCAAACTAAATCCCAACTCTAAGATGCATATATTTTGTCCATGAAAATGTAGATAAAAATATTGTTGAAGTCCTCTTTCAATCTGTTTCAATTGATTCATCTTGTTAGAATCAAACGCATATAATGAAAGGCCCAATACTATAATGATTGCAAATCCAAATTAGAGTGAATCCCCAATATCCATCCGATTTGACCTTGGGAAGAAACACTAATTACAAAACTCCAAATCTATCATCTAATTCTTAGACCAATACCCACTTCCAAATTAGGAAGAAAATTGAATTACCTCCAAGAAAATTTATTTCTCTTTATTAAAATGCACTCATACAGGAAATAAAAATCATAAATTTGCATGTATTTCAAAATGAATAGATAGTGGTAAAACAATATCCAATTATCCAATAATGAATTGATTTTATAAGGTAACTAAAAGTCCTTTATAAATAATATTTTATTTCAGATTTAAATCTGCAACAAGAGACCGATTCTCTTGATTAAACAAACACCAATCAAAATCAGTTCTTTGCCAAAAGGAAATCTGTGCAAGAGAGCCTTAGCCTACAAATAAACTAAAATCAGGATTTGAAGAGAGATCTAAAAACATTTAGGAAGGAATTTGGAAATGGATGAAACAAAATGGAATTTAAAACCTCTATTCCAAAACAAATATTATTGTTGGTGATGTAGCCTTCCTGTCTTTTTTTAATCTCCCTACCTTTTATTTATTTCAACTACTTTATTTATTGTTGTTTCTTCATGGAGAGCTCTAGACCTCTCATTTTGTAAACTATATTTTCTAAGTTGTTTTAGACTTATCTGGAAGCTTCTAGGTTGAGAGAGAAGACTCATTGTTATATTGAAATGCTAGGTTTTATGGCAATTAAAAAGATGAGAAGAACATAGCTTTGTTTTTTAAAAAGATTGGCAGTTGGCTGTTTAGCAAAGACATATGTAGAAAAAATAGTATTTTATAGTTATCTAATTTTTTTTGTGTGTGCTTGTTTTGTATTATCTCTGTGTTTCATGTGAGCAAAATATTTGTTTCTCTTGTCTATGCTTCGACAGATTGGTATCAGATGGGTGGTGGAAAAATGAGAGCAAAGTTGAACATTTAAGGAAGAGATCATAATTGCTATGTGAGAAAGGAAGAGAAAGGGTTTGTATGTTTACAAGAGAGAAATTTTTTGTGCTAAATCATGGTAGGAACTAGTGGAAGTATTTCCCAGCCACAAATTCCAATTTTTAATGGCAAAAATTATGATTATTGGAGCATCAAAATGAAAACTCTTTTTGTTCTTAGGATGTTTGGGATTTAGTTGAAAGTGGGTTCCTTAAACTAGCAAATCAGCAGGCATATCAAGATCTTTCACAAGCTAAAAGAATTTATTAAAGGAAAATAGGAAAAAGGATGCTATGGCATTATTCTCTATTCAGTAGTAGTGGAGGAAGCAATATTTCCTTCCAAAGGCAGCTACTGCCACAAGCTCAAAGAAAGCATAGGACTGTAAGGAAGCAAAGGTATGCGAAGTCGCTTCCTACACTAATCTTTGAGAGGATGGTTATCCAAATTCAACTAACTATTGCAAAGATCTCAATAAATGTATAATAACATAATCAAAATAACAATGAACACATAACATAGTGATTACCATGGGGAACCCTTCCGAGAGAAAAACTCCACCCTCCAAAACTCCCACAATGTATTATCAAACTAAGATGATCACAATACACTTGCAATGCAAGTTCTTATAGGAGCGCATCACCACAACTCAAACTTAGAGAGACTCCTTCTAGCACTAGCCTTGTAAATTGAACTCAATTACTCAAACACCTTCTCAAGCCCTCCTTTTATAGTGATTTTATAGCCTAGAAACCACTCATGGTTTTACAAAACCATAGGCAAAACTACCATGCCACATGTTATCCATTTACATTTCCAACATGGAAAAACAACCAGGTTAAAATAGTAATCCCGTCCACAATTTTGTCTCTTAGTTTAGACCCCCATAAAAGCCATAAAACAAGCTAACTATGCTCTAAAAATGGCCCTCCTATATTCTACTATGGACAGGGAACCTTTTGGTATTTTATACACTCTTTTCCAAGATATAAACAAATGGAAAACTTCCACAAACAAATTTTGTAATTTTTCAGAAAAAGATTGCAAGGTTGAGACACATGTTCTCAACATTCTCTCACTTGTCGAACACCTTGCAAGGGTTAGGAAATCCTAAATATCATGGACTTAATTGCTAGGGGCCGAGAGGCCCATAGACTTTGAACACCATTTGAATTTCTCTATGATCACGAGCTTAGTTAATGCATCAGCAACATTCACCAAAGTCTCTACCTTTTCCATCTTCACCTTGCCATCCTCGACCATATCTCTCACAAAAATGATATTGTACATCAATGTGCTTGGTCCTCGCATGAAAATTCAAGTTCTTTGCTAGGAAGATTGCACTCTAGTTGTCACTATAAATTGTCACTGCACCCTATTTGAAGTCTATATGTAAACACAATCTCTTTAGCCAGATGGCTTCCTTATAGGCATGAGTAGCTACCATATACTCTGCCTTGGTAGTGGACAAAGTGACCACAGCCTGTCGCTTGCTCATTCAACTGATTGCACCACCAAATAATGTAAACACATATGCAATGGTGGATGTTCTTCTATCGACATCGCTAGCCCAGTCTGAATCCACATAGCCTCAAATATCCAAGGAATGCTCATTTCTTGTTCCATGACAACATATCGAGTACTTTGAGGTACCCTGCAAGTATCTGAAAACTCTTTTTACTGCATCCCAATGTGCTCTTCCTGGATTAGACATATAATAGAAAAGTACTCCCACTACTTGGGCAATGTTTGGTCTTGTATAGACCATAGCATACATCAAACTTCTGACAGCACTCTAATATGGTACTTGACTCATCTCTTCTATCTCCAATGGGGATGTAGGACACTATGAGCTAGAAAGCTTTGTTCCCATAGTAACAAGAACACTCAATGGTCTTGAATCTTGCATATTAAACCTTTTCAAAATAGTACCAACATACTTACTCTAGCCTAGCCAAAGCTTTCTATTTGTCTATCTCTTATAATCTCCATTCCCAAAATGTGCCTAGCTGGAACAAGATCTTTCATTTCAAACTTTATCGAGAGTTGAGGTTTTAACTTTGTAATCAAACCTTTTCCTTTTCCAATAAACAACATGTCATCAAAATACAAGGCAATAACCAAGAAACCATCACCATCAGATTTGAAATATATACAATGATTAGATTTAGATTGCACAAATTCCAAAATCAACACATATGTATCAAACTTCTGGTACCACATCCTAGGACTTTGTTTTAAACCATACAAGGATTTCTTCAATTTACATACCAAATGACTTTTACCTTTTATCACATAGTACTCTAGTTGTGACATGTAAATTTCTTCATCCAAATCTCCATGAGGGAAAGTAGTTTTCACATCTATTTGCTTGATCTCTAGATCATAAGCTGCTACAATAGAAAGAAAAAATCTAATGGATGTCATTTTGGCTACTGGAGAAAAAATCTCACCATAATCTACTCCCTCAAACTGAGAGTAACCTTTTGCAACCAAACATGCTTTATACTTCTCAATGCTTCCATTTGAACCCATCTTCCTTTTGAACGCCCATTTACAACCAACAGGCTTTCGTCCTTCAAACAATGGTACAAGGTCCCATGTTTGAATCCTCTAAAGAGCTGTCATTTCTTCATCCATGGCTATTTTCCAGGACTCTAAATCATTCATACCAAGAGCCACTTGTACAAATCTTGGTACATCAATATTAGCATTCAATGCAAATATGCATCTCCAATCATCAAGAAAATACCCATACCTTTCAGGTGGTTTCCTTTGTCTAGTAGATCTTCAAACAAGATCTAGTTCAGGTTTAGGAGGTTCAGGTTCATGATTAGGTTCTCCCTCTTCCTTTGATGATTTAGAACTTGTACAACTCTCTTCAACATCTTGTCTTTCTAAGGGCCTCGATTCAACTTTCTTAGGTGTAGCAAAAAGTTGAATCACATCTTTCTTTTCTTCTATCCATTCTAGCTACACTATAATAGAAGAAGGCTTAGTTTCTCTAAAAATAACACTTCTAGAATAAAATACCTTTTGTAAAATAAGATGCCAAAGCTTGTATCCTTTCACAATATAACTATATCCGATGAAGATACATTTGATAGCTTTGTTGTCCAATTTTGTCTACCTCTCCTTTGGCACATGAACATATGCCTCACAACCAAACACTCTTAGATGTCTAAGTGAAGGCTTGTGGTCCGACCACACTTCCATTGGTGTCTTATCAACAAGAGTTGATGTAGGAGACCTATTTATTAGGTAGGAAGTAGTGGCTATAGCTTCAGCCCAGAACTTTTGTTCTAGTCCAGTATCACTCAGCATACTCCTAGCCTTCTCCATCAAGGTCCTATTCATTCTTTATGCAACTCCATTCTGCTGAGGAGAATATGGAGTTGTCTTCTCTCTTTTAGTACCAAAATCTTTACAAAATTTGTCAAAACCAATTGGAGAAAAATTCACCACCATTATCAGTTCTCAAACATTTTATTTTCTTTCTAGTCTGCAATTCAATCATTGCTTTAAATTCTTTGAAATAACTAAAAACTTCAGCTTTACTACTAAGGAAATAAACCCATGTTCTTCTACTATGTGGCCAAGTCTTTGGTGCCATAACATGGTCTTCTCTATAGGAAACTTTGATTCGGTAGACAAAGCACCCTTGGGTACCTAAAAACCACGACCATCTGTTGAAAGAGAAATCTTCTCCTTCTCCAACTAAGTAGTCTTTTTCACAATCTTATCAGAAGTACTATTGCACTTGACTGTGTGTGCATCAAGTTGGTACAATGTACCCAATTTTCTTCCTCTTGCTATTACCATAGCACCTCTCACCATTTTTACACTTGCTTTAGAAAATTATATATGCACACCCACATCTATTAGCTTACTAACGGATAACAAATTCCTTGCTAGGCTAGGGATATGCAAGACACCATCAAATCTTCTAATTCTACCATTAGAAAATTTCACATGAATACTTCCACAATCAAAAATATCAAGTATTGAGTTATCACCCAAATACACCTTACCACCATCAAAATTTTCATACTTACCAAACTAGTTTCTATTAGGAGTCATGTGGAAAGATGCACCTAAGTCTATTAACCATGCATTTTCACCTACATGAGAGGCCAAGGCTGCAATGAAAGCATCTCCATCTTCCTTCTTGGACTCAAAATCAAAATCTTGCTTCTTCTTCTTCTTCTTCTTTTTCTTCTCCTCTTTGCAGTCCTTTCGAAAGTGTCCAGGTTTGCCACAATTCTAGCAGATTGCCTTGGACTTACTAGGAGATTTTGATCTCCCCTTATTTTTGGACTTAGAATGGCCATAATGTTTTTCATTCTTGCCTCTTTCTTTTGGTTTTCAATGAACACTCAAAGCCTCTTTGGCAATAGAGAGATCTTCCTTCTCATCTCCTCATAAAGTAGAGAACCAACAATGTCCTCCATCTTCAAGACAACTAAAGTGCTCCCTGTAGCCATCACAAGACTATCCCATGAGTCTGGCAATGAACATAGCAAGATTTGACACCTTTCTTCTTTATCCATAAGTACCCTTACTAAGATCAACTGAGTCACCAACATATTAAAGCTTTCCAGATGCTCAGAAATTTGTCCACCTTCTTCCACTCTCAAGGAATACAACTTCTTCCTCAAGAAAATCTTGTTCACAAGTGATTTCGCTTGATATATTTCACTTAGCTTTTTCCAAAGCTTCTTTGTGGTAGGTTCTTCATGGACATTGATTAGAATTGAGTCTACAAGACACAATCTAATGAGACCTTTAGCTTTTCTATCTATCACATCATATTGTGTGGCTAAAGTCAAATTTGTGGGCCTTGACTTTTTCTTATCAATCACATCCCATAGATCCTGATCAATCAAAAGATCTTCCATCTTCAGCTTCCACATCTCAAAGTTTGTGCTAGAAAACTTTTTAACATCAATTCTCCCTGACATGCTTGCCATCTTTTCAATCCTGCAACAAATACTCTGCACAAGCTCCCACTGAAACCTTGATTAGCTCAAAAAACCCTGTACCCAACAAATAGAACCAAAATTGGCCAGGCTCTAATACCACTTGTAAGGAAGTAAACGTGTGCGGAATTTCTTCCTATGCTAATCTTTGAGATGACGATTATGCAAATTCAACTAACTATTGCAGAGATCTCAAGATATGCATAATAACATAATCAAAATAACAATGAACATATAACACAGTGATTATCATGGGGAAAGCCTTTTGGGAGAAAAACCCCACCCTCCAAAACCTGCACAATGTATTATCAAACCAAGATGATTACAATACACTTGCAATGCAAGTTCTTACAAAAGCACATCAAACAACTCAAACTTGGAGAGACTCCTTCTAGCACCAGCCTTGCAAATTGAACTCAATTACTCAAACACCTCCCCAAGCCCTCCTTTTATAGTGATTTTACAACCTGAAAACCACTTGTGGTTTTACAAAACTATGGGCAAAACTACCATGACACTTGTTACCCTTTTTTCACATTTACATTTTCAATATGGAAAAACAACCAGGTTAAAATAGTAATCCCATAGACAATTTTGTTTCTTAGTTTAGACCCCCATAAAAGTTATAAAACAAACTAACTATGCTCTAAAAATGGCCCTCCCATATTCTACTATGGATAGGGCACCTTTTGGTATTTTATACACTCTTTTCCACGATATAAACAAGCAGAAAAATTCCACAAACAAATTCTAAAATTTTCCAAAAAAAGATTGCAAGGCTGAGACACATGTTCTCAACAAAGACAACTTTCAATCAACATACCAAGGCACAAGCAAGGTAAAAACTTCAAAGTTACAAAATCTTAGAAGAGATTTTGAAAAATTACAAATGAAAAATTCAAATTCAATAGATTCATTCTTCACTCAAGCAATGGGGATAGTAAATTAGATTAGATCTTATGGAGAAACCCTTGGGGATCAACAAGTTGTAGAGAAAATACTTAGAAGTCTACCAAATAAGTTTGATTCAATAATTGCATCCATTGAAGAATCTAAGGATCTCTCTTTACTTTCAATAGATGAGTTAATGGGTTCTCTCTTATCACATAGGTTGAATCATTCGGGAACTTCATCATTAGAGAATGTTTTCAAGAGTCAACTCTTGTTTGGAAGAACAAGAGGAAGATCAAATTACAACAGAGGTAGAGGACATTTTACACCAAGAGGAGGAAGAGAAAATCTACAGCTGATAGTAGAAGACCAGCATCAACCTCACAAACCCATTTCACATCAACAAGTGGAAGGGGGAGCAACCATCCTCACAATCTTCATCAAGGAGAAAGGTATGAAAAATCTAACATCCAATGTCATTATTGTAATAAATTTGGATATTGTGCATCTGAGTGTAGAAAAAAACAATATGACATGAATAGGAAAAAGGCACATTTTACAAATGAAAATCAGCCTTATACTAGTGAGCAAAATACCATCTTGATAATATGTAATGTTGCATAAGAGAGTTCTAAAGAAGTATAGTTCTTAGATAGTGGTTGTAGTAACCATATGAGTGGGACTAAGGAGATATTCTCAAGAATAGATGAATCGGTAAAATCAGAGGTTAAGTTGGAAAATGATCATCAAATTTCAGTCATGGGAAAAGGGTCAATTAGCATAAGAACTAAGAAAGGTGAAAAAAAGAAATTTTTTGATGTATATTATGTCCCTAGATTGCAACACAATCTCATAAGCATTGGGCAGCTAGTACAAAAGGGATATAGATTTGAAAATGGTGAATGTGTGATTCTAGATTGAAAAATCAAGCAATAGGCTAATTGCAAAAGTTGAAATGACCCAAAATAGAATGTTTCCACTTAAAATCCAAAGTGAACTATTCTCAAAGCCAAATGAATTGCAAAAAGTAGTTGAATTAGCATTTAAAGCTTCATACAAAAATGAATCTTGGCTATGGCATTTAAGATTTGGTCATTTAAACTTTAAAACGTTACAACTCTTATATAAGAAATGAATGGTCCATGGGTTGCCATCAATAGAGCCACTTAAGACAACATGGGAGAGTTGCATTTTGGCAAAGAAAAATAGAGAAAAATTTCCAATTGGAAAGTCTTATAGAGCAAAAAATCCACTTGAGATAGTCCATTCAAATCTTTGTGGGCCAATGCAAACACCATCCTTAAGCAGAAAACTTTATTTCTTGACATTTATTGATGATTTCAGCAGAAAAGTATAGGTTTATTTTGTGAAGTATAAATCAGATATATATTTGTTATCTTTAAAGAATTCAAGGCAAAAGTTGAAAAAGAAAGTGGATACTCTATTAAAATATTAAGAATTGATCAAGGTGAAGAATATATATCAAATGATAATCTAAAATTTTACAAAAAAAATGGAATATGGAAACAATTTATAGCAAGGTACACTCCACAACAAAATAGAGTAGCGGAAAGAAAAAATAAAACAATTATGGAGATGACAAGGAGTATGTTAAAGGAGAAACAATTACCAAATGAGTATTGGGCTAAAGCAGTTGCATGTTTAGCATACATACTAAATAGATGTCCAATGAAAGCAGTAATAAATAAAAAACCAGAAGAAGCTTGGAGCAAAAGGAATCACAATATAGCACATTTGAGAATATTTGGTTGTGTGGCATACTCATTAGTACCTCAAGAAGTGAGACAAAAATTGGATGATAGAAGAGAGAAGTGCATATTTTTGGGATATAGTGAACAATCCAAGGCATATAGACTATATAATCCCATCACAAAGAAGTTAATAATAAGTTGTGATGTTGAGTTGGTACAAGAAGAAGCATGGGATGGTAGCTTGGATAAGTCAACTAAGGTTGTAGCTAATGTTCCATGAGAAAATGAATAAAATGAAACTCAAGATGTGCATTCTACAACACAAACAAATGTTCCTAAAACACCTACAAGGGCACCTACCACTTAAAACACTACTACTCCAACAAGCACTAACAGTAGTGAATCATCTAATCCAACACTTGCATCATTAAGATCAAGGTCCATAAATACTTCAAGGAAGATATGAAGCCTTAGAGACATATATGATGAATTACAAGAGACTAAAAATGGTGATTTATGCATTAATTTTGCCCTCTTAGCACATGTTGATCCAATTAATTTTGAAGATGCTATTAAAGATGACAAATGGATTTCGGCCATGGATGAAGAAATTCAGTCAATAGAAAAGAATGATAGTTGGGACTTAGTGTATATGCTACTTTAGTATGTTAGAAACACTAAATTAAAACAATCAAAAAGCATTTGCATACTAATTTAATATAACTTCATGAGAGACAAAGTGAAGTCCTCAAATGAGAATATGAGCCATGGATAGGCTCTCTCAATGCAGATGATCACTTGAAGTAGAGGTTTGTCTAATAGCTAAGATGGCTTGATTATGTATGTATGCTCAAATGCTCAAATGGGCTTTAATGGAGGATTTTTGATAGATTTTGGTCAATGGATTTGATGTAAAAATGGCATTATGGCTTTACTTTCTAGATTGTGTTAAAATGGCTTGGGAGAGGATTCCTTAAATAGGCAAAGGGCTTGAGGGATCAAGGGCTAGGATGCAAGGATGGGGAAAATCTTATGGAAGGTTTAGATTGAATGAGAGGAGAGCACATGGATTGTGCTTCCTTACAGCCAATCAGAGAGTGACACATGTCACAGGGTCATTGGTTAGAGCAAGAGGGGTTGAGGGGTCAAAAAAGGAGGCTCAAAGCTCATAAAGATCCTCATAATGGCTTGTAAGAGCAATGAATGGGATTGTAAGAGTCATTAATGACTTTGTGGGCTTCATAAAGTTTTATGGTTGGGATATTTGTGAGAGAGTTGAGATATTTTGACTTGGGTTGGATTAAGAAAGTCTTAAGCTTGTTTAGGATTGTGCAAATGATTAAAGCTAGGATTAGAGATGGTTTAGGATTAGATTAGGGATGTTAGATATGGGCAAGTGGATGGCATTTAATGAGGGTGGGTGAAGGAGGAGATATTTGTTAACTTTGGCTTGGGTTAGCAAGTCTTAACCCATGTTTAGGGAATGTGACAAGGTTAGGAGGGGATTAGGATTAGGATTAAAGATAAGGATTGACATCTTCTAAAAGAGTCTAGGCTTTGGATGAGGATGAAGACTTTCTAGAAGAGTCTAGAACTTCCTAGGATGAGGATAAATAAAGTTTTTAGGAAATAAATAAAGTTTTATTTATTTCAAGGGTTTGGGTTGAGGAGATATTTATTAAAATATTTTTAATAAACATGAGGATTAATATTTAATCTTAATTAAATATTTTGAGTTGGGATTAGGGGTAGGAAATGATGAGATTAGCCTTTAATCAAAATTAAAGAAGGATTAGAATATTTTGGAAGAGGTTAGTGGTCTTTAAAAAATTGGCCAAGTTTTGGGCAAAAAATAAATAAATTATTTATTTTGAGATTTTGGTCAATTTATTAATTAAATAATTAATAAATAAGGAAATAATGTTTAAATAAGATTTAAACATTTATGGGAGGGATTCTTTAATTAAATATTTTTTAATTAAGATAAAGGGATTTAATGGCATAAAAATAAATTAATTAATTAAATATCTAATTAATTAATAAATGATGATGTCATTAGGGACTTTTTTCAAAAAATAAAAATATTTTATTTTCTAAAAGATTTTTAGGTATCTACATTTTGCCCTTCTTTGATGTGATGCCGCAAGTGGCTTGGCATCAAAGATAAGAAAATAAGATGCCCAAGGCTAGAGAAGAAGAGGAGAGAATGGACTGCAAGATGCCCCCTCAAGAAGGTGATGGGGAGAGAAAGCGAGGCTCGACAATTTCTTGAAAAATACAAGAATCTGGGATGAGCAAGGAGACTCAGATTGGCAAAGAGAAGGGGCTGAATTAGCTCAAACTCTCACTACGAGAGAATGAGAAAGGAAGAATCAAAGGCACAAGAGTAAATAAGCTTTAAGACTTTAGGGGAGATGGAGGATGAAGGAGCAGAGCGCCATAAAAAGGAATCCAGGATAAGGGAAGGGATGATGGGATGAGATAAAGCTGAGGCAACAGGATTTCAAAGAGTCAGATTGATGGAAGATGGATGTCAGAGATCCCTAGGACTAGGATTGTGGATCTCAAAAGATGAGGCTTGGTGGATTGATTTGATGGGTTGGATCCCTAAGACTAGGATTGTGGATCCCTAAAGCTAAGAGTGATGATTGATTCTGAGAGATACGATTGCACAAGCTGGGGTAGGAGAGACAGATGCTGGATATGGATGGGGGATAATGGAGATGAAGGGAATCCATTGAATCTTTTTGAGTAGGGGGATACTTCAAAGAGAAGTACCACCATGTAGTTGAGCACTAGATTTGCTATAGGACTGTTGGTTAATTGTCAAGGTTACCAAGAACATCAAGGTCATGTCACCAACCATCCAGAGGACTGACAGACTGACTCAAAACAAACACACAAGGATTGCCCCAGCATCACATGTGAAACTTAGAAGAAATAGTGTGGAACCGACATTGGGTAACCCACAAGAAAAAAAGAAACAAACAAAAGACTTGATCAAAACTGTATATTCAGAGTGCCCCATTCGCAGCATACCATGATATGGAAGATCGTGGCAACCTTGAAGAGGAAACAAAAAGATTGCTTGGAAAAGATACTTCAAGACCCAAAAGGGAAGATTCCAAATCAAAAGAAAGTGAAAATCCAAAAGAGAACCATTTGCCAATGAGATGGGTAGGATGAGGTACTAATAGACCAAGATTAGACATGAGAAAAGCTATATCCTACAAGGATCTATCAGAGAGCACCTAAGCTGGTGGATTTGGATTAGTGATGCACTTGGCAAGCTGAACTAACAAGGATAACACTTTGGTGACATGAGATCTAGCTAAAGGATGCATTGGAATAGCTAACCAAGATTTGTGCGATGTGTGAAGGATGTTGATCAAGGATGAACTGACACGAAAGCTGGATAGATACAATGGTACTAAGCTAAAGAGGATGTACAAGCTAATAGACCAAGATATGTTACAAATGTACAAGGTTGTTCATGTTTTGATTTTTGTGAGATGGAAATGTTTGTGAAGGGTGGGATGTCTGTAATAGTTGATAGGCAGATAGGTAGATGGTTTGCAAAAAGCTTAAGTGAAAATGGGGTTCTTTTTGTGCATGTGATAGGATACAAACTAGGATACAAGCTTTGGTATATAATACAAGCTAGAATATGGTACAAGCTCTGGACAAGATTTGGATATACAAGCTATGATACAAGGGATGATACAAGATTTACAAGTTGGGGTACAAGATTTACAAGTTGAGGTACAAGATTTACAAGCTGTACATGAGGTATTTACAAGCTTCATTAGATTTTGGATATTTGGTTGGAACACCAAGGGAACAAGTAGGTGTTTTATGGAATAGTGGGTGAATGGATGAGGGATAGGATAGTGATAGATAATGGATTAGTCTTAGTATACAAGGTGCTTGAATTACCAGGTTTTCACCAAGGTACCTATCCAAGGTGCTTGAATTGTCAAGTTTTCACCATTGGACACTTATTTCTCTTTACTATTTTTTGTTTTGTTTGTATTTTCAAAAGCTGGGTATACCAAGGATCTTCAAGCATAAAACTTCTTGAGATGAATGATTTTAGTAAGATCATTCAAGAGTTCTCCTTTTGGTGTAGATAACCAATAGGCTCCAGAGCCAAAGGAGGCAGTGACAACATAAGGACCAAGCCATGTAGGTTCAAACTTGCCTTTCTTTTCTCGATCAGCTTGGACTTTCATATTTTCTTTGAGGACCATGTCACCTAGCTGAAAGTGTTGTGGAAGAACCTTCTTATTGAAATTCTTTTTGAGATGAGTTTGATAGACTATGAGATGATCATAGGCTTGTTGTCACTTCTCGTCTAAGAGATCTAGCTGGGTGAGCTGAGCTACTCTATATTCTTCATCTGATATTTTCCCTTGCAAAGATATGCGCAAGGAGGGAAGTTCAACCTCTATGGGTAGTACTACTTCAGCACCATAGACTAAGGAGTATGGATTTGTGCCTGTGGATGTATGGAAGGAAGTTCGATAGGCCCATAGGGCTAGATTTATTTGTACGTACTAATCACGGCCGAAATCATTGACAACTTTCTTTAGAATTTTGAGGAGGGTTTTGTTAGTTGCCTCTGCCTGGTCGTTACCTTATGAGAAATATGGGCTAGAAAAGTGGTGATGGATGTAGAGGGAAGTGCATAATTCTTCCATGTTGAGATTTTCAAAGTTACCTCCATGGTCGGTGAAGATGGTGGATGGGATGTCGAAGCAGAAAATAATGTGGTACAAGATGAACTTGGAGACCTAAACTCCTGTAGCTGAGACTAGGGGGACTGCTTCCAACAATTTAGTGAAATAGTCTGTAGCTGTTATTATCCATTTATGTCCATTAAATGAGAGAGGTGTGATAGTTCCAACTAGATCAAGGCCCCAACAAGCGAAAGGCCAAGGTGGTGCAATAGGCTGTAGATCTTGTGCTGGAGCATGCACAAGATTTGTGTGTTGCTAACATGGGAGACACTTTCTGACAAAGTCATAGGAGTCTTCTTCAATGGTAGGCCAATAGTAGCCTGCTCTAAGGATTTGTCACACGAGGAAAATACCACTCGTGTGGGCACTACAAAGTCTAGAGTGTACTTCTTTTAATGCCATCGTAGCCTCATTTTCATCTAAACATCGAGAGAGTATCATGATAACCCCAACGATATAGGGTATTGGCTATGATAACATAGTGAGATGATTTTCAGATGAGGTTTTGGCATTGGGTACATGTGAGGTGAGGGGAGATGATACCATCTTTAAGGTAAGCATGAATCTCATGGTACCAAGGGGATTGGGGACCAACCAAGATACAAACACAGTTTGAGTCATCATTTGCATAGGCAGGTGTGAGGAGTTGCTCGACTAAAAACTCATACTACATAATTGCTTGGGGAATTTCCAAGAGCGAGCCGATAGTAGCCATAGTGTCTGCTACTTTGTTCTGCATTCAAGGAACTTGTGTAAACTGAAGCTTTGTAAAATGCTGGGTTAGCTGATCAACTAGCTCTTTGTAGGGTAATAGCTTTTCATCTTTGGTTTTATATTCATTTAGGGCTTGCTTGATGATGAGCTAAGAATCGCCAAAGATTTGTAACTCTGTGTTTTTCCATTCTACAGCTATCTTTAATCCTGTTATGAGAGCCTCATATTTAGCTATATTGTTGGTGCTAGGGAATTGTAGTTTGAAGGCTTTTGGAATGTAATCTCCTTGAGGTGTGACCAACAATATTCCTTCCCCTGATCCATGAGATGTGTATGAGCCATCAAAATAAAGTTTCCATGGGGGGTGTTCTTCAATTAGAGAGATATGCTCATTTGGAAATTTTGTGATCAAAGGATATGTATCTACTAGAGGAGCATCAGCTAGGCGATCTACTATAGCTTGCCCTTTGATTGCCTTTTTGTCCATATATTGGATGTCAAATTTGCTAAGGAGTAGAACCCATTTGGCTAAATGGCCTGTAAGTGTTGTTCTGGAGAGCATATACTTGAGAGGGTCAATCTTGGAGACTAGTTGGATGGTATGACTTACCATGTAGTGTTGAAGCTTTTGAGTTGAGAAAACAACTACCAAACAAGCTTTTTCCGTAGGAGTATAATTGAGTTCGTAACCAACTAGGGTTCTACTGATGTAGTAGATGGCTCTTTCTCTACCATAGTCATCGAGTTGTGCTAGAAGTGCCCCTAGAGCAATAGGCATTGCTAATATGTACAAGATCAAGGGATGACTAGGAACTGGTGGAACCAAGATAGGGGGATTGATGAGATACTACTTGAGATGATCGAAGCTGTGTTGACATAAAGGATCCCACTTGAAGTTTTCATCCTTCTTCAGTAAATGTGCAAATGGCGTACACTTATCTGCAAGCTAGGAGATGAAACGTCAAATAGATTGAAGCTTTCCCTGAAGAGTGAGATGTTGTCATAGTGTCTAGGGAGGAGGCATGTCTAAGATAGCCTTGACCTTCTTTGGGTCGATCTCTATACCTCTTTTAGAAACTATAAAGCCTAGAAGCTTGCTAGATTTGACCCCAAAGACACATTTCTTGAGATTCAGCATGAGATGATATGTGGCTAACCTATCAAAGACTTTCTCCAGGTCAGCAAGATGATCCATGAAGGTGTGAGATTTAACCAAGATATCATCCACATAATCCTCCAAAATGCTATGGATAAGATCATGGAAAATGGATGTCGTAGCTCTTTGATAAGTAGCCCCAACATTCTTTAGGCCAAAAGGCATCATGTTGTAGCAAAAGGTTCCCCAAGGGGTAGTGAATGTTGTCTTATGATGATCCTCTTCTGCAATCTTGATTTGATTATACCCAGAAAATCCATCCATGATGGACAGAATTTCATGTCCAGTTGTGAGGTCTACAATAATATCTATGTTGGGTAAGGGAAAATCATCTTTTGGAAAAGCTTTGTTAAGATCTCTAAAATCAGTGCAAATTCTAATGTCACTGAAAGGCTTAGTGACGAGGACCATGTTGGAGATCCACTCTAAGTAGTCGATAGGTCGGATAACCTTAGCAGCTAACATTCTTTCTAATTCAACTTTGACCAGTAATGCCACCTTGGGGTGCATTTTTCTAAGCTTTTGTCTGACGAGCTTGATCTTTGGATCAAGTCCTGGCATGTCCTAATATGACCATGAAAATCAGCCAATGTTCTATCTTAAGACTTCAAAGAGGAGGTTAGCTTGGTCTTGTGATAGGGATGCAGCAATGTGAACAAGTCTAGGGATCTCTGAAGAACCGATGTTGACTTCTCTAGTATCCTCAATTAGAATAGAAGACACCTCTGGTCGATTATCTTGAGGAGGCAATGCTAAATCCTCATGTTCTGCTTGTGACTCTGGATTTTCTCGCTGAGGGGCTCTCTTTGTTGCCTTAGCCAGTCCCAGATTCACCTTAGTTCCAGTTTTGGGTGTATCAGAACTAGGTTGGGGATTTTCTCCAAAATACCCCTTGGGATCTAGCTTATAGATTTAGGCAGAATTTGGCTTTGTTTTCTTGTGAGGAGTTTCAGCTCCCATGAATCTTAGAAGTGCTTCCTCTGATGTGAACTCATCAATGTGTATGATGCTTGGTTGGTCCCAATCTATGAGTTGTGGCTGGGCGAGTGGTAGGTCAATGAAATGGATGGATAATTCTTGGAGAATAGAGTCTTCAAGGAAGATTTGGTCTGGGATATTGTCGTAGGCTCTCTTTTCAACTTCCTCAGGAATGTCTTCAATTTTGACAAGGTTGCGGTGAATGTTCAAAAAAGTGTGACCATCTGTATTCGTGCCCCCAGTTGTGGGTATGCCAAAGCCAAGACCTGACTTCGTTTCCCACTTGTGTGCTTCAATTGGGCTCTGGATGCCTCTTTCCTCTAGTCCTAGACCACCACCTTGATAGTTCCATTTGTCAATGATGAGCTTATGTTCTTGGGGATACTTCTAGCTGAAGTGATCAAGGTGTGCTTGATTTCTTTGAGGTGTATCTTTATGTAACCAATTGTTGATATCTGGAGTGAGCTCCTCATGAACAGGAATTTTCAAGGATACAAATGTTGTTGGGCCAAACTGTTTATATTGAGGAGGTCGAATCTCCTTAGCTTTATGATATGTCAATCATCCATGGGCATGTGGATCAAGTGGGAGTGCCCCGATAACAAATGCATCTGACAGACTATACTCTCCACAGCCTTTTTTATTGATCTTCACAGTAGATAGGGTGGAGGCAAGGATGGTTTTTGGGTCATTACAAGTGTGGGATGAGCTGGAGATGGCTGTGCCGATATCAATTCCTGGGCAATGGTTTGCATATGAAGCTTCAACTGCATTGCAGTAAGCAAAGGGTTCTAGATCAGCATGGATGGTTACCTCAGTGCCCTGATGCAAAAATTTGATGCACTAATGGTAAGTGGATGGAACGATTTTCATGGAATGAATCCATGGGCGACCAAGGAGGATGTTAAATGGTAGGTTTAGATCAATAACATGGCAGAGTATTTCTTGGATGACTAGCCCAACCTTGATTGGTAGCAAAATAGTTCCTTCTGTGGTTCTTTCCAAGTTATCATAAGCTTTGATGGTGATAACATCACTGATGATATCTGCCTCAGTATACCCAGATTGTTTTATGAATTTTAGGGTGAAAATATTCAAGGCTGATCCATTATCTATCATTACTCTTTTTATGGAAAAATTGGATACCATGATGGCTACGCGAAGCAGAAGGGTGTGATTTGGCTCGACCACGGGTATCTCGGTGGGTTTGAATGATAGGGCACATGAGGAGGATAGGTGTCCAACAAGATTACGAAAATCAGTAGTGTTGATATCTAAAGGGATACGAGATTCTATGAGAGCATTGTCAAGGATGTTTTTGTACACAGGACTACTGCGGAGAAGGTCTAAAATGGAGATTTGGGCTGGCATGTTCCCGAGGTGCTCCAAGATATTGTATTGGCTTTTGGACAGAGCCAATGATACTGCTGGGGTTGATAGTGCTAATGGGATTGATGGGGCTACGATGTTCAATTGCACTCTTCTAGTGGTGACTACACACTCATTGTTTGGGCCTTGGATATTGATAACATTGATAGAAGACTCTTTTTAAGATATACAACCGATGAGGCTACCATAGACTATGTAGGATGAAGTGTGGTCATTGTTCTTCCCATGATGTTGGTTTGGTTAGTGGTTGTTGGTATTGTTGTTGTTGGTTTGGATAGGTGCTTTTTCATGATTTTGCTTGTTGTGAGGAGGAAAAGCATTTTGATAGATCTGTAAGCCTGCATTGGGAGAGGTTTGGGCACCAACGGTGATTTCTTTCTGATCAATGAGGTCCTGCACATAATCTTTTAGTTTCATGCATCTGAGGGTGGTGTGACCTTTTACCCTATGAAATTTGTAGTACTCATTGTCTTTGTACCATGCAGTTTTGGATTGCCCTGGGTCAATTTTTTGGGTAGGAGGAAATTTGATGAGGTTTTCCTTAGTCAATTTCTCAAAAATGACATCCAATGGCTCACCAAGGGGTGTATAGTTTCTAGGTGCAAGTTAGAACTTAGGCTTTGGTCCTATAGCTACATTGATGGCATTAGCTTGATTGCTAGACCCTTGAAAGTTGGGTCTTGGATTGTGGCTTTGATAGCTTTGGTGATTCTATTGTTGGTAGTTGATAGCTTGTTGATTATTTGATTGATACGGTGGGTTGGACTGATTTTGGGAAGGACCAACAATATTCACATGTCTCATATCAGTAACCCCATCTATTGCATCATGCTTTTTTTTGTTCCAATACCTAGACTTGTCATTTGAATGTGTTTGATTTTGGTTGGCTTCCTTGTAAATCTTGACCACACCATCTTTAATGAGTCCTTGCTCAAGGATCATTCCTTTCTCTTTGATATCCTTATAGGTCTGCAAACAGTTCATGGTCATGTGGTGAGGCAAGCTGGGATGGGAATTATCAATAAACATTTTTACCAAATGGTGCTTTGGCAAGGTGTAGGTTATGCGGGTGGTAAGGGTTTTCCATCTTTGCAGGTATTCGACAAGGCTTTCTCCACCTTTTTGCTTGGTGTGGAAAAGATCAACTAATGATAGCTTTGTTTCAACAAGATGGGCATATTGGGCTACAAATGCCTCAAACAATTCAACAAAGTTTTTAATTGTGCCATATAGGATTCTATAAAACCATTCAAGAGCTGGTTCGGCCAAGCTTTTTGGAAAGAGGCGCAAGAGGAAGATGTCATTGTATGCCACTTCTTGGAAGTGCATATGGAATTCTTTGATGTGGGTGACTGGATCTCCTTTTCCTCTGAATTTGTCAAACTTGGGTATCTCAAAATGCTTGGGGAATGGAGTCATAGTAATGGCTCTATCAAATGGATAAGGACACACAGTCTCAAACTTGAATGTCTTTGGATCATTCCCTTCTTGGATGGCTTTCAAAGCTGTCTTCATTTCTTCCCATTTTGAATTGATGGATGATGGCTGGGTTACCCCCAATGTAGGAGTGCCCTGAGGTAGGTATGTGCTATATGGGGCAATGGAATATGGATGGCTTTGAGGTATGGGTTGGTAGGGATTGTACATGGCTTGGGCAACTGAATTCTGGATGATGGGTTGCTAAGGTGGAGGTGGCACATATTTTTGCATGTGTTGTGAGGTTTGCTGTTGATATTAGATTTGAGGTTGGGATTGAGGAACATAAGCTGGCTGTCAGATAAATGGATTACTTTGTGGAGGTAAGGTATAAGATGGTTGTGAAGCTTGGGGAAAGGATTGGGGAGCTTGTGGAACTTGACTTTGGATTTGAGGAGTTTGACCAATATATTTGGGTTGTGCCCCTATTTTGGAGGTATCTGCATGGCAAAAGATGCCAAGTAATTGGTGGTTGGTGGTGGTGGATTTCCTCCTAGAAGTGGCATAGAAAAATAGTTAGTAATAGGAGGTAATGGATTAGTTGGTGGTGGAGGTGGTGGGAATTGAAAGCTTGGAAATGGAACTGATGGGATTTGATAGCTTGGTGGCTAGATTTGAAAGCTTGGTAGAGTGGTGGTAGGAGCTTGGGTCACTTGAGAGCTTGGCAGAACATTGGTAGTAGCTTGTGGGGTTTGATAGCTTTGTGGAGTGAGGGAAGTAGCTTGTGGATTTGTGGCTGATGGCACTGAGCTCCAAGGACTTAGTGGAAATGATGGAATTGTGCTCTGAGCTAAGGTAAACAAGTTGGGGGTGATGAAAGGTTGATTACTTGGCCCCATGGGTGGCATCCTAGTTGTATATTGCTAAGGTTGGCCGAAGATGCTAGCACTAATTTGGGAGATGGGTGGATTTGAAAGGCTGGGTTGGAGAGCAACAATAGAAATAGTGAAGGGAGTGAATGATGGGGTGTTTTGGGTGAAGGGGGTTTGGGATGGAGTGGTATGGACCAATGGTGGAGTGGTGGTGGCTGGATTGGCTTGCGGAAGGGAGATTTCAACTTGAGTGGAGGCTGATATGTTTGGGTCTGTTGGATCATAAGGATTGGCTTGAGGCTCTTCTTTTGGCACATATTAAGGATAATCTAAATCATAAGAGCCTATTTGGAGTGGTAGTTTTCTAAACAATGGGTGAGATAGATCTAATAAGGGAGGAGGTCTTCCAAAGTTGAAGGCTCCAATATTGTCCCTTCGAAAGTTAGCCATGATTGTTTCTTTGTTCTTGTCTATAATGACGTTCACCAATACTGCATTTCCTGGTTGGTTCATGAAAGCTTCAATGTCAATAGGTAATGGTATAGTGTTCTCTGGGCTGAAGGATGGTTGAGTGCTCAAGAGGAGCGATGTTGTTTGATCCAAATGATAAGGTTCCATTGTTTCTTTCTTCTTCTTGGCTAAGCGAGTGATGGGTGGCATGAAAATGTTCCTAGGGATGAGATGCAACAATGTTGATGGATGCAAAGGGGGAAGGCTTTTCTATGCAAATGATTTTCTAGGTTGAGAAAAAGCTATATGACAAACCTAAGGAGGATTGGGTTGGGGATTCTAACTTCAAAGATATGTTGCCAAAGCATGAAAGGTTTGCTTTCCTATGTGCAAGCTTGGTGGTGATTGTGTTCAACTTAAGGATAGACTAATGATCCTTTAGGAAAAACACAAGATTGACAACTTGTGGATCCCAACCTTTAGCTCAAGGGGATGAGGGATAATAAGTGACAAAAGCTAGATTACCCTAGACAAAGCTCTGTCAAAAGGATAAACTTGGTGAGATTGGTGGATTTGGAAGATGTTAGGAATGGAAAACTCTTGGCAAGGTGACAACAATTTTGAAGGCTTGGATGTGAGATTTAGGCTTTTGGGATGCTATCTAGGTTTGAGGGGATTGGTTTGATTCTAAGGGAAAGACCTAGATGAGATGGATGAGCTAAAATGATTTAAAGGGATAACCTAGAATGGTTGGCTTTCCTATAAAGATGACTATAAATTGAAACTTATGCAAGGAGATGTGGAAAAACAAGGGGGCCTAATCATATAAATCATGCATAGTTGGATGACATAAGCAGGGTTAACTCCTAGATGCTTGCTAAATCTGATAGTGTGATCTAACCAAGCATCCTGACAGGTTTCATCGGCCGCTTTGTCTTTTGCTTTGTGGAGTTTGGAAATTCAAAGGCTTGGTGTTACTTCCTTTCTCTTGGCTGAAATTTCTTGGTATGCCTGAGAGGGCTTGAATTTGGCTTTGTGAAACTTCTGTTTGGGTTTGGGTTGTTCTGACATAAATTCCTAAATCTGTTTGGCTTTGAGAGATTGTGGTTGTTTTGCTTCAACTTGTTCAACTTCTGAAATAGGCAGTGACTATTCTAAGTGTGCCCTAAGCTAGAATTGACCAAGTTTGGAAAACATTCATTCAACAAGCAAAAGATCAAGCAATAGATAGGAACAACTAGATAGAAGTTTTTGATTCTCAGAATGTGATACGTGTGCCAAGGAGTGTGTATATTCTACAAATGTTTCAATCAGTCACTTCAAACACATTAACATCCTAAATGGTTGTCTACAAGGCTGATAGTTGGTTTAGCTAGGGAGTCCTTAATATACCCAAGGTAGGTGAGGCCCAAATTTGTAGATGAAACCAAAACAATATCATATAGCTGAGAGGAGCAATAACCCACTTCTCCTCTTTCACTTCTCAAGGGTATAAAGTTTCTTGAGGCTTAGCTCGAGTGACAAAATTTTAATCCCAAGAGAGGTGTCTTTGGATTCACCTCTTGATCTTTATACTCTGTCAAAATGCTGGATTTGAGGTCGTCCCAAGGCGTGATGAAATCTCAAGAAGGCCTCCTAAAAGCTAAGACAAGATTTTGGATCCTAATCTTATGCACCCAAGATGGCCTCGAAAGATGACAAGGGGAGAGAAGACTTGGATGATCTTGGGCTAAAAGACAGAGTTTTTTTTCCAACTGATGCTTTAAGTTTTTTGATCTAGACCTTTTGAAAACACATGTGATTTAAGATGCAAAGGTTCAATTCCAATTTGAAATGCGCCAACAAAAGAGAAGTGATCAAAGAATGAATACACCAAGAAGATTTAGGGTCAACAAAAAGTAAACTCGTGCGCCCAGAGGCCCTCCATGTCAAGTATCGATTGATTTTCTTTAAGGCATTCAAGATTGAGTGTGAGTTTGTTTTAAGCCTAAAACAAAGATGTGTATAAAGCTCAATTTTAAGCGCACGCCCAGAGGCCCTCCACGTCAAAATTTGTTCAATTTTTATGCCCAAATGAAGCGTCAGCGAGACTAATGTGCATTCAAGAAATTTTCTATCTTAAAAAAACCAAAAAAAACTCAAGTGAGTAGAGTTTGATTTTTGTGGAGCATTTAACACCTTCTTAGGTAGACCCATCCCCATATATGGTGCTGATATTGCAACCAATGGTTAGAATGATGGGTGATTAAAGAGGGTGAGTCCAACAACAAATTCACTCAATGTGTCTTTATTTGTTTTTATAACTTAAAAAGTTTATAAAATGTAGATTCTTTTTATGCCCCAAAAGATGATTATTTGATCTATGGCATTCAAGATATGATTTTTTGTTTTAATCATGCATTCATAAATTTAAAAAAAACTTAATTTTAATCCATGGCACTCAAGAGTGATTTTAGCAACATGCATTCAAAGACAAGTGATTAAACATTCAAGTTTTTTCCTTTGAGCATTTAAGATTGAGATTTTGCGTGTTGTTTTAAGAACTTTGAAGTGCTTTGTTTTAACCTTAGATCATTCAAGATTTTTTTGGACTCAAAAGTGAAAATGACTCTTTGGACTTTGGTTTTAATTCAAGATTTTTTGTTCTAGTCTACATGTTTTAAGCCCAAAAATGATATTCCTAGATTGTTATGATGAATGAAAAACCTAAGAAACATTCAAGATTTTGCAACAAGACATTTGTTTGGAACAAATAACAAAGCTTTTAGGACAATTTTGGAAACCATTTAGGACTCTTAGTTTTTATGAGATTTTTAAAAGAACTCTAAAATATTTTCAAATGAGATTCATTTTATCCTTGATTGATGCTTTGAGTTTGATTTAGATTTTAGTGCACACTTAGTGTTGATTTTGAACCTTTTGAAATGGAAACTTGAAGTTCTTTTTAAATTCTCAAAAATGAAGTGTTCCTAACTTTTCATGAATGCATCTAAAACCTTGATGTTGCAAGGATGCAAATGATTGGATTGGTTTAGTTTTGCTTGTTAAAAGATTTTTTTTTTTCTTGCAAATTTTTAGTTTTTAATGGATTTAAGTATGATTTGGAGGTTCATTTTAAGCACTTAAAAAAAGTGTGTATGATTTTTCTTCCTTAAAAAAAAAAGGCCAAGATCCCTCAAGAAGAAGAAGTAGATGGAATAGAAGAAGAATATAGACAAGAAGAGGAAGAAGAATTCCAAGTGCTTCGTCCACCTATAAGCTTGAAAAATCTGCAAACACTATGAGATAGACTATGAGTTCCTTTGTCTTCTTCATGCTCATGTGGACCTACAAAAACAATTTATACAATCCTACCAATCACAAAAATAAGAAAAATTAGCCAAAATCAGCAAATGACATACAAAATTTGACTAAAAAAGCTAATAAAGATGACCCATGCAGGGTCCCACCGGGCATGCCAAAATGTATATGCTACTTTAGTATGTTAGAAACACTAAATTAGAACAATCAAAAAGCATTTGCATACTAATTTAACATAACTTCATGAGAGACAAAATGAAGTCCTCAAATGAGAATATGAGCCATGGATAGGCTCTCTCAATGAGGATGATCACTTGATGTAGAGGTGTGTCTAATAGCTAAGATGGCTTGATTATGTATGTATGCTCAAATGCTCAAATGGGCTTCAATGGAGGATTTTTGATAGATTTTGGTGAATGGATTTGATGTAAAAATGGCTTCTCAAAATGGCATTAATGGCTTTATTTTCTAGATTGTGTTAAAATGGCTTGGGAGAGGATTATTTAAATAGGCAAAGGGCTTGAGGGATCAAGGGCTAGGATGTAAGGATGGGAAAAAGCTTATGGAAGGTTTAGATTGAATGAGAGGAGAGCATATAGATTGTGCTTCTTTACATCCAATCAGAGAGTGACACATGTCACAAGGTCATTGGTTAGAGAAAGAGGGGTTGAGGGGTCAAAAAAGGAGGCTCAAAGCTCATAAAGACCCTCATAATGGCTTGTAAGAGCAATGAATGGACTTGTAAGAGTCATTTATGGCTTTGTGGACTTCATAAAGTTTTATGGTTGGGATATTTGTGAGAGAGTTGAGATATTTTGACTTGGGTTGGATTAAGAAAGTCTTAAGCTTGTTTAGGATTGTGCAAATGATTAAGAGTAGGATTAGAGATGGCTTAGGATTAGATTAGGGATGTTAGATATGGTCAAGTGGATGGCATTTAATGAGGGTGGGTGAAGGAGGAGATATTTGTTAACTTTGGCTTGGGTTAACAAGTCTTAACCCATGTTTAGGGAATGTGACAAGGTTAGGAGGGGTAAGATTAGGATTGACATCTTCTAGAAGAGTCTAGGCTTTGGATGAGGATGAAGACTTTCTAGAAGAGTCTAGAACTTCCTAGGATGAGGATAAATAAGGTTTTTAGGAAATAAATAAAGTTTTATTTATTTCAAATGTTTGGGTTGAGGAGATATTTATTAAAATATTTTTAATAAACATGAGGATTAATATTTAATCTTAATTAAATATTTTGAGTTGAGATTAGGGGTAGGAAATGATGGGATTAGCCTTTAATCGAAATTAAAGAAGGATTAGAAGATTTTGGAAGAGGTTAGTGGTCTTAAGGAAATTGGACAAGTTTTGGGCAAAAAATTATTTATTTATTTATTTTGGGATTTTTAGTCAATTTATTAATTAAATAATTAATAAGGAAATAATGTTTAAATAAGATAAAAGGATTTAATGGCATAACAATAAATAAATTAATTAATTAATTAATGATGATGTCATCAGGGACTTTTTTTTAAAAATAAAAATGTTTTATTTTCTAAAGAATTTTTAGGTGTCTACACTTAGTAGATCTTCCTAAAGGCAAGGATGTGATTGGAGTTAAGTGGGTATACAAAACAAATATAATACTAATGAAAAAGTAGAGAAACACAAGGCAAGACTAGTAGCCAAAGGCTTCACACAACAATCAAGTGTAGACTACAATGAGACATTTGCACGCGTAGCAAGATTAGACACTATTAGCATGATTTTATCCATAGCAGCACAAAATAATTGGAAGGTTTATCAAATGGACGTGAAATTATCATTCTTGAATGAAATTTTAGAAGAAGAACTATATATAAAACAACCATAGGGATATGAAATTTTGAGAAGAAGATTAGGTATACAAGTTGAAAAAGGCATTATATGGCTTGAAGAAAGCTCATAGAACTTGGTATAGCAGAATAGACTCTTATTTTGTGAATAATAATTTTAGTAAGTGTGGCTTTGAACCAAATTTTTATGTCAAAATGAGCAATGAAGGAGAAATATTGATAGTTTTCTTATATGTAGATGATTTGATATTCATCGGTAATATGTCAATTAACAATTTCAAGGCAGCCATGAAAAAAGAATTTGATATGACTGGTTTGGGACTCATGAGATATTTTCTTAGGATACAAGTAAATCAAAATGATCAAGGCATTTTCATCTGTCAAAGTAAGTATGCTACTAATTTGTTGAAAATATTTAAAATGAAAAATGTGAATTCAGCCCCTACACTAGTTGCATTGGGTTTAAAACTTAGCAAGAATGATGAAAGTCCTAATGTAGACACAACTTTATTCAAAAGATTAGTTATTAGCCTTCTATATTTGATAGCTATGAGACCAAATATAACACATGGAGTTAGTTTCATTTCTAGATTCATGGACAAACCAAAAGAAACTCATTGGAAAGCTGGAAAGAGGATTTTGAGGTATATAGTCGGAACAAAGAACTTTGTGATATTATATGTGCATTCAAATCATCACAAGCTGATTGGTTATATAGATAGTGACTAGGTAGGTAGCTTAGATGATAAAAGAAGCACTTCAGGATATACCTTTCACCTAAGCTCAGGAGGTATCTCTTGAGCATCAAAGAAGCAATCGATTGTGACATTATCATCAACTGAAGCAAAATATGTTGCAACAACATCAATAGCTTGTCAAGAAATGTGGATGAGAAGAGTACTTTTAGATTTGAAGCATCCACAAGAAGAACCTACAAGAATATATTGTGATAAGAATTCTACAATTTTTTTATCAAAAAATCATGTCTTTCATCAACGTAGTAAACATATAGATATAAGATATCATTATACTCATGAATTAGTGAACAATGGTAACATATGTCTTAAGTTTTGTAGGTCCAAAGAACAACTGGCAGACATTTTCACAAAGCCTCTTGCAAAGAATGTTTTTGAAGACCTTCAAGAAAGTATTGGTATTATAGACATAAATGGTAGTGAAGATTAAGGGGGAGTGTTGGTGACGTAGGCTTCCAGCCTATCCTCTTTAATCTCCCCTGCCCTTTACTTGTTTTATATTATCTATGTGTTTTATGTGAACAAAATATTTGTTTCTCTTACCTCTACTTCAACAATTATAACATAGAGAATGATCATGACTATCGATAATGAGAGGGTCATTATAATTTCACATTTTATGACTTGTTTCATGATCTTTTCTATCTAGTATATTTTCTATGAAGCTTTTTCTTGACCACCATTGTTTTCTAATTGACAGATGCTCTAGTACCCCAACCCTATGCATGTCGGATTTGAATTTGGGAAATGAGAATTATTGGGTTCAGCCATAGACTATATATGTTGATTGCAAATCCTAAAATGTATTTCTTGCATGTCTATGTTCAATTGCTAACTTGGACTGAAACAAACACAAAAGTAGTGGACTCCATAAAACATCAGTTTATAATTTGAAGAGAAAAATAAAAATTCATGGAGACCCAGTAAAACAAAGAAAATACCATTGTTATTTTACAAAATAGTATAAGGAATCCATCATCAATTTCAAGGTGTTATTTAGATTATAAATCAAAGCTTAAAGGAACTTGGTGTGACCATTGCTTCCAACTTCCTAGTTGAAGCTCCATTTACTAAGCTTATTTTCCCATTCTTCCTATTTTTGGTAGTATTTGTCCTCTTTCCCTTTTTTCCAAGATTCATAACTATAAACTCTTTAATAATCTCCCTGGCTTAACTACCCCCTTCCCCCAATTTATTTTTCTTTATCCCCTCAACATGAAGTAACAAATCCTAGTTTAACTAATTGTGTCAGTAATAAAATAAATGAGGCTATAAATATAATCAATTAATCCACATGGAACTAAATTTTCCATTTTTTTGGGTTATGAGGAGACAAGTTGTGACATCCTCTCCTCCTTAGAAAATGCATAGATCTTACAATATCAAGATTATTCATCTTGCTTCCTATTAGTGAACAATTTTTCCCAAGATTTAAAAATTTTGAATATGAGAAATGTTTGAAACTAATTGATTGAATTCCTGATTTCAAATAAGGAATTCTCTACTTGAAATTTTTCTATATGTTGTCTAAGGTGTAGCTAACCTTTTATGAAAAGATGATCGTTAAGTCCTCTATTGAGGGAAAATCTTCTCAATGAGCATTTTTTTGAAAATACTAAAAAGCTTAAATCATCTCATGAATGTAAAAAGAATGTGAATACTAAAAAACCACATAATTCTAACAATCAATATCATCCACATGATTGAATGTTAAAATTGGTAAATAGATGAATAATGAGAATATCACCTCTCACAACCTTCAAGCTTTGAAACAAATAATTCTAGAATATACAACAAACACGAGTCAACTTTCATACATAATTGACCTTCTCAAGAACACAAATTAATGTAAAGTAGATAATAGTATCTACTTCAGAAATTTTCAACACATAAAACTATAAAAATTTATTTTAGTTTACTGCTAATTTAGGAAAGACTATATTCAAAATTTAAAGTGTAGAACCCTTAAACAAAAGTAGTTTTGTCTTAGTGCCTAAGGAGAGATGAACCCCTTTAGATAATATCTATTACATATTTAAATGGAATGGGGTTGGATAACTATCCAAAATTACCCTGCTAGGAGTCAATTGTCAATTAGTTAACACAGCTATCAACTAAATGCATAAAAGGAAATAAACAAGAGAGAAAGTGCAACTATCTAATGATCATGGCCATATCAGGAAGAACTATCCACACTAGTTGTGATTCTTGTGGCCTTCCATGTCTCATAAGCAGTGGCAAATGCAAAAATAACTAATTGGTGGGTAAACCAATGTAGGCAATCCTCTGTTTCCAAACGTCCTTTTCACTCACTAGCTCTATTACTTTCTTTTCATGTATTTCCAAATGCTTCTGGTTGATTATTAACATGGCCTTGGTATGAGCGACATTTTTAAAATCTTGCCTTGAAGGCATTTTCTTCTCTTGAACTTCTTGGAATTTCCTCTGTACCTCATTTACTATTTCCTCCACCTAGGCTATGGAGTCATTTTCTTTACCTACACAATGTTTGTTGAACCACTTTAGATCCCTTGAATTATCTCATTCACAAGTTTGAGACCATTCATAATTTTTGTAATCTCAGCTACACCCTAAACAAGTCCCTTGTTTCACCATTCAATAAAATCCTTAATTACATACAGAGTCTTATCATCAAGGCCAGCCATAGGACATTCAACTAGGAACCTTTGCAGCCTAAATCCCTAAGTTTCTTCTATCCAAAGTACCACCTTTACCCAATTTTTCATTTCCTTCTCATATCTTTCATTATTTGACTCCACTTTTTTAATGATGGTAGTGGTCTTCTTTGAAGCTATGTCTAAAAGATTTACCTATTTCACAGTTTCATCCAGAACATATTGTAACCATTCCTCAAATATCTTTGTAACAACTTTACATTTCTATAACTTATCAAGGAATTGTTGATTGGCTAAAGATGTTACATCCACAATTGTATACATCCCATTCAAAGGCTTAGGTTTCGGGTGCAGGATTGTGTTGATGTACTACATCATGCTCCTCATTGCTTCCTTCATATCTTGTTTATCCTAAGTATTTTTCCAGACCCTGTCCGCAATCTTTTTATTTGACACTTCAAATATCTTCATGTCCACTACATGACTTCCTTTTCCAAGGTCAATTCTTGACACTTGATAATCTTGACGAGTGATATCCTCATGTAGGCTCCCTTCTAGTGGCTTGGCAATATCAGCTAACCAATGACCTGTACTTTTATCAAACTTAATTCTAGATTCATTGTTGGCCTTCTTAGCTTTCAAAGATTTTCCCAGGCATCTGCTAACCAAATCATCAAGAGTCATAGATAGGGGCACCATACTCATTCTATTTTGAATGGAAGTCTCTATCCATTTAGGTGTAAGATGATCTTTTCTGGGCATTGGAGAAACATTAGTCAAAGTAAGGGTACTTAGTTCAATATCATCACTCTCAGGAAACTTTTGAGGGTCAGACACACTATCTTCCATTGGAGAACTAGGGAGTAGGTCTGAATATGACTTTACTTCTGTAGAATCTAGATCAATGATCACCTTATATTTTCCTTTACTTGGTGCTTCTTTCCTAGTACTTGAGTGGGTTATCCTTCTAACATTCAGTGTCTCCTTGTGAACTTGAAGTTGAAGTGGCTATGGAGTTGCTTTAGCTTCAACTCCAGGTGAACTTGCAAAAGGATTATTAATATTAGGGTTAGTGATAACTTTTGGCCTTGGGTGTGAGTTTTTATGTCTGACTTTTGAGTATTTCTTTGGGGCAATAGGGGTAGATGATTTGATAGTCTTTGATCTCAACCAATTTTTTATTCTTTTCAAAACCTCTGACGTGCAGGAGAGAAAATCATCTTCTTCCCTTCATTCAATCTGATTGACATAAAATGGGTCAACCACTTCTTCACTTTCATCTTCTTTTATTCCATTGATGTTGAGGTTAAATTTGAACATATTAATTTGGCTGACTATTAACCTTGACCACAACCTTTTTCTAACTTCAAACTCTTTTCTAGGAGAGTATGGTCTGACACATAGGTGGGACAATGTTGTTTTTGTTAATACAATATGCTTGAAATTTGAACATCTATAATGGCCAATCTCTATTAGAAATATGAAAGAAGATGAATTTTTGGTTTTTTTAGGAGATTCTATCACATAAACAAATTTTTTTCATATCTCAGACAAAATAATGTTGTCTAAACAATAATGCACTAACCTGAGAGGTTCATTGAAAAAACCTCCAACCCTGAGATATGTGAATTTGGGAAATTGAATGTAAAAACTCCCATAAATCTTAATGGCTTGCATTGATTCTTCAGATAGCCTGTGATTTTCATGCCCTCAGAGTTTGAAAACCAACATTCTAAGGAATACATCATTTACCCTCTTGAACTTTGCAAAATTCATCTGCCTAAAGATCCTTGTAATACTGATAAATAGTCATTTCATCAATCCAAGACATGTTTTTTAGACCTTCCCACTCCTTAGATGCTACTAAAATGTAGATTAAGAAGGAGGACAAGAAAAATGAGCCAGAATCTCTCACTACTAGCAAACCTTTATGTAAATTTTTAGCAATCAAATCAGCCCAGTCAATAAACTTTTCACCCTTGACGATTTTCTGGATAAAGAAATACATGGATAGCTCTCCTAATAAAAGATGTGTTCATTACCCTTAACTTTTTTTAAGAGCATTACAATGTCAACAATCTCTCTAATGAAATTCTCAATGGTCAAGGGTTTGGGCAATATAGAGCCTCCAAGGACTGGTCTTAAAAGCCAGGTTTGAGCTATGATTGAATCATAGTCTTTCTTATTATCACTGTACAGATGTTCTACTTCATCAAATGTCTAGGGCTCATAAGGTTCTTTGTGAGAAATTCTTAGGGCTGAACTAATACTACCCCTATTTATCCTAGCCAACACTTCTCCGTAAATTTTCTTGATGCACTTGGTGCTAGGGTCATAATGATTTGCACATTCAATAACCATCTTTGGACACCCAATGGTTGATGGAAAAGTGGCAGCTTTGAGAAACCCACTACTGGCCAACTTCTGGTATATGGGACTAGATTGAACACTTTTTGCCCACTTTAATATTCTAGCTAGGTTTAAATTCACCAGGAAGGTATCTCATATTTTTGGAAGAGAACATAGCAGACATGGTTTTTCTAGTTTAGGTAGCTTAGGATGGAAGAGAGTCATGGTTTGGTTTAAAAAGGAAGGTTTACAAAGATAAACTAAAACACTTTAAACCAAAACTAGGCACAATAAAAAATGAGAAAGGAAAATGATATAATGCACTTACAGTTCTCAATAGAGTTTATCCTTCTCTACCCTTTTTTTCTTACTAGTTGACACCAAGAGCTCAAAGTGACCAAACAAGCAATTATACTAGCCAAAAGAGGAAATTTTAGGAAATGATTGTGGGAAATCTCAGGATAGATATGAGCGAGCAAAAGCATTTATAACAAGCATGTCATCTATAATTGACAAGACTTGATAGGTTGTTAGCAGTTAATACCTGTCAAATTCGCATGTGGATCTACTTCTCACATGATATCAAAAAATCTTAATCTCACCTTTTCCCAAAACTAACTATACTTTGGCACGAGTTTCCTTAGCTATCTTAATTATTGCCTTTCATGTCTTCATAATTGCCATCAGGTGGGACCTATTTTTTGCCTCAAGAATGGTATTCATCTCCTCTAATATGTCACTTGCAAGAAAACAAGAAAATTTTAGAAAATCATGAGGTCAAATTTGAAGTTGTAATTACTTTGAATCAACTCTGACTTCAACTTTGACTTCGCAAAACTTGACTCGGGCCAACTGATAGAAAAGATTTGACTTTTTTGGGTAAAGGAGAGTGGGTAAGCATGAACTTGAAGTTTAAGTATGTTAAGAGTTCAACTTCAACTTCAAGTTTTTGGAAAAGGAATCTTGGCTGACAACACTGCACATTGTGTGAAAAGCGGGGTAACACTTTCATTGTTCAATATTCAAGATAATGCAAGTAAATTTTATTATCATGATAAGGTTATAATTCTTTTTTTTTTAAAGAAACCTACATTTTATTTTAATGCATTCTAATAAAATTAGCACACAATTTTGCAAAAATAGCACTAATACATATTTAAAAGATAGATAAACACACACTTGAAATTATAACATGTAATAATTGGTCCTTTCAAGAATATTCTCCATGTGAGTGTGTGAATTCCATTACCATTCTATATTTTTACAAGGTTAGACTATCTCTCTCCAACAATAGTCCCACTTTCTTATGGTGTGGTGTTCCCTCTATTCATTCATAGGAATAACACCAAATATCACTCCATCATAAATCATAAATCATAAATCAAATCGATCATCTAATGAAATAGCAAATCAATTATTTCCTTATTTCAATGATTCTCAAAATTAAGTAACATATTACCTTAAAACTTTATGATATCATGTTCATGTGCTTACTTAACATACCTTGGAATCACATGGATTTGACCTTGCTAGTAAAGATTTCATATCCATTTCTTGACACACTTATTACATATATACTCATAATACTTATATCTCATTCCCAATGTCCATAGCTCAACGAGATCAAATTAAGTTTACATCAAGAGTCAACATTTTCCTTTAAACTCATTTTTAATCACACCTTGATCATGAGTAACAAAAATAATCGATCATACCAACTATCTAAAATATAGTGATTGCTAAGTCAAGAAGTGTCCTGATCAATAGGTTAGTGTCAACTAAACGTATTTAGGTAATGCAATCATATTTCATCATCATGAAATATAAAAGGGTAAAAGTAAAAATTTGTGTCACCTTTTAGGCTAACTTATCAGAACGACTGAATTTGAGTATTTCTATCTAAAATTAAATTTTATTCAAACATATGATCTAGACAAACTCACTCTAGCTAAGTTATATATGGTCTCACACTTTTTCAATTGGAAATGTCTATTAAATGCATTTTTTATACTAGTTTGTATCCAATTACTAAAAGAAATAAAATTA
Organism: Cupressus sempervirens; assembly: GCA_028749045.1. NCBI lineage: Eukaryota > Viridiplantae > Streptophyta > Pinopsida > Cupressales > Cupressaceae > Cupressus > Cupressus sempervirens. Next base: position 818,266,573 of record CM053791.1, on the reverse strand, counting down.
TTTCAAAAAATTGATGTTTCAATAAATCTTACTTATTTTTATTATATTCTTTTTAATAACATAAAAAAAATCATTTTATAGAGCTAAAGTCAAGAATATTCTCATATAGAGTTTATAGTGTGTTAATTAGATATAGTATTTGTAATTAAAAAATTCTACAAGTATGTATTTTAATTCTCGAGAAGATATCAAGTTTGAGAACACAAAAAATATTAAACTGTATCAAAAAAATTTAAAAACCACATGACGTTCTAGAAGAAAGAGTCCTCTTCAAGAATGTATAATTTTTCTTTTGGTTAGAAAATATCTGTTTTGAAAAATGTTGTGGGAGATGAAAACTATCAATTTCAAATTAGTTAAATTTGAATCATTATCAAAGATAAAATATAGGGGTAAAGCCAATTTTTATTTTTGATTTTTCTAGCTATATATGTTATCTATAACATAATCTAAGATCGAAGGGAAATGAGTTTAGTTCCACATTGTTTTGTGGTGGGAACTAGACCCCTAATTTTCAGCATTTTTCAGCAAGTAAACATTTGTTGGTAAAAATTAGGAAAATATATCAATTCCTATTCCAAATAATTATTAAAAATTATAATGCTAAAATTCATCCATTTCTACACATTTCATTAGTTTGCTTCATTATCTAATTCTAAATAATACTACCATTTTTATTTTTATATCATTGAAGATGAACTGTTATAATTTTGTTAGCATTTTCCTTTATAAAAGGGTGACAAGGGTTTAGGCTTTTACCCAAAAATATCCACGTATAACATCCATCAATGTACTCATTAACATTTATTCATTATTATGCATACAAATGCTTGCAAAAGTTGACATCTAGTGTAATTACATCATTTATCTCAAATTTAATGATATATATCAAACCAATATCATAGGTAAATGAATGATATAAAGGCCACATAGTCAAATGTATCAAGAAAAATTGACACAAAGTTATGCATCAATAAATAATAAAACCAAATCCCAACCACGCATATTGACCAAAGGTCTGAGTCAAATACATAATGACCAATTATATGTCAAACATCATATCAATTAGGTGTGTGAATGGATGACTCAAGATGACCAAATCCTTGTTTGATATTCTTCGATGAGGTTGACTAAGTAAAATGTGCAAACAAATTTCTTTAAGACAGGAGTCACACAAGGTGGACAGTGACATATATACATAGCACCAATACAATATACTCTCGAAAATAGATAAAATAAGGATCTATACATATCCTTTTTACATTTTCACAAGAAACCATATTTCCATACACTTGCCACATAGGCCAAAAATTCAAGTCAAGATCCAAATTCAACTACACATAGCCAAATCAACAAGTAAATCAGATATCTTCCATCTAATTATACAACTTCATACTAGTTTCCAAAAACATGTTAAAATAATATATACAATAACAATTACATTTCATAAGATAATTATTGACCAAACTATTGAACTCAACATCTCATCACATGAATATGCCATAAATGAATATACTCAATAAGTTGACCTACATGTCAAACTTGATCTCATCATATGTAAGAACCATGTCCTACTAAAAATTTGTCACATGATCAATTGCAAGAAATATGAAAATAATAAAGTAAAATCCTAGTTTGAATAGTCAACAATTATTTCATTAACCAAAATTAGGGATTAACAAATAATTATCCATTTAAGATTGTAACACATGACATTATCCAAGGATGCTGACCTACACATCATCCATCCATCAAAATGCATGATTTAATAATTACATCAAGTATAATCTAAAGTGTCATACCTCTATGAGCATCCTAGAAAATGTTGACCTGCATGTTTGACATGGAGCAATAAGCACATCATACAAGTGCAATACCATCTACCATATGATGTGCACCATTAATTAAATCATCTAGGTATGCTCACCAATCACCTACAAGGATTAGTAACACATTTTTTATCATTTTTTTTACCTAGGCCCTTAACCCCATCTTATCACCATAGTGTTCTTAACCAACATATAAGCACAAGTTGTGATGCATGGCCTTCATTCCATTTAATCATCACATAAAATATGGTTGAGGTGTTTTCTTTCCCAACCATGAAGCCTTCCACTTCCTTATGATTCTACCTAACACATAAAATACATAGATAAGGTAGATTTTGATTGATTGTGTGAAATACATTATAATGCCATTAATCGTATTTGATACAATTTTGCATCAAATGGTGTTTTTTTTTGCTCAAGTCAAAACATTGATGTTTATATAAATCTACTCTTTTATGATATTCTATTATAATAGTCAAGTAAATTTAAACTAGGTATTATCAGAAGCCTTTTAAGTACCACCATACACATGTGAAAGGAAATTTATTTGTTTTTTATTGGCCAATGGTTCAAAAAGTGATACTTTTTTAATAGTTAAAGTTTTTTCACTAATATTATTGACACTTGAGTTGTGAACGATTGAAAGTAGTTTTAATCTATCTATTGATTTGACTATATGTAAACTCCAAGTAGTTTAATTATACTTGCTTATAGCAGTGTAGAAACTAATCATAAAAAATAAATTTTTACATTCCAAAATAATCACTTTGAGTCACAATGATCACTACAACATTTGGGGTCAAATTATGATGGCAATTTGCATTGGTAGTGTAATTTGTCGGTGATTTTCATGTTTTTTTTTTTTTTCAACTATCCCTGATATCTTCGCAATACTAACATTGGCACCACAATTGTGATGCCCACATGATTATAAACATAAATAAATAAAACATGGCATAAATCATTATGCATTTGATCAATTGTGATATTGAAGGGTTGTGAATCGAAGATGTCATTGGAGAGTTGTGAAGACCCTATTGGAAATAAGCTAGATCAATGCCCTATTTTCCATGCTCATTCCCTTGAAGATCTTTCCATACCCTTGCTCTACCATTAGCTTGTCATGTCCATGCCCTTGCCTACTTCATTAGGTATTTTTTTATGTTTATTAGGTATTCAACTCATTCTAGTTTTGGTTTTGGTATTAAATAGCTTAGGTATTAGATAGATTTTAACTTAAATATGTAGTGGTTAAACTGATTTCTCTATAGGACTAACTCTTTAAATATTCAAATTCATTATCATATTGTGATTCGCTTTGTTAATACTAATAACTATGCAAGATAGTCTGTGTATTATTTGTAGCAACCATATATTATAGCTAATTAATAGACCAAATACATCTAAGTAGCTACAACTTTGTATGCAGAAGCTCATGGTTAAGTCAAGGACAAAAAGTTACACAAGTTGGTTTAGGATAGAGTTATTCTAGATGTTGATTAGATTTATATATCTATTTTCTAGCTTTAATAAAAAATATAGTGCACAACCATAAATTCATAGAACTTTAAAAGATAAGAATATGCTCATCTTTCTAAGAACTATTTATGTTAACTAAGTTATGTAGTCCATATGATTTATTTAGGGTATTCAACTCATTCTATAAGGGGATTTTTGTCTATGTTTACTTCTCAACAAAGTGTGGAAGGTGGGATACTTGTTCTAGACACATTTTAACAACCATTTGAACATGAACACTTAAGGTTATATTTCTTCCCATAAATCATTTTCATCATTTGATAAGATATTAACCTTGTGAATCAATCTTGGGCAGAAACCTGGAAAACTATGGCAACCTAATTTCTTAATAAATACTCTACCCAATTTTTGCTTCTATGCATATTGTAATCATTGAACAATGAAATATCTAATTCTTTCCTAATTTTTTTAATTTCTTGTATTCTTGCAAATATAGTTTTATCTTTTCATAGACAGATCTATTATTCATATTTTAGCTTTAACTACAAAATTTTGCATGTTCTTAGAGAATAGGAACTAACAGAATGGATTTTTAAGCCTTTTCTCTTCTTGCACCATATAATTATTTTGAATAGAAGTCACAAATTTTAGTTAAGCCCAAAAGTAGAGGCTTGTATTCCTTATGGTAAAATTGCTAAAAAGAAAGTTGCTAGCACATGGTTTGGGTTGAAATTCTTCAACTAATAGGCATGTCCATAAATTCTACAAACAAAATTCAAGTTTATAACAATCTGTTGAAATCTTACTGAACTACAATGCAATAGAATTGTCCATAGCTCTAACGACATTTAGAAACTTTAGTAACATACCCATTGCATGAATATGATGTGACGAATCAAGGATAGCATAGGTACCTAAGTGCATATATCCAAAATAGTTTAAACGAGTAGTAGTTGTTCCTTTTATTCTATGTAGAATATCAGAAGTCACAGAAGTGTAGATTGCAATACTAAACTCTTTTAGATTAGTCAAAAATTGCTTGATGGGCACTAATGACCACTAAATAAAAATCCTACATGCAAGTAATTTGCATCTTCATTACCTATTACTAGACTTGAATTTAAAAAAATTTGTTTGAAATTCAAAAGTTGTGATCAAAGCTATGGATTACGAGGCTATGATTAGAAGAGGAGTCTTAAATAGTTGATCCTATCAAGGAAGAAATTTGGATAGTGGCTATAGTTGTGAGTAATGATGTGAGAATTTCTATCAGCATAAAGGGAACATGGAGTGTTCTATTGTGAGTGTGGAAGGGCCCATAATACCTCTCTATCACCTATAGGGTTTAGGACTAATCTAGCATTTTAGGAGGTTCAAATTGACTTTGATGACCATTTATGATTATTTTTATCAAAGAAAAGACATGTGAATAGTTTTTTGAGGTACAAATGTATAAATTGTAAAATTTGCACATTATTGCTAAAGCAACTTTATAATGTTTTAACATTGAATTAGTAAGAATCTCATGTTTTGATGAACTTTCCTAATAAAATTATTGAATGAAGACAACGAAACATACAAATGACCAAAAAATAGTTTAGATCATGAAGTCTTCAATCCATTATAGGAAATAATGAACTAGTTAAACTCAAAGAATGCAATCCTTAATAGACCAACCACAAAGGTACAAAGAAATTGAATATTCTATTTAACTGATTTTGGTTGCTACATGATATGATTTCATCCAATCTAATCCAAATATGCTTTAATTGAATCATCAAGTATGACAATTGATCTATGAAGCTTACAATATTGTAACGATCACAACCTTTACCTTAAATGGGCCTATAACGATACTTTTGTACTACATATTTGTAATAGTAGAATGATGATGACTTGCTTGACAATAATTATTTTATTAATGGTCCATGATGACATTTTTTCAATGATGGTTGATTAAAAATGTTTACAATATTGTTTTTTAACTGAAACATTGACATAGTGATATATTTTGCTATGTTTCTTTAATATTAGCATAGTGGTGTATGAACTTATGTACTGCTACATCTATGTATATATTTTTTATTTTTTTTAAATATAGTTGTATGTAAGGTGGACCCAAAATGAATCCAAACCCAACCCGAAGAAATTTGAGTGAATCTCGAACCCGAATCAATACCCAAATTTGAACCAACAACTTAGCCAAATTGCTTAACCTTGAGGAATTTCAACATTTGTCTTAGTTTGGAAATGTTGGAGACCACTGAAGCCTTTTAGCTATTGGAGGGACACAACATTGGATGCTTCTACCATGAATCCCACTATTTTTTCATGTAAAAGCATTTCTATGATGAATCCTAGCCTATAACACTCCAAAGGGTTATTAGCATTTAACCTAGAATGAGGATTTTTAGGGCATTTATGTTAATATGCAATCAAAGAAATACAAATAGGAAATTATTTATGTCTAGAGGTATAGATTATTAGATCTGACATCAAAATACCCAAGGATGCTTGGAATAGTCTAGCAAAAATTGTTGCAGTCAAAGCCAGTTGTATATACAGCTCTAGATTAGTTGTGGAAGGAACCTCATCTCCAAGAATTGAGGCAAGGATAAGTGATATGAATTCCATTGTGCCCCTTTCTATATCCTTAGATGTTTCCAACATTGCATATATTAGAGGAGGGAAAAACTAGAATTTGTACAAACATTATTTATTCCCTAACTAAATTCGGATTCTCAAAATATTGTTTTTTATAATATTCCTTGCAACGATATGTTATTGGAGTTGAAAAATCAATTCAACAAATAGGTTGTCTAGATCATCTCCAACCCTGAATAGAAATATAATTATCCTAACGTAAACTTAAACCATGAATAACCTTATGGAAGTCAAACATCATAGTCAACTAAGCCATAGCAAATTGGACAATAAAACATTTTTAAAAAAGCTGACACACCTAAAAATATATAAATTTCTATATTAAAACTAATTGTTAGAGGCACTTTTCAAGTATGACTATTTATCTATCTAGCTTTATATTTAGAGATGATATAGCAAGAAAATTCACAATTTGAACTATGGTAACATAGAGTCTTAGATCATGAGACAACAATTTTATTTTATTTTGGCAAAAGTGGGTGAGCCACTGAATATATTATTTTTACTAAAACTAGTTCAAGAGCTCAATTGGGAAAGAACCAGAAAGAAAACCCAGCATCATCGCAATATGTACAAGTATTAAACATTGATATTTATAACATTTTATATCAATGAACGTAATCAAAATTACAAAATGAGTGGACAATTTCAAAAACATTTCAACCAAATGGGCATGAAGGTTCCAAACTTGACCAAAATATACAAAATCATTAAAAACATGCCATTTGTCAAAAATTCCCCCAAGATAGAATATGTTAAAATTTTCACTCCTCTATATCCTCGCAAGAAACACCATTAGTAGAAGTTGAGGACAAACCAATTTGTAGAGAATGTCCCACCCAGAAACCAAACTTATCACTAGTGTAACCTCCCAACCTAATCCTGAACTAGCAGCAGCATCAACTGTAGCATCTGTGATAGGAGGCTTTTTCCAATGCACCTAATTAGTAATCACTATGTCATCTTTCAAATCAAGACCAAACTCTTGGAGAGCACCTGAAGGAGGCCCTTCATGAATCTCATAATCAAAGTTGGATAAGCTCGACAAATCCAATATATTAAAACTAGTGCGCCTAACTCTATCTTCTAGTTGGTGACCCAAATCCCTTGCGGTAGTTTGGAGAAAAAATTTCATAATGCAGGGATTCTATTTTTTGAAAGCTTTCTGAAGAGCATCAAACATGACCATGTATTCATGTCACCTTAATAATTGAGATCATTGGAAGAGACCACCTACTAATGCATGCCCAAACCAAAGATCATACTACTGCAATACATTTGTAAATTTATTTTCATTCCAAAATTGAGGAAGAAGCACTTTCACCACCAAAATTTCCAACAAATGAACCAATTGTAACAAGTCCATAGCATTTGAAAAAAATATGGACACAACATTTGATGGGTATAGGAAATGTTTCACAAAAGGGCATAGAATTGCTTCACCAATAACTTGTTGAAGACCCTGAAAAATTGAAGGAGACTTGATGCAAAACATCATTTCCATGACCCTATCATCAATACACAAGGGTAGAACAACTTCATTGATACTGGCGTTAATCCATTTACAATAATTCTTGGGTAGTAGATACCAGTGAAATTGATTGCATGATTCACACTTCGTACATAACTCCAAAGATGAAGACATTTTTGAGTAGGGTATTTCAACTCTATCAATATATGAATCTAAATAGGTCACTTTCGCCTTTCATAAAACCAAAAGCAGATATCTTCATAGTACTCATGTAGTATAAGAAATTTTCACTTGATGTAAATACGCGTTGATCATAAGAAGGATCAGAAAATATGTGAACAAATTGTAAAGCTGATATCCATATTGATCTCACCATGTGTAAAAAACTATGCGGTTAAAGTGAAGCCAAATCATACCTAGGTGATGATAGCTTACATGATGCTTGGAAATGAAGAAGGAATTTGCAAGAATTACCATAACATCGCACATGCTAGAATTAATTTTGAAAGGGGCAATAATTAATAATCAATACTTAATTTTGTCTCATACTTAAGTTGCCAGGTTGATTACAGCTCGGTGACAACCAGTCACTCAGCTAACACTACCCACTCGGTCATCACTATCTCTCTCTGTCAGCATACTTCCACTTGATGCCTGATAGGAACTTAGTCAACACACCACCACTTGGTGCCTGAAAAACACTCAGTAAGACACTATGATCAAACAACTCAGTCAACACTAAGTTTAAGATCATTTGGTAAACACTATGCCCAAGTAACTCGGCAAGAGCATCACCCTACCTTGCTCAGCAAGCACCCAATAGAAACTTAGTCAACACACCACCACTTGGTACTTGGAAAACACTCGGTCATCATTGACTCAGGTCACTTAGTAAGATATTGTGATCAAACAACTCAGTCAACACTAAGCCCAAGATCACTCAGTAAACACTATGCCCAAGTAACTCGGCAAGAGCATCACCTTACCTTGCTCGGCAAGCACTGGAACTTGACAAGTACTAGATCTCGGTAGGTGTTGAAGCTTGATAGGAGTACTAGAGCTTGGAAAAGACTAAGCATTCACCACAATATCATCAATAAAAATATGAGTAAAAACCAATTACTACTGACAGTCCACTATCTCATTATAAATCAATTTCTACAAATCTTTGTAATGCTCAATGGATGCAGAAGGCTGTAATGTTAAAATTGTGATCCCATTGCAACCTAAATTGGAAAGATAATTGGAAACTCTATTCCCCTCTCTATATGTGTGTGATAGTGTAACCTCATGAAGCTGATCAATTATATTCCAAATTTGTTGAAGCACATACTTAAGTTGCCAAGAAGACGATTGTCTCTTGATACAAGCTGAGATTATAACTTCAGAATCACCTTCTATCTACACATGATGAAAATTCCCTTTCTTGGCAAGAATTAGTCTTGAAAGAAATGACTAAGCCTTAGCTATATTATTAGTTCCTATGGGTAAGGGTATTTTTTTAATTTCAAGCACTTTACCCATGCAATCTCTAGTGCATGCTCCCAATCTCGATTGGCCTGGATTTCCTCTAGATGCCCCATCAAAGTTGAGCTTGACAAATCTAGGAATAGGAGGTTTCCATTTAACTGTAGATCTATCTATACTTGTTTGTAATCTTGTAGATTGGCTAGATCCTAGAGGGAATAAATATTGATTTCCATTCCTAAATGATAGCTCCCTCCCAAGAAGTGATAACTGGATTAAATTTACATTTATTAACACTTATATTAGTAACTTCTAAAATTGATTTTTCAATGGTTTGGAACACTCTATCTAGAGATGATACTTCTTTTCTAAAAATCCTCTTATTTCTTTCCCACCAAATTACCCAAATTACTAATGCAGGAGCACACTTCCAGATCCCTAAAAATAAGGCATTGGGGTAAAGAACTAGCTAGGCCTAAAAAATGTCCCAAATGTTATTTTATAATGGAGTAGAGTAATTTAATTTGTTTAAAATAAATTTCACCTTGAAAAATGCAAAATGGCATCTTGAAAAAGATGGTCAACTGACTCATATTCTTCTTCACATAAAATACATTTAAAAGTAGGAGCAATACTTAACCTAACCAACTGATCACTTGTTAAAATCTTGTGTTTAATTTCTAGCCATGCAAAGCACCCAACTTTATGTAACACTACCTTGTTCTAGCAGAACATGAAGGCTCAAGAAGGGGATTTTTTTGACTCAACTTGTTGGAGAAGTTTGTATCCTTCCTTAATTGAATAATTACCATTCTTAGCTAGAATTGTAATCAATCCTCATTCTTCAACATAAAAGCCTATCTTTCTGAAAAAATAGATTGAAGCTTATGTTTACACTAAGTATCTAAAGGGAGTTGATATGGATCTTTCCATATTACTTTCCTTGAAAAAATGCATATGGCATCCATAAAGTGAATAACATGATTACCCCACTCTGCTTGTGTAGCTGACACAATTTTTTGAACATTTGGCATTACAATTAAAGGAGGTTGTCCATTCCAAGAATCACCCCAAAAGTTGATCTTATCACTACAATTTAATTCCCAAGAAATGTACTTAAGAACAATGTCTCTAGATGCAATCATGAAATCCCAAATAGTAGGCCCCTTAGGAGGATCCAACATGGAGAATATTCTATGTGGATCGTTATTATCTAAGTATTTTTGTTGCATTATTTGACACCATATTCACTGTGATTTAGTATGCATATGCCAAGCTAGCTTACCTCCAAACACTTTATTCCTTGTTGTCAAATCATGGATTCCAGTCCTTCCTAAAGCAGGAATATGTGCCATGTCTTGGAGAGAAATAAGTGAAAGTTTCTTTTCATTTGTCAAATTTCTAGTCCATAGAAAACCCCTAATAAGTTTTTGAATTTGTGAAATGACAGAAGATGGTGCTTGCATGACTGCCAAGTAGTAGTTTGGTATTGCAGAAAGAACTAACTTAATAAGCAAGATTCTGCCTAATATTGACAACCATCTTACTTTCCAGGAGACAATTTTCCTCTTAATTCTTTGGAAGACGCCATCCCAAAAGCTTTTCTTATTGGATCCCATAAAAAAAGGGATTCCAAGATAAGTGGAAGGTAAAAGGTCCTCAGAAAACCCCAGAATATGCACTATCTTGTCTTACATAACTTTTTTTGTATTAAATAAGAAAAAATTTGACGTTTGAGGATTTATTTTTTTCCCTAAAACTTCTGAATATTGCTTTAAATTTTTCTTTATCTGCTTAGCCTCTAAAACTAGTGAAGTACCAAATAGTAATGTGTCATCAACAAATAAAGAATGCGTGATAGAAATTGATGTACCCTCAATTTTTGCTCATTTCCACTTGTCAGATAAATAGTGGTGCTTAATAGTCTTGCTAAGGGCTTCATCCATGATGATAAATAAAGCCAATGAAAGAGGATCACCTTGTGGAGGACAGCTTGTGTGGAAGGGAAGAAGCCTAACACTGATCCATTAACAATAACTAAAAAGCAAGCCCCCAAAATGCATGCTTTAATCCACTTACACCAATGTTAGCAAAACCCATTTTTTGAGAACTTACAAAAGAAATTTCCAGCAGACTCTATCATATGCCTTTTGCATGTCTAACTTGATAACAAATTTGGAGGACTGATTACTTTTGATGGAATGAAGGACTTCGTCAGCTACCGTTGCACCCTCCATTGTTTCTCTACTAGGAACAAAGCCACACTGTTTGGAGAAATTATGAGTGGGAGAATTTATTGAAGTCACAAATAAATAGCTTTAGTAATGATTTTGCATGTCAAGTTGCAAAGTAAGATTGGGCAAAAATCTACAAAAGTTTTGGGCTCCTTCATTTTTGGAATGATTGCAATGTTTGTAGAGTCGAAGTTCTTTAGCATAGATTTAAACTTTCTAGATTCCTCAATGGCTGCTAAAATATCCCAACCAATAAAATCTTAACAACTCTAAAAGAATAGTGCAGTAAAACCATCTGGCCCCAGAGCTTTGTCTGGGGGGAAGGAGAAGACTACTTCTCATACTTTTTGAATAGTGAATAGGGCCAAAAGCTTAGTATTCTCCATGGGGGATACCATTGTAGGTATATGTTGAATGAAATCCTCAACTTGTGAGGGCAAAGGTGATGGATGATTTGCTGGTGCAAGAAGATTCTCAAAGAACTTTACACCTTCATCTCTGATCTGTTAAGCATTAGTTAAAATATTACCTGATTCTAAATCAATAATTTTAAATTTTGATTTAGCTACCCATTTTTGCTGGGTAGAAGCATGAAATTTTTTTGTTTCTTTGTCTCCTTGTTGTAACCATACTTCCATAGACTTTTGTCTCCAATATTCTTCCTCCCCATTACACAATTCCTTCCATTCCTGTTGAAGATCTTTTTCAATAACGTAAGTGTCACTATCCATCCCATACTAGATTATGGAGCAATGAATTTCCTCCAATTACAATTTGACAACATCTTTCTACTTGAAAACATTCTTAAAAACTTGTTGGTTCCAAATTTTGATCTGCTCTTTGACATGTTTCAATTTGTTGGCAAATTGATGCATTTTAGACCCAAGAACAAAAGGAGCACTAATCCACCATTGTTTTAAAATTGGAAGAAAGAATGGATGGTGCAACCACATACTTTCAAATTTAAAGGATGACTTATGTTGAATATGATCTAAAGATGTAGATTGATCAATATTTATGGAAATTAGAAAGTGATCGAATTCTGGGAAAGACAATATCTCTGAGTGAAAATGAAAATTACCTAATTTCCATACATGAGAGAGAAAGAACCTATCCAATCTAACTACAATTTGTGCAAAACCAAACCTCCTATTTGTCCATGTAAACTTTCCATTAAAAGGTTGAATATCCATTAAATCATTGTTCTCAACAAATTGAGAAAAACCTTGAATGGTTTTAATGGGTGGGACAATGCCACCAACTTTCTCATTTTGATTGAAGATCACATTAAAATCACCCCCAAGAATAATTTGGTGACATTTTTTAAGCTAAATTAACATTGCTAATTTGTCCTAGATTTTCAACTTGTCTTGAGTAGAGGTAGGACCATAAACGTTAATCAAGGTAAAAGAAACATTGAAATCTAACACCTACAACATTTGCCAATTTGTGTGTTGTTGAATAAGATGTCCCTGAATTGTTAATGGATTCCATAGGAAAGGAAGACCACCAGAAGCTCTAATACTGGGAAAATGCATTGAGGACGACCTTGTCCATTTGGCCATAGTTTTTTGAAATGTATCTTATGATAATTTTGTCTCTTGTAACAACACAATATTAGCTTTCATGGATTCTATAAATTGGTGAATCTTGCTTCTCTTGTCAGAGGCATTTATGCCCCTGACATTCCATGAGATAATTTTCATTGTTGATAAGGAGAACAATTTGTTCTCCTCGTCACTCACTTGTTCACAAAAAATTTTTCATCTAATGTGGTTTGAACACCTAAGGCAATCTCAATTTCGTTCTTTGATCCCTTAGGAAGGTATCTTCATCTGGGTGTCTTGAAAGTCTGTAGTTGAAGAGAGGGAGACTAAACAATTGAGAAAGTTTGATTAATATCAAAAACTATTTAGATTATTCTATAAACTAGATTCAAATTGATCCTTACAAGCCTTAGGTTCCCTCAAAATTATCTCTCCAAGTTGAAAATCTGAGTTGTCAGCCACTTGTTAAAAAATACAATCCTCAATACTATTTGGGATATTCTAAGATTGAGATTTAGGTTAATCCTTGCTAGTCTCATGTTCCCTCAAAATTGTCTCTTCAAGTTGAAAATCTAAATTGACTATCACTTGCTGAAAAATGCACTTCTTAACACCTAATGGATCTTGGTCAATGCATGATTCCAAAAATGAAACCTTTTTCTCCATTGGACATGTAGTTTCTACAAATTCTATAGTCTTACAACTACAGGCTTTCTTCGGGGTGATTTAACTATTCTAGTACTAAAATTCTTTGAGCAACACATCAAGATCACTATTTTCCTAATTTTCTATATTGAATCCTTCTTCCTCTGCTATATCAAATATTATATTGTTATCAATTGTAGAAATAATCTGATCTCCAATTTGAAGAGTTTTCCAATCAGCATATTGGCTCTTAGAAATAACATTCCTTGTTTTGTGACAAACTAGTGGCTATTATGAATGTGGTTGCTCCAAATCATCCAAGTCTAAGAAATGCACAGAAGGCTTCAATGATAGGAGATCATGAGAAACCTTCAGCCTAGCTACCAAGCATTGGAAAAAGGGCAAGACCAACTGTAGAAACATAGAAAGTTTGTTTGTTGTGGAAGGTACCAAACTCTAGTTTTTTCCTAGAGGAGAAACAAACTGAGAAGGAGCCATAATATCCATATTATAGATCAGTTTTGAATGATCTTTGTGTACACATAAATTAGGGTAAATGTTATAATTTGGATAGACTTCGTGTATGTCATGAACTGAATGTTGGCATTGAGTATTAAAATGACCCTATCTATCTTGAAACTTTCAAACTGTTTGCTCATTTTGTATTGTGATTGAATAATCCCATAAACCCTAATTTAGAATTTATAGCCAAATGAGAGGGAAGAGGCTTCTACATATCTAACAAAAAAAAAACTCTCACATCCAAATGTGGTCGATCATAAGGTATAAGATCATATTTGAGGAAGATTCCCAACTTGTTTGCAAATATTTCAATAATCTGAGGATCCCTATACTCAAAAGGTAAATAGGAAAAGGAAATCCAGTGTGGTATAAAAGGAATTTTAAGAGATTGAGGTTTAAAGTTAGGAATCTAAATCATAGTAAATGGCCCACACCCACAATAAAACCAATCTTTTTGCTTATGTACCAGATCTCTAGATGCTTTTGAGTCAAAAATAGCTACAAAACATTTTGATTCTAAATAAATATAGAAAATATCCCTGAACTCTAACCAAGACAAATGGGCCCAATCTTTAACAATAGAAAAGAGTAGAGAGTTAGAAGAAAACTTACCAATTAAAGCAGTTTACTGGAACAAATTGGTAGATTTTTGTAGCATATGACTTGGAAATGTAATCATCAACCTATCTGCAGGTTGCACATGAGTATCATTTGAATTGGGGTCAACCACTTGCTTCTTTCTCCATACTTGGTGATTTTTAGTTGTTTTGAAGGAGGCCCTAGGTGGATCCTAAGTAAAAAATTTAGGAACAAAGATAGTAGGAACTTATTTAGAACCTTCTATACAACAGGATTCATCATGATAAATACAGGATAAATCTGTAGGGGGAATCACTATTTCTTGACCTGAATCCTTTGCCCTAGTTGTGGCCAGCGGAGGTTAATATGGAGGACCTAGAGGAAACCCTTGACAAATATCAAAAATTGGTTGTTTGGCTTGATGATGACGATTAGATCCATTCTTCTAACTTTGATTTGATTGATCCCTATTCACTGGAAACATGGATTTGTTCCCATCCTATAAAAAATATTGTTGAAGTCATTTTGAAGCCTGCTTTGATGATTCTCCTTTTTCAAAGTCCAAACCATACCCATATCACGATTTTTTCCCAAGCTTCTGCTATCAGATATCATGAAACTAAGGGTTAACAAAGAAAGGTTTAGCTGGTTGGACCACCACTTTCCCTCAGAATATTATGTTTTCCCCTAAGAAAACGTGAGTTTCACTAAAATGGCAGTGTTGGAATTGCAATTTATCATGATCCTTCATATCCGACTACATGATAGGGATTGAGGAAAAAATACTAGACAGGGCATCAAGATATAGTTTTTTTTTGAAAACCCTAGATTGGTTTTGAAAATTAACCCCTGAATGGAGACCTATTTGCACACCTACTTCTATATCTTCATGTGCACCTAAGCCTACACTTATGCCAGTGCCTGCACCTACTCCTGCCTCTACACTTACACCAGCACCTGCCCCTACCTCTGCACTTATGCCAGTGCCTGCCCTTGCTCCTGCCTCTACCATTTTCCATTTAATTTTTTCATGATGTGTAGTTTATTACCATGAGACAACAATATTAATATTGACACTTGAGATATAAAATTGCACTTTCCTTGAACAAGGAAAAGAAGACTTCCAAAATACAAATGAAAAAGTTACTCAATTATTGGATCATAGTAGTTTATTAACTAAATTCTTAAATGGTCTCCTTTGATAGTAGCTCAGGCTCCTCATTAATTAGAATTTTTTACATGTGACCATGTCTATTTCTTTATACTTACAGGTTGCACCTCAAATAGGAGTGAATGCCTCTAACAACTAGGATAGTCACTAGGACTAATGTAATAATCTAGGTCTTCATATTGCAGTTAGGCAAGAATAAGCATCCATGGTAGTTAGTTTAGTTTAAGGACTGATATTTAGTTTAGTTTAAGTACTAGTTTAATAGTGTTAGTTAAGCTCAAGCATTTTAGTTGAATTCATTTAGAACATATATCTACTCTCTAAGAGAAATCTAGAGTAATATAATGTCTAATAATTTATTTGAGGACTTCGTCAGAGTCTTCCTACAACCTACCTTAATTGTAAAGCTTTCCAGTGTTAAAATTGAAAGCCAAAATATTCCATAGAATTTAAATGGAGTTCACAAAGATCCAAAGTTAGACAAGAGTAGACCTACTTGCATAAATTGATTTCTAAGAGGGGAATGAGGATATTAATGTGGGTTTAGTGATTAAATTATAGAGAAAAATAATTGAATAAAATAGTACTCACATAGTCCCATCAAAGGAGGCAAATTTGCAAGCTTTGCATATCTTATGCCCTACATCAATCATGGCATATAAATACATTTAGTATACTAAAATTGGGAAACATAAGTGCACTAAGAAATTCACACAAAGAACTCCCAACACAAAAATATCTAATGATTCTATGAATGATCTACACATTGAAAATCTCCACACACGATTCATACAACAATAGAATCGAATAAGACCTTCATCGGGAACACAAGAAGGAATTGAATAGTTTATTTTCTCAAATGATCAAATGTGTGAGAGGAATGAATGGGAGAAAGATAGCCCAAATAATTAATCAATATGAAATGGGAGTTGAGTTGATATGGTAGATGGAGATATAAAAGGGGCATATTTATAGGGCTGAGATGGGGTCATTGGGTGAGAAATGTGAAGAAGAAAGAGTGATAAAATTGATAATGTTTTGTGTTTGATCACACTCTGTGATCAAGAAGAAAGAGTGCTTAACAAGAAGAAAAATGAAAAATGATAGTTTTTGTAGTTATCATTTTTTTTATTGCAACCAATGTATATAGTGTTAATGCAAAATATATTTCATCTTTATATCAATTTTGCCAACTTAGTTATTGGGATTCACAAAAACAATGTATATTTACAACAAAAAGTACTCAAATGATACCATATGGTCAAATTGTATTTATATGTCAGGTGCCTTGCAGCGCATAGGCACATTTTAATACAGTTCACTAAAGAAATATATGGTGATTTTAATGTAGTTTAGTGAAGAAATACCTTGTTCAATAATTCTACCATCTTCAAAACCATATGTGCAAATATAAACATTAAGCACAACATGTCTGATATTTTTGCAGATATTCACATTAATTACACCAATTTTTTTCTCTCAAAACCATATGTGTAGATATAAACATTAAGTACAACATGTGCAATATTTTTTCAAATATATACATTAATGACACTATTTTTTTCTTTCAAACCCATATGTGTAGATATAAACATTAAGTACAATATTTCTAATTTTTTTACAGATATACACATTAAGTAAACCAATTTTTTTCTTTTAAAACCAACTCAATAAGGGTACAAGAATAATTTATTCATGTGAAGAAGGATCATGCCAGATAATACAAGGGAATTTGATCAAAATAGGGAGGAAAATGCTAGATTTTTGTCTAACTTTCTAGGAGAAGACGATGACAAATGTTATTGTCCTTGCAAAAATTGTAATGGCTTAAAGACAAGAAGAATCAAAATAAAAATAGCTAAGAGACATTATAGGGAGAATGGTCATATTGAAGGGGGGTTTGATTATCATCCATTGGTAATTTGTTTGTTATATTATTTTTACAATTAACATACATATGAACCATGGAATGGGGATTTGATTATCACATTGAAAGGGGGTTTGATTATCATCATTTTTATATGGGTCAATCTCCCTAGGGTAGTACATGATATGGACCACCACATCTTGGAGGAACATGGAGGTGTTAATATGAAGGAACATGGAGGTGTGAATATGGAGGAACATGGAGGTGTGATTATTGAAGGAGAAGATCATGATCCCATGGAAGATGATGATCATGTGCTAGAAAACACATTTGAAGATGATGGTATGAATGCATTGATCCATAATACATTTGGTACTGATGCTACTATTGTTGATGATGATGAGGATGAAATTGAGGTCATCCATGATAAACCTCTACTTGAGAACCCTTTACAAATGATCCCATTCAACTCTTCTCTATGTTGTATTGTTGTTAGTGAATTTGAAGGTTATGAATGGTTTATCCAATATAAAAATGTCACGTATGCTAAGGTTTGTCATATACATCATTATAGTCTATAAAAAGTGAAACATGTACCATTAAGACTATTTATACTAATGATTTATATTTTTTGGTGTAGATTGATAGGTGACTATTTGTTACTACTATCAAATGTTCTCCCTAGCTCATACCGAGAATTATGTGCCACTATGAAACATATTGGAATGGAGTATCAAGAAATAGATGCTTGTCCTGATATTATTTATCATAAAGAACATGAAAATGCAACAGAATTCCCTAAATGGCATATGAGTAGTTATTGAGATGATCAAGTGACAAAAAAGGTGTCTCGCAAGGTTCTTCATTACATCCCCATTATTCCACGTCTTAAATGATGATTCGGGTGCAGGAGTTTGGCACAATTTATGGATTACCATGCACACAATAGAAGTTGAGATGACATTATTTGAATGCGTATAGATGGTTCAAAATTTATGAACATAGAGGAAAAGTGGCCACACTTTAAAGAAGAACCACAAAATCTCATACTTTCTCTAACAACTAATAGTGTCAATCCATTTGGAGAGATGAGATCTATTTACTTGGTGTGGCCTATTGTTGTTATCAACAATAACCTTCCTCTATGGATGTCAATAAAGAGGGAGCATATTATATTGTCAATTATTGTTCTAGGTATTTTATTATTTTATTATTATCTACATGTAATTATAAGTCTTGGAGTGAAATGACCACAATAATTATCTGATGGTGTTATTCAACTAAGTACCAAGTGAAAGATATGAATGAGTATAGTATGCCTATCAACAAGCTACTAGCATTATAGAATGGTTTCACTATGTATGATATCTCTAGACCAATTAGACAAAAAAAATTCAATTCCATGCAATTCTTGAGTGGACAATTCATGATTCTCCAAAGTTGACACATTTATGTGGTATGTTATGCTGAAATCTAGTTGTACACAATAATACTAATTCCAAAAATGAACATATTTAATTCAATTGTATCATTATCTTGTAGGTCTTCAAATAAAGGGTAAATTTGCATGTCCATGTGTGGTCCAAAGATAAAATCTTGTTGTTCCAAAAGTTTAAGAATGTAGGTGTTTGATGAGTATATGCACTTCCTCCATAGAAATCATAAGTATCAAAGTGTCAAAAAATATCTTTTCAATGGGAAGGAAGAGACTACATCAAATCCATGAAGAATGACACCTCACCTATGGTAGTTCGAATATAATAGAAATCAAGGTAGTATCACTCCACCTAATAGTTTATGTTTGGAAATTATATATTTTGATTGTGTTTTGTTCGCTAATTATGTAATTGATGATCATGAAGATCATCAAGGCATCACTAACCACCTTCCAAAGGGGCTAAAATGTTATCTCACATAATTTAGTAGGTTGCCTACTATGGGTAGCTACAAATTGTGCATTTGTTTGATACTATGTATATTGGAAAGAATGTAATAAAGACATTGTAGAAAATATTGGATGGAAGACATGACAAGAAAAACTTACCAAAATTTGTAGTGGTGTTCATGATTTTAATCATGCAATAAAAAATATCATTGAATCAAATAGACATGGAGACAGGATTAATGCCAATGCTCTTCCTTGGTTATTAATGGAGCAGCAAATTAATGTCATAAAAGAAGTCATATAAAAAATTCAATTTCCTACAAGATTTTCTTTCAATATAAGAAATCTCATATCAAAGAAAAGTGAAATTGGGCCAGGGCTGAAAATGCATGATTGGTATACCTTCGTCAAGGTAAGTCATGTTCTTTTGTATTTACAATATATTTGTGAAACTACATTCAATTTTTATTGTATTGCGTTAGAAAAGAATGAAATGATTAGTAGACAATTGTTGCACTATGTGCTAACCCTATCACTCCCAAAACACTTCAACAATAATATCAAACAAGTGATATATGTGTAGACACCTAAAAACCTTTAGAAAATAAAGTATTTTTATTTTTTGAAAAATTCCTGATGACATCATCATTTATTAATTAATTAATTATTTTATTTATTTATTTATTTTTATGCCATTAAATGCCTTTATCTTAATTAAAAATATTTAATTAAAGAATCCCTCCCAAAAATGTTTAAATCTTATTTAAACATTATTTCCTTATTTATTAATTATTTAATTAATAAATTGACCAAAAAATTCAAAATAAATAAATAAAAAAATTTTGCCCAAAACTTGGCCAATTTCCTTAAGACCACTAACCTCTTCCAAAATCTTCTAATCCTTCTTTAATTTTGATTAAAGGCTAATCCCATCATTTCCTACCCCTAATCCCAACTGAAAATATTTAATTAAGATTAAATATTAATCCTCATGTTTATTAAAAAAGTTTTAATAAATATCTCCTCAACCCAAATATCTCCTCAACCCAAACCCTTGAAATAAATAAAACTTTATTTATTTCCTAAAAATCTAATTTATCCTCATCCTAAGAAGTTCTAGACTCTTCTAGAAAGTCTTCATCCTCATCCTAGGAAGTTCTAGACTATTCTAGAAAGTCTTTATCCTCATCCAAAGTCTAGAATCTTCTAGAAGATGTCTTTAAACCTAATCCTAATCCCCTCCTAACCTTGTCACATTCCCTAAAAATGGGTTAATACTTACTAACCCAAGCCAAAGTTAACAAATATCTCCTCCTTCACCCACCCTCATTAAATGCCATCCACTTGCCTATCCCTAAGCTAATCCTAAAGCATCCTAATCCATCCTCTAATCATTTGCACAATCCTAAGCAAGCTTAAAACCTTCATAATGAAGCCCAAGTCAAAATTTCTCTCATCTCCTTCAAAATATCCCAACCATAAAACTTTATGAAGTCCACTAGGCCATAAATGACTCTTCCAAGCCCTTTTATTGCTCTTACAAGCCATTATGAGGGTCTTTATGAATATTTTATCCCTTGAGCCTCCTTTGTTGACTCATCCTTCCCCTTTCCTCCATCCTCTCACCCTGTGACATGTGTCACTCCCTGATTGGCTGTAAGGAAGCACAATCCATGTGCTCTCCTCTCATGCAATCTGAGCCCTCCATGAGCTTTTTCCCATCCTTGCATCTTAGCCCTCAAACCCTCAAGCCTCTTGCCTATAAATTGGATCCTTCCCCTTTTCAAAATAACACAATACATGAAGTAAAGTCATAATGTCATTTTAAGAAGCCATTTTACATCAAAACCATACACTCACACCCAAATTCCAACTCCATTTGAAGCCATTTTTGAAGCATAAGCTTGAGCATACATCCTATCTATTTAGACAAAGCCACTCAACAAGAGAGTTTCTCATTGAGAGAGTCCATTAATGGCTCATATTCTCAATTGAGAGCTCATCTTAGTCTATCTTGAAGTTTATGAATTTTGTTTAGTTTGTAAAAGCTTTATTTAAATTTGGTTTCTATTAGCATACTAACATTGCTCATATACAATATGATCTTGGAAAATATGTGAGCTCGGCAGTGATATTTGGTCAATATATCAAATAAATAATATATTGTAAAGTCTCATATTTATATGTTTGTGTGTCTTAAATCTATTGTAGGTAATTGTCAGTTAAAGAAATCAATAAAGAAGATATAAAATATGTGAAGAAAATAATTTATCTACTAATGTGTGGAATGAAAAAGTGTTTACCTTCAACTTTTTTCAATGTACAAGAACACTACCTCATTCACCAAGTTGAGGAGATTGAATTGTGTGGACCAGTACAGCCTAGGTCAATGTGGATGGTTGAGAGACACTTGAAATTTTTGAAGATTTTGTTTCAAAATAGAGCATTTCCTAAGGTTTATTTGGTTGAGGGATATATGGTATACCAGATGATGGTATACATTACTCGATATCTTCCTAATCTTGTAGCAAAGACCCATATAGATTGCATTTGGGATCTCGACTCCATTAAAAAATGTAAAGGGGAGTATTTAGTGGGGAGTGGTAGATTTAGGAAAGTGAAAGGTAATATATTATGAGATTTTATTGTAGTTAGTTGATTCTTAATCTTCAAAATAAATCTGTTGTAAGTCATCTATTTAATTTTGTACATTCGCTAAAGAGTGGGATGCAGTACATTTTTTTATTGCAAACAATCAAAGATTGAATGACGGTATGGATTGAATGATGTCAATGTTCTAGTCATAGATTGAAATTGGAATTTGTTTCTTCATTAGTTATAAAAGCTTATTTAATGGAGATCTCAATGTTACACAAAAGGAAATAGATTTAGTATATAGTTTAAGAGATCTCCAATTACTTATAAGTTTGTTAATCAATTGTATGTTTTTTTAACTTGTGATGCAATAATTTATACATGTTTGACATTAATGTAGGTGAAATGCCACAAGGCTATGTTATGCAATGGTCATAAATTTTGCATCAAAAATTTTGATGACATGAAGAGAACTTGTGATTCTGGGATAATTACAGTCTTCCAAGTGACCAATATTTCATCTAGAAATGACTTACATCCTTGAGAATCTCAAAATCAATAGTATGGCATTTTGGATGATATACTTGACTGTGACTTTGATTCCAAATTAGTTATCATCTTCATCAAATGGTATACACTATGACTCAATCACAATGATCCTAATAGAACTATTATTGAGCATGAGAATGGATTTACAATAATTAATACAAGGTTGTTTGAGCCAATTAGGGATGAGCCCTATGTTCTTCCAAGCCAATGTGAGTAGTTATTTTACTCATAGGTTTCATATAAATCAATTTGGTCATTTTTTTTAGACATGATCCAAAAGGAAGGTCAATAAAGTATAATATGATGGAAGAAGAAGATACTAAGAAAGAGGAAGAAGTGGATCATGATCGAGAGTTAGTCGATGATGCTCTTGATGAAAATTATGTTGCTACTGATCACGATGATGATGATGAAAATGAGGAGGACTAGGAGGAGGAGGATTATGATTACATCAACTTTGACCATGATAGTGGTGGTGACGATGTCAGCGATGACAATAATCCTGATGATGAGATGGATGAAGAATAATATCAATGATAGGGGGTTTTGATTAGCTAACATTGAAGGGGGTTTGATCATCAATGAAAAGACTGAAATGTACAATTATGTGATCAATGCCTATGTTATTCAATATTGAGTTCTTGATAGATCAATGATTAATTTGATTAACTTCGCATATACCTTTTATTGTTTATAATTCATATCTGATGTAAATAGTTGATCTACTTTTGAGTATATGTATCATGATTTTTTTAACTAACATAAGATAATTGATTTACATATATAGAAACCCATAGTCCTTTCACAAGCATCCCGCACAATCTCATGGATCATCAAGTATAAGTTTGTACACCACATAGAGATTAATGTATTTTACCATTTGTAAAATATCTCTCATTTCCACCTATCTCTCTTTTTTTTTTTGAGTACAAGTACCAACGAATAGGTATTTGTCATATTTTTCTTCCTCAAGTGAGGAAAATGTAGGAATGGAAGAAGAAAGTGAGACATTTAGTATGTCTAAATCAACGAGATCAACTCAAGGTCAAAATATCATAAATAAATTCTATAAGAGTGTGAAATTATTCCTTTCTCAAGGGGGGTCATGTTCTTATGATGATGAGATTGAAGATGGCTCTAATGTACCCTTTAGGTACAAACATCTACATAAACAATGGGTCCCCAATGAACTTCCTCCAATAAATATTAATTTTTGTGTTGGAGAGAGGATATATTGCATAGCACCATCCTCATTATATTTTGGGTCTATTTTCCATGGATGGCATAAAGGTCTCTTAGAACAAGGTTGTTGAATTGATGGAGTATGTCAGACCTTGCTATGATCCCCTTTCTCACTTCCCAAAATAATCACATTCCTCAAGGCATTTTACCTCTAGAAAAATGATTCCTCCTTTTGACCCTTCTCAAAAGGCTATGATTTTGAAGAGCACAACACATGTGCTCTCCCTTCATTGCATCCTAGCCATTCCACATATTTTCATCTTGACCATTCATTTTCCCTCCTTTTTGCCTATAAATCGAGCCTCCTTCTACTTAATTTTAATTTACCATTCATGCAAATTTACCATGCCATTTTGAGATCCAAAATCATCATCCATACCCTCATAATGTCAAAATCTATCCTCATCTATTGAAGCTTTAAGAAATAATATGTTTGGGCACACATCCAATTTATTGGATAAATCCAAAGATCAAGAGCACTTGTGGGTTTTTTAACCTTTTAGTTTCATCTCTTTTAATTTCTCTCATATTGTCTAATCCTAAGTTTTGTTGAATGATTGGCTTATCCTTTATATTCCTAGCAATACATTTCATTGAATATAATGTCTTTACAATAACTTTTCATTTTTTTCTTCAATATTGTTTTTTTTATCTTCTTCTAGACCATCCTTTTCTTTTATGATGGGAGTAAACTTAGAAGTAAGATGAATCCAATCCTCACATACCTTTACATATTTACTTTCAAAAACCATGTTTGATCTCTTATTGAAACATTGGTAAGATTTATTCTCATTAATTAAAGTGGGAAGGACTTGAACCCATAACACTTAAAGTAACATCAAGTCTTTAACATGTATCCCTAGAACTAGAACCAAAAATTGCAAACTAAAACTAAACAAAAACTCTAAACCAAACCATACTAGAAAAAACCAAAATCCTAGCCATCAAAAAGAGTCTTTAGATGGGTCAAGTTGCCACTAGCATTAAGCATAAAAAATAAAAAACTATGAACTAGTAACACCATGCCAAACCAAACCATACATTGCATCCATCCACCACACTACGCTGACCAGAAAACACCACCCAGTAGAAAAACCAACATCATCAAGAACGAACACAAAAATTTGAATGGACCCAAAACCAATAGGAAACATTAGAGTATGAACCAACCCCTTACTTTTATAGTTGCTTGAGCTAGTCCAGCAAGGAGAACTTATGTTGATCAAGCTTGAACTCATTAAAACCCACATCTTCAAACCAATTAATGTTAGTCTTCTAGTTGACCTTGTAGTCCCTTCTTTCCCAATAGTGTCTAACCTTGGAACTCAGTATATTGGTAAGCACATCCTTTAGATCTAGGAACATAGAATGAAATTCAAATGTGAGCATAACTATCCAAGAATCCACCTAGAAATCCACATTAGATCCATTTTCCACTTTCCAAGAGGAACCTTGAGAGAGAGGGGATGGTCTTCTTTAGATTATTCCAAATAATCGACCCCTAAATAAATGGATTGTTCAATAGATTGATCCCATGCCAATTATTGATATACTTACCTCTTAAAATAATGGCTCATTCTAAATTTGGCTTTATCACATTCCATCCACCCTTTGAAATGAAGGATAAGTTCATAAGGTGGGAGTCCCTAAAATTTAGGCCTCATTGGTCCTTAAGAGAGCATACCATTTCCCATTTGACAAGTGAGAACATTTTCTTGTCTTCTATTTTAGCCCAAAGGAAATTTGTTTTGATAGCATCCAATATTTTGGCCCAAAGAATTGGCATATGAAATAGGGACATAATATACTAAGTGGAGATCTAAAGAATTATTGTGAGCATCTAAAGTTTCCTCATATTTCTTAGAAGAGCTCCCTTCTAAGCCACGAGTTTGACTTGAGCCCTTTCTAGTGAATTGGCCAAAACATCATCATCCATCTTAGACAAAGTATAGGGCATACCAAGATATTGTTAGAGTAATTATTTTGTTTCACTTATTAATTAGATCATCTTGATTTAGTTAATTAAGTAGTTTATTACTCTAGTTCTTAAGCTTGCTTTTAGGTGCATATAATTAATATTCTATATTAATTATAATGCGCAAACCTAGTTTTCTTTCTTTAGGGTTTCCTTTTTAGCGTTTCGTGATTCCTTTTATAAGAATTCACCTCTTTGTATTTTTTCATTCACTTATTAGATCATAATAGAGATTGCTCTTTGCATGTTCATAAGATGTTTCTGGCCTTTTGGCCTCCATGATTTTTTCTTGCTTCTATTCTTTTCTTTTTTCGTGTGACAAGGTTATGCATGCAAGTGTTGTTGGGAGATTAGTTTTTCACCTAATCTAACATGGTATCAGAGCCATCTTGCTACTCGTTGTTCATGTTTTGTTGAAGTATTTTAGAAGTAGAAGGTTTCGAGGGTTTTAGAAGCTTTTTATGTGGATTTAGGAGGGACCTTTGTTTCTGTTCACTTTGGGCTCAAACGGACATCACCATTCCATTCAAAGCACTCAAAAACCCCAGAATCCATATAAAACTTGTCCATTTTGGACAACATGGCTCTGAGGAAAAAAAAAATTTGGTTTTCAGTGTTGTACGGGCACGAAAACTGAGAATTTTTTTTTTATAAATCATTTTTTTAATGTTTTTTGCATTTTTTATTTTTTCAGCCATGGTATTTTGAAAGGAACCACTAGTTCTCCTCTGCCACCAGCAGTGCCTCCAATGCGCCCGTGCTCAGATCGCCACTGTTGTGCCCATCGCGGCATCTGCAAACTCGTCGCCACCACCGCGGCCCCTACTCCACTCTGCTACAGAGCCACTGCCACCCATTGGCATCCTTCATCACTGTTCACTGCCCCATAGATGCTCACCGATGTCCACCGCCCCGCTGGCCTCCTCCCGGCTCTGCCACACTGTGCTTCGCCTCCAGACCCTGCTCCGCCCTACCAGCCTGATTAGTTTTTAAGCCTCATGGCAGTCACATGGGTGACTGAGAGTCCCCTGTGTGTGTCATGCACCTAGGGGCTCTCTTTTTTAGCCCCGGGTGCTCTAAATTTTTCTTGTGGAGCCTTTCTAACCCTCCTACACTATTTTTTCTCTATCTGGAGCATACGAGGGTCTTTTTTGGACTTCTTTATATCATCAAAAAGATCTTTTTGATTATGGAGGTTAGGGTTTTTAGCTCTACTATTTTGACAGTGTTTTTTGATGTCAACAATGATGTTTTTTTGGCCTTCTGAGAGCCATATCTCACTCATCCGGACTCTTTTTGGGGCTCGCCAAATATCATTGGAAAGTTGGTTCTGTGAGTTATTCAGTTGTAGAGGTCTTTTATCCAGATTTTTCTCCAAGTTCTTTCTCCTCTGATTTTTCAACTTTTGCACTCTAGCAGATTACTTGGATTCTACAGGTCTTGGGATCTCTTCTTCTGTTCTTTTGGGCTCACTCTTCTTTCTGACTTCTAAGCATTGTATGCTTCTCTTTTGTTGCATTCTTTTTTTTGTAAATACACTGAGATAAAGTGCCTACTTTTGCATATCTGGAATCTTGTACCTTATGTTTGTTTGTACTAGCACTCAGTTATAAAGTGCCATGGGGGGTCATGATGTTTTTCCTTTTCTGCTCATCCACCTTTGTCAAGTGAATGTTTCTTCCATGACATTAGCCCATGCTAATATGTCCCTAGGGCTCCTAGGACCCCTAGGGACATATCGCCCTTTATCCTGTGCTTGTACTTCTATTGCACTGTTGGTGTTCTTGATTCTCCTTTTTGCAGATGTCTTTGGCATTGCATTTCAATGTTCCTGTCACCCCTCTCCCTGTTCAACATTATGGGGGGGGGGGGGGTTTCTCTTGTTGGCTCTATTTCTTCCTTGGTTCTATTGAGTGAGCTATGTATTCAGTTTTTGTTCCTATGTACTAGGCGAATGTAGTGGCTAGGCACCTATGCATTTCGGTGAGATGGTTCATCTACTATATAGACACTCATTCATTCCTCCTTTTGGAGGTCACCTCTTCGATCGATCAGCTCTTCAGACTTTGTCTTCTCTACCTAGTCATGCACTATTTTAGTGGGGGTTCCAGTAGTTTCTTCTGACAGTGTTTGTAGCTTCATGCTTCAGAGATGCTTCATGCTCTTTCTTGTTCCTTTCTTTGGGACATTCCCTAGATTGGAGGCTTTGTTTCCTTCATCTAGTTCATCTCTTTTTGGGGTAGAGTTCTTCCCTCTTAGTTTTCTCCTTTGTTTCTGATTTATAGAGATTTCCTTGTATTGGATACTTGATCAGGCCTTGTTGTCGGGACCCATTTTCCTACTTTCATAGCTTTGCTAGGTTAGCTTCCTCCTCAGCTTCACTTAAGGGGGGGTGTTAGAGTAATTATTTTGTTTCACTTATTAATTAGATCATCTTGATTTAGTTAATTAAGTAGTCTATTACTCTAGTTCTTAAGCTTGCTTTTAGGTGCATATAATTAATATTTTATATTAATTATAATGTGTAAACCTAGTTTTCTTTCTTTAGGGTTTCCTTTTTAGGGTTTCATGATTCCTTTTATAAGGATTCACCTCTTTGTATTTTTTCATTCACTTATTGGATCATAATAGAGATTTCTCTTTGCATGTTCATAAGATGTCTCTGGCCTTTTGGCCTCCATGATTTTTTCTTGCTTATGTTCTTTTCTTTTTTCATGTGACAGGGTTATGCATGCAAGTGTTCTTGGGAGATTAGTTTTTCACCTAATATAACAGATATACTGTACAAAGGGTAGAAATTTGGAAACCAATAATCAAATCTATTCTATTTTGGAGCCTCTTGGGGGTATTAAATAAATATAGAGTACTTTTAGACAAAATCAAATTCTGACCCAAAGTAGGACTTATTCCTCAGGATTGTTCTTCCAGCCTTTAGCTTTATCTATTGTAACTTCTCCATCCATCAGGGTGTCATCCAAAAACTACTAGTGTGAGATAGTATCAAACATAGAAGAGGGATTAAATTCTTTTATAGTACTTGCTAAGATTTATGCCAATAATATTAGCTAAAACAATAAAGAGATAGGGAGATAAAGGATTGCCTTATCTTAGACCACCAAAACTATTAAAGAAACTCTTTAACGAGCCACTAACCAAAACTAAAAACTTAGGTATTTTGAAGAATTCCTCCATCAACTATAGGTTCACCCTCAAAATCCAACTTTCTTATGGACCTCCATTAGAAATCCCATGAGCCCATGTCATAACCTTTTTAAATGTCAAGATTAAGAATCATACTTTCTTTTCTCCATTTATCCATAGAGTGAATCACTTTTTGAATGATAAGGATAGCATTAGTTTTTTTCCTCACAAGGACAAAGTCTTTCTATTGAGGATGAATCAAGTGATCTTGAAAAGGTTTGATGCGAGAAATTAGAAATTTGAAAAAAATATATATAAGGTATTACAAAGGTTGATCTAGGTCTAAAATCCTTCATATTATTGGCCCAACCACATTTGGAATGATAATAATAAAGGTATTTTTAATCACTTTTAGAATAGCCATTGAAGTAAAAAATTATTTGGCTTCCCAAAACACATTTTTTCCCACTATCTCCCAGTATTTTTTGAAGAATAGTGGAGGAAAAACATCAAACATTGGTGACTTGTGAGGTCTCAGGGAAAAGGTGGAAGCTCTAACCTCCTCCCTAGTAACAAATTTCTCTAACACCAATAGATCTTCAGAGAGGATAGTTGTGGGAGCACATTGGAGCACATTGGACATTCTAGCTTCTGAAGGATGATTGGGGGGCTGGTTAAGAAAGCCTCGAAAGAGAGAGACCATCTTCTATTCAACTTCCATTGTATCTATAATATTACCTTTCTCTATGGCTAACTCTCTAATAGAGTTCCTTTTCCTAAGCTTTAGCATTGATTAATGGAAGAATATGGAATTTTTGTCTGCTTCCTTGATCCATTGAATCCTAGATCTTTTTTTCCAAAAGGTCTCTTCCTTCAAAATGATATTGTGGAGATCAAACAAAAGAAACTTTTACTTGTTGTCCCTTTCTTTGTCCCCTCACATTGATTATATCCCCTTTTATAAAAAGTGTAGGTTTTCCTTTATTCTATCCTTTTTCTCAAAAATATTTTTGAACAAAATTGTATTCCAATGTTTAAGTTACTCCTTTAGAAT
Source organism: Cupressus sempervirens (assembly GCA_028749045.1). Taxonomy (NCBI): domain Eukaryota; kingdom Viridiplantae; phylum Streptophyta; class Pinopsida; order Cupressales; family Cupressaceae; genus Cupressus; species Cupressus sempervirens. The sequence continues at coordinate 818,236,657 of CM053791.1, read as the reverse complement.
TTTTTAGTTTACCAACAAGCCAAACATGTAGGTTCTAATAAGTTTACAATTCCACCATTCTTTGAGAGAAGTGGGAAAATTTGGGTTAAGAGTCCACATATTCTCAAACTGAAAAGGATATTTATCTTGTTGCATTGAAGGGTCCCATTTGGAAAAAATTGGATATAATGATCAGAACCAAACCTTACAACCACATTTTGGTACCCAATATAGACCTAGTGGTTAAAAAATTTAGCATGAAATCTTGAATCTCTTTGAAATAAGGTTCAAATTAGTTTGAAGTGGTTCAATGGTTCAGATAGCTCATCTTATAATTTAGTGATTCAAAAATTTAGGTTTGAAGGCTGAGTTCAGTAACTTGACTGGTGCTAATTGGTTTAAAAGGGATTCACAAGTTTGATGTGTAAGGTTCAAGTATACAGATTCAAGCTTAGCATTTCAGGTAGTCTAATGGATCTATTACAAAAGCCTTAAAGTTTAAATCCAAATCTAAAGGTCAAAGTCTTATTTCACTCAATATTGAAGGCTCCAATTATTTTGAAACAATCTATATTTAAAATATTTGTGTTGAATTGGTCTTAGTTATTAAGGTCCCACATGACATGTGCTCTTCTCCATCAAGGAAGATTTAACTCAAAAATTTGTTTGATTAATGAAATATCAAAGCCATCCCCTATGAAAGTGGAATTATCAAAGGCATTAAAGCCATGCATGGGTCTGCATCAAAAAAATCTTGTGGTTTTCCTCATCGGGCATGATCAAAACATGACTCCCTTCAACAAAGAGCCTCCATTGATATAGATCTTTCAGTAAAAGACAAAGATGTAGTTTTGAAAGTTAAGTACATTTGATTCATCTAGTTAAGGAATGAGTTCAAAAGTTGTAACTAATTAATAGCTTTAAAACTACATAGATGATGCATCGAGTGAAATTAACAAGTTCTTATAACTAGTAAGGATCCATTAAAAATATTGAAGTAACCATGGACACACAGATGATAGTATCTCAATTCTTCTTATCAATTTTTCCTCATATGATAACTGATAGTTGGAGCCCATCTACAATGAGCTAATATGGATTTTTTAACAGAACGTCTATGTTTCTATTACATGTGATTGTAGTTCTAAATCTTGAGTCGCAATGATAAATTTAGTTTCTCATGAAGACTGGGTGGTAACTTGAAGATTTTATATGCATTCAAAGCCTAATGGTCTTTTGATAAAAGCTTGGGTCACAAGTTTCTTCTGTTAAGAAGATTTCCCTCACACTCCAATCTCCATTCAAGAACTTATAATGTGTCACATGTGCAGTAGAGATGGAGATTCACTTAAAGGGAAACATCATGCTAGTCTGACAATGATAGTAGCTGACAAGATGCATGTACTAACTATTGCACATTAACATTGGAAGAAGGGGTCATGTGAATTGTTTGTTAAAATGGTTTTGACCCCTATGGGCCAAGAATGTAGCCATGCGTCAACTATTGAGAGATCAATTCTAGATGGTTTATGCTAGTAAACATTCATGCCATAATATATCAATATTCTCGTAAGTTGATAAAGACATAGTGGTAAGGTGTTGGCAGTTGAGTTTTGATCCACGTAGCTTCAAGTGAGCAAGGGAAGGTGATATACATTACCACACCAGTTCAAGCTTGACGTTCTTATTCTGCACTTGAGTCAGCTTTAGAAAATTGATTTCAATAGATTCATGGGTACCTCTCATGTGTGCTGAAGATATAAAAACTACAAGTGGGTATTGGCACTTTGGGCCATGTGATAATAATCATTTACAATTATCAATTGGAAGCATGAGTGAGAAAGCTCAAAAAATATAAAACTTTTTGTTCAGAGTAGAGGAAAAATTTACAATAATATTAAGGCATCTAATCATACTTGAAGGTCGAAGTTGATGCCTAGGGAACAAGGCAAGCAAAATGTTTAATCAAAGCGCCAACCCGATGCATGAAAGCATAAACACTGCATGTGGAAGCCCAAGAGATGTGGTAAAGAAAGGATGTGGTATAAATAAACAATGACACATGTGTATAAATATGTAAAATCCAAATATTCCTTTAATAGCTGTCATCATTTACTTCATAACCAAGATATAAATCTAAACATTCTATCCATCCTATATGAAAAGGAGATGTAATACGAGAATGAATTGCAATAAAGTTTTTAATTATAAATTAAACATTACACATGTCAAGGATGGAAATGTTAGAAGATAAGGGGAGAGTGTATGCTTTTAAGAATTAGTTATTATAATTGAATAACTTCAACAAAAAGATGGGGATTTTTATAAGTTACAGAAAGTCAAGGATAGGGGGTTCCAATTTTTTGAGTTTTTTACTAATTCTTCTAAGAGAGAGAGAGAGAGAGAGAGAGAGAGAGAGAAGACTTTGGGGTTGTAGAAGAGCAGAGCTCTTATTCTTTTTCTAGAATTTGTGTCAGGGAAAGTGGGAAATTTTGGTTTTTAGCATAATGTAAGGGGGCAGTTTCTATTTCCTCTAGGTAGTGATTTTGATGTAAATGTGTAGTAAGATCTATGTAATCTTCTACGCTTTAGAGAAGGGAGATTCAAAAGATAATTGCACATCAAAACTTGGAGCTTGGGATATTTTCTTTCCACTATTTGTGATCTTTCTATAGCTTTCAGTTTTCTCTAAATGCATTTTAGTGTCATTGTCTTCTGAATACATTTTGATTTCAAGATATCTTTGAAGCTTTGATTCTTCACTTCCTCAGGAGGATGGAAGATTTATTCCTTGTTTTTGTTTCTTCTATTATGTAAAATCTAGATAAATGGACTTTGTGTCATTTATTTCATCTAGTTGCTTAGTTTTTTGTATCTATTTCATGTTTATGGATGGATGTTTATAAACCTTTTATGCTTTTTGGTTAAAAGCATCTGTATTCATATTTCTATAAATTCATTGTAGATCATACACAAGGAGCTATACCTGAATAAATTCAGAAACTGTTAGTGCATATTCAATCTTCCTATCTGGGCTTTTGGGTTAATTTATATTTATTTCTTTGGAGGGCAATCTATTCACTAAAAATTTTTTGGTGACTCTCCTGGGGATCTAAAAATAAAGATCAGTATTAATTTTTGTTTCCTCATTTTTCTAATTATCTCCATATGCTAGAGATTGGCGACTCTATAAAGACCATGTTGGATATAAAAATCATGAGAAAGCCAAGGCCAAATCCTTCTCTCCTAGAACTTTATCAAATGGATGATAAAGTGTTATGAAAAATTGTGGACAGCTATAAAGGAAGCATTTCTTGAGATGTCTGTAATAATATAAGTTTGGAAGATGATGATGCATCTTGGCTATTGTGGAGAAGCCTTTGTGCTAGATTATGCAAGTTGAAAGAGTTACAAGAAAAGAGAAAAATGTTGCAAATATATCGAAAAAGAGTGTCACAATTAGGTGAAAAGTTAAAGGTTGATGAAGAAGAAGCTTTGGTTATCTCAGTTTCACCCATTTACTTCAATCACCTTGTCATGAATAATCAAGAAGCCCAATCATATTTACTCCAAACTCATGTTGATCTAGTCTCAAGAGATGAAAGTATATGTGATAATAGTGGAGAAAGGGTAAGCAATAATGATGAAATCTTACCTCAAGTGTAGAAAGTTTCACAGTTGAGGATCGTGATGATCATCTTTTTCTTAAATATTTTGTCAAAATATTGTCTAAAAATGGCTTACCAAATAATCAATCTTTAAATGTCACGAAATATTGTGAGAATAGTGACTCTTTGCATGTGAATGATGATGAAGGCCCCATTCTAGAATCCTTTCACTTTGAAAATAATACAATAGGAAATTTTTTTAATGGTGTTGATTTTTAAAATGGTGCTGAGATTTACTTTGAAAAGGACTTTGTTATGACTGACTGTTTGGCCAAAGGTCTAAATCTGGAAATAAATTACAGCTAGAGGCCTTCCTATTTAAAGAAATGTTGTAGGCCTAAGACAATCAGACATGAGTAGATAAGGACATTCAAGATAAAAAGTAAAACCATGGTAGCAATGACAATAAAGATCAATGAAAGAAGAATATTCCCCGGTAACACCATCTTACTTCACCTCTCACAATTATGTAGCCCTTTCTAAGCATGATGGGACTCAAGAAAACCTTGATGAAGGTGATCTTCAATTCTTTTTCTCTCTGGTTTTAAAAAGCTTTGTATTTGAAATTAATGATGAACATTTTGCTATGAAAGTTCCTATTTATGCAAAAACTACCAATAACATGTTATCAAAATTTGAATCTTTTTTATTTAATGAGATGGTGAAAGTGATATGCCCTATTATAAAAATAGTGGTTAGCCCATCGAAGAGCCTTGTCAATCTGAAAATAAAATTGATGTTTGCGATGAAGTAAAGATGTCTTCGATTGAAGCTTCTAACAATGAAATTATTTTTGAAGAAATTGGTGACTCGGTTGGAATGCTAAAAGAAACTCATCCTAATGAAGAAGAAAAAATCATACATGAGTTTCTATCGTCACTCAAGTCAGATTATCTCTTCCATGATGACTTAGGTATTCATTCAAATTAGATTGACAATGAAGCACTCATTGATAACTTTTCTTTTCATCCATCGATGTGTGGCTTTTCTGATTTAGATTATGGAAGTGATGACACTTTGGGAAGAAGAAAAGACAGCATACATTGCATACTTGATGGCAGTTTGATTCTTGAAAGGGATGAGGAGAGCATGTATTTAAGAATCGATCCTATGCTAGATGAGGCATCTCTTATCCTACAAGTTGGTTGGGATATCAAATGCCATATACAAATGGTGATTCTTTGTGATATCATTTCTAGATATTGTGCATCTTTTCTTGAGAAAAAAAATTTTCAAATTTTTCAGCTTGAAGTGAAACTTAGTCGGATGCATGTTGAGGATAAATCCTTGGGTGAAAAAGAGTTCCATGATGAGTTATGGTCGTTTGGGAAGAAGTGTTGGATCAATATATTCATGTGTGCTTTTAGCTTGAGTTTTGGCACTAAAGAAGTTGCTAATCGGTAATGGTGTGGAGCTACTCGATTGAGGCATGGTTTGCTGATGTAGAAGGGCTCCTATTTCTCCCAATCAGTAAATGGATTCATGTGATTATTTTTCTTTCTTCTATTTCTTGTGGTAGGCTTTCTTCCTACCTTTGTATATACCTTGTAAATATGCTTTCAGTGTGCATAGTGTTAAATTTGAATAATGTTCAAGCTTCATGCTTGTTGGTAGCTTAGGAGTTTTTGGTTAGTTGGTTTTGTCTAGCTTCCCTCTACCCTCTCTATAAGTCACTCCTAGTTTTCTCTTCTTGGTGACTCTATTTTCCGATGGATAAGGCACTCGTCTTTTTCCAGAGATTGAAAAGTTCTCTGCTTTTGAGTCACAAACAGTCCCATAGTTAGAGCCCCTATTGGTACCCAATAAAGACCTAGTGGTTAAAATTTTTAGTGTGGAATCTTGAACCTATTTGAACTAAGGTTCAAAGCAATTCAAAGTGATTCGATGGTTCAGATAGCTCATCTTGCAATTCAGTGATTCATAAATCTAGGTTTGAAGGTTTCCTAATATGATAACCAATAGGTGGAACCCATCTACAATGAGCTAATATGGACTATTTAAAGGAACATATATGTTTCTTGTATACGTGATTATAGTTCTAAATCTTGAGTCGTGATGATAAATTTAGTTACTCATGAAGATCAAGTGGTGACCTGAAGATTTTATATGCATTCAAAGTCTGATGGTCTTTTGATAAAAGCTCAGGTCACAAGTTGCTTCTGCTAAGAAGATTTCTTATAATGTGTCACATGTGTAGTAGAGATGGAGATTCACTTAAAGGGAAACATCATGCCATTCTGACAATGAGAGTGGCGCAATGCATAAGAATTTCACATTCTCATATATCTGCATGTAGGATGTCTGTAATTTGTCTGACAAGATGCATGTACTAACTGTTCCACATTAACATTGGAAGAAGGGGTCATGTGAACTGTTTGTTAAAAAAAATTGACCTCCACAGGCTTAGAATTTAGTCATGTGTCAACTGTTGGGAGATCATTTCTAGATGGTTTATGCTGGTAAAAATTCACGCCACCATATGTTAGTATTCCCATAAGTTGATAAAGATAGAGTGGTAAGATGTTGGTGGTTGAGTTTTGATCCATGTAGTTTCAAGTGGGCAAGGGAAGGTGATACACATTATGACACAATTTCAAGCTTGATGTTCTTATTATGCACTTGAATCAGCTTTGGAAAATTGATTTCAATAGATTCCTAGATACCTCTCATGTGTGCTAAAGACATAAAAACTACAGGTGGGTATTGGCACTTTGGGCCATGTGATCATAATCACTTATGGTTATTAATTGGAAACATGGCTAAACAAGATCGACAAAGCTAAAACTTTCTCCTCATATCAGAGGAAAAATTGATAGTAACATGAAGGCGTCCAATCATGCTTGAAGGCTAAAGTTGATGCCCGGAGAATAGGACAGGAAAATGTTTAATCAAAGCACCAACCCAATGCATGAAAGCATAAACACTACATGTGGAAGCCTGAGAGATGTGGTAAAGAAAGGATGTGGTATAAATAAACAATGATGTGTGTATAAATATGTAAAATCCAAATATTTCTTTAATAGGTGTCATCATTTACTTCATAACCAAGATATAAATCTAAACATTCTATCCATCCTATATGAAAAGGAGATGTAATGTGAGAATTAATTCCAATAAAGTGTTTAATTATGAATTAAACATTACACATGTCAAGGATGGAAATGTCAGAAGATAAGGGGAGAGCATATGTTTTAAAGAATCAGTTATTATAACTAAATAACCTCAACAGAAAGATGGGAATTTATATAAGTTACAGAAAGCCCAGGGCAGGGGGTTGCAATTTTTCAAGTTATTTGCCAGTTCTTTTAAGGGAGAGAAAGTAGAATTTGGGGTTGTAGAAGAATAGAACTCTTATTCTTTTTCTATACTTTGTGTCAAGGAAAGGAGGAAATTTTTATTTTTAGTGTAATGTAAGGGGGGAATTTCTATTTCCTCTAGGTAGTGATTTTGATGCAAATGTGTAGTAAGATCTGTGTAATCTTCTACACTTTAGAGAAGGGAGATTTGGAAGATAATTGCACATCAAAATTTGGAGTTTGGGCAGTTTTATTTCCACTATTTGTGATCTTTGTATAGCTTTTAGTTTTCTCTAAATGCATTTTAGTGTCACTATCTTCTAAATACGTGTTGATTTCAAGATATCTTTGAAGCTTTGATTCTTCACTTTCTCAAGAGGATGGAAGATTTATTCTTTTTTTTTCATTTCTTTTTTTATGTAAATTTTGGATAAATGGAATTTGGGTCGCTTATTTCCTCTAGCCGCTTAGTTTTTCTGCATCTATTTTGTGTTTACGGGTAGATGTTTATAAACCTTTTGTGCTTTCTGGTTAAAAGCATCCATATTCATATTTTTGTAAATTCATTGTAGATCATACATGGGGAGTTGTACTTAGATAAATTCAGAGGGCATTTATGTTTTTCAATAGCGAAGTGACCCAACTTTTAGTGCATATTCATTCTTCCTATCCAAGCTTTTGGGTTAATTTGTATTTATTTCTTTAGAAGACAATCTATTCACTAACACCACAGAAACTATGCAATCATGAATGATGTTCCAATTTAGGGATAGAAGGAATATGTCTAGCCTGACTTGTATCAAGTTGCTTCTAGTGCACATGTTTGACCAAGTAAAAATCCCACCTAACATGAATAAATCCCTAATCTTCCACTTTGAGATGAAATAATGTAGATTTAGCATTGAGTCAAAAAAAAAAAAAACCTTTTTCAGAAAGGAAAATGTTAGATTATGGTGACTGATCAGGAAAGTACTATACATACTTCATAAATAGTGGGGTTCGGGGCATCGCCCCAAAAAAAAAAAAAATTTGGAAGTAGCCAACATGGTAGCCAACATATTATGCCCGCCATATGGCCGACATGTTATAACCCTAAAGCGGTTTAATACTTGTATAAAAAGGGCTTAGGGTTGGGTATTTTTTATATGTGGTGATACGAAATTGGTTCTTGCGGCGGTATTGAGCTGTAAGGGATTACGGATTGTAATCAGGTTGTAATCACTGGATTGTAATAAGATCAGACTTGTTGTTTGGTGGACGTAGCCCAGGGATTGGGTGAACCACATTAAATCTTGGTGCCTTGTGTTCATTTATGTGTGTTCTATTATTTTTGTTATTGGTTATATTTGCATGTAGCTTTTTATTTCTGTCCGTGGTTTATCCTAACAAGTGGTATCAGAGCCTAGTTGTTTCTAAGTTATCCTCTGCAGGAAAGTCTCACGGTTAAGTGGGAGTCTCACGGTTGAGTGGGAGCAATGGCAGATGATGGTAAGCTAAGGGTTGATAGGTTTAATGGGCAGAACTTCCAGTTATGGAAGATGCAAATGGAAGACTATTTATATCAGAAGGATTTATGGAAGCCGTTGGAAGGAAAAGCCAAGAATCAGGGAACTATGTCAGAGGCTGAATGGGATCTTTTGGACAGAAAGGCACTCGGAAGTATTTGGTTATGCTTGGCACCATTGGTGGCATTTAATATTACAAAAGCAAAGATGACAGAAGATTTGATAAAAACCCTAGCGACATTGTATGAAAAGCCCTTCGCTTCAAATAAGGTATTTCTCATGAAGCGTTTATTTAATATGAAAATGGCAGAAGGTGGATCTGTTGCAGATCATTTAAATGAGTTTAATACTATTACTAGTCAATTATCTTCTGTGGGTATGAATTTTGATGAAGAAATTAGGGCTCTCTTGATTTTGTGTTCTTTGCTTGAAAGCTGGAATGGCTTGGTAATGGCGGTGAGTAATTCTGTTCCTGGATCTAGTACCCTAAAATATGATGATATGATCGGTGTTATTTTAAGTGAGGAAACTCGTAGAAAATCCTCAGGTGGATCTACATCAGGAAGTGCTTTAAATGCACAAAGCAGGGGCAGAATGACTGAAAGAGGAAATAACTCTGGAAATCATGGGAAATCAAGAGGAAAGTCAAAGGGGAGGAGGTCTCAATCGAGAGGACCAAATGATTGCTGGTACTATGGGAAACCAGGGCACAAAAAGAAAGATTGCTGGACTCGAAAGAAAAATGAAGGAGATAAATCAAATGGAGACAAAGAGGCAAATGCGGTAAGTAACAAATCCGAAGAGGATGCTTTGCTTCTGTCTTTAGAGAATGTTGATGATTCATGGGTTTTAGATTCTGGTGCTTCTTTTCATGCTACACCTCATAGAGGTTATTTCATTGATTATGTCCAAGGGGATTTTGGGCTTGTTTATTTGGGGGATAATGAACTCTGTCAGATTGTTGGAAAGGGAAAAATTAAGATTAAGTTGCAGAATGGGAATCATTGGCTACTACATGAGGTAAGACATGTTCCAAAGCTGAGTAGGAATTTAATTTCAGCAGGGCAACTCGGTGATGAGGGTTGTGTAATTACTTTTAATGATAAAAATTGGAAGGTTTCAAAAGGTTCCCTTGTAGTAGCAAAAGGTGTGAAAGTAGGCACCTTATATCTTTGTACAGGTCATATTGTTCCTTCTACTTTGATTGTTTTAGAGAAAAATGAATATTCAGGAACAATTACTGCAGTTGAGCAGGGAGAACAAATAGCTGCTGTAGATTCTGATACAGCACTGTGGCACAATAGACTTGGGCACATGAGTGAGAAAGGTATGAAAGTGCTTCATTCAAAGAAATTTTTACCAGGTCTAAAATGTGTGAATATGGATTTCTGTGAAAGTTGTGTGTATGGAAAACAAAAGAGAGTGAGTTTTGTAAAGACAGGGAAGGAAAACAAAAAGGAGAAATTAGAGCTTGTGCATACAGATGTATGCGGACCGGCTCAGGTATCTTCCCTTGGTGGCTCTCATTATTATATTACATTTATTGATGACACAACTAGAAAAGTATGGGTTTATTTCCTTAGACACAAATCTGATGTATTTCAAACTTTTAAGAAATGGAAATGCTTGGTTGAAAATGAGACTGGTAAGAAATTAAAATGTCTCAGATCTGATAATGGTGGTGAGTATTGCAGTCATGAATTTGAAGATTATTGCTCCACTAATGGTATTTGTAGACAAAAAACTATTCCAAGGACTCCACAGGAAAATGGAGTGGCTGAATGCATGAACAGGACTATAATGGAGCGTGCAAGGAGCATGAGGTTGCATGTTGGGTTGCCCTTACACATGTGGGTGGAGGCTATCAATACTGTAGTATATTTGATTAATAGAGGTCCCTCTACTCCTTTGGGCTGTGGTATTCCAGAGGAAGCATGGACTGGTAAGAAGGTGAGTTATTCTTTTCTCAAGACCTTCGGTTGTGAAGCTTTTTCTCATATAGACTCTGAAAATAGAACCAAGCTAGAAGCTAAATCAAAGAAATGTGTCTTTGTTGGATATGGCATTAATGAATTTGGCTATAGGCTTTGGGATTTTGAAAATCATAAAATTATAAGAAGTCGGGATGTCATATTCAATGAAAAAGTGTTGTACAAAGATCTGTTGCAGCAACATGAGAAGAAAGAAGATGATTATGTAGTGCTGGATGATACTCCAAAAGCTGATGTTCCAGCCATTCCTCATGATGTGCAACAACTGCAACAACAAATACCACACACACCAGTGAATGTTAGATGGTCAACCAGGCCAATTAGACCTCCACAAAAGTTTTCTCCCTCTTTGTATTCTATTTTACTTACTGATGCTGGTGAACCTGAAAGTTATGATGAAGCTGTGCAGGTGGATACTAAGAGTCAGTGGGAGTCTGCAATGAAAGATGAAATGGACTCTTTGCTGAAAAATAAGACATGGGATTTGTGCAAGTTGCCTGCAGGTAAAAAGGCTTTACAGAATAAATGGGTTTACAGGTTGAAAGAAGAGGAAGGAGGTAAGAAAAGATTTAAGGCCAGGTTAGTTGTAAAAGGATTTGCACAGAAAAAGGGAATTGATTTTGATGAGATATTTTCTCCTGTTGTTAAAATGACTTCTATTCATACTGTTTTAAGTCTTGTGGCTACTGAAGATTTGCATTTAGAGCAGATGGATGTTAAAATAGCCTTTCTTCATGGTGATTTGGATGAAGAAATATATATGGCTCAGCCACAGGGTTTTGAGGTCAAAGGTAAGGAGAACTTAGTGTGCAAATTGAAGAAAAGTTTATATGGCTTGAAGCAAGCACCTCGGCAATGGTATCTGAAATTTGACAGTTTTATGCATGAGCATGGATATAATAGGTGTCATTTAGATTACTGTGTTTATTTTAAGAGGTTGGATGATGATAGCTACATTATTTTATGTTTATATGTTGATGATATGCTTGTAGCTAGGTCTAACATGGATCATATTAAGGGGCTGAAATGCCAATTAGCACATGCATTTGCTATGAAGGATTTGGGGGCAGCAAAACAAATCCTTGGTATGAAGATTTGCAGAGATAGGAAGAACAGAACATTGACGCTATCTCAAGCTGATTATGTTGAGAAGGTGTTGCAACGTTTCTCTATGGAGAATGCTAAAGCTGTCAGCACAACTTTACCTAGTCATTTGAAATTGACTAAGGAGATGTGTCCCAAGACACAGGAAGAGGAGAATAAGATGTCCAAGGTACCCTATGCTTCAGCTGTAGGAAGTTTGATGTATGCTATGGTATGCACTAGGCCAGATATTGCACATGCAGTGGGAGTCGTTAGCAGGTATATGAGTCATCCAGGTTTTGAGCATTGGAATGCTGTCAAGTGGATTCTCAGATATTTGAGAGGAACATCCAATAAGTGTTTACACCTTGGGGGCTCTACTACTGATTTACAGGGCTATGTTGACTCAGATTTGGCTGGGGATATTGATACCAGGCGGAGTACTATAGGTTATGTCTTTACTATTGGTGGGGCAGCCATGAGCTGGGTTTCTAGGCTACAGAAGATTAACGCTCTCTCCACTACAGAGGCAGAGTATGTTGTTGCTACAGAGGCAACCAAAGAGATGATATGGCTTCAGTTCTTCTTGGAAGAATTGGGACATCCTCAGAAGGATAATTATTTGTTCACAGATAGTCAGAGTGCCATTCATCTTGCTAAGAATTCAGCTCTGCATTCTAAGACCAAACACATACAGTTGCGGTACCATTTCATTCGGTCAATTTTGGAGGATGGACAGTTAAAGCTGGAGAAGATACATACCAATGAAAATCCAGCAGATATGTTGACAAAGGTTGTTACAAGGGAGAAGCTGAACTCCTCTTCAGCTTCAGTTGGTCTTTTAGACTAAATGTGAATAAAAGAACAGCAGAGTCCAGGGTGGTTTGATCCAGTGGGAGCCCCATGCGGTAGTTGTATTGCTACAGGATCAATCTCCAAGTGGGAGATTGTTGTTTAGTGTGGAGCCTGATTAGTCCCCAAGTGGGAGATTGTTAGATTGTGGTGACTGATCAGGAAAGTACTGTACATACTTCATAAATAGTGGGGTTTGGGGCATCGCCCCGAAAAAAAAAAATTTGGAAGTAGCCGACATGGTAGCCGACATATTATGGCCGACATATGGACGACATGTTATAACCTTAAAGCGGTTTAATACTTGTATAAAAAGGGCTTAGGGTTGGGTATTTTTTATATGTGGTGATACGAAATTGGTTCTTGCGGCGGTATTGAGCTATAAGGGATTACGGATTGTAATCAGGTTGTAATAAGATTGGACTTGTTGTTTGGTGGACGTAGCCCAGGGATTGGGTGAACCACGTTAAATCTTGGTGCCTTGTGTTCATTTCTGTGTGTTCTATTATTTTTGTTATTGGTTATATTTGCATGTAGTTTTTTATTTCTGTCCGTGGTTTATCCTAACAGAAAAGAGGGGTATTGAAATCACCATCATAATCTAATGGTTAAACATAATGTCAAAAATTATTTTCTCCCAATAATTCGTCCTTGCTCCCATTGTATTTGGGGCATACACATTAGTCAAATTCCACACCATGTATATATTATTTTGGGAGAAGACCATGTATTGAACTTGCTTGCCTTGGCTGAAAAAATAGATCCAATCAAGAGGCTTGACTTCCAAAGAATGGTCATCTTACCAGAAGCACCATCAGAGTAAATGGAAAAACTAAGTGACGTTGACCAAATATATTTGCTCATCTTAAAGAAAGAAGTAGCAGACTTTTTTTCCCTTGTAATAGAACAATATTTGGATTAAGATCTTGGATAAGGTTCTTAACTAGCATATTCTTTTTCATGTTATTGGGGCCTCTTATATTCCAAGAGACTATAATAATTGAGATAGTTTTTCACACATGTGCTCAAGAGTACTCTAGCTCCCATATTTTATTTCCTTCTCTATGAATTTGTTCCTCAAATCTTTGCCTAATTTCTCCCATTCTTCTAGGGAAAACCTACATCAACATACTTGTGGGGATTCAAAAGGGAAACAAGGGGGGATTTTTTGGGGGAGGGAGAAAGTGGGAAAGATGAGGCAAGGGGGAAATTGAAAGATGGAGGGAAACAAAGGTGGAAAGGGGATTAAGAGGAGCAGCTAACAAAGGGAGGGAATGGAGAAGAAAAGGGAAAGGGTTACCTATAGGAGGGACCAGCTCTAAGAGGGTAGGAAAAAGGAAAGACAACCAGGGAAGAAAATTCACCCAAAGAGGCAATGGGGGCAATAGGGATCTGAGTGGGAGGTGTAGAGAAGAGAGCTAGTGCTAGCCCAATACCTGGGGACATAGGTAATAGCCCGGAGGCAAACCCATAACCCACCGCAATTTCCTTAGGAGAAGGATTTACAAAGGGATCCTTAGGGAAAGCATTTAGAAGGTGGCTAGATATGTTGTTTGTATCACATCCAAAGAAAATTATCTCATTTTCTCTTGTATCAAAATTTTCTAGGGTCCTTTTTCATCTCTTCTAATATAACACTTGCTTCAAAATATCTTGATGTATCTCATAGTAAGTTGTCTCCAATAAAATAGTTTATAATATTTCTTTGAATGATTTTCTATAATTTAAACCCTATTGAGAATATATTATGTAATATGCATAGCATCCCTCTGATATATATATTAGTTAGATTAACATCCATTAATATATTTTTGACTATTTTTAACAATAGTTATAATTTTTCAATCAATCACTCTATTTTTTATTTAGGAGTCCATGGAGTAGAAAATTATCTTCTTATTATATTATTTTCACATAAATTTTGAATTCCTTTGAGATGAATTCCCTAGCTCTATCACATTTTAAACTTATTTCATCTTATAATCTACTTTATTTGTACAATTTATTTAAAGATTCTAAAATTTCTAAAGATTGATATTTCTATCTTAAAAAGGTTATCCAAGTAATTCTAGAGAAATCAATAATTAACAACATAAAGTACACTTCTCCATTGAGACCTTTGTTCTTGTTGGTCCACATAGTTTAGTATGGATCAACTCTAAATTTTTGCTAGATGAATATTCCTTATTTATGAAAGTCCTCATTTTCTACTTTCTAATATAAGACATTCTCTACAAATAGTATCAATAAGTTTGATAATGTTTGGAAAATTTCTAACAACTCCATTCTTTCTAATTTTGACCATGTTATTAATATTCTTGATGTTGTACTAAATTTTTATGCCTTAAACCATATTTCATTACATTGAGTTAGAAAATATCTATAGGTTCTCATTTTTATCTTCAATATAATAAATTTTCCTTGAAGTCCTTAAACCTTCTATGATTGTTTTCATAGTCACTTTCCTTTTAATGAAATGTGTATCATTCTTAAACAACACTTTGTAACCTTTCTTTCACATTTGACTAACACTTAGTAAATTAAGTTTCAAACCTATAACATAGTAAATGTATCATCAGTATTGCATTTACCATCAACTAAAATGATTCCTGTTGGAAATGAGAATAGAGTAACTGAGAGGGGGAGGGGGTGAATCAGTTACTACAAAACTTTCCACAGCCCCGAAGATGTCTGAATATACCCTTGATCTAATTAATATAAAATGCTGAAACTTGATAATGCAGTAAATGATAAATATTAAGAACTGATATTTTATCATGCACAAAGTGATTTAGCAATTAAGAACACAAGAGACACTAGTTTTAACATGGAAACCCAATATGGGAAAAACCACCAATGTAACTAGATACTGTTTTTCACTCTTCTAAAGTGAGCCCTGTTAGGAGCCAACCCTGTTAAAGGTTACAAAAACACACTGTTAGGCGTGACCCTGTTAAAGGATTTAATCACCCTGTTAGGAGTGGCCTTGCTAGAGGTATTTAGAAAAATTCAACTGAACTGTCACCTTGTTAGAGGATTTATTGAATGGCTGTTAAACCAACTCTGTTAAGAGATTTTGAATTCACTGTTACAATGGTTAGAAAGCAAAAATGAA
This sequence comes from Cupressus sempervirens, assembly GCA_028749045.1. Taxonomy (NCBI): domain Eukaryota; kingdom Viridiplantae; phylum Streptophyta; class Pinopsida; order Cupressales; family Cupressaceae; genus Cupressus; species Cupressus sempervirens. The sequence goes on along the minus strand of CM053791.1, from coordinate 818,221,168 downwards.
GTGACCTGATATAATGTACAACTTATCTTTGCTGATTACAGATCTCTGTTATGCTTGACTGGATCCTTATTAATCAAATACAACTTTACAGCTCCTTCAACACATCTGATCCTTCATCAGACTTTGCTCAACATTCACCTTTTCATTTCATACTATAATTCGCATTCATAACTTCTTTTTCACAATCTCACACCCTTTTAATTCATAATTGGAATGACCATATGTACCTTTCAAATTATCTTAGTTGGCTCAAATTATTGACCAATCAAACAATTACAACAGTCAGCTAGAAGTAATTAATTTGCAAATCCTTATACTGGCCGACCCTGCACGGTAAACTTTGTCCAGAAAATAATTCATGTGTTGACCGACTGAGCTCGATTAATACAGCAAACTTCGTGACAATCCTTCAATCGTCGAGAGAACTCAGTAAGTACTGAGTTTCCTGAGAAAATCGAGTGAGCTCAGTGAAAATTATGCTTTGGAGACCGAGTGAAGCTCGGTTAATATTGACTTCTCCATGATTCCTTTGATGATCAAGTGAGCTCGGTGGAAACTACCCTTTGGAGACTTAGTGAAGCTCGGTTAACACTGACTTCCTCATTTCCTTCGTTGACCGAGTGAGCTTGGTGAACACTATCTTTCACCTTTCCTTTGTTGACCGAGTTAGCTCGGTTAACACTGTCTTCCACATTTTTTTCGATGATCGAGTGAGCTCGGTTGACACTGCAGATTGCATTGTAGACTATCTAAGCTCGGTAAACTTGAGACTAATGACTAATATGACATTTGTGTAACATCAAGGACAACATTATCCAACAATCTCCCTCTTTGGAATTGATGGCAACACAACATGTCATAACAGAATGAAATTTTGAAAACAAGTCCAACAAGATAACAGACTTCTCCCCCCTTCAATAATCTCCCTCTGTTAAGGGACTTCATGGAAAAAAATTTAAATCTAACAAATTTCAAAAGGATATGACAGTAAATCTCTCCCTCTTTAAAAACACATGCCAAAGACAACAAAAGTTAAGTGAATTGTAATGTACCTTTAGTACTGATTCATATGCAATGATTTCTGATTGAACTGCATCAATAGATGGATCTTCAATATTATATGCATTGATGCATCACTAGAACTTATTTTTAGTGGATTTCAGATAGGGGAATGACCCCTAACTTACCTCTAAGATACAAAAATAAATCCTTAGGTAGAGGCTTTGTGAATATGTCAGCGATTTGTTCCTTTGTATGGACATATTCCAATCTGATCTCCTTGTCTTGCACCAATTCTCTGACAAAATGATATTTTATTGCAATATGCTTGGTCTTGGAATGCATCACTGGATTCTTAGATATGTTGATTGCACTAGTATTGTCACAAAACATGACAACTGGTTCATTGATTTCCATCTTCATTCCTTGCAATAACTGCTTAAACCAAACAATATTTGAACAGTTTACTGCTGCAGCAACATACTCTGCCTATGCTATAGATTGGGATGTACAATTTTGCTTTTTTCTTGTCCAAGAAACCAATCTTTTTCCAAGAAAGAATGCTCCTCCACTTGTGCTTTTTCTGGCATCAACGTTTCCTGCCCAATCAGCATCAATAAACACTTTCAAATCCAAATTGCCTCCAAATTTGTACCATAAGCCATAATCTTCAGTTCCTTTCAAATATCTCATTATTCTTTTGATTGCCATCAGGTGATTTTCTCTTGGCTTTTCTAAAAATCTTGCAACAATACCAACTGCAAGGGCAATATCTGGCCTGGTATGAACTACGTATTGCAATTTTCCAATCATAGATCTATACAATGTTTGATCTACCTCTTTGGATTCATCATCTTTGGTAAGTTTCAATCTAGTACACATAGGAGTTCCAATAGGTTTACAGTCCTCCATACCAAACTTTTTCAATATCTCCTTGATGTAATTTGATTGAGTGATGTAGATGCCATTCTTATTTTGTTAAATTTGAAGACCAACAAAGAATTTTATTTCACCAAACATAGACATTTCAAATTCCTTGTTCATTTCTTCTGAAAATTCTTTGCAAAGATCATCATGCCCTGTGAAAACAGTATCATCTACAAATATTTCTGCCAAGACAATCTTATTATCTGGTCCTTCCTTTATATACAAGCTACTATTATAATTAGTTCTTTGAAAACCAATCTGAATAAGATAGTTATGCAATGTTTCATACCATGCTCTAGGGGCTTGTTTGAGACCATACAGTGCCTTGTGTAATTTGCAGACCATGTTCCTTTTATCTGGATCAACAAAACCTTCAGGTTGTTCAATGTAAACCTCTTCATCCAATATTCCATTGAGGAATGTTGACTTGACATCCATCTGATAAACTTTGAATCCTTTGTGAGCAGCATATGCAAGTAAGGTTCTGACTCCTTCCAATCTTGCAACAGGAGCAAAGGTTTCTCCATAATCTATGCCTTCTTCTTGAGAGTATCCTTTGCATACCAATCTAGCTTTGTTTTTGGATACCTTACCATCTTCAGTCAACTTTTTTCTAAATACCCACTTGGTTCCAATTACATTCTTATTTTTAGGCCTAGGTACAAGAGTCCATGTCTTGTTCTTCTCTATCTGTTCTATTTCCTCGTTCATTGCCTCAATCCAACTATCATTTGTCAATGCATCTTTAATGTTTCTAGGTTCAAAATCAGCAAGTAAACAAGTATTTTTCAGCTTGCTTCTTGTCAAGGTTCCTTCAGACTTGTCTCCAATGATCTGATCTAGTGCATGATGTCTTCTAATATATTTAGCTAATACAGGTTCTTTGCCTCTTGAATGAGTTTCATTTCTATCTCCTTGTGCTTCAATTTCATGTTCAAGCTGTTCTGGCTCGGTAAGAATTGGCTCGGGTGCTTCAAACTCGGTAGACACTTGCTCGGTAATGTCTGAATGTTGTTGTGGCTTGGTTTGAACTATTTGCAATTCAGTTATTGATGACTTGGGAATTGAGGATTCTTGAGTGAACGGTATGCTTGGTATAGTATCTGGTTCAATGTAAACAAATCTTTTGTAATCTCCAGGTACTTTTTTGCTTTCTTCTTCAGATTTGTCTACAAACTCATCAACTTTCACATGTGCACTTTCTATGACTTTTTGAGTGGATAGATTTAAACATCTATATGCTTTTCTTTTGCAAGAATATCCTAAAAATATTCCTTCATCACCTTTTACATCAAATTTTCCTTTTCTAGATTCTTTCAAAATATAACATTTGCTTCCAAATACTTTCAGATAACTTACATTAGGTTTGTAGCCATACCATAATTCATAGGGAGTTTTGAATGAGTCCTTCTTCAACTGTACTCGATTTAAGGTATGAACTGCAGTGTTGATGGCTTCCTTCCAATATTTGATAGCAATGTTCTTTTCTATCATCAAGGTTCTTGCACAATCCATGATGGATCTATTTCTTCTTTCAGCTATTCCATTTTGTTCAGGAGTTCCTGGTGCTGAGACCTATCTTTTAATACCTTTTTCAATACAGAAGTTGTTGAATTCATGTGAGATGAATTCACCACCTCTATCTGACCTTAAGCATTTTAGTCTTTTTCCTATTTCTTTTTCTACTCTTGCCAAATACCATTTGAATTTCTCAAATGCTTCTAATTTATTCCTTAGATACATGACAGTCATCATTCTTGAGTAGTCATCAACAAAAAGAATGAAAAACTTTTCTCCAATATAGCTTTCTATCCCAATGGGTCCACATAAATCAGTATGTACAATTTCTAATATATCTTCAGACTGATAGTTCTTACTTTTAAAACTGATTTTTCCCATTCTACCAATCTGACAATTCTTGCATAGACCAACCTCAAGTTTCTTAATGTTAGAAATGCCTCTTACTTTCTTGAATTTGCTTATTTTTACTAGATTATCAAAATTGACATGACACAACCTTTTATGCCATAACCAACTTTCTTCAGTTTGAGCAATAAAACATGAGCATTCACCAAGTTCTAGATAGAACAAGTTACCTTTAGTTTGGGTGCCAGATCCTATCATCTTTCCTTGCTTATTCAACAGTCTTGTCTTTCCATGCATGAATTCCACCTTGAATCCAGTATTGCGTAACTGTGCCACACTAGCAAATTATGTTTAAGACCTTCAACCCAATAGGCATTATTACATACAAGTTCTTTGGTTAGACAAATTCTTCCTCTTCCTTTTATGAAACAAGGTTCATTATTACCAAACCTTACACTGCCACCATCATAGTCTTCAAACTGATCAAACTTAATTTTATCACCAGTCATATGATGTGAGCAACCATTGTCTATAATCCATGTATCATTTTTACTTATATAAGAAACAAGTGTCATTTTATGTTCCTCATCACTGTTAGAATCATTTTTAACGGTAATATAAACAATTTCATCCTCACTATTATCAGAATCTTTAAAATTTTCAGCCATGAAGCATGATTTATTACCTTTTTTTTTGGATGATTTGAAGTCTTTCTTGCCATTCCATTTGTAATCTTTCTTTTCATCATTGTTTTTCTTGTTTGGACACCTTGCTGCAATATGACCAATTTCTTCACAAGAAAAATAGATTAGAGGAACTTTACCTTTGTATTTTTCTCTGCTTCTAGAATATTTCTTTGCTAGTAGAGCTTCAATTACTTCGAGGTCACTGTCTGAAATTTGGCTTGATTCATTTTCACTTTCAGACTGAGATTCCTTCTCCTTTTTGTTTTTCTCCTTGAGTGAGAGCTTGGCTTGAAATACTGATTCCATTTTCTTGGAGGCTAGAACATAGTTGTCAAAGTTATCTAGTTCAAATGCAGTTAGTCTTCCAACTATGGCCTCAAGATTTATCTGATGATTTGCTTCACACCTTCTTTCCTGAATTGTAGAAACTCTGATTGCATAAATGGGAAGCAAGGTTCTGAGAACTTTGCTTATAACTGTTTCTCCTTTGATATCACCTCCAGATGCTCTGATTGCACTCACACATGCTTTAACTCTTTCAACATACTTTGCAATGTTTTCATCCTCTCTCATCCTTATTTGATCAAATTGTCCTCTTAGACTTTTTGCTTTTTCTCTTCTCACATTATCATCTCCTCCATAGATTTCTTTTAGCTTGTTCCACATCTCAAAGGCATTTTTGCAGACCTTAATGTCATCAAATTCTTCATAACTGAGAGCGGATGCTATGTCTATCATCATATTGTTGTGAGTCTTCTTTTCAGCAATGTCATTGACAGACAATGTGCCAGGAGGTTCTTCATATTTTTCTTCAAGGTATTTTAGTCCAGTATCACCAACAGTAGCCAGATGAAGTCTCATCAATCCTTGCCATGCGGAGAAGTTATCTCTGTTGAGTTTTGGAATTTCTCTTTTGTAAGACATCTTGATCTTTGGCTTAGATCCTTGAAATCTCTTCTTGCAAGCACCAAAGGCTCTGATATCAATTGTTGGAAATGAGAATAGAGTAACGGAGAGGGGGAGGGGGTGAATCAATTACTACAAAACTTTCCACAGTCCCTTAGATGTCTGAATATACCCTTGATCTGATTAATATAAAATGTTGAAACTTGATAATGCAGTAGATGATAAATATTAAGAACTGATATGTTATCATGCACAAAGTAATTTAGCAATTAAGAACACAAGAGACACCAGTTTTAACGTGGAAACCCAATATGAGAAAAACCACCAATGTAACTAGATACTATTTTTCACTCTTCTGAAGTGAGCCCTGTTAGGAGCCAACCCTGTTAAAGGTTACAAAAACACACTATTAGGCGTGACCCTGTTAAAGGATTTAATCACCCTGTTAGGAGTGGCTTTGCTAGAGGTCTTTAGAAAAATTCAACTGAACTGTCACCTTGTTAGAGGATTTATTGAATGGCTGTTAAACCAACTCTATTAAGAGATTTTGAATTCACTGTTACAATGGTTAGAAAGCAACAATGAAGTGACCTGATACAATGTACAACTTATTTTTACTGATTGCAGATCTCTGTTCTGCTTGACTGGATCCTTATTGATCAAATACAACTTTACAGCTCCTTCAACACATCTGATCTTTCATTAGACTTTTCTCAACATTCACTTTTTCATTTCATACTATAATTTGCATTCATAACTTCTTTTTCACAATCTCACACCCTTTTAATTCATAATTGGAATGACCATATATACCTTTCAGATTATCTTAGTCAGCTCAAATTATTGACCAATCAAAAAATTACAACAGTCGGCTAGAAGTAATTAATTTGAAAATCTTTATACTGTCTGACCCTGCACAATAAACTTTTTCCAAAAAATAATTCCTGTGTTGACCGATTGAGCTCGGTTAATACAGCGAACTTCGTGACAATCCTTCAATCGTCGGGAGAACTCAGTAAGTACTGAGTTTCCTAAGAAAACTGAGTGAGCTCACTAAAAATTAAGCTTTGGAGACCGAGTGAAGCTCGGTTAATACTGACTTCTCCATGATTCCTTTGATGACCGAGTGAGCTCGGTGGAAACTACCCTTTGGAGACTGAGTGAAGCTCGGTTAACACTGACTTCCTCATTTCCTTCATTGATCGAGTGAGCTTGGTGAACACTGTCTTTCACCTTTCCTTTGTTGACTGAGTTAGCTCAGTTAACACTGTCTTCCACATTTCCTTCGATGACCGAGTGAGCTCGGTTGACACTGCAGATTGCATTGCAGACTGTCTGAGCTCGGTAAACTTGAGACTAATGACTGATATGACATTTGTGTGACATCAAGGACAACATTATCCAACAATTCCAACGTCTTTGATTTTAACATATTCTCCTTCTTCAAATATAATTTATCCTCAAAAATATTTTTTCAATTTACTGAATCTTTTCTTATTACCTTATCATATGATTTCAACATCTTGGATCTATAATCTATGCACGTCCAAAACCTTTAGCATATAATACATTCTCCTCAATCTTTACCACTTTCTTTTGCTAGATAACCAAAAGTAGAGAACATAAATAATTTTAATGGTATTCTCATTTTAGAGGATTTTCCCAAGCTATGGATCATGAAATCTTATTACTCTTGTCTTTGTAAATTGACATTTTACTAAATCATATTTTTTTATTGTCTTTCCTTTCATCTTCTAAATTACTATAATTTTTCATATATTTACAATAATTAACAGAATATCATATTCTTCTACAATCAATGCACTTATGAGGTAAGATAACTTTTTTATTTTCCAGTGTCTCTCTTGTATCTTCTTGAAAGAAATGCTTTGACTTCCTTTGACATCTTACATGTCTAAGGTTTCATTTCTTCAACATCTCTAAATCTGGTATCTTTCTTTTCCCTTTCATCTATTTTAATCACTTTTTTCAAAAGTGAATTGATAAGTTAATCAATTGAACACTAAATTAGATCATTGTTCTCTCATTTTTTGACATGTGATTGGGATAAATTTCTATGATAGATTTAATAATGTTAGGATTAACCTCAGACAAAAATAATAGTTACATACAAATATAACCAATACCAAAAAATAGTAGATTAGATAAAAGAGAACACAAGACACCAAGATTTAACATGGTTCACCCAATCCTTGGGCTATGTCCACCAACAGCAAGTCCAATATTATTATTATCTAGTGATTACAATCCTCAATCCTTACAACTTAATACCACTACAAGAAGCTACAATATCACCATTACATTATGAAATCTCTAACCCTAGGCCTTTCTTATACAAGCTTTTGATGCCTACAAAATTAGGGCTCGAATAAGTCATCCAATAGGAAAAATAATAGCCAACACCTTTTACAATATTAGGGCATTTTTGGCTTCAAGGGCACTACCCCAGAAAACCCCCACGGGGGTGTTTCCCCTTCACCCCACTCTGTACTATGACAAGGAGCACACTTAGGGTGCTATCCCTTGACCCCATCTTGGGTGTGTTGCCCCCATACCCCCACAGAAATAATATGGGGAGAAAACAACATCAAATAAACCTCTAAGTCTAATTAGGCTCCACATCACAATAATCTCCCACTTGGAGATTGGTCAAGCTCCACAACAATAACCTCCTGACTAATCATAGCATTGCTAAACCTATAGTTTCCACTGGAATATATCAAACCACCCTGGACTCTATTGTTGTTTTATTTTGTTCAGTTGAGAAGACCAACTAAAAAGAGGAGTTCAGCTTGTCCCTTGTCACTACCTTTTTAAACATATATGTTGCATTGTCATCTGTATGTATCTTCTCCAGCTTTAACTATCCATCATCCAAAACTAACCGAATGAAATGGTACTACAACTATATGTGTTTTGTCTTCGAATGTAGAGCTGAATTCTTTGCAAGATGAATGGAACTCTGATTATCTGTGAACAAATAATTATCCCTATGTGGGTGTCCCAATTCTTCCATGAAGAACTAAAGCCATACCATCTCCTTAGTTGCCTTTGTAGCAGCAACATATTGTGCCTCTATAGTGGAAAAGCATTAACCTTCTATAATTGAGATATCCAACTCATTGTTACCCCACCAATAATAAATACATAACCTATAGTACTCCACTTGGTATTAATATCCCCTACCAAATCTGAGTCAACATAGCCCTATTAATCAGTAGTAGAGCCCCCAAAATGTAAACACTTACTAAATGTTCCTCACAAATATCGAAGAATACATTTAACTGCATTCCAATGCTCAATTCTTGGATGACTCATATAACTGCTAACAACTCCCACTGCATGTGCTATATCTGGCCTAGTATATATTATAGCATGCATCAAGCTTCCTACAGTTGAAGCATAAGGTACCTTAGACATCTTATTCTCCTCTTATTGTTCCTTGGGATACATCTCCTTAGTCAACTTCAAATGATTAAGTAAAGGTGTGCTGATAGCTTTAGCATTCTCCATAGAGAAATGTTGCAACACCTTTGCAATATAATCAGCCTAAGATAATGTCAATTTCTTGTTCTTCCTATCTCTATAAATCTTCATACCAAGGATTTGTTTTGCTTCCCCAAATCATTCATAGTGAATGAATGTGCTAATTATTCCTTTAACCCCTTAATGTGATCCATGTTAGACCCAACTACAAGCATATCATCAACATATATAAACATAAAATAATATTATTATCCAACCTTTTAAAATAAACATGATGATTGGAATGGCACCTACTATATCCATTTTCATACATAAAATTGTCAAATTTTAGATACCATTACCAAGGTGCTTGCTTCAAGCCATATAAACTTTTCTTCAATCTGTACACTAAGTTCTCCTTACCTTTGACCTCAAATCCCTGTGGTTGTGCCATATAGATCTCTTCATCCAAATCACCATGAAGAAAGGTTGTTTTAACATCAATCTACTCTAAATGCAAATCTTCAGTAGCTGCAATACTTAAAACAATGTGAATAGAAGTCATTTTAACCACAAGAGAAAATATCTCCTCAAAATCAATGCCCTTTTTCTATACAAATTTGTTCACTAGTAACATGGCTTTAAATATTTTCTTACCTCCATCCTCTTCTTTCAACATATAAAGCCACTTATTCTGTGAAGCTCTCTTACCTGTAGGCAACTTGTATAAATCCTAAGTCTTATTTTTAAACAAAGAGTCTATTTTGTCTTTCATTGTATACTCCCACTTAATCTTAGTATCCACATGCATAGCCTCATCATAACATTTAGGTTCACTAGCATCAGTAAGTAAAATAGAATACAAAGGAGAAAATCTTTTTGGAGGTCTACTTAGCCTTGTTGACCATCTAACATTCACTACAGCATGTGGTATTTATTGTTGTGGTTGTTGCAAATCATGAAGAATTGTTGGAACATTATCTTTTGGAGTATCATTCAGCACTACATAATCATTTTATTTCTTCTCATATTGCTACAATAGATCTTTATACAACACTTTCTCATTGAATATGATATCCCTACTTCTTACAATTTTATGATTTGCAAAATCTCAAAGCCTATAACCAAATTCATTAATTCCATATCTAAAAAATACACATTTCTTTGACTTAGCTTCCATCTTGGTTCTATTGTCAAAATCTATATGAGAAAATGCTTCACAACCGAAGGTTTTGAGAAAAGAATAACTCACTTTCTTATCATTCTATGCTTCCTTTGGAATACCATAGCCCAAAGGAATAGAGGGACCTCTATTAATCAAATATACAATACTATTGATATCCTTCTCCCAAATTTTTAAGGGAAACCCTGCATGCAACCTCATGCTTCTTGCATGCTCCATTATAGTCGTGTTCATACATTCAACCACTCCATTTTCCTGTGGAGTCCTTGGAACAATTTTATGTCTATGAATACTATTAGTGGAGCAATAATCTTAAAATTCATGACTGCAATACTCACCACCATTATCAGATCTTAGACATTTTAATTTCTTTCCAATCTCATTTTCAACCAAGCACTTCTATTTCTTAAAAGTTTGAAATACATCATATTTCTATCTAAAGAAATAAACCCATATTTTTCTAGTTACATCATCAATAAATGTAACATAATAATGAGATCCACCAAGGGAAGATACCAAAGCTGGTCTCCATACATATGTATGCAGGATCTCTAACCTCTCACTTTTCTTTTCCTTCCCAATCTTCACAAAACTCACTCTCTTTCATTTTTTTATACACACAACTTTTACAAAAATTCATATTAACACATTTTAGACCTAGTAAAACTTTCTTTGAATGAAGTACCTTCATATCTTTCTCACTCATGTGCCCAAGTGTGTTGTGTCATAGTATTGTATCAAAATCTATAACATTTGTTTGTTCTTCTTTCTCAACTACAGCAACTATTCTTGAACATTCATTTTTCTCTGAAACAATCAAAGTAAAAGGAACAATATGACTTGTACAAAGATATAAGGTGCCTAATTTCACACATTTTGGTACTAAAAGGGAACCTTTTGAAATCTTCCAATTTTTATCATTAAAAGTAACTACACAACCCTCAATACTGATTTGCCCTACTGAAGTTAAATTCCTACTTAGCCTTGGAACATGTCTTACCTCATGTAGTAGTCAATGATTCTCATTCTACAACTTAATCTTAACTTTTCCCTTTCCAAAAATCTAACAGGGTTCATTATCCCCCAAATAAACAAGCCCAAAATCCCCATGGACATAATCAATAAAATAACCTCTATGAGGTATAGCATGAAATGAAGCACCAAAATCTAAAACTCATGAATCATCAATACTTTCTAAAGAAAGAAGCAAAGCATCCTCTTTGAATTTGTTACTTACCACATTTTCCTCCTTGTTCCCTTCTGGTTTATCTCCTTCATTGTTCTTTCTAGTCTAGCAATCTTTCTTCTTATGCCCTGGTTTACCATAGTACCAAAAATCTCTTGGTCCTCTAGATTGAGACCTCTTCCCTTTTAACTTTCCTCTTGATTTCCCACAATTTCCAGAATTATTTCCTCTCTCAGTCATTCTACCTCTGCTTTGTGTGTTTAGAGCACTTCCTAATGTAGATCCACCTGAGGTTTTTCAGCAAGTTTCCTCACTCAAAATAACATCGATCACATCATCAAATTTTAGGGTATTAGATATAGAAACAAAATTACTGACAACCATTACCAAGTGATTCCAGCTTTCAGGCAAAGAACACAAAATCAAGAGAGCCCTAATTTCCTCACCAAAATTAATACCTATAGAAGATAACTAACTATTAATAGTATTAAACTCATTTAAATGATCTACAACATATCCACCTTTTGTCATCTTCATATTAAATAAACACTTTATGATAAATACCTTGTTTGAAGCAGAGGCTCAACCATGAGACTTCCACTCAACCATGAGACCTTCTTGTAGAAGATCATTAAAAAAAATGATGGCAGTCTAGCTAAAAAAAAATGAAGACCGTTTGGCTCTGATACCACTTGTTAGTATTAACCTCAGAGAGAAATAATAGTTACATGCAAATATAACCAATACTAGAAAATAGTAGATCGCATTAAAGAGAACACAAGACACCAAGATTTAACGTGGTTCACCCAATCCTTGAGCTACATCCACCAATAGCGAGTCCAATATTATTATTATCTAGTAATTACAATCCTCAATCCCTTATAGCTCAATATCATAGCAAGAAGCTACAATATCACCATTACATTTTGAAATTCCTAACACTAAGCCCTTTTTATACAAGCTTTTATTGCTTACAAAATTAGGGCTAGAATAAGTCGTCCAATAGGAAAAATAATAGCCGATGCCCTTTACAAAATAAGGTCATTTTTGGCTTCAGGGGTGCTGCCTCCAAAAACCTCCATAGGGGCGTTGCCCCTCAACCCCACCTTGTACTGCAACAAGGAGCACACCTAGGGCATTACCCCTAAACCCCCATAGAAATAATAGGGGGAGAAAACCGTGGTGAATAAACCTTCGAGACTAATTAAACTCCACATCACAACAAATAATATCTTAAAAGTATAACATGTGTGTCTTCTAGATTTAGCATCTTTGATTTGATCAACAAACTCTTTGACATTTTATATATATATATATATATTTCAGCACTTGCATCGCCTACCTTTCTTAATAACTATTTTTTTTTATTTGAGATTCATTAGTATTCCTTGTTTTTTCTTTAAAGAGCATTCATCTACCAATACCAACTTATCTTATTTATCTTTATCACCTTTTAAATATTTTAGCTTTCCTTGTATTATGCAAATAAAATACAAAAAATAAAATTATCTTACCTTCAAATTAGCCTCTTTCTTTTCTTCATTAGTAATCAAAGATGTTCCAAGAGGAGGATGGAACAAAGTTTTAACAATCTTCCAAATACCATTCTACAATGTTTTTAGATACACCTCCATTTTGTCCTTCCAATTAGGAAAATCAGTGCCTTCATCATTCTAGATCTACCTCAACTAATTGAACTTCTTGAAGAGGATCCTCACTCTAATACCAATTGTTAAACACATTTGAGATGTTAAGAAGGGGGTGAATCAACATAAACCAAGATCCTACCTAAGTGATCAATTAACTTCAATATTTATCACATATGTTATAAAGAAAATAATGAACTAAAATAAAAACACATGAACACTGAAATTTTGTACATGGAAAACATAGACAAGAAAAAATTATGGTGACCACTTTTTCACAAAAATTTTAGAGTTTTAGGGGACACTAAAATGGCCCAAGATCACATAAAATATCAAGATAACATCCACAAGAGAATAACAAGACAATTGCGATAGGGTGTAAGAATGATATTATTGCTAATAGATATCAATTGATTATAATACCATAACTAAAAGATTTATTGAACTAAAATAGTTTGCAATGCATATATCTATCTTTTTATATAGGCAAGGAAATGAGAGAACATGATAAGTGTAAGAATTTGCCTAAGGGAAAAATTCACCCAAGAACTAAGAACTCAAACACAAGCACAACTGTAGACCAAAAATGGAAAGAGTATGATTAGAATAACAATGTATTCAATAACATGATACAAGAGTACACTAGGAGTGCCTGAATATAAAGGCTACAGGAGAGCTTCTAGAATGCATAGAAGTTAGCATCATGATGTGTCATACAACCAAGCACATGTCCACCAGATATGGATTATCCTCCATTAAGCACGAAAGTAAGTGCGGTGATGAGAGGATAAGCCTAGAAGGGTGGGACATGCAAAACAATGTTGTAGACACCATGTGCTCAAATAAAGGTGCGTACTCTTGTGTTGTCAACATGAAAACTCATAAGGTTGCACAAACTCCTAAGTTCTCATAAATAAGAATAATAAAATAATGTAATATAATTAAATAATGCATTAACCTAAGTAAACTTAAATAAGTGTAAATAGTAAAGTACGTATTTACACCAACACCCCTCCTTAAGTTCAACTTAGGGGAATGCCCTTAAGCTTACGAACTAGGATGAAGATGCATAATGGGTCCCGGCTACTAGGCCATGTTAGGTACCCAAGTACATAATGAAATGAAAATCTCCCATAAAGCGGGGAAAGAGGGAAAACCTCATGGAAAAAATCCTCCCCCAAAAAGAGAGATAAGTAAGGATGCATTGATGGATGGAGTAATCAAGACCCCCCCATTACGACATACATCCAATATATACAAAAGAGAATAAGAGAAGGAAGAGAGACAGAATAGGCTCCACCCTGAAAAGAAGAATGCCAAGAAGTGAAAGCTGCTCTGAGGAAGAAGCTGGTCCAAGAATGCAAAATAGTGTTCCTCCCCTTAGGAAGAAACAATGCCCAAGGTATAGTCCTAAAGATCAATGCTGGCCCTGAAACCTGCTCAAGTATCCCTGTACTGATGCTGAAGTTCACCCCTTCCAACTGTGCTGAAAAGAATGAATGCAGATCTGTCAAGGATTTATGTTGAACTTGTTCCACTAAACCATCTGTCTCCTCTACTGACAAAGAGACATCCACTAATTGATGTTCATAAGGATCCACAATCACGCCAACCTATGTGGATTGATCATGTAGAGAATGGACATGAGGGTCAGAGTGATCCCTCACAACAACTATAGAAGAATCATCATCAATGAGAAGATGTAAGTCCTCAAGTCTTTCTCCCAAGTCAAGTGAAGCTAGAGCTGGAAGACGAGATGTACCATGTTGTGTTGGACCTTTCACTATGGCAATATAAGCACGTGGACTGGACTAATGTGACTTCTCACTACAACTGTCGATAGAACCCCACATGTCTGAACCTATTGAAGCACTATCGCTGGTGTCACTATCAGTTTCTACTGTGTATGAAGTGCGGAGAGGAGTAGAGGACAAGCTCGAAGAACTTTCCTCAAAGTGAACATCCTTCTCCACAAAAATCTCATGAGTCTCTGGATCTAGAAGTCTATATGCCTTCACACTGTCTTCATAACCAATAAAGGTACAAGGCCTAGGTGTCGATGCCTTGCAACTCCTGGAAGAAAGGTTTGCCCATGCTAGACAACCAAAGACTCTAACGTGACTCACAACTAGTTTTCTGTTGCACCATGCCTCAAAAGGAGTCTTGTCATCTAAGGCTGGATGAGGAGACCTATTAAGTATGTGAGTAGCACTGCTAATGGCTTCAACTTCTAATGTAGGATCGAGAGATTTGGCCTTAATCATGCAACTTGCCATGGTCTTGAGAGTCTTGATCCTCATAGCTGCAACATCTGTCTTGTGCGGACTGAATGCTAGTGAGTTTTGAAGATCAATTCCCTCAATTTTGCAAAAGTTCTTAAGTCTCCTGTCAACATATTTGTTCTCATTGTCCACCCTTAATACTTTGATGGCTTTCCTTGACTTGTGTTCAACATGAGTCTTGAAGTCTTGAAGCTTCTGAACCACTTCATTCTTGTGATGAAGGAAGAAGACCCAAGTGAATCTTGAAAAGTCATCAACAAATGTGAGTATGTAGCAGCCTTGGCTGATTGAAGTCACTGCAAATGGTCCTGCTAATACCATGTGAACTAGCTGAAGAACAACTGGAGCTCGAGAAGACTTCCCTTTATCATACTTCTCCTTAAGATGCATATCCACTGAACAAGATGAACACTCCCCCTTAGAAAAGTTGATGTTGGTTAGACCTTTAACCATGCGTTTTGAGCAAAGTTGCTGAAGAGAGCGAAAGTGTAGGTGATCAAACTGCTCATGCCATAAGTTGTTTGAAGTAGAGTGAGGTAACAAGGCTTGAGAAGAACTCTTAGGCACAAAATGGGAGAAGGAATAAAGCCTCCTGTCATCATTGACTTTCCCAACTGCTACCAATGAATCATCTTTTAGACTACGCACCATCACTAAATCAGGAAGGAACTCAACCTTATGACCATCTCCTAGGTGAGTGATTTGGTAAGCTGATAGTAGATTGGAGCTTAGATTTGGAACATAGAGAACATCTTTGAATTCCCCATCTTCCATTTCAACATGTCATTTCCCTTCAACTTCCATCTTAGCATCATCTCCCACAAAGATGTGTGGTACCTTTGACTGCTTCAATGAAGAAAAGTCTTGCTCTAAAGAACCCATATGGTAGGAGGCACCTAAGTCAAGTACCCATTTCGAAGAAGAATTTGTGTTGGCCATAAGTGCTTGACCTTTACCCTTTGAAGAGTTAGGAGTAGAATCCTTGGAAGTACCTAGCACTTTAATCTTATTCTTCTTGAGTAGATTTTCTAACTCATCGATTCTTTTTGTCTTGCAATGATGCTCGTCGTGATTTGGCTTTTTGCAATATGTACAAAAGAGTTTGTCCTTCTTTTCATTACTTCCTTTCTTGTTTGAAGAAGAACTGCCTTGTTGAGAGGAGTCATGTTGTGTCTCAGATTGTGTTTTATGCTTCCACTGCTTCTTCTTATTGTTGCTTTTTCCCCCTTGACTTGATTTGGAATCATCACTAGCCATCAAGGCTTTGGTCTTAGATGACTTGAGAAGGCCAAAATCCACCAAGTGAGATTGTTCAACAATCAGCATGTCTGTAAATCCATCAAAGGAAGGTTTCTAGTAAGCAGATCCCATGGTCAACTTGTGAGTATTAAAACTCGAAACAAAGTTAGCATACTCAAAAGATAGCCGCTTCAGGATGTGATGTATCAACCTATCATCCTTCATGGGATTTCCACAATCATTTAGAAGTGCCCTATACTCATTGACTTTAATGATATAATCCTAAATTGTGTCATAATTCTTAGGTCCAAGAGAAGTAGATCATCCTCAATCTAAAATCCCTTTTCTTCATCCACTTTACCATACAACTGTTCAAGTTTGTCCCAAGCTTCCTTAGATTCTGAACAATTTTTAATGTGGAAGTGAAGATCGCTATGTACACAACTTCTAATTACACCTAAAGCTTATCGGTCATGGCTTGTCCAATCAATGAGTTCTTTAGCATCAATAGGTTTGGTAATTGTACCATCAACATACAAACTATATCCTTTTTCCATTAATCTACTCCATGCAATATCTTTCCATGTAGTATAGTTGCGTGAAGTTAGAGGAGGACATTTAAAACCCATGATGCAAAAATGAAAAGAGCACAATAGAGAGACAAAAAAAACACAGTACACACCCCCCCCTTTTCACTCAATCAAAAGACCCCCCCAAAAAAGATGCTTTGGCACTTTATAAGTAGTGCGTTTACAATGGGCCACTTGTCAAAATGAGCAAAGTGGACTTTCTAATTTGTCTTTTACAACTACCTTATGAGGCTAAAATCTATCACTTAAGCACTATAGCTTAGTTTTACAACAATTCGGAAAAAGAATCAAAGCTTTACAATGCCAAAGAAGGCCTAATTCTAAAAGTGAGAAATTGGTCCACACAACCCTAGAATCTAACTGTAGATTTGGAAAGTAGACAAAAAAACATGCACTTTCAAAAAAAATAAAACCTAAAAAGGTGATCAAATGTGCCCGTACGGAGCTTCTGAAGTTGCAAAAGGTAGGATTATGCAAGTACAGTCACCAAAAAATGAATTTTTTGCAAAATTTGTGCACCAAAACTAGAAAACAACACTACCACTAGAAAATTCAGGAAATTTTACTTGATTTCAAAAAAAATTGTACCTGAATCGGAGTCCAGATGTCTAAGTTACGAGCTCGCAAAGTCAGGCTGCCAAACTGAAAAGTAATCTGGAGAGGGGTCTGGAGGAGAAACTGCAAAGTTAAATTTGATGATCAAATGGTCGTCAATGTAGTTTAAAAACTCCTTTGAATGACGTTCAGACGAGCGTCAAATTTAACACCGTGAAATGATGATGTCAGCAAAAATTTGGCACCTTGATGATGTGGCGCTGATGTGGCAGTATGAATTCTGTATTGTACGAATCATACGAAAAAATTTGATGTGGCGGGGTGACTATGCAGAACGTACTGCTGACTAGGCAGGCTGATTAGGTGGATGAATCAGCTGCAACGTGGAGGGAACGTCATTGAATGACATGTTTGGCCTGCAAATAAAATGAGGACACGTGTATCCCTGTTCAGTGACCACATGTCACTGAAATGTTGCAGGTTTTCAACAGACCACCAGAGAGGTTGCTGATGCCGCTGGTGAAGACTTTTCGAGTGGGGTCATGTTTTGTTTTAGCGTCCCCAGACTGTATTAACAGTCGCCGGAGGTCAGGGTGTTGAGGACTGCACGTTGTTTTTTCCATTGCCAAAAAATGTTTTGCGCTTCCCAAAATTTTGTGGAATGATCCCACATTCATGGGATAGGTTGTGTTGCGCAGGTCCGCAGATAACAAAATGGAAAGAATTCACCAAAGATAGGTGACCGGGCCGATGGAGAAAGTGGCCCCCAGAAATATGTGATGTATTCCTCGGATTATTAAGCCCACAACTTAATAAAGTTCTCCCTGCGAAATAAATTAAATAATCCGCCAAAAAAATAGTAGGCCGAGGGTTGATGGCTAGGTTCTGCAACAAAATTTTCTCTGTCGAATTGGAAAAATAAATCCAAACCGCAAATCGGGCCTCCAGGTTCCGATTTGCAAAAAAAATTTGCTTCACGATCGACTTTGAGCCAAAGTAGGCGTGCTTATAGTCAATTTTCACCAGTTCAGCATTCCGGACGCAATGGAGAGGTCAGATCTAGTGCTAGACGCTCCCAATTTCTGCAGCACTTTGAATTTAGGCTGAGGTGATGAAGCAAGAGGTCTCGAATGGCTTGTGATGAGAAAATCTCCAAGCTCTGATACCATGTAAGAATTTGCCTAAGGGTAAAATTCACCCAAGAACTAAGAACTCAAACACAAGCACAACTGTAGACCAAAAATGGCAAGAGTATGATCAGAATAACAATGTATTCAATAACATGATACAAGAGTACACTAGGAGTGCCTGAATATAAAGGCTACAGGAGAGCTTCTAGAATGCATAGAAGTTAGTATCATGATGTGTCATACAATCAAGAACATGTCCACCAGATATGGATTATCCTCCATTAAGCACGGAAGTAAGTGTGGTGATGAGAGGATAAGCCTAGAAGGGTGGGACATGCAAAACAGTGTTGTAGACACCATGTGCTCAAATAAAGGTGCGTACTCTTATGTTGTCAATATGACAACTCACAAGGTTGCACAAACTCCTAAGTGTCTCATAAATAAGAATAATAAAATAATGCAATATAATTAAATAATGCATTAACCTAAGTAAACTTAAGTAAGTGTAAATAGTAAAGTACGTATTTACACCAACAATAAGGAGTAAATAAGTTATTGCCCACACAAGGTGTAATCATATGTCCACCAAATGTAGATCATCCTCTATTATGCAACGAAGTGCATGTACAACATGTAGAGGATGATAATATGATAAGATCATTAAAGTTGGATCTCACACATAAAGAGGAATGTAATAACAACTATCAACATTAAAGTGAAATTTATCCTACACCACATGAATATATAGGTGTAATTTCTTAGGTGTATCATATGAAAACTAATATACAATAGATACCCTGAGTAAGTTTAAGTAAAGTGTAATTGGTGAATACTTAAGTACAAAAAGGATAATTCACTGATGTATATGTTCTAATTACAAAGGTAGAAGGAGATCACTACTCCAAACTTCTTATTAGAGGCTCACGGCCAATACAACAATAAATACAAATAGGAGCTCACTTCTTTGGACTTGCAAACAAAGGTTTAGTACCATTCTAGTAAGATATTACAAAGAACAATTGAAGACTCACTATCCCAGGGACAAGTTCATGCAACTTTTCAAAATAGATAAAGATAAAGTATCTTGATCATACAAGTATTCTACACAACATTATTAACCTTAGCAACACATTGTTATTGTTATTTCTTTTCTACCACTAGCACAAAAGAAATGAGCCATAAACCAAAGTTTTCTCTTTTGAAACTTTGCATATATATCTTTATTGATTTTCTTACAAAACTCTCTTACTTATTGCAAAGCACTTGTTGTACTTATATATGTAAGATAAATCATTGGAACAATAAAGAACTTGTCAAGTACCTATTGCAAAGTACTTGTCTTACCTATTGTAAAACACTTGTTGTACTTACATACGTATGATGGCCATGGCAACAACAAATTATCATGTCACATGCAAAAGTAGTTGGACCAAAATAGAGAACACACCTAAACCTGATAAGAGATGAACATCAAATACATAGGTTACAAAAAAGAAAAAAAATCATATGGCTAAGAAAAAGACATTAATTGCAATACCAAAATGAAAAAATGGAGTATGATTTACACCATGAGAGAAAGAGACCATAAACACATTACTTAGAGCCCAATACCAATTTCACAATAATTGGAACAACTTCCATAGCCATTTCAAATGTGTAGAAACACAATATCCAAATAATGTCATCACTTGTCACCTATATACACACCTCCACATAGCATGGTAGATCTACACCCCAATTGAAAAATTATCTATAGAGTCCACATCAAAAGTCATTACAACACGTTTCTAGACCAAACCAAAAACTAATAATAACATTAACACTTAAAAAGCATTATTTTGGATCACTAGAAAATGCTACAACTAAGACTAAAAGTTAAATCACATCTTCATATCTTCAACCTTAATTTTTGGAGGAGAAACCATTAAGATCAGCAGACAACCATTGACTTCCATAGATAAAGATAAATTATCTTGATAATACAAGTAGTTTACACAACATTGTTAACCTCGGCAACACATTGTTATTGTTATCGTTATTTCTTTTCTACCACTAGCGCAAAAGAAACGAGCCATAAACCAAAGTTTTCTTTTTTGAAACTTTGCATATATATCTTCATTGATTTTCTTACAAAACTCTCTTACGTATTGCAAAGCACTTGTTGTACTCATATATGTAAGATAAATCATTGGAACAACAAAGAACTTGTACCTATTGCAAAGCATTATGTAAGATGGCCATGGCAACAACAAATTAGCGTGTCACATGCAAAAGTATTTGGACCAAAATAGAGAACATGCCTAATATGGACCCAACCTGATAAGAGATCAATTGAATACATCGTTTACATAAAGAAAAAAATCGTATGGATAAGACAAAGGCAATAAATGCAATACTTAAATTTAAAAATGAAGTATGATCGACATCATGAGAGAAAGAGACCATAAACACATTACTTAGAGTCCAATGCCAATTTCACAATAATTGGAACAACTTCCATAGCCATTTCAAATGTGTAGAAACACAATATCCAAATAATCACATCACTTGTCACCTATATACACACCTCCACACAGCATGGTAGATCTACACCCCAATTGTAAAAGGCGAACAATTATCTATAGAGTCCACTTTAAAAGTCATCACAACACATTTCTAGACCAAACCAAAATCTAATAATAACATTAACACTTAAAGACTTTATTTGGATCACTAGAAAACGCTACAACTAAGACTAAAGTTAAATACAATTCAAATCACATCTTCATATCTTCAACCATAATTTTTGGAGGAGAAACCATTAACATCAGGAGAGAACCACTGACTTCCATACTAAGAAAATAACTCTGAACTTGAATTAACAAACAATATTCCCACAATCTCCACAATACATGTTTTTCTTCCACTCTTTTGTGATGTGCAACCTTATACCTTTCCGAACAAATGGATACACCTGAATATAGGTGTAAAAAGAAATAACTCCAACACCTCTGCAACACAGTTTTTGACATCCATGACAAGGAACAACAAGACATATATTTGCAACAATTTTTCAAGATGGAGGTTTTCTGCAAACTTCGTGTCTAAATATGTTTGGTTGCAGCTATCTATGATGATTCAGTTTAATCCATTTGGACTAGTTATAAACTTGATTTTGGAAATCTTCCAATTGTTGGTATTATTATTATTATTTTAATTTTCTTGCTAATTTTCATTTTTGTGAGTTAATTGCCTCCATCGGAGATGATGTGGTGGGTGGTTGCTTTAAGGATTCGCTCAGAAAATTTGGTAGTTTGCTGGCAGATGTTCCTTCTCATATGGTCACTGATGCAATTGATAGATTTTTGAGATTGTACATCATTTTTTACCATAATGATCATCATCCTAATGTTCCAGACTGCTCCACCTCTTGTCATTTCTTTCGAGCCACTTTCTTCTCATCATTCCATTGTGAATTTGTTGCACGTTTCAATTTTGCAAAATAGTGCCTCCTTATTAGGTGTGGTACATGTTCTAAAAATTAGATTAGAATAATAAAAAGGGTTTTAGATGATTATCAAATTTTGTTAAATCTATGTAAATAATAATGAACTGTGTTTCATATTTGCGGTGTATTGCTATATGAGAAGAATATTTGCAAAATACTTTTATTCGGAGATGTTACCTGAGCACTATGTTGGTGCTAAACCCTCTTTATAGCGTTGTATTGTATTGACCGATGTGGATTTTACAGTTTGTTCGAGTTCTTGTTATGCTCTTGGCAAAGATTGTTGGCCAAGATTTTTCTTTTGTGACAATATTTCTTAGATGTTAAAAAATAAGATTTCAATAATAAAAAAGGTGATTTACAATATAGATCATCAAATCTACAGTACTAGTTTGTGAAGCGATTGTTAAATTTATGTGGGTTTTGTTTTCAAGATATTTAAAAAAATTGAAATACTGTCATGCTTCATATGACCTGTGTATTTCTGGAAAAATATTTGCAAAATACTTTTATTTGAAGATATTATGGATAAAGATTCTTTTACTAAAATATAAAAACAAAGGAACACTTGATTTTCTGAAAATTAAAAACTTTTGAATTCAGTTGGATGGCTTTCATTCTCTCTCTGATGCTTGGAACATTGAAACTGGAAAAGCATGCAAACCAACTGAATCTAAAACTTTCTGATAAATCCTCATTGCAACCCCAACCTTCACACTATAACTAAAATGGAATAAGAGCCCATGTTGCAAAAACTATTACTCAAAGCTATTAGATTTCTACAATCTAGTTGGTTGACAGGTTTTATGTAAATATTACATCTGAAGAAAACCCTTCTCTTCCATTGAGCACCAGAAGAAAACATTCGATAAATACCAGAAAGTTTACAGAAATCTCAAGAGAAATCCCACGGCAATACTTCTTCACCATTACTCACTTCACAGTCCTCCACAGCTGACTGATGTTGGGCCAAGTTGAATAGAGTAGTGTGATGATAATCCTGCACAACATCTAATCCTTGAAGCTCACAATTAGAAGAAGGGGTCTCTTTCATCAATGTCATTTCTCCTTGTGAACAATGCACATAATTAATTTTTTCTCCTTCAGAAAAAGAGTTAAAATCAGTACCTGAATATTGGGTTGGTGCAAAACCCTCCTTTCCTTTCCCAAGCTTTTGTAAGTCTTGTATGGCAAAGGCTGAAGAAGAAGAAGAAGAGAAGAGCTCAGTATCCACTCCAAAGTTGCTTCTTTTGTCCAAAACAATGCCTCTACTTTGACAACAAGTGCTACTTAAACTGAAAAACCTAGAAAGGTGTGTTGACAATGCCTTTGCATAGTTAGGGTTGCAAATATGGGTATTCTCCATTGTAGTTTTTGGAAGAGAAGAAGAAGAAGAAGAGTTGTTCTTGTCATGAGAAGAGACGGAAGATGCAGCAGCCAGAGCTGCAATCTTAATATCTTGTGGTGAAGAAGAGGAAGGAGGAGGAGATGACTGAATGAGGTGGGGGAAATTGAGAAAGGCAGAATAACCTCTGAAGGAAAAAGCAGCAACATCATGAGCACGGGCAGCCATTTCAGGGGTGGGAAAAGAGCCCAACCAGATCCTTGAATTCTTTTTGGGTTCTCTTATTTCAGACACCCATTTCCCCCATTTGCGTTTTCTGACTCCCTTATAAACTGGATGCCTCGTTCCCTGCCCACCACATGGTGATGATGAACTTTCAGTGCATTTCTTCTCCTTCTTCTTCATCACTACACAAGTTCAGGAGATCATGGGTTTCTCTTTGCTTTTATCTGAAACCACAAGGCAACTCTTATATACACAAATATCACCAATAATTAGGTTGCTGGGCATTCCTTTGCTTTTTTAATGCATGGCCCATTTTTTCCTCTACGTCGTTTTCTTTTCCCTTCAAATGTGAAAATTTGAAATGCAAATCTGTTTCCTTGTTTTGGAACTTATGTCCTGAATTTGTGCATATTTCTTTATCCCCTTCCTTTCTCATATTGGTTGCCTGTAATTGTTTCCTTATGGATGCGTTCCCTTAGTTTTTTTTTTTTCTCTTTTTTCAAAGAATTCTACTTCTACTTTGGAAAACAGAACAGAGTTTGACAAGCGAGACAGGCTAACTATATAAAATGTAAAAGGGAATCATGACATCATAATAGAGCATAGAAAACTCAATGCCCTAAAAGTCAAAATTCGATTTCCTTCCCTTTCAAGATATTGTGTCTTGGTGAAAGAGTATCTTACTAGTTCGAGGTAAAACTTCGTATTTAAATTTTAGTATCATTTGATCAGACAAATTATGTATATAACTGTGGAGTTTGGAGAAGCAAAAGAGTGTGGAGCTGGAGAAGAAAAGAGAAAGAGTGAGCTTGATTTGGTTTGATGGTTGATTTTAGTATCAAAATTTTATTTATGTATATATTTTTTATTTCTTTATGAAAGAGTATCTTATTAGTTTGAGGTAAATTTTCATATTTCATATTAAAAGATATTATTTCATGTCATTCTAAGTTTATTATCACATCTTCTCACCACCTAAGTATATAACTGTGGAGTTGGAGAAGCAAAAGAATGAGGTTGGTTTGGTCTTGATGGTTGATTTTAGTATCAAAGTTTTATTTATTATATTTTAGCATTGCATGGAATATCATAGCACTTTTCACTCGTCATTCAATTCATTAAATATATAACATCAATACACCTTAAATGCAACAAATATCTATTAATTATCATAAATGTGTATTTTATAAACAAAAATTGATCAATAATTGAAAATATATATTTGTTATAGTTAAAATAACATATATTATATTAAATATAATATATACCCAACATAAATAGCACTAGGAAAAAAGATACCCCCACCCGTGATCAAGAGCTTACTGAGATCAAGGAGTGTTGCCCAGTTATGGAATTGTTCCAATGCTATAAGCCACGGTTAATGTTTTGACACTTGCCTCATTTTAATCATTGAAATGCTATTTTTATCTCTGATTTTTTTGTATGTTTCTAAACCTTCATGTCTTCGGCTTGTTCCCAACTCCACATAGCACTTGGAATTTTTAAAATTTGGCTTCTGAGCTCCAAATTATCACAGATTAATGTTGAGACCCAAAACACGTGTTTTCAAATCTATCATTAACCATTAACCTCTCAAAGGTTAATGATAACTTTCAAATCACGCATTTTGGAGTAGGTTAATTAACCTCTCCAAAAATGCATTTTTCTTAACCTCTTAAATAGGTTAATGATAACTTTCAAAACACGCGTTTTGGAGTAGGTTAATTAACCTCTCCAAAAACACGTATTTCTTAACCTCTATGAGGCAGTTTTTAACTTGTGTCACATGTAAGTTTTAAAACAAAGTGGCAGTTGTGATTCAATGGCATTATCAAAGAGGAGGAAAAACACTCGAGAAAGCAAGAGATATGAAGTATAATGGCAAGGATTCAGTCAAAGAAATTCTATCGGGCATGATTAAAATTGTAACAAAAGAAGAAGATATTATTAGAGCCAAATTGGGGGCTCTGTATTTTTTCCTGCGGTGAATTACAGTGAAGAAATTAGTGCAATAATTGCACGGGCGTTGTCTTGATCGTATGATGGGGGTGAGGTCATTGTTGCACATCAGCCTCATTGTTCAGAATGATATCTAGCTACGTGTGATGCATGGTTAGTGTCAATTTTGCACCCGCTTCACCTCCATGTCAAATCAAACATTTAATCGAGCATTAGAGAATTCATATAAGAGAAATAAGATAGAATTAAGCGCAAACCAAAATGGCGAAAACCTAAAAATCTAAAATGCTTCCATACATGAATCCCAAGGCTTGAGTTGCAGATATGAAAGTAAGAGTCTCCAAAGAGCTGCCAAGTCGAGCATATAAGTCTCCACTTTGAGGCGATGATTGTGTAAACGATTGATTCGCACTCGCAATGAAGGTATTGAATATCCCATGAAAAGACATAAGCCAAGTCATCTCATGCTGGTACAAAAATGTAATTAAGGAAATACACTATCTGTCTAAGGAAGAAAGTGTGGGTTGTTTGACAGAAAGCCTCGAAGGTTCATGGAAATTTAACAAGCATGGATGACACATGAAAATCATTTGACAGAATGTCACGAGTTTTGTGAAATTTATATATAGATGGACGTGATGGGTGAGCCTTCACACTAAAGGCAGAGACTTCGAAGGATTTGTTTGAATGGAAGACAGCACTAGAACAGGCTTTAGCTCAGGCACCCAATGCAGTCCTTGTTATGGGGGAGAATGGCATATTTCAAAATGACTCAGCTGATGCAACAGAAGAATCTGGAGAACATTGGAGGGACAAGCGGCCTATGAAGTCTTTAGTTGTGGGCAGGCCGATTCTTCTTGCATTGGAGAATATCGATGGAAGTCCTTCTTTCCTAAAGAAAGCTTTATGCTTCATTGAGCAATATTAAGTTAAAATAGAAGGTATTTTGCATTAGTCTGCAGATGTTGATGAGGTGGATCATCGGGTCCATAAATATGAGCAAGGAAAGAATAAATTTTCACCAAAAGAAGATGCTCACGTTGTGGGTGACTGCATCAAACATGTGTTGAGGGAGCTACCATCATCACCAATACTAGTCCCATGCTATACTCCACTACTTGAAGCACATAGAATGGAAAGCCAGGACGCTCGGATTGGCACATTTCCTAAGCCAAATTGCCGATTACCGCAAAAGGTTTTGAAGATTATGCATGTTGTGTCATCACATATGCCACAGAACTAGACGACAGCATCTGCAGTTGCAGCTTGTAGGGCATCTTTGCTCCTAAGGCCTCTTTTGGCAGTGAGAGCTCAACTGATGATGAAGTATTGCAGATACAAGAAGATGGATTTCATGATGCACAGAATGACCTTGAGGCTGAGGAGGGGCCTTCTTTGAGAGAGATTGTTGAGTATTATATCGATGATAGGTGGAACAAGAGCGCCACTCAAACAACAAAAGCCATTGCAGAAGTGGAGAAGCCATTGCCAGAGAAAAAGATTATAGTTTTCGATGACGACGAGGAGGTGTTGTCTGCCCATGATATTATTCAATCAATGGGGTGCAGTTCATTACAGTGCAGTAGAATAATGGATTCAAATTCTTGGGGTGAGAGCATAAAATGCATGAAGAAATGTCCTCCTCCACAATCCATGATAACCCAAATGGGCATTACGAAAAATCAGTGCATATCGACATTACAATACCTCACCTTAAAGAAGAAGAGAAGAGCAATGGTGATATGAAGATGCAACATGAAAGTACATACAACATAGCAAAAAGTGGTGAACCATTTGCCACCTTTCCTTCACTTGTGATTAAGATGTAGGCATATTGGAGCATCCTGTAGATGGTATACATGAACTTGGGAAGGTCGTTGTGTTTGAACTTTAGCTCACATATAATCTATCAGGGATCAATAAGGATCGATTATTCAATCATCCCCTCAAAATATTTAAGGTTCAAGGTTCAGAGCATATAGGTTAATTTTGTTGAGGTTAATTAACCTCACCCAAATCACGTATTTGGGAGGTGGTTATTAACCACGAAGAGATATTTATTAACCTCTGTGTCTATATAAGGACACCTATTGGCTTTGTAAAGGGAATTTTTGGCTTTGGAAAAAGGGAGCACTATGCCAAAATTTTGGTTAGGAGATGATATTTGGAAAGTATGTACATATTTTGTCTTTGTAATCAAAAATTCCTATTAGGTTCTTGGTGCAAGAAAATAAAGGAACGTGCAATTTGAGTTCTCTTCTTCTGAATCTAAATTGTTAGAAATGTTGATTCTCTTTGTAGTGAGCATGCTCATGATATGGCGTAGATGTTTATGAATCTATGGATCAGCATTGTGCTAGTAATAGTTTTCAAGCGTAGATCTTGATTGTTGTTATTAGCGGTTTTAATTTAGTAGTTCGGGAAAGCCTTGGAGTCATGTGGTGCATTCTTCATCATGAGCTTTCTCACCTTTTAATTTTGTATTTATTCGAAAAGCTTTAAAATTATATCATACGAGGGAGCTGCCCCTCTAGACACAGAGGAAGGCTACATACCAAGGGCCTATCCAACTGTTGTGAACGGTTTGCCACACACTCCATTGGGAAAATTCTACTGTGACAAATATGTTTACCAACAGATTTTTGGCGACTCCGCTGGGGAGACTGAACAAGAAAGATTAACAATCGCCTGTAATGAAGCACAATGGTGCTACCACATGAGAACATTTTTTCAGTTCTCCAACCAAACCTTGGCTTCCAAGACTCCCAAGAGGATATTATTTTAGACTTGAACACTCTAGCCTGGAGGTGTAGACGAAGTGCTCAACAATACCATCTAGTGAATCAAGTTCTTGAAGAAGAAGAAGAGTTTGAAGAAATCTTGCGAAGGGCTCCTATTGGTCAAAACGTTGTAGTCATAGAAAGAATCGTAGTCATTTCAAGAAGAAATAGGCAAAATCTTGGTCACATCCAAAACCAAGTGAACAATAATCAATAACATGGTTGATAAAAGGGACCTTCCCTGGAATGAAGGTTGGCAACTCTATTTTAAAGATTGATTATCGGTGACTCTATTTGAAGGTGGAAATTCAGAATTATGGTTTGGTGCAAAAGAAAAGTTGAAAGTGACAGTGATAGCGATAGTGATGATGAATACTTTTCACATCCCAAGAAATAGATTCCTGATGAGACTCTGCAAGTTGAATTTTTGAAGAATTTCTATGGCAGTAGGAGGCTAGATCCTAAAATGGTTCATCCCCACTTACTTCAAGTTTTTCAAAAGATTGAAGAAGAGGATGGAAAGGATTATGGTTTTCTTTTTCATGATTAAGAATTCTTTTTGGAAAAAGATTTAGTGTATAAAGATAAAGAAGTCTTTGCTGAAGAATGTGCTTCATCTAAACCAACAATGAGGAATACTAAAAATGTCTCTCATGAACCTGTCTCTTAGCAAAATCAGATTTTTATTGATCCTAAGCAGGCTTGCTTCTTGAAGAGTTTCTACAGTGGATGGAAACTAGATCCAAAAAAGATTCATCCATCTTTGCTCCAAACTTTGCAAAAGATAGAAGAAGAAGAGGGTAACGATTATCAATTTTTCTCTCGCAAGCCCAAATCATTTTTAGAAATAAGTTCCACATGTGATTATAAGGACTTTTATTAGAAAAATGATTCATGTGACTCAAATATGGATAATGGTGGTCAAACAAGTTTCCCAACACTTGCACCTATTTCTCATCGAAATCATGCTTACATTGATCCTAATCAGGTGGAATTCTTAAAAAGCTTCTATGGCAATGCATGCTTGGATCCTGACAAAGTACATACTTCTTTACTTCACACACTGCAAGAACTTGAAAAAGAAGACCCATGCAAGAATTATTTTATTGGTAGTAGAACATCTCCCAATACAAATGTTAGAAAAGACTCATCTAATTCTTCATGCATGAAAGAAGACAGTGATTCTACGTCTAATGATGGAGATGGTTGGGAAATAAAGTCTATTGGAAAAGATGGGTTTGCTAATGTATCAAGGCATGACTGTAAAAATTTTCAAACCAAGGAGAGAGTATTCCATCATCTCAATCCTAATGAGAAAGAAATAGAAATATCAGAATCTCAAGAAACTATGCAACATATGATTGATGATGAGGAAAATGTGGATCAAGGTGAATTTCATACAACTTTTATTCCTTCTTGGTGCCTCGATGTTTCAGATGATGACTTCCTATGTGGAGAAAATATTCCAAATCATCCTTCGATGACCATTCATGATGATGAATCTATTGATGATATTGATACTTTAGATGTCATAGAGCAATCTGAAACTACTACCATTGATGGAGATAAAAGCAGCCATGAACTTCTACAAATATTTACTTTCCCTGAGGAAATGAAGACCTTTACATTTGATGATATTGATGCACTTGTGATTAAATGATCGACTGATGAAAAAGTTATAAATCAGCTTCTAGTGGAAGAAGATGAACCGTGTAACCTTAATTCTTTATCATGCATGCCAACTTTCACACTTCATGAAAGATGTCTTGGAGAAAAAATGATGATTCAAGAGGGGATAGATATCATTGAACATATTGAATATGAAAGCTATATGAATATGAAGACAATTTCCTCTATTCCAATAGAAGTGAAATTAAATTCCAATGGATCATTCAAAGTTCCAAGGAAATCCTCTTTTTGAGTCTTTTCATCAAATAGGAAATTCTATGCTAAAGAACTACTATGAGAAGAATAACCATGATGAAGAAAGTAATGAGTTAGCAGGGGATCTCATGGAGGAATCTAGTGAAGAAAACTCTTATGATGTATTTACTCCAAGATTGTGTTCAAAATCTTTGGATGGTAAATTTCTCTATGAAGGTAATGTTTACTTAAATCCTTTATTCATAGAGAAAGGAATTTCTATTGATGATTCTCAAGTTGGTATTCGAAGAAAAGGTTTGATGGCTATAACTCCTCAAGTTGCTTCACACCATAGATTATATGAAGGAAATACAATATGAGGTTTGATATCTTTGAGTCTTAATCACCAGAAGGATCTTCAAAAGGAGGATTTTGATATTAATGGAAGGGAAATTGAAGTGATGACCAACCATGTTGACCATGATATCAGTATAACTTCGGAGTACCTAAGACTTCAAGATGATCTTTTGGAAGATAAGGAAGAAGAAATGGATCATGAGAAGATTCAATATAATATTGATGTGCATCTAAGTTGGAATAATTTTACAGAAGATTCAACCAAGATCGTGGTAATGAAAAAATAAGAGGGTTCACCAAGCACAGGAAAAGATTAGAAATGCATTCAGAAACTTGAGAATCTTATACTTCAACTCTTTGAAAATGAAATTATCAATGACATGCAATAGGAAGCAGAGTTGATTTCTAAGTTTGAGATTTTTGATGAAACCTAGTTATTTGGATATACTTTTTCATCCAGAGATATATGGCATGCTAGGAATCTCAGAGTTAGAATTCAAGGCGCACACTTATATTCGAACTCATGGAAGCTTAAGAATTTTCATATGTTGGTACACCATGGTATTTATTTTCCCCAGTCAGTGAATGGATTTGCATGATTATACCTTGAGTCACTGGAGGTAGGGAAACCTACCTTGTATATAGTCTACTTAGGAGTTTTTGTTGTGCCTAGTTTGCTTTCAGTTGTCTGGTTTTTGGTGCTAGTTTTCTCCCTTTTGCAAAGTGATCCCTCAAGTGACTCTATAGCCCCAATGGATAAGGCATTGTTTTAATTATTCTAGATTTGAGCTTCGTCCTTGTTATTCCTTGTCCCCAGTCAGAGCTAGTTATTGCTCGGTTATAGAATTGTTCCAATGCTATAAGCCACGGTTAATGTTTTAACACTTGCCTCATTTTAATCATTGAAATGCTATTTTTATCTCTGATTTTTTTGTATGTTTCTAAACCTTTATGTCTTCGGCTCGTTCCCAGCTCCACACAGCACTTGGAATTTTTAAAATTTGGCTTCTGAGCTTCAAATTATCACAAGTTAATGTTGAGACCCAAAACACGTGTTTTCAAATCTATCATTAACCATTAACCTCTCAAAGGTTAATGATAACTTTCAAATCACGCATTTTGGAGTAGGTTAATTAACCTCTCCAAAAATGCATTTTTCTTAACCTCTTAAATAGGTTAATGATAACTTTCAAAACACGCATTTTGGAGTAGGTTAATTAACCTCTCCAAAAACACATATTTCTTAACCTCTATGAGGCAGTTTTTAACCTATGTCACATGTAAGTTTTAAAACAAAGTGGCAATTATGATTCGATGGCATTATCAAAGAGGAGGAAAAACACTCGAGAAAGCAAGAGATATGAAGTATAACGGCAAGGATTCAGTCAAAGAAATGCTATCGGGCATGATTAAAATTGTAACAAAAGAAGAAGATATTATTAGAGCCAAATTGGGGGCTCTGTATTTTTGCTTGCGGTGAATTACAGTGAAGAAATTAGTGCAATAATTGCACGGGCATTGTCTTGATCATATGATGGGGGTGAGGTCATTGTTGCATATCAACCTCATTGTTCATAATCATATCCAGCTACGTGTGATGCATGGTTAGTGTCAATTCTGCTCTCGCTTCACCTCCATGTCAAATCAAACATTTAATCAAGCATTAGAGAATTCATATAAGAGAAATAAGATAGAACTAAGCGCGAACTAGAATGGTGAAAACTTGAAAATCTAAAATGCTTTCATACATGAATCCCAAGGCTCAAGTTGCAGATATGAAAGTAAGAGTCTCCAAAGAGCTGCCAAGCCAAGCATATAAGTCTCCACTTTGAGGCGATGATTGTGTAAATGATTGATTCGCACTTGCAATGAAGGTATTGAATATCCTATGAAAAGACACAAGCCAAGTCATCTCATGCTGGTACAAAAATGTAATTAAGGAAATACACTACCTGTCTAAGGAAGAAAGTGTGGGTTGTTTGACAGAAAGCCTTGAAGGTTCATGGAAATTTAACAAGCATGGATGACGCATGTAAATCATTTGACAGAATGTCACGAGTTTTGTGAAATTTATATATAGATGGACGTGATGGGCGAGCCTTCAAACTGAAGGCAGAGACTTTGGAGGATTTGTTTGAATGGATGATAGCACTAGAACAATCTTTAGCTCAAGCACCCAATGCAATCCTTGTTATGGGGCAGAATGGCATATTTCGAAATGACTTAGCTAATGCAACAGAAGAATCTGGAGAACATTGGAGGGATACGTGGCCTGTGAAGTCTTTAGTTGTGGGTAGGCTGATTCTTCTTGCATTGGAGAATATCGATGGAAGTCCTTCTTTCCCGAAGGAAGCTTTATGCTTCATTAAGAAATATTAAGTTAAAATAGAAGGTATTTTGCGTCTGTCTGCAGATGTTGATGAGGTGGATCATCGGGTCCATAAATATGAGCAAGGAAAGAATAAATTTTCACCAAAAGAAGATGCTCACGTTGTGGGTGACTACATCAAACATGTGCTAAGGGAGCTACCATCATCACCAGTGCTAGCCCCATGCTATACTCCACTACTTGAAGCACATAGAATGGAAAGCCAGGAGGCTCGGATTGGCACATTTCCTAAGCCAAATCGCCGATTAGCACAAAAGGTTTTGA
Source organism: Cupressus sempervirens (assembly GCA_028749045.1). Classification (NCBI taxonomy): domain Eukaryota; kingdom Viridiplantae; phylum Streptophyta; class Pinopsida; order Cupressales; family Cupressaceae; genus Cupressus; species Cupressus sempervirens. Next base: position 818,187,818 of record CM053791.1, on the reverse strand, counting down.
AGATGATGCATGTTGTGTCATCACATACGTCACAGAATCGAACAAAAGCATCTACAGTTGTAGCTTGTAGGGCATCTTTGCTCCTAAGGCCTCTTTTGGCAGTGCGAGCTCAACTGATGATGAAGTATTGTAGATACAAGAAGATGGATTTCATGATGCACAGAATGACCTTGAAGCTAAGGAAGGGCCTTCTTTGAGAGAGATTGTTGAGTATTGTATTAGTGACAGGTGGAACAAGAGTGCCACTCAAACAACAAAAGCCATTGCAGAAGTGGAGAAGCCATTGCCAGAGAAAAAGATAATAATTTTCGGTGACGAGGAGGAGGTGTTGTCTACCCATGATATTATTCAATCAATGGGGTGCAATTCGTTACAGTGCAGTAGAATAATGGATTCAAATTCTTGGGGTGAGAGCATAAAATGCATGAAGAAATGTCCTCCTCCACAATCCATGATAACCTAAACGGGCATTATGAAAAATCAATGCATATCGACATTACAATACCTCACCTTAAAGAAGAAGAGAAGAGCAATGGTGATATGAAAATGCAGCGTGAAAGTACATACAGCGTAGCAAAAAGTGGTGAACCATTTGCCACCTTTCCTTCACTTGTGATTAAGATGTAGGCATATTGGAGCATCCTATAGATGGTATACATGAACTTGGGAAGGTCATTGTGTTTGAACTTTAGCTCACATATAATCTATCAGGGATCAATAAGGATTGATTATTCAATCATCCCCTCAAAATATTTAAGGTTCAAGGTTTAGAGCATATAGGTTAATTTTGTTGAGGTTAATTAACCTCACCCAAATCACGTATTTGGGAGGTGGTTATTAACCATGAAGAGGTAGTTATTAACCTTTGTGTCTATATAAGGACACCTATTGGCTTTGTAAAGGGACTTTTTCGATTTGGAAAAAGGGAGCACTATGCTAAAATTTTGGTTAGGAGATGATATTTGGAAGCTATGTACAGATTTTGTCTTTGTAATCAAAAATTCCTATTAGGTTCTTGGTGCAAGAAAATAAAGGAACGTGCAATTTGAGTTCTCTTCTTCTAAATCTAAATTGTTAGAAATGTTGATTCCCTTTGTAGTGAGTGTGCTCACAATATGGTGTAGATGTTTATGAATCTGTGGATCAGCATTGTGCTAGTAATAGTTTTCAAGCGTAGATCTTGATTGTTGTTATTAGCAGTTTTAATTTAGTAGTTAGGGAAAGCCTTGGAGTCATGTGGTGCATTCGTCATCATGAGCTTTCTCACCTTTTAATTTTGATTTGATATTTATTTGAAAAGCTTTAAAATTATATCATACGAGGGAGCTGCCCCTCTAAACGCAGAGGAAGGCCGCATACCAAGGGCCTATCCAACTGTTGTGAATGGTTTGCCACACACTTTTTTGGGAAAATTCTACTGTGACAAATCTGTTTACCAACAAGGAGGCGGCAAGCAAGTTGACTGAGCTCGAGATCAACACTGCTGAAATGTTAAGAGACATTGTTTGAGTGCCCTGGCCTTTTGTGGGCTGTCCTGGTTTTTTGGCATCTCTCCATGGCTTTTTCCTATTTTTTTCTTTTTTAAGGAGTTCTTCTTTTTGTTTAGGGTCTCTGTAGCCTTTTTCGTTGCACTGTTTGACTGTACTTTCTTTGTTCAGGTTTCAGGGTCCTTTTAAAGCCTATTTTCTTTAATCAAAAACATATATTATATTAAATATAACTTATACCCAACATAAATGAACCAATACATGTGTAATCAACATCTTTTTAGTACTTGCTGGTAGGCTAAGTACTATTGTGATACTTTTTGGATTTTATTCTTTAACGAGTGATTAAAAAGTTTTTGATTTCTATGACTTAAAATTAATTGATTTTAAAAAAATATGTTGCATAACATAGATGCATGATTATTAACATTAAAATTTTAAGAAATTATTTTTCTAAGATTTGATTGGTTGAATCTCTTATATTGGAGAGTTAGTTTTTATTCAGGTAATATGATTCATTTATGTTTAATAATTTTTAATATAAATGATTTGGTTCAATTTTTTTATATTTTAATATTCTACTTTTTTATAATATAATATTTGTAATTCAATTAAAAATACTAAAAATATATCTTTAGTATATTATATAATAATTTAAGAAAAACTATTATATATTATTATTATTTATATTTTAATATTATAAAAATATTATTATTATTTATTTTAATATATTTCTAATACAATATTATTAGATGACATATATACAATAGAACATATATATTAATAATTATATTTATAAATAAAATTATAATTATAATTAATTAAATTTAGAGAACATTAAAATAATTTAATTATTTTAATATTAAAATATTTTTGTTAATATAAAAGTGTGTTAGTCTTTTCTCTTATCATATCATACTTTATATTATGCCTTAAAAATTTTTAAACTAAATAATAATTATGGAATTGTTTGAATTATTTGAATTTTAATTTAATATACAAGTTAACTCTTTTATTATTTAAAATGTGAAGTGATGAAAATCTTAGTTTATTTATCCTTGAATTTTTATGTACTCAATCCAAGATTTAAACTATTTACCCAAGTACACACTACTACTTGTGACACTTGTTAGTATTTGTCAAAGTTTTCTTAACAAGTTCTTAATAAATCTTATTCCAACCAATTATCATTAAAAAAATTTATTCATAAAAGGTTTTTTTTTTAATTTAATTTAAATGTGTGAATTTTTTAAGTAATGAATTGATTAAAAACAATTTTAAAAAATTAAAAAAGAAATAAGTATTTAAAAAATGATATAAATAATGTAATATTTTTATTTTTCTATAATAATGCAAATTTATTATTATTATTTTATTATAAAATTATGTTTGATAATTTTATTTATATATTAAAACAAATTATTGATGTATTTATTATTTTATATAATATTTTTCTTATTTGAATTTTAAAATTATATATTATTAGATTGAATATTATAATTTTAACTATATCAAATATTATATTATGGTTATATTATTTTTTCTAATTATAACTAATTATTGGGCAAATACTAGTCATTAGGTGGCACTTTTTTATTAAGTATATAATTCTTTAAATGACACACTAATAGTAGATAACAATGATAATTTTATTTGGAAAAAAATGTTATTTATTTGGGTTGTTAATGAATTCTTTTTATATTTTAATACAACATTTGCTATAGGCTCTCATGTGTTCAAGTATTGATTGATTTTGACCAACATTTGAAATTTTCTTTTAATTTAGACTTAGATTATTTAATTACAGTATCTAGTATAAATGTATTGCAAGATTGGACAATATAATTATAAGTTGGTGTACAACTATTAGCCCCTCTCTCTATAAAGTTATCATACTTTCATTATTTTTTAGGTTGTTCTTAAAACTAATATTTCATTTTAAAAATGCTAAATTTTGGGGTTTTAGAATAACTTCTAGCTATACTTAATCAAAGACTCCTTAAAATTTTAGTTCAAAGATATTTCTTAAAAAATAGGTAGCTTTGATATTTTGCCTCTTAAAATATGTAGCTTTGATCTTTAAATAGATATGTTATGTGATAGAGGATTGATGTATCCTTAATAATAAGAAGTTTGAAGTTCATTGCTCTAAGTATTAGAAAAGTCTATAGGTTGGATAACAAACATTATTTTTCTTTTCGTTCACATGTAACATTATATTGCTAATAGTGGGTGATGTTAATTCTTTGACTTGATGACTAGACAACAGTAGTATTAATTCTTTTGAAATTAATAATAAGTGAAATTGATTAGTTCTTAAGACTTAGACAAATGCATTTCAATGATATGTCAAAGTTATTAGTATTAGTATGATTGTTTCTTGTTACAAAATTGTTTAAAACATATTTTTGTGCAAAATGTTTTACGTAAAATATGATTCTCATAAGAATTGAGTTTGTTGTTGTTAGCATAGTGAAGAATTGGTTGTTGCTACCATAATCAGCTAGAACGATCACTTCACTTCCATGACTTGTATGCTCTTAACACAAAATCTTCTTGGTCATATGTTCTATAGTTTCTAATGATGCAATATTGCTTGCCTACATCACAATGACAAGATTTGGGATAATTTGTTTGCAAGGGCCTTCTATGGCCCAACTGTGGCCAAGAGATGAATTATCATGGGCTCACATATGGTCATAGTTACTCACTTTGTTTTGGTATCTTGTGAATTGATCAAGGCCTTAGATTTAATTAAAGCCATGAGGAAACAAAGGACTATAGGCATAGCACAATTATTTAAAATTAGAATGTGAGGAAATTTATTGTGTTCTTTGATTGACAGACACAAATATTTTGATGGAGAATTTTTATTTTCTTTCCTTAATTATTTGTAGATAAAAATTTGATCTAACAATTTGCAAGTTCTAGGGAAACAAGACTTTATGCATATACTAAAGTATGTTTCTCTTTTCAAGGTTCTTACTAAAAATTTAACCTCATATTTTGCTTTTCAAGTGTGTATTTTATAGATATTATTGCATATATATTAGAACTATTTGGGAGAGTTTTCCCTTTTAACTATGTCATCAATTATGAATGACACTATATTAAATTCTATAGTTCAAAATTGAAGGAACATATCCAATATTACATGGATCATCTAGAAGAGATCAACAAGCCTTCAAAAGTGAAGGCATGGGTTTCTAAAGTGAAGGGTGTTATTATGGACAATATTGAGAAGGTAAGCCTACTTGGTCGAATGCAATATGGTATAAATGTAATTTTAGAGTCTATTTCTCAATATATCAGGAAATTATTGTTAGCGTGAGTTGTGATATTTTCTTCTATAGTTATGTCATTTTATTTTTTTAATATTCATACAATATTTTCAAAGTACAAAAACTATGTGTTGGGAGCACAAATATTATAGAAGAATCATACTCAAAAGAATGCCATGGAAGTCACTGGTAAAAGACTAGAACTAAATCACCAATCTAAGCATGGGAATTTTTTTATGCCTGTAGTGTAATTTCTTTTTTTGGCTTGGGCACATCTAGACACTGAACTTGTGAAGTGTGTGTGTGTGTGTGTGTGTGTGTGTGTGTGTGTGTGTGTGTGTGTGTGTGTGTGTGTGTGTGTGTGTGTGTGTGTGTACATATATGTATGTGTGTATACATACACACATACATATATGTACACACACACACACACACACACATATTTGTATATGTAAGCCTATACAAAGCATATAAAATTAGTTATTTCTTTTTTTATTCTCCTTGTGCTCTCTTTTATCCTGATGACAGATCACAAAGTGTTATTTAAAATACTAATGCAAAAAAATCACACAATGGCATCCAAAAAAATATTTATGTTAGTAAACAGATATGTCCTACAATTAAATACAAAGAATAACTCAAAATGCCGAAACAGGAGAACAACTACCACTAACTGTTGGAAATACTATCATGAATTGATAGCTTTCCTCTGAATTGAGAGGTACAGCTCCCTCTTAGAGAGATATTCAAGGAATTTAAATAGCCAGTTATGTATTTTACTGGAAGACACAAAGGTTTTCTAGCATTTACCCATCACTATGGGAGAAATACAGTTATAAGATTTATAAATTGGACAATGACGAAAGAAAAATGAACAAACAGCCACATGACCATCTATCCAGTCTTTTATATCACAGGGGAAGTGCAAAGAAACCTTATTTTGTTCTGTTGACTATGAATGATAATGCAGAACTGCACCTAAAACATGAAAGAAATGACTACATAACCATTTTCAATCCAAGAAAATTGTATTCAAACATTAGAATTTAATATATGAAACTCTCTTTTATTTCAGATGCATAACAAAATAATAGCAATATCATTTTATCCCTGTCATTACAGTCAAGTTGCAAAAAGAATAAAAATAAAACTTCTATTCCTCCTCCCTATTACAATCACTACACATAAAAATGTATTCTCTCCTTCCTATAGCTGTAGAACTACTGGTGAAGAGAAAAGCCCCCACCACATTTGAAACTTGCAATAAATAACATCTTTGGGTTGTGTTTTGATTTCTATAACCATTTCTTGAAAATCAGTTTAATCATTCTTGTGAATAATCTTCTTCTTATCACTTTAGAATATTTAATAGTTGATCCATTTTAAAGTTTCATAAATTATAGAAAATCTATTTACCAAATTTAAAATGATTCTCATGTGCATTCTTGGACAGGTGGCATATGTTGGTAATAGATTGTTGTCATGATCTTGTGACTATCATTGGTAATTTATATACTGCTACACTTAAACAATCATAACTTTTTATCCGCGATAGATTTTGCAAAAATTCTTAGAGAGAATTTAGATAACTGGATTTCCTCAAACATATCTGAAATTCAACTCAATCCAACAATCGGATTAAAAGTTGTGGCCCCCTCAACATGAATGTTTTTCTTACTACAGCACATTTGTATTTGCTAGTATGTTGACAGATCCGTATACAGTCCATTATAAATTTTGACCTTGGCCAAATTTTGAAGATCACTCTAGTGAAGATATAGAAAACTAGCCTCTTAAAAACATATCCAAAAATTGGGCAAATCCAACTGTGGGGTAAAATGTTATGGCCCCCAAACTGGGATTGGTTTTTCTGACTGTAGAAAATCTGTGATCATATTTTAATCAGCAAAATCATTTTTTTGTTGCTCCAACTTTATAAACTAATAGATGGTGAACACTTCATGCTATTTTTTATCATTTGATTTATGCTATTAGCATTTGGTAGGGAAAATATCATAACATCTTTATTAAAGAAAATGTTGACATCCGATGGCATCCCCAAGATCAACCATATAGAATCATGAAAGATCATTCAGTGATTAGCAAGATGGGGTCCAAGGTGAAGTGTCTTAGACATGTGGGTCTTTAAACCTTAACATAGGAGAGCACCCTTGTATTTTAAGAGTCCCAATTAAATTGAATTTCTCTTTTTAAACTAAGCATGGCTGAAATCTCATTCTTCATTAGAATATTCCTCACACTGAAATGAGAAATCACCATTATTTGCATCTTGGAATGTATTGATAATTGAGCCCTTCAGACTCGAAGCTTGATTTTGAACTAAAACCTTACACTTAAACTTGAGCTTGAGAACCTCTTTGAAATCCTTGAATCTACACTTGTGATCTTGCATTTTGAGCTTGAACTGAGACTTCTGAAAATTGAAACTTGGTCTTGGAGTTGGACTCAAACTTGAAGTTGAAGTTGAAGTTGAACTTTGAAATATTTGGTTCAAGTTCAAGTTCAACTTGAACTTGAGATGTTGCCTTTCATTTTATTTTTTTGGAAATCCTTTCAACTTTTTCAAAAGCTCAGGTTTGATGATCTTTAAAAAAAATTACCTATAGAGAGTTAGTTATTTGACCAAAATATTCTATCAGTAAAACCTTCAACTTGAAGTTGACCTTAGGAACATTCAAGTTGAAGTTAAGTTTCACACATTATCGACTGAAATACTAGTATCATAAAGACTGCAACCTTTTTATGACCTTGGACAGAACTTGAACTTAGGAAACTTCAACTTCAACTTTTACCTAGACGAAATAATTGACCTTTAGAGAAAAGAATAATATAAGTGTAACAAGCTAGATATTTCATGGATTGTGGAGATATGTTAGCGTTAAGAGCACATAAGTCTGAATAACTATGTGAGATACATATAATATAAATAAATTCAAATGCCATAAAAATATATCCCATGTAGAATAAAACATCTTCAATCTTCAGCAAGGGGCTAAGGAAAACCTGTGAATACAAAATTTTATATACATTTTTCAAATTAAAGATCAAAAGCTATAGTTCTGACAAGGTCTATTTAGGAAGAAATTTTCCAAAGACTTGAAAGGGAGTTAATGTAATTATACAAGCATTTGATAACATAGTGTAAAATGGCTAAGGAGGTTGTGTAAGATCAAGCGATGTGATGTGATGTGTATGGGAAAGTTATTATATTGTACCATTTGAATTTTTTCATCTATAGTATGTGACTAGAAATCTTCAATGTGATCAAAGACTAGGGTGTTTGAATAACAAATGGTTAATGAGTTTTTGTTAAAGGAATATGGAATTTTCAACAAAATATGGAGTCATCATTGGTAGGTTTAGTTAGGTATAAAGGTTGAACTTTAGAGAAAAATGAATAGTGTGATAATCAAGTGTTTATTAAGACTAATTATGAGTCATGATTAGTTATTTAAATATATTTTTACAATGGTGATGTGTAATTAATATGTTGATTGATATTTCTGACTATATGATGTATAACATAAGGAGAAATATACATCATGTAGATAGAGGAAATTTAGCTATTTCTAAGTACAATAATCAATTATACTTCCATCTAAGAAAAAAGGTACAGTAATTATATATAGAAACTAGGTATAAATCACTAAAGAAATGATTAGGATTAACTCAAAATATAAGAACCAAGATGATGCAAAAAGTTACACATTGTATGATCATTCTTTAAAGGGTGCTAGCTCAATGCAAGAGCACATGCTTTACAAATAGATGGATGGTGGTTTGATTCCATCATGCCCTATTATGACCAAATGCACTATTAAATATACTACTAAATATTTGATCAGATATACTACTGGACATGATACTAAATATATCACTAAACATGTGGCTAAATATACTAAATATGTGACCAAATTTATGATTAAATACACTACTAAATATGTGACTAAATCAACTATCAAATATACAACTAAATATGTGATTAAGCATACTACTAAATATGTGACTAGCAACACGATTTAATCAACTACTAAATCAATTACTAAATATAGTACTAAATATACCACTATATATACTACTAAATATACCACTAAATCAATGGTCAAATAAATGACTAAAATTGATTGGTGGTAAATTTAGTAGTGTTATAAATGATCTTAGAGAAGATTAAATAGATTTTAGATCTGAGATGGAGTTGATGAAAAATGAGATCATGAGGGCCATAGCTAGTGTACCTCTGCATGTGGTGATTGAAGATGATTATGAGTAAGTTGTTGTAGACATTGAGGTTGTTGGATCAAGTGGTGAAGATAGAACCGATCATGTGGAGAGATCTATAGAAGACTAAATTGGTTGATCAGATAGTTCTGACACTCAGTTGAAGCTAAAGCACAAAATGGATGTTTCTAAATTTTCATATACTTTCAATCATGAAGACATGATTGAGAGGATTGGTGAATTGGAAGACTACTTTGAGTTAGAGGATATTGGTGATCTATTTGGCACAAAAAAAAATGAAAGGAAATGTTTCTCTTTGGTGGAAATAATTACAAAGAGATAGAGACAAAGAAGGTGAAATGAAGATCACTAGATGGAGATTGATGGTGACAAAACTCAAGGTTAAGTTCATTCCTGATGATTATGAACTTGAGTTGTTTAAGAGATTGTAAAAAATGAAATAGAAGGATATGTCTATGAAGGATTATACTAAGGATTTATACAAGTTGACTATTTGGTCTGAGCATAGAGAATTTTCTAAGGAGAAGGTGGCTCAATACATTAATGGCTTGAGATTCAATATTCAGGATGAGATTGGTATGATGAATATTTCTTTGATTGAGGAGGCTTATAAGTACACTTTGAGGGTAGAAGATAAGTTGAAGATGAGAAATCAAGGTAATTCCCACAAGAAAGAGAAGTAGGATCACCTGACAAAGGGTAAACTGAGTGCAGAAGATGAACCAAAACTTGTTGAGATGAGGAAGAGATAAAGTAAGGTTTCCTTTAAAGTTAATTTTTTTCATTGTGGTGAAGAATGTTATAGAGCTTATGAATTTTCCCAAAAGGCTAGTAATATGAGAGATGTTGTGGTGAATAAAGTTGAATACTGTGTCAATGAACCTAAGCAAGAAGGGGAGAATTTGTTAACTTAGCAAGTAGTATTTGGTAAGAGGACACTAGAACCTTGTCAAAGGAGTAATTTGTTTAAGACTCATTGTAAGTCAGGTGGTAAAATCTGTAATGTGATTATGGATGGTGGTAGTATGGATAACCTTTTTGTTGAGGAGATGATTTAGAAACTTGGTTTCAAGAGAATGAGACATCCTTGTCCTTATAGGATTGGTTGGATTCAAGATGAACATGCTTTGGAAGAAAGGGAGCAATTTCTTGTTGATTTTTAGATTGGGCAGTATAAGGATCAAGTGTTGTGTGATGTTATGGACATGATTAGTTGTCACATATTGCTTGGTAGACCTTGGCAGTATGATTTCAAGGCTATGCATGATCCTGTCAAGAATGTGATTACTATTGAGAAAGATGGCAGGAAGCATTCCTTGATTCCTTTGTAGAATGAAGAACTCAGTAGGAGGAACCTGAGTATTGGTAGCCGAGTTGAGTTGTAGGATTTGGAGAGAGTTATAGATCAGCATGGAAAGAAAACCTATGGAACACCGAGGATGGATGTGAAGAAATAGAGAAATAAGTTGTCTATTGTTGGAAAGGATTCATAGAAATGAAAAAAGGGAAAGAGTGTGCACATGTTGAAGATCTAGAGGAAATGTATTTGAAAAAAAATGCTGGTATTAATGTGTTCAATCCTACAAGATGTTCTTCCATCTACTAGGAACATGTTTTCTCACATGGGGTGTTTGATGTAGGAGCATCCTAGGGTAATTGGAAATTTTGCATGTTGGAGGGATTTTGGCTTTGGAGTTGAAGGAGCTCGGTCATTGAAGAAGCTTGGTCACTATGTTGTTTGGCACTCACTATAGTGCTCAATGTATGTTTGTTGTTTGGCACCTATGGAACTCAAAAATGCGTGTGGGAGCTCGGTCATGCTTGCTGATTTTGGTGATGCTTGGCAGTTTGGTCTTGTTGAACAAAGTTCTTACAAATTTGGATCCATCAACTTCAAGCATTTAATGCATGTGGCATGAGATCATGATGTGGAGTAATCGTGGGAGTTTGTGTTGACCTATTTGGGTCTTGGTTATTTTTCCTAGATGTATTTAATAGGTGTTGTAATCCTTCTAAGCTATTTGGTATTTAATATTTGTTGCAAGCCAACTTGTGGCTTAATTATGCATTTAATTTAAGGGTTTATTTAATTTGTAAATTAATACACTAAATTGTGGCTTAGTTGGGTATAAGTAAGGGGTCTTGTGGAGTCTTGAATCACTTTCATTCAGCATGGAGAAGAGGAGTAGTTGAGGGAAGCGAATTTTGAGCAAAGCTAGTAGCTAAGTATGGGCTTAGGAAACAAGGAGATTGCTTGGAAATTTTTGAGCATAATTTTAGATCTTGGTGGAGGTTTCTAAGAGTGTTGTTGTATTACAGATCTAGACTAGCTAGGGTTTGGGTTAGACTTTGACGGATCTTGCACAATTGCTATTGTAATTACTTTGTATTTGGTCATAACTCGGAAGGCCTTATAGTCGAACATGTTGAATGAAAATATTATGATTCTATTATAAGAATTGGCATTTTTGTGGATCTAAATCTATGTCTTATTTTTTATATTCCATTGTGTGATTATTTGTTGGGGGCTAGGTTGATATCTCCTTTGGGGATTCTCCTGCATTGCACTGCATAAATGACAAAGGACAAATTATCTTAGAACCCAAGGTTATTCTAGATACCTAGGAAAGGAAATTGAGGAATAAAGTTATTACAAAGTATTTATTGCAATGGAAGAATCTGCATAGAGAAGACGTCACATGGGAAAAGGAAGAAAAAATCAAATTACTCAAGGTTAAGTAAAATCAAGTGAATAGGACTATAATGACTCTCGAGAAATAGAGTAAATTATCGATTCAAAAAAATTAATAAAATTATCAAGATTCATTATGAAATAGATAAATAATAGATCCATTATAAATCATTCCTTATTTACCAAGATTATATTCGATTACATTAATTTTCTGATGTAATAAGTTATTAATTAATATTAAAATTTTCTATTACAATAATAATTTTATTATCAAATTAATAATAATTTAATCACAATAAATAATTTTTATTTATAATAATAAAAATTTAATTACCTTTACTTAATCTATTATTAATAAGAAATGTATATTGATGGATAATCATCAAAAGTACATATTATTATTAATCAAATAAAATACAAAACAAAGGCAATGAGAGTCACGACCAAATATATTGGTTGCAACTACTAAAGGCATCACATTATTGATAAGCCAAACACGAAAGAGAAGTCAAAAAAAAGAAATGGCAATATATCATCAGGAGAATCAGTCAATCAAAAATTAGAGTACAAATTGGCAGTTATGTGAGAATAAATTTTGCAGACAAGATGGAGGGTGTAATAAAAAAATAACAAGATCAGTATTAAGAAATATACCAAATAGATACATTTGTCTCAATAAAGAGAAATCATGCTAGTCCCCAATACAATTATTTTGGATTACCACGTAGACAACCTTAGGTTAAGGAACAATGCAATCAATCTGTTTGAGCACGTTGCCTCAATAGGAAGGATGAACAATAAGTTCTCCCTCAAACAATCTGCATAGCAATAAAGGAAAAGACAATAGAGTGTGATATCCATATAATACTATAAAAATATTTAGGGATACCATTAATAAGGAAGAATAGAAACTATAAACTATAATTCAAACTTCTTCATCGACGGGGAAAGAAGACTCTCCTAATTAATATGCACATCAGGCAATGGTAAGGAGAGAAATTTAGAATTGGTAGCAGATAAAAAGTGGACAAACAAGTCTGATAGAGAATTAAGAACAATATATGATATCATATAGAGGATTCACTATGTGGGAGATCTTAGTCTCTATGAATTAAATATTAATTTGGAATCTCGCTAAGATATAAAAAAGGAATAAAATAATAGAGCCATAGGAAGAAGCTATGTTATAAAACACATTATTTTAGACACCTATCAACATGGGGTGACAATAGGAATTAAGAGATTCAGATATCTTTGAAGTGCTTCAATAAGACGCTAAGTTCCAAACTGAATCTATGAAAAGATCAAACATCTCTAAAGGTTAGTATACTAAAAGGATTAAACATATGTATATGAAATGATAAATATGCCTGTTTGGTTATTCATAAGGCTTAGGACAAGTAGAATCTCTCCTAAGAAGGATGGATATATCAATGTGATTATCCATAAGGTCTTAATGAGATGAAATATGGTGAGGGGATGGTGTTTAGTGGAGTTGTTCTAAGTCATGTATGACAAATAAAGCTTCATGAAGCACACCCTTAGGAACTAAACATCTAATCATAGCCTCTCCCTTGGGGAATGAACTATTTAGGATCTTATTGTCAGTTTTTGGTGACTGATTTGGGAAGTACTATACATTCTTCATAATTCTTTCAAAAAAAAATTGGGCTCTATTTTATCAGGATTTTGGGCCAACATGTAATTATCAATTATAACCCTAAAGTAGTAAAAATACTTGTATAAAAGGGCTTAAGGTTAGGGATTTTTCATAAGGTGTGATGTGAAACATTCTTCTTGTGGTAGTATTGAGTTGTAAGCAATTATGGATTGTAATCAAGTCGTAATCACTAGATCGTAATAATATTGGACTTGTTGAACTTGGTGAACGTAGCCCAGGGATTGGGTGAACTATGCTAAATCTTGGTTTCTTGTGTTCTCTTCTATGTGATCTATTATTTTTTGTTATTTTTTTATATTTTCATGTAATTTTTGTTTTTGTCTATGGTTTTATCCTAACAAGTGGTATTAGAGTGAGCTTTTTTTTTAGTTATCCTTTACAGGAAAGTCTCACAGTTAAGTGGGAGTCTCATGATTGAGTGGGAGAATGAAAAATGAGTGTAAGCTAAGGGTTGACAAGTTTAATGGGTAGAACTTTCAGTTATGGAAGATGAAGATGGAAGACTATCTTTATCAGAAGGATTCATGGAAGCTATTGGAAGGAAAAACCAAGAATCGAGGATCTATGAAAAATGATGACTGGGATCTTTTAGATAGAAAGGCACTTGGAAACATTTGATTATGCTTGGCACCATTGGTGGCATTTAATATTACAAAAGCAAAGACAACAAAAGAGTTGATGAAATCCCTAGCAAAATTGTATGAAAAGCCCTCAGCTTCAAACAAGGTATTTCTCATGAAGCATTTATTTAACATGAAGATGGTAGAAGGTGGATCTGTTGTAGATCATTTAAATGATTTTAATACTATTACTAGTCAGCTATCTTCTATGGGTATTAATTTTCATGAAGAAATTAGGGCTCTCTTAATTTTGTGTTCTTTGCCTGAAAGTTGGAATGGCTTGGCAATGGTTGTGAGTGATTCCATTTCTAGATCTAATACTCTAAAATATGATGATGTGATCGATGCTATTTTGGGTGAGGAAACTCATAGGAAAACCTCAGGTGGATCTACATCTGGAAGTGTTTTGAATGCACAAAGTCAAGGTAGAACAACTAAGAGAGGATGTAATTCTAGAAATTGTGGAAAATCAAGAGGAAAGTCAAAAGGGAAAAGGTCTCAATCAAGAGGACCAAATGACTGTTGATACTATGGGAAACCAATGCATAAAAAGAAAGATTGTTGGACTTGAAAGAAAAATGAAGGGAAAAATCAAGATGGAGACAAGGAGGCAAATGCGGTAAATAATAAATCCAAAGAGGATGCTTTGCTTCTGTCTTTAGTAAGTGTTGATGATTCATGGATTTTAGATCCGAGTGCTTCATTTCATGCTACACCTCATAGAGGTTATTTAATTGATTATGTCTAAGGGGATTTTGGGCTTGTTTATTTGGGGGATAATGAACCTTGTCAGATTGTTGGAAAGGGAAAAATTAATATTATGTTGTTGAATGGAAATAATTGGCTACTACATGAGGTAAGACATGTTCCAAGTCTGAGTAGGAATTTAATTTCAGCAAGGCAACTCAGTGATGAGGGTTGTATAGTTACTTTTAATGATAAAATTTGGAAGATTTCAAAAGGTTCCCTTGTAGTAGCAAAAGGTGTGAAAGTAGGAACCTTATATCTTTGTGTAGGTCATATTGTTCCTTCTACTTTGATTGTTTCAAAAAAAAATGAATGTTCAGAAACATTTGTTGTAGTTGAGAAGGGAGAACAAATTGTTGTTGTAGATTCTAATACAGCGCTATGGCACAACAGACTTGGGCACATAAGTTAGAAAGGTATAAAAGTACTTCATTCAAAGAAAGTTTCACCAGGTCTGAAATGTGTTAATATGGATTTTTGTGAAAGTTGTATGTATGGAAAACAAAAGAGAGTGATTTTTGTGAAGACTGGGAAGGAAAAGAAAAGTGAGAGATTAGAGCTTGTGCATATAGATTTATGGGGACTAACTCAGGTATCTTCCCTTAGTGGCTCTCATTATTATGTTACATTTATTGATGATGCAACTAGAAAAGTATGATTTTATTTCCTTAGACAGAAATTTGATGTATTTCAAACTTATAAGAAATGGAAATTCTTGCTTGAAAATGAGACTGGTAAGAAATTAAAATGTCTTAGATCTAATAATGGTGGTGATTATTGTAGTCATTAATTTAAAGATTATTGTGCCACTAATGGTATTCATAGACAAAAAAATGTTCCAAGGACTCCACAAGAAAATGGAGTGGTTGAATGCATGAAAAAGACTATAATGGAGCATGCAAGGAGCAAGAGGTTGCATGTAGGGTTGCCCTTACACATGTGGGAAAAGGTTGTCAATACTATTGTATATTTGATTAATAGAGGTCCTTCTACTCCTTTGGGTTGTGGTATTCCAGAGGAAGCATGGATTGGTAAGAAGGTGGGTTATTCTTTTCTCAAAACCTTTGGTTGTGAAGCATTTGCTCACATAGATTCTGAAAATAGAACCAAGCTAGAAGCTAAGTCAAAGAAATGTGTATTTGTTGGATATGGCATTGATGAATTTGATTATAGGCTTTGGGATTTTGAAAATTGTAAAATTATAAGAATCAGGGATGTCATATTCAATGAGAAAGTGTTGTACAAATATCTATTGCAGCAACATGAGAAGAAAGAAGATGATTATGTAGTGTTGGATGATACTCCAAAAGATGATGTTTTGAAAATTTCTCATAATGTGCAACAACCACAAAAATAAATACCACACACATCAATGAATGTTAGATGGTCAACAAGGCTAAGTAGACCTCCATAAAGATCGTCTCCCTCTTTGTATTCTCTTTTTCTAACCGATGTTGGTGAACCTAAATGTTATGATGAAGCTATGCAGGTGGATACTAAGATTCAATTAGAGTCTGCAATGAAAGACGAAATGGACTCTTTGCTGAAAAATAAGACATGGGATTTATGCAAATTTTCTACAGGTAAAAAGGATTTATAGAATAAGTGGGTTTACAGGTTGAAAGAAGAGGATGGAGGTAAGAAAATATTTAAAGCCAAGTTAGTTGTAAATGTATTTGCATAGAAAAAAGGCATTGATTTTGATGAGATATTCTCTCCTATTGTTAAAATGACTTCTATTCACACTGTTTTAAGTATTGTGGCTACTGAAGATTAGCATTTGGAGTAGCTTGATGTTAAAATAGCCTTCCTTCATGGTGATTTGATGAAGATGTATATATGGATCAGCCACAGGGATTTAAGGTCAAAGGTAAGGAGAACTTAGTGTGCAAATTGAAGAAAAGTTTATATGGCTTGAAACAAGCACCTCGGCAATGGTATCTAAAATTTGATAGTTTTATGCATGAGCATGGATATAGTAGGTATCATTTAGATTATTGTGTTTACTTTAAGAAGTTGGATGATGACAACTACATTATTTTATGTTTATATGTTGATGGCATGGTTGTAGCTGGGTCTAACATGGATCACATTAAGGGGATAAAGGAACAGTTAGCCCATTCATTTTATATGAAGGATTTGGGGGTAGAAAAACCAATCCTTATGAAGATTTTTAGAGATAGGAAGAATAGAAAATTGAGTTTATCTTACGTTGATTATATTGAGAAGGTGTTGCAAAATTTCTCTATACAGAATGATAAAGTCGTCAACACACCTTTACTTGGTCATTTGAAGTTGACTAAGGAGATGTGTCCTAAGACACAAGAAGAGGAGGATAAGATGTCCAAGGTACCTTATGCATCAGTTGTAGGAAGCTTAATGTATGCTATGGTATGTACTAGGCCAGATATTGTATATATAGTGGGAGTTGTTAGAAGGTATATGATTCATTCAAAAATTGAGCATTGGAATGTTGTTAAATAGATTCTCAGACATTTGAGAGGAACATCCAATAAGTGTTTACACTTTGGGGGCTCTACTACTGATTGACAAGGCTATGTTGACTTAGATTTCGCAAGAGATATTGATACTAGGTGGTGTACTACAGGTTATGTATATATTGTTGGTGGGGTAACCATGAGTTGGGTTTCTTGACTGCAGAAGGTTAATGCTTTATCCACTATAGAAGCAAAGTATGTTTTTGCTACAAAGTCAGCCAAGGAGATGATATGGCTTCATTTCTTCTTAGAAGAATTGGGACACCCTTAGAGGGATAATTATTTGTTTATAGATAACCAAATTGTCATTCATCTTGCAAAGAATTCTGCTCTACATTCAAAGACAAAACACATTCAATTGTGGTACCATTTCTTTTGGTCATTTTTGGATGATGGATAGTTAAAGCTGGACAAGATACATACAGGTGATAATCCCATATATATCTTTACAAAGGTAGATAGAAGGGATTCAGCTTTAGTTGGTCTTTTAGACTAAACAAGAATAAAAGAACAATAGAGTCTAGGGTGGTTTGATCTGGTGGGAGCCCCATGTGGTAGCAGTGTTGCTACAGGATTAGTCTCCAAGTGGGAGATTGTTGTCTAATGTGGAGTTTGATCAATCTCCAAGTGGGAGATTATTAGTTTGTGGAGACTGATTAGGAAAGTATTGTACATACTTCATAATTCTTTGGGGCTTGAGGCATCGCCCCAAAAAAAAATTGAACCCTATTTTATTGGGATTTTGGGATAACATATAATTATTAATTATAACCCTAAAGCGATAAAAATTCTTGTATAAAAGGGCTTAGAGTTAGGGGTTTTTCATAAGGTGTGATGCAAAACTCGCTTCTTGTGGTGGTATTGAGTTGTAAGGGGTTACAGATTGTGATCACTGGATCATAATAATATTGGACTTGTTGTTTAGTGGACATAACCCAAGGATTGGGTGAACCATATTAAATCTTGGTGTTTTGTGTTCTCTTCTGTGCGATCTATTATTTTTTGTTATTGTTTATATTTGCATGTAATTGTTTTTTTTTTTTATGGTTGTATCCTAACACTTATAATCTTCCATACAATTTTAGTGACTAGATTTAATCTTATTAATTTATATCTTTCTTTATTGAAATACTAACATATGTTGTAGGTTCATTAGTTAGGAGATCGTAAAGTTCAACAAAAAAGTACAAGGGACATTATAGAATAATGTCAATTCTAACTCTATTGAAACTATAGCACAAACTGAAGAAGATGTTATTCTGATTGATGGTGCAACATCTGGCAAGAATAGTAAAATTAGGCAATAGATACAACATGATGATATGAAAAAGAAGATTGTAGCAAAGGACACTTTACTTAGGGTTTTGTAACATAGAGTACATGTCCTAAAGGATAAGTTGCACTTATTTATGAATCCCATGAGATTTTCCAAAATGCAAAGAAAAGTTGTCAAGATACACTCTCATTCCTCAGTTCCTCTTTATACTCAATGGTTAGGGTGGCATATTTTTTTTGAAAGGTTAAAGTTTTCCATGTTGTATGAACCAAAATTGTTAGAAAAGATCATTGATACCACAAAGATGTTAGAGAACACTAGTAATTTGCTAATTTTTCTCAATGGGAAGTTGAAACTAATAAAGAATAAGTTGCTGACCATTTTGAGAGGTTACAATATTTTGATTCCCATCATTTTTTAGGATGAGGAGATAATGAAGGGACATCGAGAGTGATTTGAACTATTTGAGTTAATTTAGAGTTTTGATGAAGTGGAAAAATGCTTTGAAGAGAGTGTTGATGTTGATGGTTTTAACAATATCATTGATAGCTTATATAAAGTTGAGGTTGATATAGTTAAATTTATATATGATGTTAAAAACACTACAAACACAAAATGGAATGTGTGTTTGAGTGAGTTGGAGGCAGTTAGAGGTTTTTCTTGGCCAACAAATAGGAAATTACAATTGTGTGACTTGATCAACGATCAAGGACAACTAGCAAGGTAAGGACATAGGACAGTTATATAGTTGGTTAGATTTATGTTTATTCAATAGAGGAAGGGCAATCATCATTTTTAGAGTACCTTGATTTTGCATGTAATTGGTGTGGGTACATCAATGTAATAACTTTGGAGCTACACCTAAAGAAGAGACTGTCAATTGTCTATTTTACAATACCCTTTATCCATATATTTTATTTTGGCTAAGAAATTTTGTTTTTTCCCTCAAATGGTTGATAGCTTTTTGCAGTCATGTTCTATAAAGGAAGTCCAAGATCACTTGAGGAAGGGTTGAGTAAATTTTGAAAAATGACAATAGCATAGTTTTTCTCTTAGTCAGATTTAATAAAGGATTTATGTCATAATTATGTTGTAATACTTTATTTCAAAATACAATACAAAGAATGGTCTTAGTGTCTAGTTAGTAAAGTCATCTTTGGGTCTATTTGGTTGTATGGAAATTTTGAGAAAGAAATGATAATGAAATCAATTAGCATTTTGGATCTCTTGTATTTTTTTTAATTGTGGATTTATGTATTGCAAAGTTCTAAATTAATTCATTGCATACTTTCATATCTATGTGTGTTGTTCCTAAGCTTTGATCAAACATCAATTAAAATTGTTAGAGAATACTTCACAATTTTCATGGAATTAACACAAGGGTATGTTGAGTAGGCTAGGATTTTAATTTTAATTGATTGTAGATTAAAGGTGTTTACAAATCAAGTCATAGAATATCTCAAAAGTATTTGATAAATCATACTTATAGGTTGCATAAGGTAATCTACAATGAATAAGGCACTAGTCATTTCTCTAGAAAAGTTTGCATTATTA
This sequence comes from Cupressus sempervirens, assembly GCA_028749045.1. NCBI lineage: Eukaryota > Viridiplantae > Streptophyta > Pinopsida > Cupressales > Cupressaceae > Cupressus > Cupressus sempervirens. Next base: position 818,167,722 of record CM053791.1, on the reverse strand, counting down.
TGTCATCCCTTATGATTCTTTCATAAAACAACTCAAATGCCAAATTCTAAATTATTGTTTAAATTATGGTGATCTATTCCATCTAAAGTTCTATTCTAGAAGTATCAAGGTAAAAATCAGCCAATGTATTGGTTAGTTTAAATATTAAACTTTAGGATGAGATCTTATTTTCCTTAGAATTCATTATGATGAGTTTGGTCTAATATTTTAGTTGAATCCAGGTTTACCTGCCTTAGTCTTGCAGAGCTAAAAATGTAGAGGAGTTTCTTAATTCTTATTAGTTGGTCAAGTCGTTCAATTGAGAATTGGCTTTTCTTAGTTTATTTGAAGTGTACTAGTAGCTATGAAGGCATAGATAATTCATAAAATCATTATTTCTTAACTAGGAAAACCATAGTAAAGGGAAAACCCCAATGGGGATGATACCCACTAGATGATTCACTAAAAAATAGGATCCTATTAAGGATATTGACCTTGTTAGGAGTCTATGAAGTACATATAGTGTCTCGAGTCCCTGTTAGGAGACTAGGCCTTGTTAGAAGCTTCAACCATGTTTGGAGTTGTTGCAACCATGTTAGGATTTGGTAGAACAAATACAATGTATGCAAGAAGAGCCCACTACCCTAACATACAGTTATTTAATTTAGTTCTTCTCAAGATAGATATACATACAATACTTTATGTCTATTGTACTTAGCACTTGTTCTGATCATACATCAAAATTCACATCACATAAGGCTCACAAATATTTCAATCTCTTTGCATAGTAGTTTGCATCACATAACACTTTTATGTCTATCATAGATAGCACACTTATCTACACAAGATAAGATCTTTACTTATACCTTGCATAATTACAAAACTCTGCTCAGTTGACCTTCATGTGTTTATACACTTGACATAATATAAAATAAATTATAGAATAATATCTACATAGTTGGCTCATCATAACTTAGTAATTATTTCGTAACCAAAATAATTCCTAAGACTGTACAATCCAATTCTCTGATATGCATTGTTTTGCACTGTTAAATACCTGCACTGGTATTTTAATCAAAGCTCACATCATAATATATGTACACATCTGCACACTGCCACACGTCATCATGATACTATAATGAATCTTTCCTCAACTATGCATGAGCTAATTCTCAACAAGTCATCTATACACTTCATATATGTTCTCTATGTTGTTGTAAACTATCTAACACTTGGACAATTTTCTAACTCTAAATGCATAAATGAAATGTTGAATGTATGTTACCATAAATGACAACCATCAATACATCTATTTGACCATATTGCAAACAATCTCCCCCTTTGGCATTGATGGAAAAATTTGGGAAAATTTGCTAAGTCCCAAAATGATGCCATACATAACAAAAACAAATAAAAGTAACTGCACACAATTGCCTTCAAAACATAAAAAAATTATTAATATTTTGATGGATCATTACATTCCTTATCACTCATTTACATTGATACATACATATGCTCCCCCTTACATATACATTTACATCTATACAATTTTCCTTCTACATAACACTCCCCCTTTGACATCAACAGAAAAGGTGTCAAAAATTGTATCTACAAAACTTTGTTACCTATTTTCGATCAACTGGTCATTTTGGAAATGTAATCTGCAAAATCATATTTCATCTTGTCAAAGTCCTTCCAGTTCACTTTTACTATATCAAATATACTAATAAATGTGCAAAGTGCATACGATGTCACTTCAATTGTGCTCAAGTTAGTATAGGAAAACTTTTCATAGGATGTCTTAGCTGCAAGACACTCCTCCAACTACCTCTACAAAATGAAAAATTTAGATGATAAGTGTTCTCAAAGAACAGAGAATCTCCTTAATACCTTTTGCTTGTCAAACTCAATGCTTCTGATAGCATTGTAGATCTTTTCTATCTGAGCTTTGAAGCTTCAATTCTATCCTCTGGCTGCTACAATCTGGTAGTGAGTATATAAATCTCACTCATTTGTCCTTTAATCTTGTTATCAAATCTGATAGGTAATTGTTTGACATTGTGCATTGTCCATACAACTTATTACCTTCATCTATTCTTCTCCTCAAATATTTTATGAAATCATCTAAGGTTATCATATCATTTTTGACATTTGTGCATACTGTATGAAATAGTGATGCATCATGCTTCACTTGTGCTTGCGCAGAAGCTACTTCTCCTAAAGTTGTGAATCCCCATAAAAGGTCTTCACCAACTCTTTGGCCTTTACCTACAAGTTTGGATTGACTACAATTGTGGTAACTATCTTCTGCATTTGATCCAAGACTTTAGCTAGAGTCTTCTCCAAACACTTCACAAATTTGTTCTTCTTAAATAGCTTGCTTAAGGTGCTCACCTGTGCTTTCTAATCTTCATCATCTAATGGAATTGATATTGTTGTTGATGTTGCTATTGTTGCTACTAAATTTATCGTAGGCATATGCACAACTACCTTTTTCTTCTCTTCCTTAGCTTTCTTCTTTTCTTCAGCTTCTTTTCTTGCATCTTCTTCTTCTTCTTATTCTTTTCATCTTCTTCTTTATTTTTATGTTCTTCCTCTTCTCTCTTCCTCCTTTCTTCTTCTCCCTTTTTATTTTCCTCTTCTATTTTTCTTTTCTTTTCTTCATCTTCTTTCTTCTTTTCTGCTTCCTTTTCATCATCGGAGATAGTGTATGCAATGATATTGCCAACAACGGATTGGCTAGATGTTGCAAAAGGATTCTCCTTTGTATCTATAGTTATGTGTGTACTACCCACTTTCATGGATTCAGTAGCCATAACAATTTGAGGTGGTGAAGATGCCTACTATGTTTCCTCTACTTCTTCCTCTTCCTTGGAAGGTGTATGTACTTGCACATATATTGAGTTGTCAGGATTTGACTACACACTCACCTTAGGTACTGTAGTCATATACTTACAATTGTATCCTCTGTTTCTTTCCTTACATCCTCATAGTTTCCTCCCATCAGAAGAATCACTCTTCTTTGGTTCCTCAACAAGGGCTCAATACCCTTCAAAATTCTATTTGAGTCCTCTTTGGAGTCAACATCACATAGATCATTTACTAATGTGATCTTCATACTTATACCCTCTTCTAACACTCTCTTATTCCTATTAATTAACCTATTGTATAGGTCTTCAAGTACCTTATTCTATATATTCTCAAACTTCTTGTTCTTCAAAATTATATTCCTTAAAATAGCATTCTCTAACTACCTTATATCTATATTGCTATAAATACTATAGTACTTATTTAATTGTACAAAATTATTATCATTAATTATCTGCATGTTTAGATTCTCTACCTTGGGTTTCCAAGCTCTTTTTTTAGTTTTTGTCCTGGCTTCCTACACATCTTGTTCAAAAGGTTTATCTTTAGCTTCATCCTCAGAACTCTTTGAACTACTTACTTGAATTTTATTTCTACTTTTCCTAGTCTATTCATGGTTTTCTTGACCCTTTTCTTGGCTGATGGTGTAGGTTATTTCTTTACCATTACCAATCTCTCAAACTTTCTCTATGCAATAGGTGCTTCTGCCTTTGTCTGCCTCCTAGGTTGTTCATCCCTTTTTTTGATTGGTTGCACTTGTGCAACTGCTACATAAGGCTCAATAAGGGAATGTACACAAGGTTGTGCTACTATCACTCCTTCTAAAGGTCTTGCAATAGCAATGGGAGTTGTTGCCAACACTTTAGTCTGTCCACTAGCTGTCATCTCTAACGCAATGCCTTTAATCTCATCAAACTATTTCCTAGTCATGCTAAATTCCTTAAGGATGGAATCTATCTCTTTCTCTACCTTTTTCTTTCTTTCCTTTTTGTAGAGTTTTGAATGAACTATTCTCATATTTTCTTCATAAGTACCCCATCTAGGGAATTTTGTGTCCCTTTCTAACTAGAGTATGATCTACGCATACCCTTCTATGAGCTCAACATTCATCTCAGTTCCCATAGGATCTATAAATTTTACTCTTGGTATCACTGCTTCCATGCAGGTGTTATCTATTTCCACCATGAAACATAATTCTTCTTTGTACTTCTCTACCATTGAGGGAGGTATTTTATACCTCAATTTAATCTCAGTCTAAAAGTTCTTCATCATCCTATCAATGTCGTCATTTCTGACATTTTTTAGCTTAAATTTGTAGCATTAAGTCACCATCTTCAGTGTGCACTTGCTTTTATCCCGACATATCAATCCAAGAAACTTCCTTGTAGCATAGAAGAATATATGAGTAAAAAAGGACTCAAATCTAAAAACTGTGTTCTCAGTTTTCTTAATCTTTGTAATGTTATCCAATAGTTGCAATCTGATAATCTCACACAAATTAACTTTTCTTCCTTGCATATCCATTACAAAATATTTTTGAAGAAATTCATCTAGTACTGAGTTAATCCTCGATCTATGGTTTAAGTTGTACCATAATATCTTGCTTAGTAATTTTACTCTTTTGTCTTGAATGGAGTCAACCTTCATGTTTCTTCCATCAAACCTAGTCTTCAGGTTCATCTCAACCATCTTTCTAACATTCTTCTCATTAATAGGATTGCAACCTTCATAACTCAATCTTGTGACCTTGTGAATAAGGTCATTGTCAATAACAATCTACGCATCACCTAGCCACAACATATCATCGTGTACCCTACTCAAAATGATTTGAGTCCAATTGTGATCGTCAAACTATGTATAAAATATATACCTTACCAAATTCAAATCTTCTAGGTGTGCATACTCAGACTTGAAGTATAAGTCATTTTTGCTCATGGTTCCTAGGTCTCGATGAATTTTGTCATCACTTATACTCTCTATTTTATAGTGAATATAACTTCTTATATCCTCAACATGTAACACATTTTCCAAAACTTCCAAAAATGCACCTAATAGATCATCCAATAATGAAACAAATGGATGTTTCTTAAACTCATATCATGGTTTATCACTCACATCATACACATTATGACTAGCCATTGAAATTATGACTATAAACACTAAAATATTGGATTCAAACTTCACAAAATACCTTTAAAATGCAATTTAGGGCTTCTGCAACTTTTCGTTTACAATATTCACTTCACATTTCAATTCGCTCTCCAATTTGCTCAAGATACTTCACATGAACAAATGGTACATACAATCTTTCTTGCGGTCCTTAAATCATTTCAAATCACATTGTGCATTAAATGTGTATCTACTGCATATTCAAATATTGTTTATGTTTACCAATAAACTTGATTTCTCAATTCCTACTCACTGGGATCATATCAAGACTTGTGAAAATGACCATAGCCTTCTCTCTATGTCCTTAACCTCTTGTTAACTGTGCAACTTCCAACTCTCTCTCTAACATCAGTTCTGGCCAACTAATGCACTACCACAACTATAACTACTTAATTTAGGTAGGGTGAGTCACAAACAATTTGTGACTTCAATGTCTTATTAGGTGCATCAAAAAATTGTTCCTCCAAAACTATATAAGACCTTTCTGGATCTTTAGCTGTCATAAATGCTTCTTTGAATTCATCAACATGTTCCTTAATTGCTTCCTTCTTACTATCGTCGCTATCATTATAATTCCTTCTATCATTTATGTTGTTGTTTGGATTCCTATTAAAGTTCCTTCTATCCATTCTACAATATCTCATTGTATGTCTAAATTTATTACATAACTGATATACAAGTGCATTTCTTCTCTAATTAGTTCCATTTTGATTCTCAGGTGCTTTGCAATTCCTTGCAATGTGTCCAGGATTGTTATACTTGTAACACACAAACTGATTCTTCTCTCCCTTATATTTTTCTCCATCATTGGATTTTTTTTGTGATCTTCCTCTTTCATTTCCTATAGGGTTAGTATTACTAGACATTCTACTATTTTCATTATTACCATCAAACTTACCTTTCTTACATTCTACTGCCTTATTTACATAACCATGACAATTATAAAAATAGATATTAGTAATGGGTTTAAAAGACTTACATGTGTCCAACCTCATTATATATGAATCATCTACCTCTAAAATCATGCCTTACTTCCTTGGGTAGTTCATCTTGTTTAGGTTTATCAACTTGTCCTTCTTTGTTAAGTTCGTCAAGTTTAACTAAAAAATTAATTAACTCAACTTCCTTTGATACTTCAATTGATGTGCTTGATTCTACCTTACTTAGATCAATAATTTGATTTGGTTCTCTTTTGATTTCAACTTTTTTGGTTGATTTCTCTCCAATCAAATATCCAAGTCATGTCTTTTCATAAGCAAGTATGTGGTGAAATATTTTTTGATCTATCTTTTCACTACTAGAATAAAGTTTTCATAACTATTGCTTAGCTTGTGTCAATTATCCTTTCACAATAATGTTGTACTTTTCTAACTCGGCATGTTCAATCTTGATAGTATCTATTTCAAATATAACTTGACTTAACTAGGATCTAAGATCTACATTCTTAGTTTTCAATTCTGGCTCATTCTTGCTGCTATTTTTCTTAAGACTTAAGTTCAACAATTTTTAGTTCATGTTTCAAGATCTCATTTTCCTTTTGAGGATCTCCAACTTTATCATTATCACTAGTCTATGCAATTGATTCCTTGCCAGATTCCAATTCATCAATCTTATCTTTTAACTTGCCAATGAAAACTTTTGCATCTTCATACCTATCTTTCAGGTTATCTCTTTCTTCAATAAGAAGGTCAATCTTCTCAAGAGCTTCTTCTAGGTTTTTCTTCAACTATTCCATATCTTAAGGGATCTTACTTAATTTGTTAAGCCTCTTCAAAGTAACTGGGCACTCGTCAACATGATATTGTTCACTAGCATTCATCATCATGATATTGTCATGAAGCTTTCCTCAACTACACATGAGCTAACTATCAATGATCCATCCGTACACATCATATATGTTCTTTGTGTTGTTGTAAATTCTCTAACACTAGACAATTTTCTAACTCTAAATGCATAAATGAAATGTTGAATGTATATTGCCATAAATGACAACCATCAAGATATCTATTTGACCATATTGCCATTAGGTTCAAAGTTAAACTTCTACAAATTGGCATGTATGTGTTGAGTTTTTGACACAATTGATTCACATGATGTATTGGTGAATGTGCTAAGAGGTATGAAGAGAAATTTTAATTGAGATAAATATATAATGTATTTCGTTAGAAATAATCTAGCATAGGACAATTCATGACTTGTGGATTATTCTCCACTATGAATTTTAATCCATAAAGATTTACACTTATACATTGGGTACCAAATTTTGATGGCGTAGAATTATGGTCTCACAATCTACCATTTTCGCATTTCCAATAGTCTACTATCAAAATTGAAATGACGACACATTGCAGGGCCATAATTTTGATGATTTTTTTGTCAAAATTTAGTATCAAATGAATTAATGTTGCAAGGCAGTGAGTCAACTCTTGTTTTATTTGAGTAGTGATCTCTAGGCAGTGTGACTGAGTGCATGTGCAGTCTCATTGTGATAATTTAATAGGGTATGGTGATTTTAATTGTGTACATTATCATTTAGATTTCATTTCTATTGGGGTTTCCTCCTAATAGGGTTTCCTTGCTAAAAAATGAAGTTATGTGTTCATGTGATGTTGTGGGTCTTTGGTCGAAAGCTTAATTGTTAGATGTATGGTTTAAAGTTTAAATTATGCAATTTGGTACATGTTTGTTGAGTTTTGGACACAACTAATTCACCTCTCTCCCTCGAACTCTTAGTTGTGAGGTGCTACCTTATTTCCATCAAAACATGCTCAATGTGATCTACAAATTGAAGATCACAAGTTGTATGGACTAAAGTCATCCCCATAGCTTAGTATGCAAGGGTTTCAAAAAGGTATTATTGCTAGCAATATTCATTTCAAAGTTGAAGAAAATGAGGTTTTGATTGTAGTAGTGTATGTAGATGATATAAACTTTGAAAGAAATGATGGTTTGTGCAAGAATTTTATTGATGGTATGTAGAGGAATTTGAAATGTCTATGATTAGGGAAGTTAATTTCTTTCTTGGGTTACAAGTCAATCAGAATCATAAAACATGTATCTTTATTTCACAAACAAGTTTTGTTAGGAAATATTAAAGAAGTTTGGAATGAAAAATTATAAATGATATGTTTTTCCTATGGCTACTAGTTATAAGTTAAGATGTTGAATCGCCTGAAATTGATGACATTTATCAATTATTAAAATATTACTAAATTAAAACTAGAAAGTATATCATACATCGAAGAAAAAAAGATCTAAGAGAAGTACATGTTATTGAGAAAATATACTTAAAGGCATACAAGACAAAGGATTATGGTATCCCAAGAAATTGTGAATTTTTCTCATTTCTCATACTAATGTAGATTGGACAAGTTGTGGGGATGACAAGAAAAGTACAAGAAGGTGTGCATTTTATCTTGAAACCCATTTAGTTTCTTGGTCAAACAAGAAACAAGATTTGATATCTTTATCTACCATGGAAGTTGAATATATTATTTTTCATCTTGTTCTACATATATATTATGTATGAAATGGACTTTGAAGGATATTGAAATATTATTTAATGAAGATACCTCTATTTTTGTGACAATGGTAATGGAATTAATAATTTAAAGAATTATATACTATATTCAAGGACTAAACACATTTCAATTTGGTATCACTTATTAGGAGATATTTTTGGACAATGAGGTAAAACTTGAGTATATACCTATAAAATAATTATTTAAGAAAAAGAAAACTCATATGAGAAGCAAGTCTGGAGATGTATAGAAAGTGACAAAATCTAAAAAGAACATATTTTTCTACATTGAGAATTTGAAAGATGCTACATTCCTAAAGATGGAAAATTGAATTGAATATGAAAAAACATGCACCATAAAGATAAAATTTATGGCATGGGAATAAATGTTACTAGAAAATAAAAAGGTATACACAAAGAAGAAAGAAAGAAAGGATTTGGTTGTGTAGGAAGTGAAAAGATAGTGGAATGGCTTGTGATGTAAAGGAAGGCATGGTGTGATAGTCAAGATGGATAGAAAAAAAGTGTTAGAAAATAGGTTCTTGGTATTATGTTTTCCAATGTGTAGAGAAAAGGGAATGAAACAATAGAAAATAATATATAGAAAAAGAAACTAAGATGGATTTGAAAACCTACATGTGAATAAAATATTTATTGTAGTGTAAGAGATGTATTAGACAAGTAAGTTGTTGTGAAAGAGTATGAGAATAAAAAATGTGGGAGAAGATGTGGATTGGTCATCAATTCATCACAGAAATTGAACACAAAAGAGAAGAATTTTCTCATGTAATATTGAATCTCCTAGCAATGATAATAATTTTTAAATATTCTTCAATATTCTACTTTATGCTAAGTATGAATTTAGTTGAATTGAAAACAAATAGTTATTGCTCCAAATTCCCTAAGTCTAGTAAGACACAAGGTATTTATTTTGTCTCATCTACCCTCTTTCATTCTCATGTAATATATTTTTTTTGGATAAATATTATCTTCTGAATATTTTCTCGATACATTACATATTTTTTCATAGCTTATTTATAAATCTCCTTCTAATATATAATAATTTTCATTTTCATTTTTGGCTCCCAAGTTCATAATGTTTTTACATGATCTTTGAATTTCACAGTTCATGTAGTATTTGAAAGATATCAACAACTCTTTCAAGCCGTGTTTTCACTTTTCCATACACCCCATGTATATTTGATTAGATATTTCTATTTTCCTAAAGAACTACTAGGAAATTTTAACAAATAAATAAGTGGTGTCTTCATCTAATTGCTTCATGTCAGTGATATTTTGGGTAATTATTTATATTTATCATATGAGATGGGTGTCACTATTGTAATCATGGGTTATTTAGCTCATCCTTCTATAATCCATTATATTGTTGACTACTATGAGTTGAGGAAAAATGGCATTGGATCACATTGTAAGTGGCTTAATCCTTTGTATCAACTTTATGGCCTAATTCCTCAACTAAGTTGCAATTGAAGAAATCAATTCAGTGTAACATGAATGGTCATAATGCACCTTCCTCCTCAACAAAAGTTAGGCATGTTATGAAATTGGTTGCTAGTGTAAAGGCTTTTGTGCCTTTAGGTTTATTGGTTGATGGTCATACTAAGCCTGTTATAGCTCCTTTTTCTTCACATAGGATCAAGACTTAAAGAAATGTGTTGTTAAAGTTTCTTCGACAAGATCCCTTGCTTACTATGTAGAGAAAGCTATGAATGGCCCTAGTAAATCTGCAGTTTCTCCTTTACTTGATTTTCACTCTATTGATTTCACTTTGAATAAGGATTTTGTGGATAAGATCAACACTATGGCATATGACCTTATTTCATGTGTTATTATTTACAGATTTAGGGTTTTTTGGTCCTCTCCTCCTCTTCTTCACCAGTGGATTTCTTATCACTAGAAACCTCTTATTTCAGATACAGTTCACATTTTCCATTAAGCTAAGGGTTTTTGTTGCTAAGTTTGAGAATGTTTTGAATAGACAAATTGTTCTCTACAAGAATCTTTTTACCTAGGAGAATCATTTCCCTCTAATAATGAAGCCATGGCATACATATTTCAATCCTTCCTTGGAAATTTTATCTAGGTTGCCTATTTGGGTTAGGCTCCCCTATCTCCCACTTCACCTTTTGGTGGACCAAGTCTTGCAAGAAGTAGGTGATGCTCTTGGAGGAATTAGCTGATGCTCTTGGATATTTCCTAATGATTGACAAGGTCTCCTCGTATATGCTTTGAATTCCAATTTTCTTGCATTCTTGTTGATATTGATACTTCTAAGGGTTTTCTTGTAGAGATTGAGTTGAAGTATCCTAAGGTTACTTGGGTTCGATCGTAGGACTATGAGGGTATCCCTTTAGGTGCAAAAAGTATTTCAATATTGAGTGTGTTGCAGCTAATTGTGGGATAGTGATATCCAAATCAAAAAAATCTTCCACTTGGTGGAAGGGGGCTTCTAATACTCATTACATAGTGATTAAGAACCCTACTTAGATGAATGGTACTTCCTCTACAGAAATTGTTAGTGTTCCATCTAATTTCAACATTGAAGGTGTGACTATTGTCCTTGATAATAATTATTAGTTGACTCTATTGTGGTCATTGTCTCTATTGACCCAACCAGTCACATCGGCATAATGTAGTAGAATTGGAATGTGTGTGTTATCATTTATTGGCAATCGGTTGAAGAGAACACATCATCTCATGTGTACTAGTAGACATCTTCATTAGACTGCATAGGAGAATAAGACAAAGCAAAAGCTATCATATTCAGCATAAGGATTCACCAATATGACATGGTAGAGAAGGTATGGAAAGAATTCAAATTTGGTCTACACTCTAAAAGAATGGAAGAATGCAAAGAGGACGAACAAATTGAGGCAAGAACCAGAATAGATAGACTATGCCACTACTTTAGACTCTACATCATAGGTGTCACAGGTTGCTTGTAAACCACTTAGTAGTTAGAATTCTAGTTTTGAGTGCACTAGTTTGAGTGGGATGTTCTCCTAGGGTTTTGAAACCCATATATAAGAGGATACTTCACACATTCAAGTGTGTTGTTGGAATGAACAAGTCAAAATGTTGAAATAGACATATTGATAACTAGAGAAGATAGCTAAGACCAAAAGAAGGTAGAGTGTCATACCAAGATCGGTAAGAAGGGAAAGAAAAAATGAAAGATGAAAGTTGTTAAGGAGAACACCAAAAATGAAGAGCCATATCCAACCAGACATGGTAGTATGCACTATAGACAAGGGTGAGTACAAAAGAGAAAAATCTAAGTACTACAATAGATATCATCAAGTGTACCCAAGTAACAAGACGGAGAATGTGATATCTCAACATGTATAAACTAGAGATCTATCTAGCAAGGAAATGTTATTTATTTTAGATAACATTTTGATTGCTTTCCAAAAACTATAATCATGTTGTAAGCTCTTAATCAAACATGTTTTTACAATAAGCATATGTTAAATCCTTTAACCAGATGTCTACTAGAAGGAGAGCCAAATCTTGTAGCCAAGTAGGTTTAACAGGCTAGTGGATATATTATCCCAACTGTGGTTTTCATCCTCACATCGAGGGTTTCCATGTACAAAATATGTGTGTCTATTGATGAATGCTCTTGTGTATGATTTTACTAATTTTTATCTTGCATCATTTACATTTGTATTAGCAACCAAGTGGTTTTTGTCTTAGTTAATACACTTAGAACAATTGAAAAAAGTGACTGGTTTTAGAATCAATATTGATTGTTGCCCCCCCCCGCCCTCCTCTCAGTATCGGTTGGGACCAACAATTGGTATTAGGTCTTGGACCCTAATAGTTGCAAGCCTTGCAGCTTGATGGAAGATCAAAGAGTAGCCATGAAGTACAAAAATTTATACAAAGAAGTTATTAACATTATAGGACCTGAAGGAAAAGTTGAAAGAGTCCTTAGAAAAAAGAAAAAAAATTGTAAAGAAACTTAGTGAGAGCCATAAGATTATTGAGCATATGAAAGAATAAAGTGGCTCAGATGGATCTAAAGAAATTATCTTAGACCTCACAAATGACAACAAGAAATTAAGCAATATGGTTACAAATCTAAAGAGAGAGTTGGATGAAACATCTAAAATATTGAGTCAAGCAAAAAAGGAGAAAAGTGATGTTTCAATAGCACTAGAAAAGGTTGAAAGAACACTAAGTAGAGCCATGGAAGAAAAATGAAAAGAAGAGGAAAATGTCAAACAAAAGGAGTAGATTCAATGATTAATAGAGGAACTAGAGAGAACCAACAAAAGAAATGAGAAGCTAAGAAGGTTCAATGAAAGATATGAGAAGATAGATGAGAAACTCAAAGTTCAAATAAGGACCTAAGACACAACCTATCTTAGCAATGAAGGATTCAAAAAGATTGAAAGAAGTCAAACATCAAAGAGAAAAATACAAACCAGACAAGAACAAGATAAAACATTATCTAAAGGTAAGAAACCTAAGAAACCAATCTTCCTTTATTGTGGTACAATTGGTCACACCTCAAATGTATGTTGGCATAGAAAGGTTGCATCTAATGAGCAGTATACCTTCTACGAGTAGTGTAACACATGCAACTAGTATGGGTACCCCTCTCGAGAATGTCAGATCTCATACTCATGAGAGAAGGTTTGATGGGTATTGTTACTATTGTAACAAGTATGGATAGAAGGCTTGAGTATGTAGGTCAAGACAATGGACAAATCAAAAGTCACAAAGAACCTTCAATCCCAACTAGATGAACAAGTTCAACACACTTGTATGATCAACCTATGAGAATAGAGGACATATGGTTGAGCATTGCAAACAAGAACCAGTCAAAGAAATAGCTCAGGACTGTGGAGAAGAACAAGAACTGCATGTTACTACTATAGAAAGATAGGGCATCTTGCCAAAGATTTTAGATCAAGAAAAATGACCCAAATGCACAACCTAAACCACAAAGGGAAGAATAAAGGTAGTAGAGAAGGAGGAAGTCAGAAAGGACTTCAACAAGATATGGGCAAGAAAAGTAGATGAGAGCAAAGAGCAAGTTAGAGGAAGTAAGAAGCTCAGCTACTACTAATGAGACTTCCATGGCCAACTAAGCTAATCTAGGCTTAGAAGGGGTTGTATGCCAAAGGACATAGTATATATTGGTCCCGATCCAAAATTTCTAAAAGAAGGCATGAAATAAGAATAAGGAGCCTATATCGAGGCAAAAGAATGTTGAGATTATGATCGTTGTTGTATGGGTGACTTGTAATTGTGAAAGAATAGGTAGTTAAGAATTGTACTTACCATTTCTCATTTAGCCTAAAAATGGTTCATAAAAGATATAAATAGGTGAAAAGGGGTTTGATTAATCACTTTGCAAACTCTAAGTTTTGAGCTAAGCACAGTTCTGAGAAAAACCCAATTAAGCAATTGTGCACCATTTCCACCAACAATAAAATATTTGAACTTGTGAGTATGCAAAACCATATTTAGAGGAACTAAAAAAATTTGAAGAACAAAAGGCATAATGGAAAATAGTATTCATAAGATCGAACTTGTTAGTAATGAACTTTCAAAACTAGAATATGTAGTCACCTCGCTGAAGGGCAACACAAGGAACCATGTAGCTATGTTATCTTCACTGCTTGTAAATGTTCTACTTGTAGAAGATGTTGGTGCATAACTAAAGGAAAATATCATGGATTTGGGAGCAAACAAAGTGTATGAGGCATTCTCTATATTCTTGGAAGGCAATGTACTAAAGAGTGGAAAAACCTGATGAACACAATACTACACCACATAATAGAAATCCTCGATTTCATTCATGAGGATTGGGTGAGACTGGTACTAAGAATAGTTCATAGAAAGAATATTTTTCTTGAAAAGCCTTATGAAATTATCAAATGATTAATCTTGAAGATAATAAGGCTCAATGAGATAGGGACGAGACTAAATGCAAGCAAGATCACACTCGATGAAGTGGCAAGGTTGATCGAAGAAAAGAAGGTAGGGAGAGCACTAGAAATTGGTAAAAATCATGACCCTGAGATAAAGTATCCCGCAATAGAAATTGTGTACAAACTATACTTCTCAAGAAATTCCAACTTTGTACCTTGTGGAGTGGTATATGCATCATATCAAATCACTCACAAATGTGCACCACTTGACCTAGGAGGGTGATTATATGAAAAACTAATGTTGAACCTAAAAAAGATCAAGGAAAACCTGAAGGTTCACCCATTCAAATTTGGAGCTCTTCTGGTATGTGTATTTTTCTACTTTGTGTGTGAATTTCCTAGATAAGGCATAATCAGTTGGTTTAAAGAGAAGCCAATTTGTGAACAAATACGTATGTCTTATATGATGTTGGGAGATAACAAGGACAATATATTCAAAAGGTATTTTGATAGCTTTCGGTATGTAATGAGGAAAAGGGAAAGGATACCCTTTACCCTAATAGAGGAATATAGAAATGATATATGTTTTCTAGCTTGGACAAACACATGCATGATACAGACTATGAAGTCAAGAACCCACTAGCTCACTAGTTTCCAATATGTACTAATAGAAAAGAAGGAAAGGGTTGCCATAAAATTGGTATTGTCAATCCCTATTGAAAAAAGTTACCAATACAAGGTACCAGTACAGTAAGAAGGAGCACAATAAATAGGATAGAAATAAGGAATAAAATATAAACGAAGCCAAGAGAGCAAGAAAGAGGAATAAGGCAATGGGTACCAAGGCCACAAGCCCTAAGAAAAAGGAAAGTGGAGAAAGAAATATAGATTTGGGAAGAGAAACAACCTCACTGGAACCATATTTGAGTGAGGAAGATGAGAATAAAGAGAATGAAAACTAAAGAAGTGATCAAGAAGAAACCAACACCGGTACAGAAAAGATTGAATCCATCCATAAGTGAACCATCATCGAGAATGGTGAAACTTGCATTAAGAGGTAACAATCTCACTCCTCCACTCTCTATTAATGTCATACTCAATGATATTATTCAAAATGGAAACTACAATATAATAAGGTACATATATGCACTTATGATTGAAAAAGATCAAAAAAGTGTAATAAGTGAAGTACTAGTAAGCATGAGGACTTACAATAGAACACCAAACGTGGTAAAAAAAGGTGGTACCAAAAGGATTGGTAGATATCATAATCAATAAATGGAGAACTATCATTGCACAACTAATAGATATTCTTGATGATGCACTAACAAAAGTGAAACCAAAATTTGCACCCTCAAATAGGCAAATCTACACAATAGCTTGTATCAATGAGTTCTTAACACACACAAATGTTGCACTAGTCATAATAGGAAGAGAAAGAGAAATGTTTGACAAGGTAATTAAAATATGGAAATGGATAACAAACCAAGAAAAATTAGTATGAGTAAAAAGGTTAGTAGAACAAATAAAACCCTAACAAGACCAGATCCAAAGGATAAGGGCAAGAAGAAAACAATCACATCTATTGGAACCATCAAAATAATAGAATTTGAGGGATATGTTGAAGAAACAGATGAAGAACCTATTAACTTTAATCCTCTAACCACCTCAAGAGAAGAAAAATATGCAATAGCCAAAGGTACAATGGATATAGAGCATGAAATAACACTAGGGCTAGTAAAACTCCAAGAGACTTTACCAACACCAAGACCAGTTGATGATTCCAAGATAGCTACAATGCAACTGAAAAAAGAAATAGAGAAATCGTACACCACTTAGCATGAAGAAAGAAGGGAAGAAGGAAACAAGCCAACACAAATTCCATGTATGGAGAAAGTCTCATTAGCAAAGTTCATAGAAGGAGACAAAGGCAAAAGAATCCCAAGAGAGAGAACTACCAAGAAACATCTACAAAAAGAAAATAATGCACTAAAGGAACATGACCAACCAATCACACATTCTACACCAAAGGAGACCAAAGCCTCTTAAAGCCCACATCTACAAAAAGGATTGCAACTAAGAAGCATTGAATTGGAACAATCCAAAGGGAAAAGATCGAAGAGGAGAAAAAAATCATCGTTGTCTTCAAGCTCTGAAGATAGAGAACTATCTGAGAGGCACGATCATGAAATAGAGGATCTTGAGACAATTCAAAATGAACTAGACAAGTATGTTGGTAGAGTAATGGACTTGGGTGGTTAGGAACTTGATCACAACAATAACTTATTGAAGAAACTCACATGAGTAAAGAAAGTGAGTATAAGAAAGAAGCATACACATACCTTGATCAAAGCAAGGACGTTGATTATAGGAGTACTTGGTAATGTGCAATATGATCCTAAAACATATCTTATTGATCAACTAGAGAACATACTCAAGCATGCAAGCATTAGTGATGTAACTAGTCCCCTTAGCATGAGAAAGAAAGAAGAAAAGCTCAAGAAACTCATTGAGAAGCACTTGCAGAAACTTACAGAAGCAAGCAACACTGCAATTGAGCTATTGAAAGATATCTTTGTAATCCTCCACAAAATATCATATTCAAAAAAAAATTATAATCAATCTAAATGACACTGAAAAAATCACATAAGGGACTTCAAGCCACTCAAGCATCTTTTGATATGTCAACATGTTCAACTAGTGTGTACACCAGTCAAATTCAAGAAAATCTTACATTGATCAAGCAAGTTACTATAGAACAACACAAGAGGAACTCCACACTCTTTGAGTTGTAATGCTTCCTATTTCCCATAATAGGATCCGTCCAACATCATATTCAAGACACGGACATGCTACTATCCACAAGCTTCAGAGACACCATTGAAGAAATGGAATAGTGCCTACCGGCACTCACCGTTCTAACTCAAGCACTCCGCAAACTACTGGATACATGGAAGACAAGACTCGAAGCTATAGAGTAAAATTACCGTTTGTCATTGATGAAAAAAGGGAGAGTTGATTTGGAAGCAATCTGAAAGAGATCAAAGGGGGAGATGAAATAAGAAAGGGAAGATGAAAAATGAAGAGATCAAGAATGAGAATAGCAAAAAGGGGGAGATAAAGAATTTAGTAGAAAGAAGCAAAGGTAGAGGGATGAAGGAATAATGATAAGGGGAGATGACCTTGGAAATAGCTGGGATAAGAGAGAAAGTCAGAGATACATCACAGGGGGATAAAATGGCTAAGTCCACTCATTGGTAATATTCTACTGGTATCCAACCAAGCCAAGGTATATGTTTTTCCATAAATGTAAAAGGGGGAGATTTTGACCCAATTGGTCATATTGACATAATGTAGTAGAGTTGGATTTAGTGTGTTGTCATTGATTGGAAACTGGTCAAAGAGCACATGTCATCTCATGTGTACCGGTAGACATATTCACTGGTTTGCACAGGAGAATAAGACAAGGTAGAAGCTATCACAGTTAGCATGAGGAGTCACCAATATGACATGGAAATGCAAGTATGGAAAGAATTCAAATTTGGTCTACACTTTGACAAGAATGGAAAAGTGTAGAGAGGACAAACAAATTGAGGTAAGAACCAAAATAGATGGACTACACCACTAATCTAGACCCTACGTCTTAGGTGTCACAGGTTTCTCATGTACCGCTCAGCAATTTGAATTCACTAGTTTGAGTGGGATGTTCTCCTAGGTTTTCCACACCCATAGATAAGAGGAAACTTCACAGATTCAAGTGTGTGGTTGGAATGAACAAGTAAGAATGCAGAAATAGAGAGATTGAGAACTGGAGAAGATAGAAGAGACCAAAAGAAGGTAGAATGTCATACCAAGATTAGTGAGAAGGAAGAGCATAGTGATAGATAAAATTTGTTAAGGAGAAGACCAAAAATGAAGAGCCACATCCAACTAGATGCAATATTATGCATTGTAGACAAGGGTTAATAGAAAAGAAAAAAGCCAAGTACAACAACAGATATCATCAAGTGTGCCTAGATAAGAAAAGGGATAACATGATATCTCAAGAGGTATACACTGTAGATCAATCTAGTAAGGAAGTGCTATTTTTTTAGATCACATTTTGATTGCTTTCAAATAATTGTAATCATCTTGTAAGCTCTTAACCAAGCATGCTTCAATAGTAAGCATATGGTAAATCCTTCAACCAAGTGCCTCTTAGAAGGAGAGCCAAATCTTGTAACCAGATAGTCTTAACAAGTTGTTTGTAATCCTAACAAGTTACTAGCATTCTTAACAAAATGTGTTCTAAGAAGGAACAAGTTGTAGCTCTTACCAGGAAAAAATTTCATCTGCAGTAAAAGGCTAGTGGGTATATTATCCCCACTATGGTTTTCATCCTCACATCAAAGGTTTTTGTGTACAAAGTGTGTGTCTGGGTCTATTAATGAATGCTCTTGTGTATGAGTTTATTTACTTTTATCTTACAGCATTTACATTTGTATTATCAATCAAGTGGTTGTTGTGTTAGTTAATACACTTAGAAAAGTTGGAAAAAGTGACCAATTTTAGAATTGCTACTAATTCACTCTCCTCCCTAACAGTACTAGTTGGGACCAACAATCTCTACTTCTCATCTTGCTCCTATTGTGTCCATTGCCCCTGCTATAGTAGAAAATTTGGTGTCATCGGTTGGTGTTGTCTCTACCCCTCATAGGGAGCCTATTGTCTCAGCTAGTGTTGGCTTTGCTTCCTTAGGTGAGCCATTTCTTGTTGGCTCTAACAAGTTTATGGATTTAGCGGCTTGGCATGTTGTGGCAACCAAGGTGGAAGATGGATGGATTATTGTAAAAGGTAAACATCCAAAGAAACCATATCCTTCATTCGGCATGACTCTTAGATCCCACATGCATGGATCTAAGGGAAAATATTTATTTTCTTACTAGTCTTTCTTCCTAGGGAGTCTGGTGTACGATTGCTTTTCTTTTCTTGTCTACCAAGTTGTGTATTGGGGGGTTGTGAGTTGTTTGGCTATGCCTTCTTCTTTTTTGTCTTATTTTTCCTTTTCTTTGTTTCATGGTGTGGAGCTCATTGTATATATTTCGATGTGGGTTACAAGTTCCTTTGTTAAAAACCTACTTTGTGTTGGGTTTTAGGGGCCCTTCAAACCCTATTGACACTTAATAAAAAAACATGAATGGTCATATCATATAATTCAATAAGTGTAGTTTCAATGCAAGCATCTTTGAAAAAACTATCATATTGCAATGGAAGAAATCAAGTTAACATGAATGGTCATAACATAGAATTCAATAAGTGTATTTTCAATGCAACCATCTTTGGAAAAACTATCATATTTTAGGACTTAGGTGCATGTTCATAGTTATGGCCAAAAATCTAAAGGAAGGTCAAATTGTAAACTTGATTAACTTATCTCTTACATCAAAAAACTAAAGGGGGGTGAAATGCCAAATCAAGAATGCGTGAAGCTTAACATCCACCAACATATAAATACTTCCTTGTCATCTCAAATAGACACAAAAAATAAAGAAAAATCTAATCCAAATAGAAATCATTTTGAAATTTATAAAGGTTGTACAAATATTTCTTCAATTTAAAAACCAAATTCCTTTTACCTTTTTACCACATTTCTTTGAATGTGTCAAATAAATTTCCTCTTTTGAATCATAATGAAAGAAGACAATTTTTACAT
This sequence comes from Cupressus sempervirens, assembly GCA_028749045.1. Lineage (NCBI taxonomy): Eukaryota > Viridiplantae > Streptophyta > Pinopsida > Cupressales > Cupressaceae > Cupressus > Cupressus sempervirens. The sequence goes on along the minus strand of CM053791.1, from coordinate 818,147,588 downwards.
TTATTTGCTCAATCTCTAAATCACAAGCAACAACAATTAAAACCAAAAATGTAATGGATTTCATTTTTGTAATCGGAGAAAATATCCTACAACAATTAACACCCTAAACCTAAGAGTAGTCTTTCACAACCAAAATCTCAATACCTCCATTTGCTTCCTATAGGTTTTCGCTCTTGAATTAATGTTACGACATCCATGTATCATTCTTTTTCAAAGCTACTAATTCTTTATCCATGTCAATTTTTCAAATTTCTACATTATTCATACCTAATGTCTCTTCTATAGATCTTGGTCCATTCATGTTAGTATTCAAAGAAAAAATACATCTTCAAACATCAAGTCAATGCCTTTCAAGAAATTTTCTTATCAACTTCTTGTCTATCTAAGGATCTCAATTCAACTCTTTCAAACATACAAGGAAATTGAATTGCATCTCCCTATGTTAAGGTTGCAATACAAACATTAGGAGGCTTAGTTTCTCCAAAAATTACACTTCTACTATGTATTATCATATGTGAAGCAAGTTCCTCAAGATTTGTATCCTTTTCAACCAAAGTTGTACACAATATTAATACATTTCTATGCAATGGGGTAAAATGGAAGTAATCACTCCAACACGTTTAGAAGGGGGAAGACCAAGGTCCACCCCTTTGATTAGGTTAGATTGATACAAAAGAAGGTACCAATGCAAAACCCTAACCAAAAAGGAGTGAATAACTTGGATTTAATTCCCTCTCACCTCCATCTTAAGACGGTTTAAGCAAGAAGATGTGAAATATAGAGTTGAGATATATAAATATGAAAAAATGATGAAGTATATAGAAATGAAAGAGAAGAAGATGAAATGCCTTGTAAGATACAAACCTAAAAATGGGTTGTGAAATAGCCTTTGAAAGGGTTGATTCCTAGTTTTAATACTTAAAACTAAGGTATGGACAAAACCTAGAAATTGATTCACAAAAATTCAAGGGCGTAATGAGACCTTGATGGAATCTTTAGGGGGGCACTAGAACATCAGGGGTACAATGTGACCCTGATGATCAAGGGTGCAGTGTGACCCTGATGATCAAGGGTGCAGTACGACCCTAATAATTAGGGGTGCAGTGTGGCCCTGATCAAATGTGCAGCACTAATTCTGATTTCACAATTCTAATAAATGACAAAAAGGGTATCCAGATCTGCAACCTGTTTGTTAATCTGAGATCTAAAACCTATAAAACAAGATTTTTTTGGTTGTTGTTTTAGGGAGTTTACCTCAATCAAACCCCAATTTAGGAATTAACCTTAAATTGAAATAATTGAAATGGAATGCTAGCAAGTAGTGGTGATAGATCTAACATGAAGTAATGTTAATCTATGAATATGCTCTTGAATTTGGCATGTAATCAAGTATGTGTATATAATAGATTTTCCTCCACTTCAAAACCCTAGAAAGGAAATCAAAGTGACATCAACACCTTGTGTATGAATGTGCTTGAAATTCGCCATAGGAATGTATGTAGATAAATGTAGCTCTTGAGAGGATTGATGTAAAAGATGCAACAAAAGATCTTGAGTGTATGAAGGGAGATCTTGAATATCAAAGTGTTAGATCTTGTATGAACTCCTTCAATAGCTTGAATGTATGAGTCCTTGATCTTCAATTGGAGAGATAGCTTGAATGTCTTGAATGCTTGAAGAGAACTTGAGAGCTTGAGAGCTTGAGCTCTTGAAGTTGTGGATGCTTGAACACTTGAAGATGAGATATTTGAAAAATGAAGTGGAAGAGTTTATATGGAGATTGAAATCAACTAATTACCGCAAGCCAACTATCATAGGAGTTTGTACCTGATTATCTAAAACATGGGACACGGACAAAAAGGGCCAAAATAAGGCCCTATCATGGGTGCAATGTGCCCTTAACACATCAGGCATGCATTGCACCCTTCATTACCAAGTGCACAAACCTCAAGGACAATATGGGGACCCCAAAGCAAGTCTCAAAATCTGGAAATCATGCCCAAATGTCAAGGAAATCTTATTTTAGTGTCAGGAGTGGAAAGGTGAGTGGAAAGGAATGACCTAGGGGAAAATAGATCCTACCTTGAGCTTAACACCATGAAAATAGGATCTTTACAGAGGATTTGTTAGATTTTACCTCAATTCCACCTAGGAGAAAGGATGGGAGAGAGAGAGAGAGAGAGAGAGAGAGAGAGAGAGAGAGAGCATGATTATATCGCATTAAATAGGTGTTAAACCTTTATTAAATTGGAGTGTTTCTAATTTAAGACGATACAATTTCACAACCATGTTCCCCAATTTTGTTTGTTTATTCTTTAGGACATGTACATATACTTCACAACCAAAAAATCTAAGATGTTTCATTAAAGGCTTCTGACTTGAACAAACTTCCATACATATTTTATCAACAAGAGTTGTCATAAAAGATATGAGAATTAGGTACCAACTACTGACAATGGCTTTAACCAAGACAAACTATACTCCATACTCCATCACCAATCAACATATCATACCAATTAGTGATAATGGCTTTAACCAAGACACAATATACTCCATACTCCACCAATCAACATACTTCTAGCCTTTTGTGTCGATGTCATGTTCACTCTTTTTGCAACTACATTTTGTTATTAAGGAAAATAGAGTTGTCTCCTATCTATTAATTTCAAACTTCATAAAATCTATCAAAATAATTAGAGGAAAACTCACCATAATTACCAGTCCTCAAACATTTTATTTTGTTTCTAACTGGCAACTCAACCATTGTTATAAGTTCTTTAAATTGACTACAAACCATTAATTTTCTCTTTAGAAGTTATACCCATGTCATTTTTGCTACAATCATCAATAAATTATATATGTAAATATCTATTGGAAGAAACATCTATTAAAACACACACGTTATAAGATTCAACACACAAGCTTCATGGGATCTCGAGTAAAACTAAATGCATAATAATGTTGCCCATACCGATCAAAGAAATAATAATACAATGTTCATAGAAATTGACATCAAAATTACAATTATTCAAACCTTCAACAAGGTTATCTTTTAAGATTCTTAGACTGTTTTCTCAAGTGTGGCAAAGTCTTTAGTGCCATAATAGTCTTCTATGAAGGTTTTGAACCAATAAAAAGAGCACCCTTAGGGGCCCAAAATTCATGACTGCCTACTAAAGGTGAATTTCTCACCTTTTTTTCAAATAGGTATCTAAAAACTTGCTTTTTCAGAAAAATACTATTACATTCAATAATGCATTGATCCAACTTATTCATTGTGCCAAATCTCACACTTCTAACAATCACCATACACATGATTTATTATTTTTCTTATTTAACAAATTTTGTGCTAGTTCAAAAATATGTAACACACCATGAAACCTTTTTATCCTACTATCAAAAAAATGTAATTTCAACTTAACCACGACCAACAATATCTCAATGAAATTCATCACCCAAGTACACCATGCCTCCATATAAATATTATTTCACAAAACCATTGTATATTGGAAATTATATGAAATTATGCACCTCGACAAATTAGTCATGCAATTACGTGCACATCATTACATGTGTGAGCAACCAAAGTCACAATACACAAATCACTACCCTCCTTGAAGTCAAAATCATTATCGAAATTCCCCTTTTTCTTCTTTTCTAGAAGTATCCATATTTACGCTGAAGGCATACCTTATATAGAGGTTTCAAAACTTCATTTGAAAATCAACGTTCAATGTGCAAGACGATTGAAAACATTTGTACCATTTATTTTGATTTGAAGAAAGGGCATCATGATTCATACTAACGTCGTCGAGAAGATGAAAAAAGTAGAAGCTATGAGTCAAAAATTAGCTTAGCCTTACGGGCAGTTGTCATTTATCCGAGCAATGAGCAGCAAGAAGACAAGTAGAAAATTATTTTATTTTATTTTGGACTATGCATGGCAACAAATTAATACAGTCTGGGTTTGGCTATGTGTGATCATGTGTTGTAATTTTAATTTCAGATTTTGTAATCTTTAATATTTTTAATTAAAGTATTATTTTTAAAGCTTTCGGATAAACAATAAAAATTCCTTTTTTCAATTTGAAAATTTTCATTTATCCGTCAATGCTCTAAAAATTCTAATAACATGTTACAAAGTCTTATACTTGTTTATGATATAGTTCTGCCATCAGATTTATTTCAAGACAATTTCCATCTTAGTATTTATTGTCAAATAATTGCCCTCTTTGAAAAAAAATTGAATGTCTCATCGCATAGGATATTTATATATTTTTAACTTTTTATCTTTTTATATATTATTCTTTTTAATATAAATTAATAATATTCATATTTATTTATTTTACCCCAAAAAATTGATTAACTTAAAATTATATATTATTATTATCATTATACAATTCATCAATTGTATATAATTATAACATATATCGAAGTTAATTTTGTATTATTATTATTATTTTAAATTTTAAAAAAATTAAATATGTCTTAAACACTGTTACCAAGCAATTAAAACAATTATTTATTTCGTAATTATAATGAAATTGAAATTTAGACATTATTTTTAATTTCCTATTTATTTGATTTCATTTAAATTTTTAATTTAGACTTTAAAAATAATTAACAATTTATATATTTTTATGAAATTAGATAGTCAAAAGATATCAAAATTAAATGTTGGAGGGATTTTTTTAAATTTTATTTATCATTTATTATTAGATATTTATTAAAAAAATATTAAGTAATATGTAATAATAAGGATTTATATAATAGGTAGTATCTGATTATAGTTAAGGTTTTGATAGGATTGTGCTTTAAGGATTGGAATTAAGATTATGTTTACGATATTGGTTAGGGTTAATATTCATTCATATAATTAGTGCTAGGATTAAGGTCAAGGATTACAATTGTGGTTATATTTAAGGTTCATATCATGAGTGTAATTAATGGTTATAGTTGGTGTTAAAATTTGAAGTTAGGATAGGAGTTTGGGCTTATGTCGTGCTCTCCACATTTGGGTTGTGATCTTGTTTACCAACAAAGTTTGATGTTTAGGTAAGGGTTAGGGTTTAAGTTTTTGTCAGTAAGATTTAGGGTTATCATGCTTAATACTATGGTTAGGGTTATAGTTAAGTTTAAGATGGAGGTGAGATTGAGGAATATGGTTAAAGAAAGGATTTTATTTACAATTATGGTTTAGATATTATTTAGGATGTTTCAGATAAGGTTTGTGGTCAATGTTTACAACAATGTTTATGTTTCTTTATATAACATCTAAGAGGTTTTCTAAGCATTTTTGTTGGAAATGATTGAAAACGATCATGAGGGAGATTGTTGGAAATGACTGAAGAGATTATACATAAAAAGTAATGGAACTGGTAAAGAATGTTCTCAATCATTGTTTTGTCATTGATGTCAAACTTGCTACTTGCAGGAATGACAATTGCTTTAGTGATCCAAATACTATCAATTGGTTGATTGACAAGGAGGCAATCAATAAGATGTAACTAGAGTACCTAGAGAAAGGTTGAAGTTATGATGTTGTAATGAAATACAAGGATCAGCTAAGTCATTGATGAAAAAGTGTATTGATGACATACTCTAAGACACAGAGAATGGGCATGCTGAAACATATCAAAGATGTAAGGTTTTAGCTAAGTCATTTGTAAAGTCTAACTAAGTTCATTAGAGAGAGAGAGCCGAGCAAACAAGTCAGTGCCAAACAGATTCTTAGTTGAAGTCGAGCATAAAACAAGTGTCGAGTAAATATCAAGTGCCGAGTAAATATCAAGTGCCGAACAGAAAACAAGTGCCGAGTAAATATCAAGTGCCGAACAAAGAACAAGTGTCGAGCATGAAACAGGTGCCGAGTAAAGATATAGATGCCGAGCAGGATACAAGTGTCGAGTAACACAGAACAAGTCGAGTATCAGTAAACCAATAATGTCGAGTTGCTGCATTATTTTGAAATTGAAGATTCGCTAGATCTGAGCCGACAAGGTTGTTACCTAGAAGTTTGTAAACCAGATAGAAGATAAGAGTGATGAGCTAGTGGCACAGAACACCATGTAAAAAGGTTTTTAGCGAAAACAACTGGATGCTAGACAAGGTTTCTAGATGAAGAAGAAATATGGGGTAGATACATTGTATCCTACCTAATCCATTGAAACCCTAAAATTGGACAGGGAGAATTGAGCGGGAAAGATATTTCAGATTTCTATTTAAGAAGTCATAAGGTCACGAAGTAGAAGAGTGGTGGTGAGAAAGTATGAAATCATGAGCTGCTGAAGAAAAGTGCTAAGGAGTAAGAGAACAAAGAATGCTATGTTTCGCTGGATGACCACAGATATGATTGCATTGGTATGATGAGTAAAGAAGACTCAAGGAAACAAAGCTTGAGAGGAAGACAAGCTAACAGAACTAAAGTGATTAAAAAGCCAAGCAAAGGATTGAACTGAAATGCGATCTATAATCTGCAAGTTATGTTGTAAGTTGAATCAGATCAAAACCATTGTTGTTACTTTTTAACAATTGTAACAGTTAAGATAAAACCTATGGACTTAGGTTGGTTTAATAGCCATATTGTAAATCCTTTAACAGGGTGACATTCCAAGTGAATGTTCCAAAGTCCTTTAACTAGGCCTATTCCTAACAGTTTGGTGAAATCCTCTAACAAGGTCACATTTAACAATGTGTTGTAGCCTTTAACAGGGCAAGCTTTTCATAGGGCAGACCATCAGAAGTGGTTAAAATCAATTGCACAGTTATTTTGTGGGTATCATCCCCACCCCAGTTTTACCTTCTTATTCTTGGAGGGTTTCTGGGTTATCAAATTCTTAGTCTTATGGTGTGATGCATGTTTACTTTTCTTAGTTATTTCAATATTTAAATTGCATGCATGATAAGTTCACTTATGCACCATTAAGGATTTGTAGAGAAAACAGAAAAAGTTTTATTGTGGCATTTGGACCTTGAATAACTAATTCACCCCCCCCCCCCACCCTTCAGTTATTCTAAAGAATTATAACAATTTTTACTACCTATCCTTTCTCTATTTAGACCTAGATCTTGCACAAACATCATTCACTAATTACTGTGCCAACTCATATTATTAGTTGCAATAATATATGGGAAAAAATCTCAATATTTTATTCTATATCTTCGGCATACCCATTGCACCTTAAGGTGTGATTGCTAGTTACTACAGTACTAGCAAATAATTGGATTTTCCATGAGATTTGGATATGCCCTTGGACTTGAATTTGTCACACTTACTATTTTCCTTAAGTAGTGAATATTTAGGGTCTCTTGACTACAATTCCAACAAATAATGATGCAGGAGCATCCTGGGCTCGCTTGCAATCCTGCATGTTTGGAGGGATTTTGGATTAAAGTTGTAGAGTTCGGTAGATACTGATGCTTGGCATGGTCTATGGAACTCGGCATGGTCTTTGGAACTCGGCATGGTCTCTAGAACTCAGCAATGCTTGGGAATTTACTGGTGCTCGGCTTGGTTTTGCTAACACTCGATTTGGTCTTGGTTTCTATTGGTGCCAAGTTGTCTATGAGACGACTTTTGACATTTCATTTATGTATGGATATTTAATTTAGTGTTGCAGCTGACTTGTGACTTGACCTATATTTAATGTAAGGGATTTAATTTAGTTTGTAATGAGCTGGGCTGACTTGTGCCTTAGTTGGGTATAAGAAGGGGCCTTTAGGAGTCTTTTGGAATGATGATTCATTCCAGGTTGGAGAAGGGATGAAGTGTAGATGCAAAATTTGAAGAGCTAGGGTTGTAGCTTGAGAACCAAAGGATTGCTTGGTAGACCTGAAGGTTCATGTGTGGATTCTTCTTGGTGTTCTTATCCAGTTGTGGATCTGGAGTAGCTAGAAATGGTGTGTGGTAATTGGATCTTGTGGGATCTTGCAGAATTAGTATTGTAAATGTTGTTTGTATTTGGCCCTAACCCGGAAGGCCTTACAGTCAGACATATTGCATGTAATCAATTGTTTATGAATAAAGAGTTGTGATTTGGTATCATATCTTGCTTTATTGTGGCTTGTTGTGTTTTTCAATGTGTGGTTATTTGTTGGTGGTTTGGACATCTCCTTTGGGGATTCTCCCGCCTTGCACTATGTCAAGTGGTATCAGCAAGGTTAGATCAAGCTAGTTGATTGATCTTATCAGAGCAAGTTTAGATCTAGTTGGTTGGTTGATCTTATCAAAGCAAGGTTATTCCTGTGTGTGTGGATAGATCGTCAAAGCTAAGACAATTTGCACCAAGATTTGCAAAGAAGGTTGATCTTGTGGAGCTAATTGATCTTCTAGATTTGTGGATCTATTGCTTAGGGTTTACAAAAATTTTGAAAGATGCCTCCAAGAAGATTGGACCCTAGAGCAATTAAGAGGGTCCAATTGATGATCTTAGTGATGATGTGGAAGAAAGGATCTTAGAGAAGATTAGAGCAAAGTTCAGATCTTAGATTGCATTGATGAAGAGTGACATGATTGCTGAAATTGTGAGTGCTTTAGGTGCTCGTACCTAGGCATGTGGGTACTGAAGGTAGTTATGAGGAAGTTGTTGAAGACTTTGAAGTTACTGGATCTAGTGGTGAGGACAGAACAAATCGTGTGGAGAGACCTATTGAAACTAGGGCTGGTCAATTTGCTAGACCTTGATCTCAGTTCAATCTAAGCATAAGATTGAGGTTTCTAATTTCTTGGGTACTTTGACTCTTGAAGACTTGATTGACTAGATTGGTGAACTGGAAGACTACTTTGAGCTTGAGGATATTGAGGATCCACTTAGAGTGAGGTTGGCACAAACTAAGTTGAAAGGACATGCTGCTCTTTGGTGGAAAGAATTGCAAAGAGACAAAAAGGAAGAAGGTGAAATGACGATCACTAGATGAAGAGTGATGGTGACTAAATTGAAGGCTAAGTTCATTCATGTTGATTATGAACTTGAGTTGTTTAAGAGGTTGCAAAATCCAAAACAGAAAGATATGTCTATGAAAGATTATACTGAGGAATTATACAAGTTAACTATTCAGTCTCGACACAAAGAATTGTCAAAGGAGAAAGTAGCTCAGTACATTAATGGTTTGAGATTCAATATTCAATATGAGGTTGGTATGCTAAATATTTATTCAATTGAGGATGCTTATTAGTATGCTCTAAAGGTAGAAGATAAGTTGAAGAGGAAAAATCAAGGTAATGCTAGAGGGAAGGAGAAGGAAGATAGCTTGGCACAAGTTAAACCAAGTGCAGAAGGTGAACCAAAACTTGTTGATGAGAAGAAAAAGACAGGTGGAGGTGGGTGCAGAGGTAATTGTTTCAAATGTGGTAAAGGACATAGATCTTTTGAATGTCTGATTGGTAGAACAGTTGTTGTTGTGAATGAGGTTGTAGTCCAAGACAATTAGCCTAAGCAAGGAGAGATTTTGTTGGCTCAGCGAGTACTAGTTGGTCAGAGGACATTAGACTCTTGTAAAAGGACTAGTTTGTTCAGGACTTGTTATAAGTCTAATGGTAAAGTCTGCAAGTTTATTGTGGATGGTGGTAGTATAGATAACCTTGTTGCTGAGGGGATGGTTCAGAAACTTGGCTTGAAGAGAGTGAGACACCCTTATCCTTATAGGATTGGCTAGTTGCAAGGTGAACATGCATTGGAAGTGAAGGAGCAATGCCTTGTTGACTTTCAGATTGGGCACTATAAGGATCAAGTGTTATGTGATATTGTGGACATGAATAGTTGTCATGTGTTACTTGGTAGAGCTTGGCAGTATGATTGCAGGGTTGTGCATGATTGTGTCAAGAATGTGTTTACTATCGAGAGAGGTGGCATGAAGTTTTCCTTGATTCCTTTGTAGAATGAAGAACTTGATAGGAGGACCCTAAGTATTGGTAGCCGAGTTGAGTTGGCACATTCTAGGAAAATTGGATATTAGTATGGAAATTAGACCTGTAGCACACCGAAGATGGATGTGAAGAAGCAGAAGAAGAACAAAGGAAAAAGTGTACAAGTTGAAGACTTTGAGGATATGTATGTGAAGAACCAATTTGGGGTTTATGTGTTGAATTCCAAAAGATGTTCTTCCAACTACTGTGAACATCTTTTTGAACTTGAACATCTTTTTGAACTTGGAGTGTCCAATGCAGGAGCATCTTGGGCTTGCTTGTAATCCTACATGTTTGGAGGGATTTTGGATTAAAGTTGTGGAGTTCAATAGATACTAGTGCTCGACATGGTCTATATATCTCGGCACAGTCTTTGGAACTCGGCTTGGTCTCCAAAACTTAGCAATGCTTGGGAATTTATTGGTGCTCAGCTTATCTTTTCTGACACTCGGTTTGGTCTTGGTTTCTGTCAATGTTGAGTTGTGTGTGAGTCAACTTTTGGCATTTAATTATGTATGGGTATTTAATTTAGTCTTGTGGCTCGACCTATATTTAATGTAAAGGATTTAATTTAGTTTGTAATGAGTTGAGCTAACTTGTGGCTTAGTTGGGTATAAGAAGGGGTCTTGTAGAGTCTTTTGGCATGATGATCATTCCACCTTGAAAAAGGGGATGAAGTGTCATTGTGAATTTTGAAGAGCTAGGGCTACAGCTTGAGAACTAGAGGATTGCTTGGTAGACCTAAAGGGTACATGTGTGGATTCTTCTTGGTGTTCTTATCTAGTTGTGGATCTTGACTAGTTAAAAATGGTGTGGTAATTGGATCTTGCAGAATTGATATTGTAATTGTTGTTTGTATTTGGCCCTAACCTGGAAGGCCTTACAGCTTGGCATATTGCATGAAATCAGTTGTTTATGAATAAAGAGTTGTGATTTGGTATCAGATTTTGCTTTATTGTGGCTTCTTGTGTTTTCCACTGTGTGGTTATTTGCTAAGGGTTTGGACATCTCCTTTAGACTCTCCATGAGATTTGCAGTTGCCCTTGATTTAGGTTTCATTTCTCATTCTTCTTGTCCTTTTACTTAGGTTATCGACAAACTATCACAGCATCTTTGTCACTATTGCACACCTTAGTCCAAATCCCTTCAACAAAAGAAAAGAACACCTATCATCATTGGTCTCCAAAATAACAAAAGTTTTGTTGATAGTCATAGCAAATGAATCTCACAAATTAGGCGAGGAACAAAGCAATATTTGGTATTTCTCCTCTTTGTCCATCCTAACACCAACAAGTATCAATGAAATCAATCCCCAAAATGTTGAATGCTTCTAACTAGTTTGTAATTTGTCCATCCTCTTTCATCTTCAAAGAATGCAAACCCTAAAGGATTCTCTTAATATATCTCACCAATTTTCTTCTACAACCCATTACATCTATTGAGAAATCACAATAAGTTCTTTCAATCTAAAGACATTCTCGTCAATACTTTCCCATAGGTTTATCTATTAAATATACTCCATCTTTAGATTTCAAATCTCAAAATGATTTCCAAACAATTTATTCATCTCCATTTTCCTTGAAGGAAACACGATGACAATGTATCTATCTTCTATACAAGATCGTCAATATCATCCCCTAGATTTATCTATTAAATATACATTGTCTTTAGATTTCACATCTCAAGAAACTTTCCAAACTTTTCCTTGAAGAACTTGTCCTTCAAAAAATTCATGCAACCTAATAACAAAATACCAAGAAATTTGGATTAATTCAAAATAAATCCAACGCATACCAAATAACAAAGTACCAAGCTACCACTCAAAAAAAAGCTCACTCAAATCTAAATAAATTCAAAAAAAATCCAACGCATTAGTGGAAAAAAGTGATTAGTCTAAGCTACCACTCAAAAAAGAAAGAAAATTGAACTTCTAACTATCACCTTGAGAGAGGTTTTCGTATGTGTATCATAACATTGTGATTTATGTAGTCAAAACCCTACTAAAATAGACACTTAAAACCCCAAACTAAAAGTTGTTAGCTTTATCTATTAAATACCTATTAAATATACTCTCATCTTTAGATTTCACATCTCAAAATGATTTCCTAACAATTTATTCACCTCTATTTTCTTTGAAGAACTTGTCATTCAAAAAATTCGTGCAACATGATAACAATGCATCTTCTCCACAAGCTCTCTCACAAATATGGATTAGTTCAAGAAAATTCAATGCACAAGGGGAAAAAAGTGATTAGCCTTGAGCTACCATATCAAAAAAAGGAAAGAAATTTGAACTTCTAACACCTAGCGTAAAATATAGTTTATAGGTTATAGTATCCATATCAAAATACTAAATCGTAATACAAGGCCCTTGATAAATAAGGGTTTTTAACTAAAACAAGTGAAACACACTAAATATTTGGCACCGACTACAGTGCAACTTATTTGTTGTCATTTGCCTTGCACTGTCTTTTTCAGATAGTTACACAGTAAGTTTCCTTTTTTGTACTTAACTAAATAAATTCCTTATAAATTATTTTTACCAAAGCTGTAATAAATTTTTATTTTAATATTAAAATATAAAAATACATCATCACCGAGCGTACCTTCTAAACTTCAATTAGCGCAAATCCTTTAGTTGCATCTGTTTGATCGTAGAGACAAAATTCAGCATTTTGTTAATAAGTACTATAAAAAAAATTGAAGGTTTTTATATATTTATATTTGAGTGTTTTTAAAATAAAATTATATATATATAAATACAAAATTTTAAATATAAATAAAACTTATATTTAAAAAAGAAAAATCGGTGTTAACAATTTGATTGGGAAAAAAGTGAAAACAGAAATAACTATAATGTCAATATTTTCATATTTTTTTAAATTTATTTTTTTATAATTTTCAACTATTAAAACTAAACTTATTACTTCTTAATTGAAGCCACTATTAATTATCTGTATTAAATTTTAAACAAATATATATAATTTTTTTTTTTTAACTCATTAAAAAATGTCATTTTTTAAATCAAAAGGAACAAGAAAGCATAAGAAAAAAATGGAACTAAAATTGATTATCTATAGGATTTTTATTAATAAAGTTACCTATATGAACAATTCACTTTTTAAAAATACCCTACCTTTCCATTAACTTACCCTACATAACTATAAGGCTACTCCTACCTCTAGAAATTGTTAAAATGTGTAATTAGCGCAAATCAACTTTTTCTAATCAAATTAGCAAACCCTGCATTATGGAATGGGCATAACGTCCATTTCAACTATGGATTATACCTAATTTGAGTTATAAGAATGTCTAAAATTATTATGAGTTATTGGCACCATAAAATCGCTAGCAAAACATATCTTTAAATCTATTTTTTATTTCAAATGATTTGGGTTTCCTAAAAGACAATAATAAAATCAAATATGCTTCATGAATTTATTTATTATTTAGTTATTTTTCTTTTTTAAATATATATTTTTTTATTCTTTAAAATTTTAAAATTTATTTAAAATATTTTTACTTTCAAATTGAATAAGAAATACAAATAGTCATTTTTAATATTTATTTATTTATTTAAGTATTTATATATTATTTTATTATTCAATAAAATTAAAACAATAGTTATTCTTTTACTGGTTAAAATGAATTGTAATTATCATATTAGATTGGATTTATACACTGAAAATAACTTTTAGTATTTAATATTTTTTAACATTTTATACCAATATCCTATAGTGAAAACAATTCAAATAAAAATATATTTTTTTTATTTTTTTTAATATGATGTTACTTTTTATTTTGTTAACTTTATTAATTGAAAACATAAATTTAAATATTAATTTATTTTAAAAATATCAATTTCATTAAAACAAATATTTATATTTTTTAATTATATATTATAGGGCTTCCGTAAATTAATTTATAGAAGAAGTATTTAAAATTGAAAGCTATGTACGAAAATAAAACTTACCATGTAGTTGTCAGGCGTAGGAAAATGTAATTGTCCGTTTTTGTCAGGCACTATAAGACAGGGCAGGGCAGCAATCAGATGGGCTTTCCACTAGGTTGCACTGTAGCCGATGACAAAATATTCACAATTACTGAACAAGATTAATAACTGCAAATTTTGAGACACCATTTTCTTTAACACTGGCCAACCTCGACCTCTATTAGAAGACAATAACAAACTCAGACACTACGCTCGAAAATCTCGATGCCAAATCGCCTCATGTTCAACGCTCGATATATTCACACCTAGGAAATGACTATGCCAGCAACACCCAACAACATACTAATGAAGGTGACGGTCCCCTACAAACACATTCTCTAATACCACATGATGAATGGCTACACCATCCAAACACATAAACTCAAACACAAAAATTACGAAAAGAACAAAAATTGTCTTCTATTCCTTTGATTAAACAGAAATGCAATATTCAAAGCTTATATAATATTACCACATAGGCTTTACAGAGCTTACAAGCTAGAGCTACATGCCACACTTAAAATGGAGGATTGTTCTTCACAACTTCGAGTGCTAAAACAATGAAACTAGACCCCCACCCCAATTTTGAGATAGAAAGCTCCCCACTTCCTATAGTGGAATGCCTTCTTTCGATTAGAAGCACTACTGTGAAGTGAAGGACCATGTGAAGAACTATCAATAAGAGTAAGGCCCTATCTTTGAAGCTATTTTAGGGATAGCACCTAGCGAGTAAGATTATAACAAAAACTCCAAGTAGATTAATGGTCAAGAGTGGCTCAATCTCGGGACACACTCACAGAGTGGCTCAACCATTGGGAATAACCAAATGTGCAATTCAGACTTGTGTTTACTTGTGAAGTCGTAAATGTTAAATAAATTGATTTCTAGAAAGAAGCATATGATTAGTGGACTACCCAATTAAATTTACATCCATTAAAGCACCTTTCCTCTATGAAGCCAATAAGACAAATAGTGGTGGCAAAAAGGGGTATAACTCCTCAACTTCAACAAAATCTCGCCCTCCAATTCCACCATAGTTTTTGCTACTGAAATTAGGAAGTCGGTTTCCAAGTTGGACTCTCCCACGAGTTGTTTTTTCTCAAAGCAAACAACGTCTTATGACATCATTTTGCATTGCTCCTCCTCTCCACCTTTTAAATATTGACGCAATAAGATCTGCAAGTTATATTGCTGGAAGTAAATACTTTCGACAAGGTTTTACATTCCATTAGTATATGGACCATCTACAAAATCTCCATACAGCAAACCAAGAGTCGTTATGAACATCTCCCTTCGATTAAAACAACCTCAGCATAGACAAAAACCTCTTAAACAAATTATAGAATTACAATCTATTTTGTAGAGAAGACTGACGCACTGGGGAAGCAGAAAACGTACGGCTTGAGAATCGACAGATTCAGAAATACATAAATAGGCAAAGATCATCCTAAGTCTTGATTTACCGTTGGAATAGATTAAAAACTCTTAACTAAAATATAATATTACAATCTGTTGCCTAAAGAATATTAATGCCTTCAGGAAGAACAAAACATACGTTTTGAGAATCGACAGATTCAGAAAAATGTAGGCAGAGAAGCTAATACTGCTCTTAATGTCTTGATCTACAAGTGGAATAGGTAAAGACCTCTTAAATGAGTTATAGAATTATTCTGTTGTGTAAGGAAGATTGATGCATTGGGAAAGCAGATAACATATGGTTTGAATTATAGGTAAAAACCTCTTAAATGAATTATAGAATTATTCTGTTGCGTAAAGAAGATTGATGCATTGGGAAAGCAGATAACATTAGTCCCGGTGCTTCACTTCTTTGAGCAGCCAGTGTCTATGCTGGCATCAAAACGGCAATTTTTCAATTTTAATAAATAAAATAAAAATCAATTATAAACAGTATCTGAAATTTAAATTTAATTTAAAAATGCCATTTTGATGCCGGCATAGACATTGCCCTGTAAGCATCACCTAGATCCAATTAGTGCTAAGTGTTTCATTTATTCTCACGAGAGATGGATTCATGTTGAATCACTGTTCATGAAACATGGGTCAATGAGTTTGACTCAAAATCACACACTTAAATTCTGATAACAATATCACAATATGGTTTGAAAATCAAGTGAGATTTAAAAAGTAAAACAAAGCCTTGATAGACTCAATGAGGTTGATGGTACTGGTGAAGGCAGAAATAATCAAGGTCAACCAATTCTTGCAATGGCTCTAGAAGGGGGGAAGAAATAATATGGATACAACTTTAACCTTAACTCTAGGGTTGTAAATATTAGTGCGTAAAGAAAACATAGGCCGTGATATAGTTCCCAATAAATGGAAAGAAAAGAGGGATTCGAACCGGTGAGTAGCGGGCTATCTTCCCGGAGTGGTTTTCAACCTATATAAGTCTGCAGGTATCTATCTATTCATAACAGTTCTCGGGGCAAAATGAAGGGGAGTATCGACCCTATTGTGCCTGAGAAGTGCCCCTACCGGCTATTAACTGCCATCAGCTGGCTCACAACTATTCTTCAAGGTTGGCTTTCCACTAATAACGGCTTCCTTCTCACACCAATCATTCTACGGACCCGATAGATTAATCCATTTCACATTGATAGGGCTTGCTCGGAAGAAGCTATGCCGCTAGGGGGGGTGGGGGGATCACACATTCTGGCTCTTCGAGATATAGAATTTTTAGGTCCACTGCAGTTGCAGGCAGGCTCCTTCGGAGATGACCTCTTCTTGGTTCATCGTGCTATTGCTTTAGGATTGCATACAACTACATTGATTTTAGTAAAAGGTGCGTTAGATGCAGGCAGGCTCCTTCGGAGATGACCCCTTTTTGGTTCATCGTGCTATTGCTCTAGGATTGCATACAACTACATTGATTTTAGTAAAAGGTGCTTTAGATGCACGCGGTTCTAAGCTAATGCCTCCAACAGAAAAGATTTTGAGCCTTCTCCCCACATTGGTTCATCGTGCTATTATTCTTTGATTTTAGTAAAAGGTACTTTAGATACACGCAGTTCTAAGATAATGCCTCTTTAACAGGAAAGATTTTCGACCTTCTCCCTACAGGCTCATGAGTACAACCGAGAAGTAGGAATCAATGGATGCTGAGCCAACAGAAGAATCAGCAGAATCTACTGCATCACAAAACGGCTGCTTACTCTGATCCTATAGCCACCTCCAGTCAAGGTTCGGATTTCAGTGCTACCTGGGGCAAATGACCATGGACGTAGGTGTTCATCCAGTCCAAAAAGTAGGCAGGTAGGTAGCTTCCTGAGACTGGACACGCCCAGGGCTTGATAGGCCAAGACATTTAATAAATTGGTTGGGAATGAAGTTCAATTTCTATCGTACGGACCAATTCAATAGTGAAGTGACCCTACAGGATGGTCCTCTCCGTTTCTCAGAAGGCAGAACAAGCATTATAATTCTCTAGCTTGCTCTTCAAGCTTTTCAAAATATGCATCAGATGCTGGTCTACTTGTTGCGAATGGAAGTTATACAATTACTGCTAGCCATTGTGTGCAGTGCAGCTGTGGACCACAAGATCTCAAGTAAGATTCTCCGTTTCTCAGAAGGCAGGCAATGAACGATAAGATCAACCAGCACTTCCGAACCAATGATCGGAAAGGTGTTCGGTTGACTAGGCTAAAAAGAAGCCCTGAAGGGCTCATAGAATTGTAGGATACCCTTATTTGCCCTAATATAATAAAAGGATGTGATTGGCTCCCCCTCACGAGAAAAATGGTCAAGAAAAGGTAGGGTTCCTTAAGGGAATTGATTAAGGTCGCTTTTCCAGCCATAGGAGCCAGGAAAATGCTTTAGAGGTACGAGTTCTATAGTGGGGGCCTCAACCCAACCTTACAAGCATGACTAAAGCCAACTAGAAGACGAAAGCATACCAAACCTTAGGCCGTGGCCTAACACCCAAGCTTGTCAAGGAATGTCCTATGAAATTAAATGCAAAGAGGGATTCTATATTAAAAAATTTAGATGATTACAAATCAAGAAAACTCGAATATTTTACCAAGCATATTAAGTAACGGAAATTGGACTGACCGAAATATAATACAACGCAACTTCATCCGATGAAATCATCTCATACAAGGCGAATTAGCAATGCTGTTGCAGATTAGATTGCAAACCACAGTGTCAGACAAGTAAAAATAGATTTAGCAGTGATGATCTCGGGTCGATTTTTATCTCTCGTTAGAAGTTTTGTAGGGCTTTCTATCCTGGTAAGGGTCTTAACACAATAATGACTCACCTCCCTCAGCATTTTAAACAATTGTAATTTATTTCTGCAAACAAGTGAAGACTGTCGGTTTCATAACAAATACAACACACAATTCAATTGCAGATTAGATTGCAAACCAGTGTCAGACCAAGCAAAAATACATTTAGCAGTGATAATCTCAGGTCGATTTTTATCTCTCATTAGAAGTTTTGTAGGAATTTCTATCCTGGTAAGGGTCTTAACACAATAATGACTCACTTCCCTCAGCATTTTAAACAATCGTAATGTATTTCTGCAAACAAGTGAAGACTGTCGGTTTCATAACAAATCCAACACACTAAACGACGATAAGGTGTAGATGATTATTGGCAAGGTTGGCCCTGTACCACAGGAGGCATCAGCTTGATCTATCTTCAATGCTATTAGAAGCAGTTTGCAAAAGTAATGGAAATATGCACTCATTACTAATTTACCAGTTTCCCCTGTTTGAGGCCGGGTTCCAGTTCGGTCCTACCTTGGCTCCTATGGTAGGAACCCGGGACCCGGCCACACCTGCAGCTGTGCATGTCAAAAAACATATGGGCCCTGTATGTCTAGAAAAACTCTCGAAAATCCATGCAAATACTTTTTATAGCTTTTTGCAAATTAACAATAAGATTTTATTTATAATTTTATTATAGCAATTATGAATTTGTGAATATCATGCTACCATAATGCCTATTAACTTTTTGCAAATTAAGAATAAAAATTTATTTATAATTTTATTAGCAATTAGGAATTTATATAAATTAAGAATAAGATTTTATTTATAATTTCATTAGCAATTATGAATTTATGAATATCACACAAGCTTAGCCTAGATATATTTGAACACAGAGTGGGTACAAGAGAGGAAGACTCATGGCTGAAAGCAAAATAGTAAATAATTTATGTAAAACTAAAAATAAATACATCATTCCAATTTCAATTTCATCTTCCTCTTCTCAGCTCTAATATAAACTACAGAAGAGGTAGAACTAGAGGGTCTAATCTTAGAAGTCTGCACTGGCCATGATTGCCTTCTTCCTCAGTATTTGTGACTTGTCCTCAATCCTAGATATAGCTCTGCCTCTAGCTTCTCCTTCTCCTGGCACTACCAGTTACTACTCATTCAAGTCAATGTCATCCAGCATGAAACCAAATCCACACTTTCCTCCATAGCCTACCTCCTCAAATCATTGATGTCAATCCTCTTCAAAAACTCCACTCGAAACCCGCTGCAAATGTGCTTCAAACCCCATCAAGTCTGCTTCAAAACGATCGAGATCAATTTGCAATGATTGCACGACTTTTCCCCTCAGCAAAATACAAGTGAAGAAACGAGAAATGAAACTGATTTGGACAATATTTTGCCTTTAACTGCTGTTTTCAAACTACAACCGAGTTTTTAACAGAAAACTCATGAAGTATAGCAAAAACATGAAAGGCGTATATGACTCTAGGCTAAACAAGAACCATTGTTATAAACCAACAAAAAACAAATATTCAAAATAAGTTATTTAGAGGAGACGGTGATATACACACACACAACGCTTAACAGGAAAAATGAACAAAAATATTTATTTGAAGGACTAAAATATATGCACAATAAAGCAATCATCTCAATTCTACCAAAGCTTTTATTTTGACAAGCATCTTATAGAATCCATATTTCATTAACATACCAATTGAGAGATTCGGTGTCCGTTCACAGACCATTGAAAATTCAGCTTCAACCTGTCATCATTAAGACATTCAAGGCCGCAATACATAACCGAATCTCAAGATAACTCACACATTCAAGAGCCCAATAAGAAACCCAATAAGCCTTTCATTCCATGTGAACGATAAACTCCAAACTCAATGTCTTGTTGTTTCGCCATCGCGATTCCTCATGCCAACTTGAAACAGTATCATTCAGCGGTTTCACCCAATTAAAAATTACAGAATACCTTTGAGTAATATTCACTAAAATTGCACAGCATGCCTCTAGTAACCTCCATGCCAACCTATCCCGATAAGTACATTCAGTAAATCAAGAATTGTAACAGCTGTTCTGCACGATAAATATATATATATATATATATATATATATATATATATATATATATATATATGTATATATATACATATGTATATATATATATATATATATATATATATATATATATATATATATATATATATGTATATCAAAACCCCTTCTATCCAATTCACGCCAGTTAACCAAATAAACTATTTTCACTCAATAAATCAGAACAGCACGGCTGTCATTCCCAAGTGACCATTTGAATATTATTAAATCTATTTTCGTCAACTTCATTAATGAATGCCAATATAACTCGCTCTTCACCTTACTCGATGCCAATTTTCTCCGGCCACCGTATTCAACAAATCACGAACACAAAAGTGTTGTGTTATATTCCCGTTAGAAAGAATTACTCTGCCAATTTTTTTCCCTAAAATTCATCAGAATTGCACAATGTGACTCGGGCTTGTAATACTGCATGCCCATCTATCCTATCCATTCTTACAATCAATCACAAATGCAGAGCCGTTTTACCCCACCGCAGTAATTGAAACACTTTTTGGGCCAAATTCATTGGAATCGCACAACTTTTCATATAACTCGCTATTAAATTCATTTAAAAGATATCTAAGTTTGAATGCCTCATACAAATACTGGCCGAGAATCATAAGAGATTTGCAAGCAGTCAAACTGTACTCAAACATGGCACCATCTAATTGACTAAAGCCACGACTCGGCCTTGTAATACTGCATGCCCATCTATTCTATCAATTCTTACAATCATTCACAAATGCAGAGCAGCTTTACCCCATCTATTCTATCAATTCTTACAATCATTCACAAATGCAGAGCCGCTTTACCCCATCTATTCTATCAATTCTTACAATCATTCACAAATGCAGAGCCGCTTTACCCCATCACAGTAATTGACACACTTTATAGGCCGAATTCATTGGAATTGCACAACTTCTCATGTAACTCGGTATTTAATTCATTTAGAAAACATCGAAGTTAATGCAAATGAGTGCCTAATACGCCGCCTTACCCCATCACAGTAATTGACACATTTTATAGGCCAAATTTATTGCAACCGCACAACTTTTCATGTACCTCGGTACTTCATTCATTTAGAAGAAATCGAAGTTGATGCAATTGAGTGCCTAATACAAATACGGGCTGAGAAAGCCGGGTGAGATTTGCAAGCGGCCCAACATGGCACCCTCAAATTGACTAAAGCCACATATACAAGGAAATCTTAGCCTATCATATCAAATAATCCTGAAGGTCCTTTTTTACGAACTTCATTACCAATTGCCAATATGACTCAGTGTTCACTTGAGTCAATGTGTTCACTTGAGTCAATAACGACCTGCTATGGCCACTCTAATCACAAATCAACATCACACAGCTCAAATATACCCAATGCAAATAACTGCTGAACCTGCTTTCTTCTTTCTATATTCAACAGAACCGCACATATTTGTCTCAGGACGTAAAAACTCTATTCTGCTCAATTCTTTGGGCCCATTTGGCTGCTGGAATATGATTTACGAATTGGCATTCAGAATTCTGATTTTGAAATTCTCAAACTTGAAATCTAAATTACGATGATTTACAAATTGGCATTCAGAATCCTGAATTTGAGATTCTCAAACCTGAAATCTAGATTACGATTTTGGGGATTTGATTTGGGACCGTTTGGTTCAAATCCAAAAATATTTGATATTCGAAATTTATTTTTCTGAACCTGTTTGGATCAAACCAAAAAATCTGGCATTGTATATCAGAATAGTTGAATCTTATAAAAGACTTGCAAAAGTGCAAACTTCAAAAATGAAACGAAGATATACATATGTTTTATCCAATTTATTCCCTTGAATCCATTTTGAGGAGCACATTTCACCCAAATCACTGGCACCAATCCAGTTGACTCAGTTTTCACCCAAATCACTATCACCAATCCACTTGACTCAGTTCTCAGCAAATGCGTACATGGCTCGAGAGGTTGGGCGTTATCTGCGATGGGGTTTTGCCAAATGCCTCTGCTGCAAACATGAGCCAATGAGCCCGCATGAATTGTTTGTGCAATCCTGTGATGTCGCCCAATGTCGGTTGCAAGTCAGATCTAGTAGACAGAGCCAATGCAGCAGGTCCACGAGGGAGAAGTTGGAATTTCAGATGATGTTGAGCCAACACGAATGTACAAGTGGAAGGTATGTGGGCACTAGGCAACACCAGTTGAATCTCTGCTATGGGATCATGCTCGAGAGAGGTGAGTGGGTTGACGATGGTGTTCATGTAGGCAAGTCTTTAAAGCCACTTGAGACAGCCTGCTCCAAATCCATACCAAAGAGGGAAATGTCTGCTGAACAGGATTTCAACTGAACCCAAGGACTTGCTGATAAATTGATGGGAGCATAACCCTCGAATGTTGGCCCTTCACAAGCTTATTCTACTTTTGCCTTGGCTCGGTTGATCGATCACAGAGGTCGGATCACTGTGTCATCGAATGTGTACGATTGAGATGTCCCTTGGGCGATCATACTCTATCACCAAACTCAAAATTGAAATATAAACTAATTGTCCAGATGTCAAATTCAATTAGATTTCACTTTATTTGGAATCCACATTGCGATTTAATATCGGGTTTAAAAAGTAGATTCCAAATAACAGGTATTTTGATGGGAGATGGAATTCTTGTCTTGGGGTCAAATGGGGGTATCAAATCCACATTTCCCCAAATCTCAATTCTGATTTTGCGCACCCAAACAACAGATTTGAAATTTTCGGAAATTGAGCATGCCAAATTCTAGCAACCAAACAACCAAACGGGGTCTTCTTCAATCAATCAGAATTGCAATGACTGTTTTGCCGAGATACAATAATTGACCCATCTTATAGGCTATTTCAACGGAATTGTGCAATGGTTATATATAATTCAGTACTTAATTTTAACAAGCAGTGATTAGCTTGCCAGTTGAGATTTGCAAGCATTTAATAACAGCACCATCTGACTGTCTAGAATTATCCATATAGAGTGTCAGCTAAACAATCATTTTAGACAATCGTAAGAATAGTGGTGTTTCCTGAAACATAGACTGGATGATCCGATGAACATGAAGGTTTCACCCCCCAAAGAATGTTAAGACCAATAAAACTCGGTATTTACTGTTATCCACTCCAATCAATACATTTAACATATCATAACTGCCCAGTATTGTAGCACAAATAAAATATTTCTCAGAACTCACTATAATTGCAAAAGAATATTTCTGAGAACTCATCATGCTAAGTGCCAACCCATTGAAGATCAATTTTTTTTCGTAACTCCATTTTACACAGCTGTTATTTCATATGAAAAAAAAATTTGAATGTCTTTTATCATCTTCATCAAAATTGAATAACAATATAATTTGGTATTCACTATCACCCATGCCACCCTATTCTGTTCAATTAATTCTATATGACAGAATAGTGGAGCTGTTATTCACTACTTTAGATTATTACACACCATTTGATCAAACTCAAACTAGCTCAACAATACTATGCATACTGCAGGCCGACATAATCTGACTAATCCATTAAATGGGTCAAATTTGTATCTACCTTTCATACACAACTACGAAAATTCTGTCAGATTCACCACAATCACAAATTATTAATAAAAAGATTCCCGACTCATTTTGATACAAAGCACCAGAAATTTAGTTATTGAAATTCATAACCCATAAGCTACAATTTAAGTATATAATTACAAGCATAACCAGTCTAACCATCCACTTACCGATTAAAATAGTATAAAAACTGATTACAATAAGTTCAGCTGAAACTGTTCAGCATAGAAAAACTTTTAGAGTAGCATATTTTTTACTATCCACTTACTAACCTAGCCCTAGCCATAAATCCACTGATTGCCTAACCAAGCCTCGAGGCTTCCCCCTGCCATCCGACCCTAACCCAAGAGACAAAAAAAAAAAGTCCAGAAAAACTAATTGAACGCACCTGAAAGAATTTCTAATTAGCCTGTAACCAGGTTCCAAACCCCAATTGACATAAGGAGAAAGAATCACAAATAATTAACAATGGTCTACCAGATTCACTCCATAGGTTCACGGCCGTTATATACAAATTAATACAGTTTAGTGAAACCATTTCCTTAAACGCAGGAGAATTTACAGCTCTTCAAAACAACCAACTTAAATTTGAAGATTGAAACTCTCTTCTTAATTTCAACAAAATAGACAGCCACAACACATATTTAAAATTTTGATTATTGAAATAATCCTATCGAATTTTCAGGATTGTATGAATTTTCGACACCCATCTAGAGCCAGAAATCCCAGTCATAAACTGTACAATTCTTACCATAAAAGCCTTATGGCCAATAATTCCAACCCAGAAAACTAATTAAAAAATGACCAATAAACCCTAACCCAGGAAAAAAAATGAAACCTTAACCGTACCACTAAAAAAAGATGATAACCCCAACCTGATCTCAAATCTTCTGAATTTTCTCAGCCTTAACAACAGGATTCGCCTTCTCAATATCTCTCCGGCCGGCCGCCTTGTAATCGAAAGGACAATCATGCTTCTCAGAATAGCGATGTAACGAACAGAAAACATCCCCGCATTTGCACTTAAACCCCGTCAAACCCACTCTCTTCCTGCACGAACCGCACCGATTTGGAACATTACGCTTTTCTCCTTCGACAGCGACTAACGAAACCCCGTCACTCAACGAAAGAGAAGAAGAAGACGACCCAGAAACGGCGTATGTGTCCCGAGGGTTTTGCTCCACCAAGGTTTCTGAATCCCCTGCCAGAGATTTCTCCACAGCTGCTTTAATTTTAGACGCCTTTGTCTGTTCCAAAACATAATCTCTGTAACATTTCGAGCACATATTCATGGTGGCCGAGCTGCCAAAGAACCCGCACTTGTTGCTACACATGATCGGCCCCTCTGGCTGCTGCGGCCCGCTTTCTTCTTCCATTTTCTTCCAGCTTTCGTGTGCCATTGAAACAAAACCCTCGGCTAAACTCTCCGAGAGAGTTCCTAGACGTAGTATATTCAACGAGTATACTGCAACGCTCTCTGCCCGTATTATATATACACGAACAAAAGTTAGTAACCTCCTCAATTGTGCGCACTGATCCCGAAATTGTATATTTAAAAACCTCTAGATCGGGTGCATATTCATTGTGTATACGTAATTCCTGTGGTCATTTGCGTGGACAATAACGAAGCGCAAAATTTGTTAAGGCCACCTGTTAAAAAAGTGTGTAGGGACGTGTTAAGAATGAGTAAATGGCCGTAAAGTTTGAGCAATCGGACGGTTCAAGATTAAGCATGTAAATTAATTATAAGTTTGTTGCCGTCCGATTGGAGATCGCGGTGCGGCTGTTAAAAGAAAAGACTTTTGGTTTTGCGTAGAACTCAAGCAGAGTGCCATGTGGACCGGGTCACACCATTCGCTTACGTGGAATGATGAGATGACGTCATCTTACGCCTCAGTGACATCATCGTATGAAACTAACTTTTTACGTTAGATTACCGTGACACTAGGAGGAAGAACGAAGGGCTGTAACTAGATCTATTATTAAACGATGTAGGTGAGAGGATCCAATAGTGGAGCGGAGTCTAATAGTAGATCACCTTATGGTGAACATAGATTCCAATTTTCAGCTGTTATTCTTTGTAATTTTGCCTAGTTTCAATAATTCAATAATAATAAAAACTATTATTAGGGTGGGTCCTATGAAGAAAGGCTTCCATGAAAAATAGAGTTGTGGTTGCTTTCATGAATTTTATTTTGTATTTTGTCTTGAGTTTCACCTCCTAAATTCAAGGACTCTAATTGATGAAATTATTTTTTTTAAATTCTCTCTAAATTTTTGGGAATAAATTTGACAAATTTTTGCCATATGGCAAATATTTCTCATAAGCTTTCACCCACTCAATTTTAGAGCCTAAAAATGATTTTTTTACTATAGGCTTCTGATATCAACATCAATTTGAAAAATCAGTAGGAAAAGTGGAAGGCAAAGCAGATTTTATGAATTATGCAAAATTTGCAAATAAAAATATACAGCGAACCAGACACATAAGGCCTTTCAAAAAATTAGTACCTATGGTGACCAGTCCAAAACAGAGTCCACAAGCACTTAAAAAACATCCAGTGCTTCAACCAAGAGCATCACAACGAAGATATAGCAGATAAGTAGATAAGTTTGGAATTCATGATACCAGCCCCCCCCCCCCCCCCCCCATTTCAATGTTTCTCTGTGTGTAGATCTTTGGTTTGCGGTTAAAACGTTGAATCCATTTGAAGCCCTAACTGGGTATGATGATTCCAAGCAAATTATTACTTTGCAAGCAAAATACAATAAGTAGATTTGTAATAAAAATGTAGGCGCATCCACTCAAATGTTAATAACAAAAAATACAAAAAAATAGGGTTTTGACCAATGGAAAAAGTCAATACGAACAACAGAGTGGGACCCAAACTAGAAAAGAACTAGGTCAATCCACTCCAACCCTCATCAGATCATTATAAGGCAAGTCAAACTCTGGTACCTCCTCAAAACATTATTGGAGATGATCTCTCCAAAGTAGGCAACACATCGACTTGGAATGGTTTTGCCCTAATATCATTCTCAAGTGCAAGCTTAGACAAACAAATTTTCTTCTTTAATCATACCAAATATGCAGCACAAAATATATTATCTTTGTATTCCCAACAGAAAGGATTTCTTTCTGAACCTGATGCTAGGACCCATGAAACCAATCTTATAGAGATAGAAAATTCTAAACCCAAACCACACATTAAACCTGCATATATCCCACCACATCACAGGAATGGGTTCCCCAATTACCCATGTCATTCCCCCATTCAAACCATCATGACTTCACAAACCACTAATGATAAATCTGAAGAATAGATTTTGATTATAAGCAATGAGGTAAGCGAAGAGCGATGGTAGGAATGTCAGAAGCTTAGTGTATTTGCGTTTTGGAATGGGCCAAGACTAGAAATGACCAATCTCATTAGCTGGTTAAAGGAATTCTATAAAAATCAGGTAAGTATATCTCACCATTCTGATAGATTGATATATATACATTGTAGTAATGAGTATGTGAAAAAAAAATTCCTCTTTGTTTCTGATTGTTATTATAAAGGTTATGTTATAAAATTTATTGAATGGGTGCTAGATTGTAAGGAAGAATAGTTAAACCTCTCCATGCCAACCTGGATGTCCATTCAATCCTTACCTCTTGAACTGATGCATCTAGAGATTCTTAGGAAAATTGGACGTTCAATTGGTAATTTGATAGGAATAGATACTTCTTATAAATATTGCAATACTGTTAAAATTTTTATTAATGATAAGAATAAAAATCTAGAACACAATACAATTAAGTTAATCTCAAACAACTCTATATATAAATTGAAATATCTTAGATTTGAAGGCAAAATATTAGAAATAATCAGATTAGACAATGAGAGAAAGATATCATTTAAAACTTTTCAAACGACATCGAATTTTAAAGATATTTTCCCCATGATTAATATTAGAAATAAAAAAGAAAAACAAGGGAAGATCATAAATGAGATAGATTGTTTGGAACCTAGTAAGGTTACAACAAGGAAAGTAGAAACAAAATTGGAGGATGGTGAAAGCGGATTAGAAAAAATAACATCTACAACTGCAACTACAAAAATGGGTAACAGTTTCATACTAACTACCAAAAAGGATCAGAAGAAAGAAATGGAAACACTGCAAGAGTGAAAAGGAAAAGAGGCTCAAAGCATAGAGAAGGAAAATATTTTAATTCTAGAAATCAATAAAGAAACTATTCAATTGTTAGATGTGGAAGAGGGTAAGGGCACTAGCCCACATATGACTCTAGATACAGATCAAAATGATAAATAAATCAACAGGAGCAAAGAAGAAATAACAGAAGATAATATTTATAAAATAAAGAAGTTAAGGATAGTCAATAACAGCAAAAGATTAAGCAAAAAGAAAGAGGAAAACAAAGAGTATTAAGGATATAAATGGGAAATGGAAAATGTCAGGAAAGGAATTCAGATTCCAGGAGAAAAAGATCTTGGAGAATAACAATCAAAATCTTGAAGAGACAGAAAATAAACTTCCATTTTTCTAAGGAGTCTCCAGGACAAAGAAATGCTAAATGCTTAAAAGGAATAACAGAAACACCACAGCAAAAGACAGGAGAACTGGTGAAAGAGAACATAGGCACTAAAAAAAAGGCAATAAAATGATGCACCAAATTTTGGCAGACACCAACCACAACTCAAGAATCTCCTTTTTATAAGATGAGTGAGCACAATACAAAGGAAAAGGATCAAAATAAGACAAAAGGAATTATTATACAATATTTTCACAACTTCTTGAATAATGATGCACCAAAGAATGAAGAGAGGGAAATGATAATTTTAGATGAGATAGAGAAAAAGAACCTAGAACTATTAACTAATGAATTGATCCAAGTTTTTTACTTTGGCAATATTGATAATAGTAGTGACTTACACAAAGAGGAGTTAATACAACGAGTACTAAAAATAGGCAGAGATAATTACACTTTTGAAGATTTGAGAAGAGACATGCTAATCATTGAGGATGAAGATAAGAGAAATAAAGATTTACAAACAACTGAAATTGGAACAATAATAGATCAAGGAGAGGGTGTTGGAGTTCTTTCTTGGTAAGGAACATATCAAATGGATATAAACCTGATACCAGGAAACAAAAGCAGGGACAAGCCTAAGGATTAGCTAAATCCTATATTTAGCAAGGCTAAATCTTAGTTCTGAGCCAACATTAACAAAGTCATCAGGACTCACTTCACTTTAGGCTTTGTAGGGCCAAGGTGGGCAAACCTTAGGGATTGATCTTATTAACTTGATACTCTTATCTACGAGACTATCCCCTATAGTATAAATGGTCAATGTTATTCTATGATTTGTTGATAAACTTCCTGATTACAGTAGCTAATTATAACCAAAGGGAAACTAGATGCAAATAAGTAATGACCCACACTTCTAGTTCTTCAAAACATAAAAAGGTAAATTGATATTCGATTAAAGATTTGGATTTCAACATAACCCAGGTATGCAACAACAGAGAACATGCAATCTCTAAGTTGACTAGTCCCTTATCCATTGGGCATCAACTAAATCATAACATACACATGGACACCTGAAATATACTCATATATTCAGACATTAGATATATTTATCTATCTTGCAAATAGATATATATTTTTATTAGAACTCTCATACATATTGAATATCCTCCTAATGAAACCTGCAACCCTATCAAGGTAAATAAGCATTTACTTGGCCCTTTGTTCCAATAGCAAATCTATCCAAACATGCAACCTTAAAGGATTACAATTGAGTTTAAGCTCTTAGTTCTTAAACACAAAACATTGTAGACAATATGAAGGAGATGAGAATCAGAATGAAACTAAAAAAAATGAAGCTCTTGTATTAATCTTATTGAAACCAATACATCATTTGTATATCAAAACTTAGAAAATAACACCAAGGAATGACTGTGTAGTATAAAATGCTTCAAAAGAAATACATTGTTGCTATTCATAACAGAGGAATACTAAGAATGGTATCAAAACTCTAGAACTAGAGCCAACCTTGGGGTCTCACTAGTCATAAAAATTGGAACCTATAGAAAGAGTAGAGAAGAAAGATATATAGAAGAGAAGATATTTCAGGATCTAGAATCTGAAATTGACATGTGTCCCACTAAAATTGTCTTCATTCTGATGTTGTTGAAACCGATCTTCTTTCATCTACCTGCAATTAAAACCATAAATGATGTAACAAAATATCTGATATATCCCTCAAGATAATCAACAAAATATTCTTTGAAGAAATATCATATATACATCATAGAATGTGTTGGAGCTTCAAATCTAATTTTGGCTTGTCACTTCTGCTTTTGCCATGAAATCCAACTATATTGTCAGCAAACTCTTCATGGCTTCCAATTGCCTTTAAAACAATCAAATCATCCCTCATAACTGTCAATGAAATCAAATATTATGAACTCTGGCTATATCTTATCCAAATTCAAACTAAAAACATCAAATCTGCACTTTATCACTAAGGAGCCCCAAAAATACAAAACCTCCTATAGCTACATTTGGAGAATACCTGTACAAAAACTGATTGTAGAAATGGATAGTTCATTTCTTCCTAGTTTTGTCGGTATATTACACTACACATTTCAGATAAAAATCATGCCTCTATGGTGCTTTCAAAATTCTAGGCCCCAAACCATGAACAGAGTATAAAAATTGAAAAATTTAAAATATTACATAGTACAAACTATATAATAACATTAAATTTATTCAAATCTCTTATCATTTGAAAATCATGTGCGTTCAAAAATCTGAATTAAATCTTTTATTTTATCCTTTTTCCATTTTCCTCTTATCTCTCTAATCCACCAGTGTCACTTGGCGGATTCCAATTTGTCATCATCACTAGGTAGCTCCCACACAAGATTATACACTTTTTTTTTGAAACATTTGAAATTTTAAACTTTACCTCGCGATTTAATATTGGTGTAACATCTTAAGTTTGAAATATCACCTCCCCGACCTCATGACATCCTTGTATTATCTTACCTTTGAAAAATTTCCCTTACAATCTCCCGACAACGGGCCCCATCATAACATCTCACCCTTTATTTCTTACCCGACTATACGATCCCATCATATTATCACGGCCTTCTTTGTTTTATCTTGCAATCATATGATTTTTTCATAGCTTCGTAACACATCAATATTAGCCTCGGGATCCTATGAAATCTCGTAACATTGCAAGGCCCCTCAATTTGAAATCCTAGTGTAGCATCTCATCCTTTAATTTGAAACCTCCTGAACTTATGCAAAATCGTAGCAATCGTGACCCAAATTATCCAAGCTTTTGATCTCATGAACTACCTCTGACCTCTTGCTACGTAGCAATCCTTTCTAGTGCTTGGTTAGTCAAATTCTTTATTGACTTCATTATCCAACTAGCCATGGCAAGCCCCTCCACATGAGCAGTGACTTGTCTCTCAAGTGAACACCTTGTGGATACTTAATCATGTGGCGTTTATTCTTTTAAAGTATAAAAAACTCCTCCCGCAATGAATATGGGATATTTCCTACAAACCTTCCTCATTGTGGATGCTTTGTTCTATCGTGGATCTATACACTTTTGCCTTCCTGAATTACAAATCAAACTTTGCGCTAAAAACATGGGGTTGTCAGTACATTATAGTTGTGCATGGATTCTATATTGTGTTTGAGCTCTGTATTTTGCATTGGCATAATTTGCTCCTGCCCTGTCATGTCTGCTCCTAACTATAGAAGCTAGTTGGCTTCCACAACATGGACTGCCCATTGAACTATGTCATTGAGCTCTTATAGCTTTCATGTTGTTGCCGACTATAGCCCCCTGTCATCGTGGATGCGTAATGTCCCCATTTTAGCAGTTGACCAAGTGTGTGTGCGTTAGCCTTGTTCTACATGGTCTCGAGGGCTAACGAAGGGTTTAATGGGATCTTGGAGTGTTTTGGCCTAGTCATTTCCAGTTTGGGCCAAAACGAAGTTGATTTACTTAGTTTCAGGCATACTTACTATTTTTAGTAAGTCGGCAGGACACAGTGCAGGTCAATTTTGGTGATTGGATTCGATACTCCTCGGTGAGAGCTTTCCGATGAGCTATCACTCGCATTATTCAGAGTTTGATTGCTAATACATTTTAATGCTTGAAGTTTTATTAAAGTAACATCTAATTTAATTGTAAAATATTAAAGTGTTACTTTAATATTTATTTTATGGTGATGTGTACCCAAGGGAGACATAAGGGGTATTTTAATATATGTTTTATATTACACATCTTTTATCCCACATTGCCCATATGAGTTGAGCGGACCCTTGGAAATAGAATAAAAGGAAGCATTTGTGGCTTCATTAGGCAGGTTGAATATGAGAAGAAATTGGTGTGTGAGTTGCAGCTCCGTTCTTGGCATTTGAGGACGTCTATCCTCTCTTGTAACATTCTAGACATCATTCCCTTGGGGTTTGGCCTTTGGAATTCTTTGTTATTGGCTTCATTATCAGGCAGTTTAGTTGCATTTCTGGCTACAGGCAGATTTGATATTTTGCTCATATCTTCTTCACTACTTGTCTGACGCTTATGTCCCTTGGAGGGAATGGTATTACGAAGGTAGTGGACTGATTGGAGGACAAAGTATTGTAGCAGCAAGTTCGTAAGCATGGGCTGGAGTATTATGTCAATACTGCTGAAGTAATTAGTGAGTTGATAAATCTACCATGTATTTGGTTTTATGAATTCTGAAAATAACATTTTATTAGCAGCAGTTCATTTCCACTTTGCATATCATTGTAGTTTCTTTCTTGTTTATGTTGTATGATACCAATTCCATGCACGAAACACAACAAATAATAAACGTTTGATTTTCGGAGTTATAAGGGGTTTAAAACATTCAACGGAGAAATAAGAAGTTGAATGCAAACTGTTTGACATAATTCCTTTTAGCAATTTGGTTTAGTTTTTTGGGACATCCAGGGGTGCCCATTACAGTGGTATCAGAGCTATAAGTCCTACCATCCTGTGGAGGTCTTATAGGGAATTTGGAATAGCCAGATAGAGGAAAAAAGTGTTTGACAAAATGTCAAAACACTAAAATCAGAAATAAATAAAAAAACACAGGCTAAGCATTTATGTTTGAGCATGCGACAGGGGTCTTATAATTTTCGTGATACCAGAGCAAGACAAAATAGGATTTCAGACTTGCAAAGCAAACAGTCTAGTACATCCGTGCAAGTGGACATTGAATCCAACCATACAGACACAGAGGAGATATTCTGTGATTGAGACAATAATATGGGTGATCAAGATGATAGGAATATAGGATTAGGCGGAGGCGGGAATGTTGGTCCAGATTAGGGGGAGGTACTGTTCAGACAATTACTAGATACATTAGAGCAGGGGCAGCATATGCAGCAAGAGCAGAATAGGCGAATGGACATGATGTTGCAGCTCATGGCTAGACAGATGGGTGTCAATATTAATCCAGGTGATGCCAACAACAGAAACAATAACAACGAGGGAAACAATAACAACGGGGGAAACAATAACCATGGAGGCCAAGGCAACAACAATGGTCCTGAGAATAAC
This sequence comes from Cupressus sempervirens, assembly GCA_028749045.1. NCBI lineage: Eukaryota > Viridiplantae > Streptophyta > Pinopsida > Cupressales > Cupressaceae > Cupressus > Cupressus sempervirens. Next base: position 818,114,157 of record CM053791.1, on the reverse strand, counting down.
ATTAATGGTAATAATGGACACGGCAACAATGGGAATGAGGTTGATAACTTTAGACACGTTGCACGCCCAGCACGGACTGCGAGCTCAAGACCTCTTCTACCCACTTTCCCACACAGAGATCCGGTTCAACCAGTAAACGAATCGCAGATTACCGAGTTACAGGATCAGTTCAGGAGGGACTGGGAGGCTAGTGGACCAAAGTTTCAGGCGGATATTTCTCTTAGAGATTATATGGACTTGAGGATGAGACACATGCCTAAAGCAGGAGGGAGGAATCAAAACTTTGAGTTGAGGAAGAAAGTTGGAAAACTTTCTTTACCTTATTATGATGCTTCAGGGAAGATGACTGCACGAGCTTGGGTGCAGAAGGTAGATACATACTTGTAGCTAAATCCTATGCCTGAGGAGGAGGCTATCAAGTATGCAACTATGCACTTGGATGGCATTGCACATGAATGGTGGCATCATGGCATGGTGACTTTGGGGCATAATCAGATTACATCCTATGAGGAATTCACCGAAACATTGATTGGGAGATTTGGCACTAAGGATCTCGGGTTACATTTCAAGGAGCTAGCACAGTTAAAACAGTTAGGTTTTGTGGATGCTTACATTGCTGAGTTTCAGCGCTTGTCTGTACTTGTTACTGATATCTCTCCTAGGAGATTGGTGGTGTTATTTTGTGATGGTCTTGCTGATCCATTACGAGGTTGGGTGAAGGGACATGATCCACTCACGTTAGCTGAAGCAACTAAAAAGGCACGAGATTTAGCCCCTTCGGTATACAAAGGAAAAAACCATTCAACAGATTCTTCCTACCGCAAGGACAAAGACAAAAAATCATTTCAGAAAGAGTATAGCAAACCCAAAGAAGGATCAAAAGGACTAGACAATGAAACCTTGAATGAACTTCGAAAGAAGAAGCTGTGCTTCCATTATAGAGAGCCTTGGGACTTATCTCATAAATGTTCTCTCAAGGCTAAGGCAAATCAAATGGAGTATTTTTCAGCAGAAGAGTCAGAGTCAGAAGGGGAGGATCAGCACTCTGATTCAGATGAGGGTAACACTATAGAGGAGAGCAACATTCCTAAGGATGATAGATCGTTGGCACGCTTGACAAGGGCCCAAAAGGCAATCACATTTAAGGTCAGGGGTACTATCCAGGGGCAGAAAGTGATATCTCTTATTGACACTGGGGCTACACATAACTTCATAGATGCATAGTTGGTAGCCAGGAGAGGGTTACAGACAGAGGAGCATGATGGGTTTAGAGTCATGGTGGCTAACGGTGATAAGTTATTATGCACTCGGAAGATATCTAATCTTTGCATCAGGTTTGGAGATGGCTATGAGTTGGAGGATGAGTTCTATGTTGTGGACATGGGAGATTATGATGTCATCCTCGGCATGACATGGATGGCTTCACTAGTTGAGTTCACACTCAATCTAGCGAAATTGGAGATGAGATTCCAGCATGAGGGCAGAACTGTGGTACTTAGAGGACTTTCAGATGGAGGTTGCAGAGTAGTGTCCTTGAGGAGAATGCAGAGACTTTTTCGTCATGATGACATAGAGTGGGCTGCGGAGTGCTACATTATGCCAACTTCACCAGAGCCATAAGAAAAGAGTCATCCACTAGATATCCAGAAGATACTTGATAGACACGCTAAAGTATTTAGCGATATTCCTCATGGGGTTCCTCCTGAAAGAGGGATGGAACATGTTATTGAGCTCGAGGAGGGAGCCAAACCAGTTATGATTACTCCCTATCGTCATCCTAAGAAACACAAGGATGAGATAGAGAAGGCGATTAAGGATTTGTTGGAGATGGGGCATATCAGGCCCAGTAAGAGCCCCTTTGCTTCAGCAGTAGTATTGGTAAAGAAGAAGGATGGGACGATGCGCATGTGCATCGATTACAGGGCATTGAATAAGAAAACAATTAAAAACAGGTATCCCATTCCTAGGATTGATGAGCTGATTGATGAGTTGCATGGGGCATGCTTGTTCACCAAAATTGATTTGCGATCCGGATACCATCAGATCAAGATGAGAGCAAAGGACATTGAGAAAAAAGCCTTCCGATGTCACTATGGCCACTTTGAGTTCATGGTTATGCCATTTGGTCTAACCAATGCACCCGCTACATTTCAGAGTTATATGAACCAGGTATTCAGGAAGCAGCTAAGGAGATTTGTCTTGATCTTCTTTGATGACATCTTGGTCTTCAGTAAGACCTGGGAGGAGCACTTACATCATCTGGAGGAGGTGTTATCTATTCTAGAGAGAGAGTCATTGTATGCCAAAGAATCTAAATGTGAGTTTGGCATGACTGAGCTCCTTTACCTTGGGCATATCATTAGTGTAGATGGCGTTCAGGTTGATCCCGAAAAGATTAGAGCTATTGTAGAGTGACCTACTCCCACAAACCTTACACAGCTTAAGGGATTCTTTGGTTTATGTGGTTTTTATAGGAGGTTTGTTAAGGGATTCTCACAGATTGCTACACCCTTGACAAATCTTACCAGGAAAGGAGCCTTCGTGTGGACAGGGGCAGCACAGAGGTGTTTTGAGCATTTCAAGCAGGTAATATCTTCATGTCCAGTTCTAGCTCTACCAGATTTCACAAAGCCTTTTGAGCTTCATTGTGATGCATCAGGTGATGGGATTAGAGCAGTATTGATGCAAGAGAAGCATCCCATTGCATTCGAGAGTAGGAAGCTCCGGGGAGTTGAGAAAAGTTATTCTGTCTATGACCGGGAGATGTTGGCCATAATGCATGCATTGGCCAAATTTCGATCATATTTGGTAGGTGGACATTTTGTGATCAAGACTGATCACAACAATATTAAATACTTCATGAGCCAGCATGATCTTAATGACCGGCAACAAAAATGGGTGACTAAATTGCAGGCTTATGACTTTGACATAGAGTTTGTCAAAGGTAAAAAAAATGTGGTGGCTAATGCCTTATCTCGGAGACCTCATTTATGTGCTCTGGCAGAAATTTCAGGAGATTGGAGAGATCGGATTATAGCAGAGTATGTGGGAGATGCTTGGGCTTCTGGATTGATTTCAGGTACCATACAGGATGATCGCTATGAGGTAATAGATGGATTGATCAGAGTTCAGGATAGGGTTTATTTGATTTCGTCATCACATTTGAGAGAGGCGATACTGAAGGCATTTCATGATGTACCCACAACTGGACATCCGGGGGTCTTCAAGACCTACAGGCAGATTCGAGAGCGGTTTTCATGGAAAGGGCTCAAGGATGATGTTCAGAGGTATGTTAGGGAGTGTGTGGTTTGTCAATAGAATAAGGGAGAGCACACATTTCCTGCAGGTTTATTACAGCCCTTGCCCATTCCTGATAGGAAATGGGAAAGTATTTCGGTGGACTTCATCACTAGTTTACCACGAGTGTAGGGAAGGGATTGCATCTATGTGGTGGTGGACTGCTTGACGAAGTTTGCTCACTTCTTTGTTATTCCGTCCACTTACACAGCAGCACAGGTGGCAAATCTTTTCTTTAAAGAGATATTCAAGTTACATGGGCTGCCCAGATTCATTGTCAGCGACCGGGATAGTAAGTTTATGAGTGTTTTTTGGCAAGAGTTGTTTAGGTTGTGTGGTACAGATCTTACACCTAGCACTAGTTATCATCCGCAAACAGAGATTGTGAATAAATGGGCGGAAGGATATTTGAGGAACTATGTAACTACACAACAAAAGGCTTGGATCAGATGGTTGCATATGGGAGAGTATTGTTATAACACCACTTATCATATGTCCATCAAGATGACTCCTTTCATGGCACTCTATGGTTATGAAGCACCTAGCTTCATGGATTTAGTTTTGGGGGACAGTAGAGTGCCCAAAGCCAAAAACTTATTACAAGATAGTCAGGACATCCTAAAAGTGCTCAAAGAGAATATACAACAGGCCCAGAATCAACAGAAATTGTATGTTGATCAGCACCGAATAGAGCGTAGCTTCGAGGTAGGGGATATGGTTTACTTGAAGCTACAACCATATAGACAGTCATCGCTCAAGAAGAGCGGAGCTGAAAAGTTGAAACCTAGATTTTATGGTCCCTACAGGGTGATTCGCAAAGTGGGCAAAGTCGTCTATGAGCTTGAGCTTCCAAAGGGCAATCGAGTGCACAATGTGTTTCATGTGTCTAGGCTTAAGAAAGCCATTGGTTAGAGTGTAGTGCCTTCTGCAGATTTACCCCCTTTGGATGAGGAGGGGAAGCTTGTGTTAGTACCCGAGGCTATTATGGACACCAGAGAGAGGAAGCTTAGAAACATGATAGTGAAGGAGTATTTGGTCAGATGGAAAGACCTGCCGGAGGAAGATTCTACATGGGAGAGTGAGCAGGTTATTCAGCAGGCTGGACTGAGATTGCTTGAGGACAAGCAATTTCAAGGGGGGCGGACTGTAATGTCCCCATTTTAGCAGTTGACCAAGTGTGTGTGCATTAGCCTTGTTCTACATGGTCCCGAGGGCTAATGAAGGGTTTAATGGGATCTTAGAGTGTTTTGGCCTAGTCATTTCCAGTTTGGGCCAAAATGAAGTTGATTTACTCAGTTTCAGGCATACTTACTATTTTTAGTAAGTCGACAGGACATAGTGCAGGTCAATTTTGGTGATTGGATTCGATACTCCTCGGTGAGAGCTTTCCGATGAGCTATCACTCGCATTATTTAGAGTTCGATTGCTAATACATTTTAATGCTTGAAGTTTTATTAAAGTAACGTCTAATTTAATTGTAAAATATTAAAGTGTTACTTTAATATTTATTTTATGGTGATGTGTACCCAAGGGAGACATAAGGGGTATTTTAATATATGTTTTATATTACACATCTTTTATCCCACATTGCCCATATGAGTTGAGCGGACCCTTGGAAATAGAATAAAAGGAAGCATTTGTGGCTTCATTAGGCAGGTTGAATATGAGAAAAAATTGGTGTGTGAGTTGCAGCTCCATTCTTGGCATTTGAGGACGTCTATCCTCTCTTGTAACATTCTAGACGTCATTCCCTTGGGGTTTGGCCTTTGGAATTCTTTGTTATTGGCTTCGTTATCAGGTAGTTTAGTTGCATTTTCAGCGACAGGCAGATTTGATATTTTGCTCATATCTTCTTCACTACTTGTCTGACGCTTATGCCGCTTGGAGGGAATGGTATTACGAAGGTAGTGGACTGATTGGAGGACAAAGTATTGTAGCAGCAAGTTCGTAAGCATGGGCTAGAGTATTATGTCAATACTGCTGAAGTAATTAGTGAGTTGATAAATCTGCCATGTATTTGGTTTTATGAATTCTGAAAATAACATTTTATTAGCAGCAGTTCATTTCCACTTTGCATATCATTGTAGTTTCTTTCTTGTTTATGTTGTATGATACCAATTCCATGCACGAAACACAACAAATAATAAACGTTTGATTTTTGGAGTTATAAGGGGTTTAAAACATTAAACGGAGAAATAAGAAGTTGAATGCAAACTGTTTGACATAATTCCTTTCAGCAATTTGGTTTAGTTTTTTGGGACATCCAGGGGTGCCCATTACAGGATGCTCTACATCATTGTGGACTTCTCTATTTCCACGCATGGCCTCCTTGTAGCGGTAGTAGGTAGCAAAGTATTCGTGCAGTTTGATTGGTTCTTTGCATGGTGAAAGTCACAACCTTGTTGGAGTCTTTATCATGTATCAGTTCCCAAGCCCCTCAAGTACACTCATGGATTTGTTACCTAGACATTTTAGAAGGAGGATTAATTATATTAATTTCGAAAAGAGAGAGATTAGTTTTCACCTAAACCAACTTTCTCTCTCCTCATACTTTTCTCTCTCCCTATACTCCAACTTGTAGAAATAAGTTCGGGGTTTGAGTTTGAGTTTCATTCTCTCCTCAATATTTTATCTTTTCCCGTACGACCTCTCTCTATGTACTCCAACTTCTAGAGAGAAGTTTGGGGTTTGAGTTTGAGTTTGCCCTCTCTCATTCACAATCTTCTTTCTCCACGTACTCCAACTTTTTAACCTAATCCTAACCCGAACCTCCCAACCCAAACTTCAACTTGAAAGCAACTATTGGCTGGAAATAAAGTTCACTGATAAAATTTTAAAGATTGGTTTTATTTGTAGAGAAGGCACTCGCAGGTCAGCCATGGTGAATTTAAAGGTGAAGATTGTGTTTTCAAAGGCACCAACTTTTGATAGAATGCCTCAAAGTACCAACTGGTTTCTCCACTTTATTGCATAGCGTGACACTATCTACTCATGATTCACATATTTTATTGGAATACACTTTCATAATTAGTTCATCATCTTTCTATCTAATATTTTGCTTAGTATTATTCTATATTTGCTCCTGAAATAGCATTGTGAGTTGTAAATAGACATTTGACCAGGCACGTGAGTTGCTTGAAGAAATGATGAGCGTGAGAAATATTGGAAGATTTCAAATATAAATGGGTGCACTATTTGAAATACATATTGTTCAGTCATCCCATGCAAGACGAGGCACATGTATTGTTTAACCAAATCGTAGACATAGATCAGCTACGTGAATCATCTGATTATTGTCCTCTTTGCACATATGTAGCTTTGATAAATCATTTGATTATTGTCATCTGATAAATAGAACAGGCACGAAGTTGTCATTCTTCATATGCAACACGGGCGCACGGTTTCATTCAAGGTTGGTTTTAGACAATATGCATCAATTAGAATGGTGGTCAGCCAGTGGATGATTTGTTTGACAAATTGTCTTTCCACTTCTCCACTCAACATAACTAATGAGAGCATGCATATCGTGTGAAGTAATAACAGGCGAAGAAAAGTGGGAACCTTAGACAAGTCAAGACAGGTGTGTTTTTCCATTCAAGCCCGGTCTTAAGCAACTCATGGCATCTAAAACATAGAACTGGAGGGCATGAACTAGTGAAGATCATCATACCTCAAATTTAGCCTTGAGGAGAGAGGAAAGGTGGAAAAATTCTACTTTGCATCCTCATAGCAAGTCACTCACACAATCATTTGGGAAGGGATTATAAGTGAATTTCATATGGACTAAACTTGGCATCACCTCAAGGAGGATGTGACCTCTTTTGTGACAGGCTATTCATTAATAGAGTCGATCAGTATTTGGAAACATTGAATGAGTGAAACAACTTGTCTTTGTTTGCTAGTATTCTTCTGATGAAAACCAAGTTATAGAATGTGTACATTAATGGAAACGATGGTTTGGCATCTACACTATAGACTTTGTCATTATAATCTATACGCAATGGAATAGACAATAGTATGTGATGTGATTTTAATGTGGGAATTGATGAGTGTTTGACTTAGAGAAGTTGTAATCGAAGTGTATTTGAGCGCCAGAGTATAAAGATGGTGTTCATGGATTGACATCTTCAAAGACTTGAGTTGATTCAGCATGATCCTATGAAACACATGCAACAGATCTACATCATGATTCCCTTTCTACTTGCGCAACAAACAGAGGACATCAATTGATTTGTTTGATATAAAGGAAGCCACCGATATGAAGATTACACACCAATCAAAATGCTTACTACGTGAATCATTTAACATGCAAGACATAATATGTTAGAATTTGGATTATGTGTCTCAAATCCCCAAAATAAGGAACCGCAGGCAAAATGAAAGAACTTGTGGCATGCCCAGTATCATGGATTAATTGTTGATGACAAAGCCTATCAACTATTTGACAAAATGCCAAATTTGAAAGTGCTCGCATTCATCTAATAGAGCTGCTGACTTGTTTGATTAAATGCCTCAACAATAGGTTATTATCGGATTAGTTATGTTATAATGTGAATGCTTAATAAGGCAATAAGAAAATCAATTGATCAAAGGCCTGCATATACTTGGGAACTTTGAAAAGAAGACAACATCAATTGAAAAGGCCTTTCAAATCAAGTAGTGGACTTGAGTTAGAGAGGGAAAGGCAAGTGAACTGATTGTTATGACACTTTAAGTGAATTTGTGTGCTTCAAAATCTAAAATTAGACTAAAGGAGTGTTGATCAAAGTACTTGGTAAGCGATACTATGAGGTATAAATTTCAAGGTAAAGAGCCTCCTGTGATATTAAAAATCACACTTCCCAAAATATCAGACAAAAAGATGGGACATATAGAAGTTGCAAACTTCTAGAAAATGATGAGCAGAGAAGATAAATTACTCCTGGCACATCGAACATTGGAAAGTGGTCTAGCCCATGCAAGATGACACCCACTTGCAGTTCAATGTGCAGAATTGGTTTTAGAATGTATCAATGCATATGATCAAAATTCTAGGGACATCAAGACCTTGAGGGGTAATGTTGTTGCAAGGTTAGATCCAGTATCTATCTCCATCACCTTCAGATTGCCAGTAAGAGAAGAATTCATAGAAATATCTAAAGAAGGTGCCCAAGGATACTTCCATCAAAATAAGAAAACATGTCTAAATTCCATTGCTAGGAGTTGGCTAGATCAACCCAGACGAGGACAGTCATAGTTGCCCAGAGTGTTATGCAGGAATATCTTTAATGAAGGCATATCTAATATGATAATTTTTCTCAATAGAGTAGTGGGAAATCAGACAGTTAAAGATTTTCAGGATTGGATGTTCTTGTACATTAATACCATCACCACTAGAAAACAATTTATAGATTGGGGAGAAATTATTAGTGATGCCCTCCATCACTAGTTAGCAGGATTCAATGCAAGTCAAGGGTTTTACGTGTCCTCGTACCTAATGTATGCAATTGCTAGTATGAAGTCATGGCATGGTCTTAATCCTTATGGGGAATATAGCTTAACCACACAAATTTATAATTACTACCCTCAGTTGCAGTTAAAATAGAGCAATGCACACTTCCACAGGGTGAATGATGCTTTTTCTATACTCATTGCCAAGGAGCTACAAGGAGATATAGGACTTCGAATTTCTTCTGAAGCAGCTAGTCTCATTAGTAGTTATGGTAGCTTCTTCATACAGTACCCCTGATTCACTTACATCTGCATAAGAGGTTTTCAAGATTGTCCTCTCATGTTGCTTTGCTTCGTAGATGACAGGTTGGTACTTTCAGAAGTTTATAGGCAAATTGGCCAGGTAAACAAAAAGTGCAGGAACAAAAGATCAATTCCTTTCCCAATTGGCATTGGACACTATAGTTGTCTTTCCTCTTTGGATGCTCAAAATATCGAGAGATCCATGGTGAACATAACTTTACACTCTTTCCATGGTCGCTTCCCATTTGATGTCAGCAGGTATGTTAAAAATAACTTAGCACTTGGACCCGACTATCTCCATTTCCCTACAATGGAAGATTATTGAGCGAATTGTGAAAATGATTTCGAAGTGAGGAGAAGGGACTGGATGAGACTCACAGTACAAAAAATTATTGACAGGCATAACAGAAGATGGTTCAAACTTGATTAATCCTTTCTTCTTTGAGCAGATACAATTATTAGAATTGCCATATATTAATTGGTCTTTACTAGAATTGAAAGACCTAAAGGAAAGGACCTTTTTGTGATTCAACGAACTGAAAATTGGTTAAAGAATAAAGTCAAAGAAGTCACCGCTACTAAATCAATAAGAAGAGGCAGTGCAAAGAATAATAATAACTCTCAAGAAGGTACATCAGTTTCAACCATTCCATCTTCTATCCCTACTTCCTTGAGCTCTTTACATAACACACAAGGGGGAGGTGATGGTGAAGATCTGGATAAAGGAGTTAATCTAGTTTTAGCATGTGAACTCAATGCAGTCACTAGGAAGAAGAGATCGAAACCCAAGGAAAAGACTTTAAAACCAATTCAATAGATGATAGATGAAGCTCCCAAAATGAACACTTTACCATCATTTGTAGATGAGATGATTCAATCCATAGCATTTCCTTCACGCTCGTTGTCTCTCGAAAGTATAGAGGCAACTCAAGCGGAGCCAGTTGTAGAAAATGTACATAACTTGGATTTATCATCTACAGTCCTACAGGCTCCTTCAGTAATTAGCCCATCTGCCAGTATTTCAACTTCTTGGATATAACAAAGTTTGGAGAGAAAGAAGAAAAGGATGATTCAATTGGAAGCACCAAATCTAGATGTCGTAGCTGATTTAATGCATAAAGGTGCAAAGATAAAAAAAGACTAGAATGAATTCCAGACTGGTAGTGAATCCTACCTTAGGAAACTTATTTGTTGAAATTGCACAACCAGTTATAGAGAACGACATAAATGAGGCAAATGAATATGATTTCAGCATCACTAAAGTGAACCTAGGCTAGACTACCCGTGAGGGAAGAGAACACAATTTCTAAGTGTTAGTTGTTGTCCTAATGAAACAGTCAAGGAGAGATAAGCAAGCTAAGAATCAACTCAAACGTCAAGTTTGAACACTTTCTTCATGCATTTGATTGATGGTTAGTGATTCCTTCTTGGATCCTAGCTCATCTATAGAAATCATAGGAGATCCCAAGAAGATGTTTGATGAAGAAACCATTCAAGACATAGGAGAATGTCAAACTTATGGCAAGATGGTGAAAGCATGGGTAAAAAGCATGAAAGAATGAGCATCAAGCTTATTTCAGGATGTTAAGGTTGCATTTTCCAAAGCAGATCATATACAACAAAGCATTCAAAAGGAGCTGACAACTCTTAAGGAACAACAAACATTCTAGAGAGAAATTGATGCTAATTTAGTAGAGATTAAAGGAATGGACAGCAATATAGTCAAATCACTAAAGTTAATCAGCACTGGAGAAGAAGAGCAAATTGATATATGGCTAGAAAATATTAGATGGAAGAATGATAGCATGAATCAACAATTGGGTGAAGGAGAGCAATTCTTGAACTCCTGCAAGTTACTGAAAAAGAAAGCCTTGGGGGATATACCAATGATTGTAGAAGGTATTCCTATTAGCGAACACACTCAAAATCCAGACATATCTTCCATTTTGGAATACATAGAGGCAAAAATAAGCACCAAACTTGGTAGTAAACAAAGTTTAGATGCTAGTATTATAACAAGATTAAGCAATCTCTTAGTGGCATTAGACTTCTGTACTCAAAACTTGCTAGGTTATGTCATAGAGTTGGATGAAGTTAGAAAGAGACATGAGCTATGCAAGCTAAAGATGCAAAGTTTAATCATCATTAAAAATAAGACTTTGGCTCAAGTCATCAAATCATTTAGAGCGTACAAGGCAAACTTGACTCAACTACTCATAGTACCTACAGATCAAAGAGTGAGTTCAGGAAATATCAGTGATCGTAGTTAAAAGTTAGAATAAAGTTGTCTTAGGATTTTGTGTATTTTGTAAAATGGTCAACTTTAGAATTAACTTTGGTTTTGGTCAATGTCTTAACTTTTTCTAACTGTAGTTAAGCATTGAAAGTTAGAGTTGGTTACGAACTATCTTTGGAGTAGTCCAAACTCTAACTTTTTGAGTAGTTACGAACCCGAAAGGTTAGTTATTCTAGAATAGCTATAAATTCCTAAAACTCAATGTAATAGGGGACTTTTTGGACTTGGAGATAGGGAAAACTTATGCTCTTATAACAAAGCAATTTTTGGAAAGTGTGTACAATTGTTGTTCTTGTAATCAATTATTTCTTACTTTCTTGGTGCAAAGAAATAAAGGAAGTACATTTGGCATTCTCTTTCTAATGAATCTAAATTGTTGAAGTGTTGATTCATCATATGAGTATTTTCATGGTATGGTGTGAGTATTTGTGAATCATTGAGTTAGCATTGTGTGAGTGATAGTTCTCAAGCATAGTTCTTGATTGCTTTCATTAACAATTTACATTGTTTTTATGGAAACATTGAAGTCGTATGGTGCATGCACTCTTAGTGGTTTCCTTTTTATTGTCTAAGTTTTATTTTTATTGAAAAAACAAAAATTTCATCTCATGAGGGAGCTGCCCCTCTAAATGCAGAGGAAGGCCAGATATCAAAGGCCTATCCAATTGTTGTGAATGATTTGCCACGTACACTCTGTTGGGAAAATTTCTACAGTGACAAATCCGTTTACCAACAGGGTTTAACATAACTAGCAATGTTTCCAAATGGCATGGGCCAGTTAATAATCATTAGTTGGAGAAGTTGTGAAGAGAAAACTCTCTGCATGGTTACTATAAAATCATCCATTGATGACATGGTTTAGCCATGCAGCTGGCTTGAATGATCGAGGAAACATGTCTTTGTGTTTACTCAACTATGGTGAGTATATTAAATGGGGAGAAGGAGCAAGAAAGTAGAGCTCACTTTTCTATTATGAGAGGCTCCTACATTTATACCCTAAATGGCCTTTACAAAAACATTTCCTAATTCATTATGTAGTTTGTCATAGTTTACAAAATTCTACCTTTATTATAACATGCCTTATCGGCATGCTTGTGACTCATAATCACCATCATATGCAATTTCTTTGGCACCCTTTGCAAACTGCCTATCCAACCCATTCTCAGGGCTTCCTAACTTTTCTCGAGGATATCAATATTCCTTGCACTAGCATCAACCTCATAGTTGACGAAAATATGTGTTTCATCAACATTTATGTCCTCATCAGTAATCTCATTTAAATCTTACTTGCTGAATTTTTTGCATTCATTTGCGGTCGTCTTATAATCCACACTATTTTACTTATTTGGTGAAATTAATTGGGCCCTAAAGCAGGTCCGACTTAAAAAAATTCATTTTCAAACAACTAACACTACAAACTGATATGATGAACATCAAGTACTGATTTGAATCAAATTTGACCCCTAAACCATCATTTAGAAATTGTTTACCTTGTTCTCGCAAACTATGATTTTCTAATAACAAGGCCTATCGACTGGCCTTAAAATTGACCCAAACAGACATCTGAGCTCTCAAAGTTGACATGCTAATACTTTGTTCCACAATCTTGCACTCTACCAGATCTCATCTCACGATGATTATTCAGTCAAAAGATATTGACGTTCAAAGTTGCCTAGTTAAAACTGCCTATAAATAAACTTGTCAGAAAACCATAAAATGTGTTTGGTTTTAGCTTTGAAAATAGGGAAAATAGATACTTGAGGTCTCAAAAACTGGGGAAATAATTCATTTCCATGAGGGAATACAATTTTGTGATTTGGGATCATGACGAATAACGGAATGCATTTGGCAAGCGCACAAAGTGGGGTACCCAAAATTACAAACATGGGACAACAACAGAAAAGTGTTTTTTTTCAAATGGAATGACCATGGGAAAGTGTGTAGACGAACTTATCAAGGTTTACAACTAGCATTCTTAAAGTATTTTTGGAGTAGAATGTAGTGGCACAAACCATTTAATCCAAGCAATCATGAATTTAGAGTTATAACATCCCGAATAGAGGTACCAACCAATCTGCATTTTATGACACTAGTAAAAAGTTATAAATTGCATTCAAAATCGTGTTTGAAAACTAATCAAACAGATTCATCACAAGCTCAAATCCAGAACACAGCAAGTGTGTGACCTCTAGAATGTAATGCAGAAGGAATTTTTTGAGTAGGGTCAACTAGGTCAAAGTTATAATCGGTCAAACAAGGCTTCCAGATTTTTGAGAAATATGCATCAACATGACAGAGATAAGTAACCAACTTTGAGGAATTCAAAACCTAGTCAAAACATATCAAAATGACTCAAAAATTGAAACATAGATCCACTAATATGCATACTAAACAACCCCAAAGTGGTGAGTCATGAAAAATTACCAAGTACAATATTATCAAATTCAAATTGAGCCTCCTATCACTATTTGACACAGGAAAAAAATGCAGAAATGAACACTGCTCAAAATAGGACTTTGCAGAATGACTCAGAATGTCAGTTTATCATTATAGAATGCATAGACATGTTGAATGCAAGGTGTTAGAAACATAAAACACCTCTTAGGCCTTAAAACAATAGTCCAGTACACAAGAAAGAAAATGCATTTATAGGGCACAAAGTGACTCAAAAGTTTGGAATGACACTCAAAATGGGAATGCAAATTTGAGTCCCATCAGAGGGTATGGAGTTAGATAGAACATAGTGTAGTCCAGCTTTAGCAGATGATATTCATACAAGGAATCAAATAAGATTGGCAAAACAAATAATGTAAGAATTTGAAAACTAAGAAAAATGTGAGAAAGAGGGAAAGCAATCTGAAAGTGCTTTAAATGCATAAGAGAACATAGAGCAACTGGGTATTTTGATGATACAAGAAGACATAAATTCCCCTAAATATGGAAAAGTGAAAGATAAAAGAAGAAGGAAGTTGCTAAAAGAACTCAAAGAAGCAGATGGGCAGGCAAGAGAACATCAAAATATTAGTCAGTTACTTAACACAGGGAAGGGGAAGATCCTTCCCAAGGAAGCATTAAGATCACTACCTAGAATGCTAGGGGTTTAAATGCACCTAGCAAGAAATGATTACTAAAACATAATTTAAAACAATTTGATTCTGAAATTATAATGATATAAGAAACAAAATTGAATAAGGAAGAAGGAATTAAGCTAGAAAATATATTAGGTAATTGGAACATCAATTTACTTGAATCTAGAGGAGTCTTAGGGAGATTAGGAATGATTTGGAATCTTAAGAAAGTAATTCTAAATGTAATACACTTGACTAACTCTTGGACGAGTAGCAGAATTAAAAGCATAAAAACTAACTTACAACTATTTTTAGTAGGCATGTATGGACCGACCTAGAACATAGATAAAAAACTGCTATGGGAAGAAATAAGTCTAGTTATAAAAAATCATAGGAATGAACACATTCTTATAGGTGGAGATTTTAATACAATCATAAATTTAGATGAAAAATTTGGAGGTGTCCAACAAAGTTCCCAAGCATCAATGGAATTTAAAAAATGGATGGACATTAATAATCTTATTGATATTCTTATTAACAAGGACAAATACACATGGAATAATAGAAGGAAACACTTTGCATTTATAGCTGAGAAACTGGACAGATTCTTTTTCAAAGGTAAATTAAGGGAATTAGAGTTAGATTTACAAGCATCAATGCTACCTATAGTAGGATGTGATCACTATCCTGTTAGAATTGAATTTAGAGAACCTACTAAACCTGTAAAAAATCCTTTTAAATGTGAAAAAATGTGGTTTTAAGATGAAAATTTCATGGAACTCATAAGAAAATGGTGAAATCAAGGCAATTTTAAAGGCTCCAAAATGTACCTATTTGTATCTAAGATGAAAATGATTAAAGAGAACATACTTAAGTGGAATAAAGAACAATTCAACAATATATTTAAAGAAAAAATAAATAGTGAAGAAAGCTTTAAAAAATTAAACACAGAAGTAATTTTAAAAGGTATGAATAACGAGACCTCTGTCTTAGAAAAAGACCTACTAGCAAAACAGGAAAACGTTCTTGCAAAGGAAGTACTCTTTTGGAGGCAAAAATCAAGAGAAAGATGGCTAGAAGAAGGAGACCATAATATATAATATTTTCATAATAGCACTATTTACAACATAACAAAAAGCAAAATTATAAAAATTAAAGATGTATCAAGCTCTATCACTAAAAATCTGGAGAATATAGCAAAGATATTTGTAGAGCATTTCAATAAGCTATTAAATAATTTTGATAGTTCAAACATGAGAGCTCAAGTAAAAATGCTTGGAAACATACCAAAAGTGGTTTCTGTAGAAGAAAATAAAGCATTAAATGCACCCATATCCTTGGAAGAAGTTAGAACTATTCTATTCAACATGAATCCTGATAGTTCCCTAGGTCCAGATGGATTCCAAGCTTTCTTCTACCAAAAATGTTGGGATATTATCAGAACTGATCTTTGGAAAGCCATTGAAGCTTCAAGAAATGGCGGATCATTACTTTCATAAATTAATAATACCTTTCTCACTTTAATACCCAAAAAAGATGATCCTAAAACCCCAGGGGATTTTAGACCTATAGCTCTATGCAACACCATTTATAAAATCATATCCAAAATTTTAGCAAATTGAATGAAACCAATTTTACATAAGATTATATCAGAAGAACAAACAGGTTTTGTACCAGGAAGATCAATTCTAGATGGAATAATCATTATACAAGAAACATTACACACAACCAATAAGAATAAAATGGCAAGCATGTTCATGAAATTGGATATTCAAAAAGCATATGACATGGTTGATTGGAGGTTCTTATGCAAAACACTAGAAGCCTTCGGATTCTTGAATGAATGGATTAATCTTATAGACCAATGCATTTAAACAAGTAAAATTTTAGTTCTTATTAATGGAACTCCTGAAAGATTCTTTATTACTTCAAAAGGTATAAGACAAGGAGATCCCCTATCTCTATTCCTATACATCATCATGGCAGAAGCCTTTGGTAGAACAATCTCCAAAGCCTATATGGATGGTAAAATTAGTGGAATTTCAGCAACTGAGAATGTTCCTAATATAACACATCAACAATATGCATATGAAACCATTCTACTAGGAGAAAGTACAATAAAAGAGGCCCTAAACTTCAAATCAATCATTCAATAGTATATGGAAGCTTCAGGGCAAAGAATGAATGCTGAAAAATAAATAAAAAATTCATTAATACTAAACCTAAAAGAGAAAACCAAATTTGTAATATTTTGGGTTATAAAAGAGGAACATTTCTATGTAAATACCTAGGAATAAAACTAGAGAAAGGTAGTAAAACTAATAAGGGTTGGCATAATATTCTTGATAAAATGGATAAGAAGATAGGAGGTTGGAATGATAAATGGCTAACAAAAATTGGTAAAGCGATAAAGATCAAAGCTATCTTATCGGCCCTTCCAACATACCCTCTTTTTTTCTCACCTCTTTCTAAAAGTCTGAATACAAAGATTGAGGCAAAACTCAAAAATTTCTTCTAGAATGAAACGAATGAACAAAAAAAATTAGCTTTGGTAAAATGGGATAAATTATGTAAACCTAAGGAACTAGCAGGTCTAGGTATCAAAAATTTAAGCTGGCAAAATGAAGCATTAGGGGCCAAACTAGCATGGAGATTATTCATAGAAAGAAACCAAAAATGGGCAAAAATTATGTTTAACAAATACCTAAATGCAGTTGATCCTTACTCCTTGTTTAGAATGAGGATCCTTCCTAAAGGATCCGAGAGCTAGAATTTTATAGTTAAAAGTAGACCCCTAATTAGCAAATATCTCACTTGGGATGTTAGTAATGGTAAGGAAGCTCTCTTCTAGGAGGACTCTTGGGATGGTCATCCCCCAATAGATAAAATGAGTATCCCAGTTGGTCTTAAAGACCATTTAGTCAAACTCTAGGGGTGTAAGGTCAACAATTATAAAACCAAAAAAGATATTAATGGCAGTATAAGATGGGAATGGAAAACTTTAGATAATATTGACTTAGAACCAATAGTTAAAAAGGTATATGAAAACATCATTAATAAGAGAAAAATAAAACAATTAGTGAGAAATGACAAACTTATATGGGCAACATCAAAAGATGGAAGATATAATGTGAAAAATGGATATAAAGCAATCACTCAGTCTCAAAGATGGGAAGAAGTTATTACTCCCCTTACACTTTGTTAGGACTCTTCCTATCTACCAAAGGCAAGCTTCTTTCTATGGACTACCTCTCATAATAGGATTCTAACCGCTAACAAACTTAGAAAGATGGGCATTGAGGGGCCTTCTAGATGTGTGCTATGTAAGAAAGACAATGAATACATAGATCATCTATTATATAAATGCCCATATACACAACACTGTTGGGAATGGGTCAGACATATAATGGGTTGGACTGTGCCTTTGCATGAAACTCTCAATGATCTACTTAAAGGTTGGCCCACTAATAGTAGTAGTTGTATCTATGGTAATCTCTGGAATATTTGTCCTTCTATCCTTGTTTGGGAAGTATGGAAAGAAATGAATAGGAGAATTCATGATCAAGATATAATGGTTTGTGAGATTACTAATAAAATTGAAGCTTGTATAATTGAAACATTAAACTCTCACCTTAGGAAAATTTCAAGAAGGAAGGATCATTTTCAGAATGGGATGGTCTTATAAAAAAAGCTAGAAAAACCTAATTAATCCTCTGCTTATGTATAAAAACAAGAATTATAAAGAGGCAAGGAACAAATGTAGGTGGGATCCACCCTTGACAGGATGGACCAAATTAAATTTTGATGGAGCCTCGAGAGGTAACCCTAGTACTGCTAGAATAGGATGCATCATTAATAATGACTCTAGCAATTGGATCGCTAAAAGGGCTAAAATTATAGGATCAACCACTAAAAAATTGTTGAATTAGAAGCCCTTCAAGAATGTATCCAAGTCTTCTTGGATCTAAGTATATCAAAATTGATTATTGAAGGAGACTCACAGATTGTTGTAAATGCCATCAGAAAAAGGGAGACACCAAATTGGGTTCTTAATTCCAAATTGGAAGAAGTACTATATCTTCTGGACCTTTTCAAAGAAACTTAGATTCAACATATTTTATGGGAAGGTAATAAAGAAGCAAATTAGTTAGCAAATAAAGGAGTCGATGGTGAAAATTTCTTAATATTTAATTGTAAGTAAACTAATCAGAAAGTAAATAGAAGTATTAAACAAAACTGGATAATGTAACCTTAAGTCCTATTAGCTAAATTAGCCCTGATGGACAAGTGCAGATAATAAGGATATAAACAATATAATATCACCATAACTTTTAAAATATATATGAATACATTCATATCTTAATATATAAATACTCTATACACACACACACACACACACACACACACACACACACACACACACACACACATATATATATACATACATATATATATACATACATATATATACGTATACATATATATATATGTATGTATATGTATATATATACATACATATATATATTTGTATGTATATGTATATATATACATACATATATATATGTATGTATATGTATATATATATATATATATGTATGTATATGTATATATATACATACATATATATATGTATGTATATATATACATATACATACATATATATATATATATATATGTATACATATATATATATGTATGTATATATATATATATATATACATATATATATATGTATATATGTATATATATATATATATGTATGTATATGTATATATATGTATATATATGTATATGTATGTATGTATATATACATATACATATATATATATATATATATATATATATATACATATACATATATATATACTTTATATATACTTTATATATATATATATATACATATATATATATATATATATATACATATATATATATATATATATATACATATATATATATATATATACATATATATATATATATATATATATACATATATACATACATACATATATATATATATATATATATATATATATATATATATATATATGTATATATATATATATATATATATATATATATATATATATATATATATATATATATATATATATCAACATGTATAAACTTGAAAACAATGACTTTGCATAGCAATCATAGGGGAAGATGGAGAAATTTTGGAAAGGACTTTTCAAAACGTTGATAGACTTAAAAATATAATTTTAAAATAAGAATATAAAAGTTTTTTTAAAATTTAAAATAACATGAATTAAGATACTATTTCTTTAAAATTTGAGTGGAATTCAGTAAATCAATACAAGAACACATTTTTGAATACTTTTAGATTCTTTATTCCTAGATCTAATTGTTCTCTAGGCTACATTTTTATAATTTTTATCTCAAACATCTATAACTCTTTATTACATCCTTATTTTTTCCATCATTTCATGACACTAGGCATCATCATATATCATTATGATTTGGTTCCATGTAGGTGGCATCAAGAGGTGACGTCAAGTATTTGAGGCTCTTCTAGATCCTTCAATTGAGATTGCTAGTACTCTATTTATATTAAAATTGGTTTTGGATTCTTTTTATCCCCTTCCCTTTCAGCTTGTTGTAGAGGGTATCTTGATATGGAAACCAATGTTAGTTTATTCCATGCCTTGGAGGTGCAGACCATGGCATTTAGAGGAAATGTGAAACCAAAAAGATGGAATCGACTTTTAAACCGTGTGGATGACATGACTAGGATTGCTATGAGCCGTGTCTTAGGGGAAGGTATTTTCAACTATGATTCCTCTTGGAGAACCAATAGTGACATTTTAGGTTCCTTTATAGGTTGTCTAGCTAGAGCCAAAGTAGAGAAGCAGGCAATGATCAGACTTTGCTTTAATGTTTTCAATCCAGTTTGGTGTGTAGGTTTGGAAGAAGCTATTCTGAGTATAGATGAGAAACTTAGGATCCCTCTCCTTGAAATTTACATGGCACATCTGCCTAAGAGTTTTGAATAGGCCATTGTCCCTAGATGTCCCTCTTTGGTTATCCGAGAGAATGCTGTATTTTTTTGAAGAATGGTAAAAAATGGAAGTCAGTATCCAATTTCTTCTCAGATGGAAAGGGATCTTAGTAGACTGTAGCAAGGCTTGTCTTAGGAATTATCTCTATATTTTAAGTCCTATATTCATCTAGGTGTAGAGCTAGATAATCTAGAAGCATTGGATTTCTACATCCCAAATATGGAAAAAGTCCAGTAAGAAGAAAAGCGTCTTCGAATTCTCACCAAAATTTCAAATTAAGAACCCCAAGGACATTGTGAAAATTATCATGGTGTACTAGAAATAGGAGACTATTGTTATATTGGTGTCTCCAGCATGTTGGTTCTGTTTGGATGTCAAATTTTGATGATATTCGATACTAGTTGGAGGTTTTCCCTTTTGCTATTTTTGTCTTGTCTTCGGCTTATATGTATTTGGGTTAGTACCAGTTTAGGCTCTTTGTCTCCTCCTTCTTAGCTTTGTGGGTTTTGGTTATGTGTTAAATCCTACCTTATCCTTCTTTATGATGGTCTCTAATGTTGTTAGGTCATGTTTTCCTTGGGCAGTTATTATGAATGTAACCTATGTTTATCTAATTTCATAATAGAATTATAGTTTGTGATAATCTGATTTGAGTCTTTGCAATATATGTAAGATGATTTTAGGTTCCACATATAGGTTATTTTATGAATGTATGAATAAATATCAAAATTTTGGTACCAATTTTAGAAATCGGTCTACAAGCTTGATCATAGCAAGCTCGGGCTCTTCCTTCACTGGAGAGCTCTGTTTGTAAATACTTGACTATATAAATACACATAAATGTTATTATCTCTATCAATTTTCTTGGCTTATTTATTGTTTTTGCCTCCTTCAAATGGTTTATGATTTATCATGATTGAAACTATTAAGGGTGATTTATATACATCATGAATTAGTTGAATAAAATCGGGTCTTGCTTTCTTTTAGTTAATTGTTTAGATGCGACAAAGTAATTGATACCAGAATATGAGAGACTACCATGCTTTATACTAATCTTGGGATCAACATTGTGTAGTTTATGTTGATTTAAACCACTTAAGAAGGGATACATTGGGAATTGGAATCTAATTTAAGCACACTTTGTTAAGTATAGGAAATTATATACTCAATTCTAAAGTGAACAAATTCATAATATGTTAATTGAGATGGCATTAAATTGACATGTAAGGGTAGGGTTCCTATTCTCTATTTGGGAATTATTGATCATTAGGTTGAAGCCAAAGTTTTAGTAAGTCTTAGATTTAAGTATAAGGCTTCTAAATAATAAACTATTTTAAGAGAAATTCAGAATAATTGACAAAGATTTTAAACTAATCTAAAGATTGGTAGGCTTAAGTATGTAACACAGGTGGATATGATGTTAGAGTTTGAGTGAGATCATTCACAAAATTTATGACTGATTTTAGTAATCTTATCCATTATGTTAAATGAAAGAAACATAATGATTTCTAGCTAGGAATTCAAGGATATCTAAATCAATGTTTGTAACTAATAGTACTAATGGTCATTTTGAGTTGCATCACTGATCAACAAGTTAGCAAGGTGTAACCATTTCATCCAGAATAGCAAAAGAAGAGGTATTTACAAAGTATATAAAGATGTTGTCGATTTTGTCACTCTCATCTCACATACTAAATAGTATAAATGATCATTATAGAGATCATTAGAACCTACAAAATTCAAAGAAGGAATACAATCATTTATTTTGTATTTAAAAACAAAAGTTGAAAGTTGGTAATTGGGGTATGCCCCTTTTAATAATGTAATAATAAAGGACCACGGTCCTGAGCAAGACTGGTTCTTCTTCATTCTTTCCTACCAGTGCTTGTTTGAACGAAGATATTTTGATGTATTTTTATTAAATTAATATAATCAAAGGCTTCAATCATTTACTGATAAAATAAAATAAAATTTTAGAGCCTAAAAATGAGGGGCTCCTATTTTTTAGGAAAAGATTCTAAATGATCCTGGAGCCCTTAAAAAATTCTCATGAGATCTCTTGTGCCTAAAAAATATAGTTATAGTCCCTCCCATGGGAACCCTACCTTAGGTAGGGGTCCCATGGGGGTGGTACTTGGGCTCTATATTTAAGGAGTTGGAGGTCCCATGATTTTTTTTTTGGGGGGCTAAAGCTTAATTTGGAATCTTTTCCTGTTAACTAGAAGCCCCTACTTTTTAGTTGAGCAGCTGAAAATGGGGTGGGCCTGGAAATAGCCCCACTAGCTTAGGGAAGAATTATGTCACTTGGCAAGAACCTACCCTTCATTTTTCCTCTAAAGTGAATTCATCGTACCAAAAATCTAAAAAGAACAATTTATATTTTTAATATTTTATTTGCTACTTGTGCGTGACCATGATTGCACATTACAGAGAAGAGAACGATGCAGGAAGGAGAAGAAAGGTACCATTGTTTCCTATTAATTTTTTTTATTTGTCTTCATTGATTTACTGCTAGTACAAGCGAATGTAAATTATTTCTACTTTCTCCTTTTAGTGTCATCTCTATTAATATTTTAGTTTTTTATACTTCTACATGTGCAATTTAATTTTTTTGTCAAGGAAGAATATATCAGGCGTGGGTTTTTTATGTGGGTCTGTTTTTAGCAAGAGTTGTCCACCATAGATCATGAAACCTATAGTTGAACTCCCGATGCCAATGCCAAGTTCGGATTTGTTTGAGTTCATTCATTTATTCCATTAGTATATCCTCTGCCCTGTGCCACACACCATAAAAAAGATTTTTCAATGCCCTAGCATATACCAATATGCCTTTCTCTTCATTCCCATAAGTTTCAATTTTTCTCTTCGTCCCTTTGCAATGGAAGCCATTACACAATATTTTAAGAACATCTTAATTTCTTTGGTTTTCGTATCCACTAATTGCTTGGGTTTTCACTTCTCAAAAACATTTGTTGTACATGTATAGACATGTGTAACACAATTATGAACTGGGCATGCTTCATAATATATTGTTGTGGAGTAATGGTTATGTTTATGTGATCAATGATTCAATATAATGATCTAATATTTAGACAATTTTTTTCTTCTCTCTAAGAAAACGCTGGAGCTTCTCTTTTACCTTTTTTTTTTCAAAGTCTCAGATGCAAGCATTTTTTAATATATTATTAAAGATCCAAAATAATACTCCATTTTATAGTTCAAACTGCCTAGTTTTATCATTAAATCATGCATTATTTTGCATCCCTAAGTTCTCATGTTTCAAACTACTTAGTTTTATGGTTAAATGTTCTAGAAACAGAATCTGCCATAGTCTAAATTTTCTTATTCAATCTACTTAGTTTTCTCTCATTCTACTTTAGACTACAAATTTTGACCTATCTTTTAATCTTGCCTTGATATGTTTGATGTGTGTCACAATTGATTTCACCATGTATATCATAGTTAATGGGCTCTTAAATAGATGCATTACCTATTCAAAATGTTTAATAACTAGTGTACAAAATCGAATACAATAAATCAATTTTGAAGAACTATCTATATTACCTTCATTCATGGTATATAATTGATACCAAACATATCCTAATTCAGACTAATCATGAATGCAATAGATATCATGCTTCTGATTCAAAATATACAAAAAGCTTTGGTAAACCCAATTTGGGTCTGCTCCATAGTCTTCTTTTTAGTAGAAGACTACATACTACTTTTCAGCTTGGATGGTTAGAACGCTAGATGTCTGGACTCAAGATCCTTCTCTTAGGAAAAAAAAATCAAAATATAGCTAAGCCATATGTGTCAATAATAGAAAGTTCGGGACATCTAAAATAAGGTTGAGAAAAGATGCAAATGAAACATTACAACATGCAGACAACATCAATTCAAAAAAGATAGAAAATCTATAATATATAAAAATTGGAGTCTCATCTTTGTCCAAGTGTGACTGTGGTCTTTTTATTTACCACCTAACGCAAAGGCATAAAAGCTCAAACATTTGTGTGCATGTATGATACAATCATACACTTTTCGATTGGAATAAGGTAGGGTATCCTTGTGCTACACTATTGTATCTAAATTTCTTGACTTGAGAATCAGAAGTGACAAAGTTAAGGTAGTGCTTTGTTTTTCAATATCCTCCTCCACTGAATGGTCCTTTTTACTAATATTATCTTTGATTGAATGTTGATGAATTGCTAGGTAAATCAAGTTTATAAAAGCTTAAAAAGTGATATGGTAATTTCAACATTCCAATTTCCAACCATGCTATGGCACCAAGGATCTTGGTTTAGGAGCATAAACAAAAAATGGTCACTTTTTATATTTGATCTTACTTGTCTCATTTTATCTTCACAAGTTCTAGATGCATAGCTTATCTTATCATGTAATGTCCCCTATCCAATCTTGAGATAGTTAGGACTGGTTTCCTAAATTCAAAATAGTTGTCTATATGAACCCAGATATTGGATCTGAAGTAAACAATGAAATGTATTATTTTATCACTATTTAAGTATATTTATAATCTCTAATCTTCTAGTGTCCCTTCTTTTTTAATGGAATAAATTAATGGTGTTATTCAACCTGTCTTTTTGAACTTGTAAAAATGGTACTATCTCTAATTTCACTCTTTTGATATATGCATTAATTTCTTGTATAATTTTCATATGCCTTATGTTGAGAGCTCTGATCTTCCAGTCATTAATAGAGTGTTGTGAGTTTTCTTAAAGACAAACTCATTGCTTTATATTTGTGTCTCTCGGGTATAATTGATAGCCTTGTATTATTATAAGAATTTGCATATCTTTCCTTGAACATATTAATCCTTTTATGAAATGTATAGTCGCTACTCTATTTCCTATATATTATCATTCCTTTCCACTACTTAATGGTAATATTCACTTTGATTTATCCCACTTACCTCTATTGTTCGAAGATTCCTTATCAATTTTGTCTTCTCATATTCCTCGTGACTGCTAGTTGGAAGTAATTTGATCTAATTAAATGTGACTTCTTGTTGATTGGATACTTGGGCAAGGAATCTCCCACATAGTGGTTGTTGACAATGATTTTAATAAACTGCCTACTCTCTTATTTGGATACATATCCCTACAACATACTCTATGTTTGAATCATTGACTCCTCTTACGTCATGTGAAGAACTAATCCTTAACATTGACTGCATTGCATTGGTGTAGTCTTATTTCAATATGATCATCTTTATGGTTTCTCTTCCTGGTATGAACATCAATTTATGTGCCCACGATTTTATTCATTATCGTTGTTGCTCCTCCATTCCACTATGTAGTATGACTATGTACATAATGTCCATTCTAGTATCCTTGCCTTAATGATATTATAGTGTCCTGTAATCTTCCTCCTATCGTGCACCCTCAAAATCACTTTTAAGTGTTGATCAAACTCCTGTCATGATTTCTTCCGCTCTTTCATAATATGAAGTTGATCATATCCTAAATGCTCCTTCAAATTATAGCCATATTTCTATTATATAATTCATATCATGTGAAGACAAAGCCTTCGTTCATTTTTACTATATTGTTGTTCCTTTGAAAATTGTGTATAGATTCTTTGTTGATTTTGTCTGACTAGAAATGACTCAGCACATGATCATCCATGGAATTGACAACACTTGATATTGACCTCACTATTTACATATCTAAAAATTAATGTTGTCTAGTCCTTACAAGTTCTTGAAACATATGGGATCTTAACTTATTCCTCCAAGTTCAAGTACTTCCAAAAAAATGGAGCCTGAATAAAGATGAATAGGAACACCATTTTAACAACTGCTTCTACCTAAAATCAAAGGGATTTCTTTTTGTGTCTATAGCATGGATTATTTAGATTGGCTGAAAATTGATCAGCATAATAGTAAATTGGAGTGACCAAGTTTAAAACATAATTTTTCATGTCAACAGAAGTGCTTGAGTATTGCTATGAACCTAAGGTACTGGGAACTTCTTTCTGTAGTTCTATTATTTAGAGTTCACTGTGACTATCGACCACTGCTTGTGTCAGAAGGCCACTTTAAACTTGAAGTTAATATGAAGTAGGGATTAGTGAGGATCAAAGTTAGAGTACAGTCAAAAGGCCCTCTATCTTCTTGCAGTTGTAGCATCTTTTATGTGTTTTTATTTTTGTCCTCTTTATCTTTAGCATTTTTGAAATGTTTAAACCTACTAGGATATTCAATGAAAGTTTCACTTTCAACTCTTTTCTTTTGCGTATAAATTATGACGACAACCTTGTCAGTTGTACAAAGCTCAAATTTTTTAATGGTATTAGTTTTTCCTTATGTAACTTATGTGTGTCACTCCAATCTTCTTACTAAAAAATTATGAATTATCATCATTGATTTGCAATGTGGAGCAAGATATTTTGTTGGAAATGGATAGAAATATACATTGTCCAATACCAAAAAAGAATGGTTTTAGGAGGTTTACAATAATGTTATCCCAAAATGACATAGAAGATGATGATATATATTCTATTAATGAAGAGTTCATTGGTTTTGTTCCAAGTTCTCAAACAATGACTGGAACATTCAAGTCCGATATTTCTCAAAATATAGAAAGAGGGAAAATGAGGAAACAATACCATATATTATATTTGAACAATAATCAAATGTTCAAGAAAAAACACCTATGGATTCTTCCACACAGAAAGGAATGACATGATGGACCATTTCGGACACCATAGTCCTCATAGAAGGAAAGGGCAATGAGAAAGACACACTTTTGAATGGTGGGACAATGAAGAAGGCTACAACTTCTACTAAAAAGTGGAAAATTGTGGACGAATATTGTTCTGATCATGGAGTCTTTCAAACAACAAATCAATGTCGAGATCACTGGGAGCATGTTTTACTAGACTACAAAAGTGTAAGAGATTATGAGTTCAATATTCCCTTTGGCCATGATAGTTATTGGACTATGAGAACTAGAGAAAGAGTAGAAAAAAAGACTTCCATCAAACTTTCCAAAGGATCTTATGGATGCAATGGAGATAAATTTATGGACTAATAGAGTTGTTGATCCTAGAAATATTACTATTGACATTTCTTACTACACTAATACATATAGTGACAAAAACACTATTCCAAATTAAAATTCTCTAATGGATGAATTTGATACTATGAATGGAGTATGTCAAGGGTCAATACATACTGACAATGAAAGTGAAAAGGGATACATAGGGAAAAAATGAAAGGTAACTCTAAAAACAACTAGCATGAAAGATACATTTCTTGAAAACAATAAACTAGTTGTTTCTACATTACAACTTGCTGAAGGTGGCTGCATGAAACATCATGGAAAAGACTACGCTTTGATGGAGAGGTGTCATGAAAAAAGACTATGGTCTGATGGAAAGGCGGTTGAGTAAGGGAAAAAAAATGATGAAAAACTGATCAAATTGGAAGAATAAAAACTCAATGTCCAAATGAGCCTAGTTGCTACCCTTAGTTCTATAGGCCAAGTAATGGTTAAGATATCTGAATCATTTTCAAATGAAAAATGATTCAGCTTAATTCTAGTACTTATATATAGGCTATAGTTTTGTATGACATTTGAAATCATTACACTTGCTTGTCTTGTGCACTACTTTCATAGAACAATTGTGTTTGATTTCCATTTAAATATAAAGTTCATAATTTGATATTCTATTACATGTTTCTTGTGTGGAATGCAATCTGTTGGCAACTCTTCTACATTGGGATATTTGGTGTCATCTTTTTGAAAGCTTCTCTATTGAGTGGTGTGCTTATATTATTTTTATACCTATAAATGGAATTCTGGGATGGTTCATATATGGGGAGAAGTTTAATTTGTGGATGAAATTCTAGGAGTGTTCATATATGAGGAGAATTTTAATGTTGAGAAAATAAAGTAGTTTTCTTTTTAATTGCAAAGGTATTTGCTTTGATCCATTGAAGTTGAATCAAACAGTTTTATTGTTAGTTAAATTCTTTATTGAATAGAGTTGGAAATCATGAGAGTTGTAAAATAATCATATCTCTAAAAATATTAAATCTGAAACCAACATCGTCATAGCTCTAAAAGATTTAAATCTGAAACTAGTATAGTCATAACTCTAAAAATATTAATTTTCAAACCAATACAGTCATAGCTCTAAAAGGATAAAATCTGAAACTTATATAGTCATAGGTCTAAAAACATTAAAATCCAATTTTGCAAATAGGAACTACAGTGATAAATCGTAAGTTTCTTCTTGGGTACATAGAGTCCAATTACTTATTATTATAGTCATAACTCTAAAAGCATTAAATTTCAAACTAGTATAGCCATAGCTCTAAAAGGATAAAATCTGAAACTTGTACAATCATAGGTCTAAAAACATTAAATCTGATTTTGCAAGTAGGAACTACAATGATAAATTGTAAGTTTCTTCCAAGGTACATAGAGTCCAATAACTTATTATTATTTTGGAGCCAATCACCATGTGCATTTTTATTAAGCATCTTAGGAAGTAGAGTTAGATGCATTATTTATTTAGTTGTTTGTAGTGGTTATCAGACTTAGATTAGACTTTTTCATACATATATGTTTCATAAAGTATTAGCAGCACATAAAATCTAGCAAGAAGTCATAACCTTAAGAGGCATGGAAAGTGAAAATACTTACTTTTGTTTTGGCTATGTTTTTGGTTAATTATGATTTATGATTCCATGTTGATATATAATATTTGGAGCTATTATTTTTATTTATTTTTTCTTTTATGTGTTCATATTAAAATTGTATTTCTTACCATTTTAATGTAATTTTTGAAGTGTTAATGAATTTTTTGTATTTTGTTTTTGGCAGGGTGGACTTAACTGCTGCGTAATGAATTCCAATTCAACCAAAAAAATGAAAATTTTACTTGCTATTGCATCAAATGTTATCCAGTTAGCATTACAAATTTGGAATGAAATTTAGAGCTCAAAAATTATATAGAACAATTGTAAGAAACATAGAGAAAATTTATCTAAAATGATACAATTGACAAAAATGGACTCAAATGACATGGAAATAGTCCTTCGTGCAATCTTTTGAGCTAGAACATGAGATGATAAAAAATGATTTATCTATTTCTTAGTGGGAAGGAAGAATTCAGGGTGAGTGGCATGTCAAGTCACACTCTTTGCATTGGTGGAACCACTATATTTTCCAAGTTAGATGTGATGATGAACATTTTTGTAGCATTTTTAGGTTGCCTTATGCATTGTTTAAAAATCTTTGTGAAAAATTGAATGGTGACTTGAAGCAATGTGTAATACCATATTCATTTGCTACTAGCATAAAAAGTAGGGTATTGTCAGTCGAGTTGTTGTTGTAGTTTTACGATTGTCATTCGGAATGACAATGCTTAACATTAGTGAACCATTTGGTTGTGGTAAGTCCACTGTGGTAAGAGTTGTAAATAAGTTCATTAATGTCTTCTATTCTCGATATCAAAATCATATCCCATGGCCTAGTAACCAGATCTCACTTGAGCATGTGAAAGAAGGGGTTCTGAAAAAAATGAGGATTTCCAAATTGTTGTGGAGCAATAGATGTAACTCATATTCAATTTCATCTTCCACTTAATGAGTATTCTTCTAATTGGTTTGATCATGACCATAATTATAGCATGTCATTACAAGCAATTGTTGACAACAATATGTATTTCATGGATATTTTTATAGGATGGCCTGGCTTTGTAAATGATTCTAGACTTCTACGAAACTCAGGTTTCTATAGAATGTGTGAAGGTGGGGAGAGATTAAATAGGCATTCTGTATCAATTGGATCATTGAATATGAGGGAGTACATTATTGGTGATGGAGGATATCCATTGTTGCCATGGTTAATTACACCTTTCGGTGGAGGTCTAACAACTAGTCAAAGAGAATACAATTTTAAGTTGTCATCAACATGTATTGTGGTAGAACGTGCACTTGGGAGGCTAAAAAAAATGTGGCATCCAAATTTGGAAGTACTTCCAAAAAAATATATTTTGTTGTTGTATATTGCATAACATGACATTAAATGTGGAAGATGAAGATCAGACATGTGATGATGTTTGTGATGAAAGTGGAACAAATATTACAATGAATGAGTCAACAGATCTAGGTGCAACAATTGCTCGAGAAGGATTAATGGCTTTTGTAAATGGTGATATGCATAATGTAAGCATGTAGAGTTCATGTAGAGTTGTTAGGAGATCAAAGGTTAATGATAATTTGACTCTATATTTTTGTTTAAGTTTTGGTTATTATATCAATACTAGAACTTTGATTTATACAATTCAAACCAATTTACATATACCTTTCATGAGCACCTATTATTTTAGGTTTATGATAATGTGTTAATGAGCTTCCCACCCATCAGTGAACAAAACTAGTTGAGTGTGTGGCAATATTGTTTTTTCATGTTATTAATATAATAAAAATGTATGAAGATAAATACACAAAAATTGATAAATGTGAAATATCATATTATTTTCAAACAATACAAACAATTTTTTTTCAATTTTATTATATTTAAATAAATTACAATAGACATTGTAAGATTTTTTTAAATTATCATGATTCTAAAAACTTAATATATATGCAAAGTGCATTATTGATAAAAATATAAATAATTAATTATGATTATTATCATAAATTAAAAAGTTTAAGCTGATTTCATTTTCAAGTTCATGGGACCACCCGCTTCCTTGAATTTAGGAGCTAACTTTTTAAAGCATATTTTTATCTAAAATTCATGGGACTGCTCCCCTTTAAATGTTCCTAAAAAAGCTCAATGACACCCACTCTATTTTTAAGCAAGCGGGTGCCCATGGGATCCCAACCTTAGTTGTATTCTTTATTGCAACAATGAGTTTATATATATTTAAGAATAACAAATTTAAAATATAATTTAAAGTGAAAAAGTTAAATTATAATTAATTTTAAATTTAATTAAAAAATATTTAAATAGAATAAAATATTATTTGTTTATATTTAATTTATTATATATGAACAAGATGATCATTTAAATATATATATATATATATATATATATATATATATATATATATATATATATATATAAAATTAAAAATAATATGAAAAAAATAGAACACATAAAAATAAGAGTTAAAATAAATTAAAATAATTATAAATTAAACTAATCAAGAAATACATAGAACACCGATTCAACAAAACCTAATATTCATTCAAAAAAATGGCGAACTACTCTTCTTTATGATCGAAAAATGCAAACTTTGTTGCTTTGCAAAAGGAAAATATGAATGGTCTAAAGGTTGTGAATCCTAGGACTAGGGCGATCTTAGGAAATAGAACTTATCCCATGAATCCTAAATTCCCCACAAAGTCAAAATCGAATGACAATATCACCCACACAAGTTCCAACTAATCTACCATCATTCATGGCAAGACACTTATAAATTCAAATATAGGAAGGTCAATACCTCCATAGGGAAATGCTCCCAATCATTTGACAAAGGCCAAACAATAGGAAAATTTTTCCATACTATGTTCGAATAGCTTTTCAACGCTAGCCAAACTCCATGAAGTCAAAGAGAAATGAATAGCCAAAGCTCAAGCAGCTAGGGATTTTATGGTTAAAGGCAAGCAAAGATTTGGAACAATCAATGAATCCAAGGGAAAGACAACTCACATTACTTTTTGAATCTTACCTAAAGAGAAAGAAGATAGATGGAAGATAGTTCAATGCAAAAAAAACACAAAAAGGGACGAAAGACCCTCATTGACAGTTGGTGATGAAACAACCATCAGATCAAATTTGAAACTATAGAGACACTAGTAATAAATTCCACATCCAAAAAGCCCTAGAAGCATGGGAAGCAGATCACCTAGAGAAGCAAAAACTCACTTCGCTAATACAAATTATGCTCAGCGAACAAAAGGTAAATAAATATCCTTCCAAATTAAACCTAAGTCGGCAAAAACTCTTAAAAACCATAGCCCAAGTAAGCTCTATCCTAAATTTATCTCAGTAGCCAATAATATACCTATTAGATCTGCTAACCCTCTGATCAACTACAACAGTATAAATGCTCAGCAACCTCAAAAGGAGAACAAGAACAACCTTGAAAATAAAAGAGTAGGAATTTATATTCCACCTCATAGGAAAAACAATGCCTTAGTACCCCAACTTATTAGGTCAATTGTCAATGTAAATCAATCCATTTTTACCCCTAGATTGGAATCCATCAACTTAAATACTAAGTTCAAAGAAGAAAAAGTTGTAAATCTAGACAATAGTTTAGAGAACAAAATAGAATAATGTCATTTGAGACACGAGCATTTCAACTCAAAAGATAACCAAATTATCAATGACATATTTAGTGAGAATAGATGGATGGCCTATAAAGATCTAGGATTGTATGCATAATGGAACAGCCCCAGATCTAAAATCCTCCATATGGTAAGATGACTTCTTGATTTCTGTAGGGAACATGTATGTATCTCTACCTTTTCTAAATGTCTAATTTACTTGCATTGCCATAACAAATACATTAGGAATGAATTTTTGTTAGCATCTTATTATTTTTATAAAGGTTATTCATTAAAATTTCTAAAATGGAAATCTAACTTTAATGAACAAATGGTGGACAAACATTCCTCTCCTATTTGGCTGGTATGCAAAACCCTTCCTCTCAAACTCAACCAAATTCAAACCGTAAATAAAATTGGAAATGATCTAGGCAATCTTATAAGAATTGACTCATATTTTTACAAATCCAATGACATTAAGTTCCTCCTCAACCTCAAAATAAGTAAAAATAAATTCAACACAAAAAAGATAATAACAAACAAATCTACATATAAATTATCATTCTCAAAGTATGAAGGTAAAATCAAAGATATCATAAACACAAACTCAAATATAACACTTTATCATATTCACAAAACTTCAAAATTTAAAGATATGTTTAGGACAATTCACTTTAAAGAAAAGGACCAAGTTCAAAGGACATCTATAGAAGTTACTGAAATGGATCAAAATGATAATGGAGTCAATGACAACTTGGGGAACAGTGAGGAAATTCTTGAGGAGGAAGAATTAAGTGTTAACATTAAGGTCAATTTGTTTATTAGTGACTCAACACTTAGTCAAAATGGTTACATTGCTACCAAGCTCTACAATTGCTACCAAACTTATCATTCAGTTTGCAATGTTAACCAAATTTTTTAGGTACTTCCGACCCGAGGAGTTAGTTTGTAGTGTTTTTTAAGCTATACAATATTTACCAAGCTTCATAAAAAATGTACAATGCAAATTGAGCATAACAGAGGTTACTGAGTTATTCAGTGGAAGTGACGTAGATTGTAGTATTAACCAAGCTATGGTATGTTAACCAAGTTATACTATATCTACCGAGCTGACTATATTAACAATATGAATCTAGTGTTGACTAAGTCATGCAGTGTGAACTGAGTGATTCAATAGCCACTGAGTTTCTCAGTGTTCACCGAGTTCAAGCTACTTGGAAGTGATTAGTATGGATTGAGCTTCAAGTTCAACTGAGTGCCAAAGATTGCCGAGCATTGATAGTGATTGTCATGTATCAGAACATCACCGAGTTTGTCTTTAGAACCTGTATTACAACAGTTGGACTGACTTTGTGAATTATGATGAAATTGGTATTGTAGCCTACTCCAGTAAGTTATGATTTGGATTGGTATATATGTAATGGATTGTATCATATCCAAATTTTATTGAAAAGTACATGATGATCAAAAGTATGAATTAAAGAAGGCTACATGCAATATAAGGAAGAACAAATATTTATCTATCACAGTTAGGTGATCATTGTAATATAAGCAGATCAGAGTTGCAGATCAAAGATCAACCATTGGTTCATCTTAATAGGTGCATTAATCAAATCCTTTAATAGGGTAGACCTAACAGTCTTTGCTAAATCTCCTAATCGAGTGCATACTTCATTGTATGTTTGTAAATCCTTTAACAAGATGGAACTCATAGTCCTCATTTCTCTTAATATTGTAGATCACTAGAAGTGGTCAATTGTACGCCATAATAGGTTAACTTTATACTGCAATACTAAAGCTTGTGGGTATCATCCCCACCCCAGTTTTACTTTCTATTTGGAAGGTTTCTGGGTTACCATATCTTGTGTCAAAGTGTTATGAATATTTTAAATGATTTTATTCTTTCATGCATGCAATTAAATCATAATATTATATGAGGGATTAATTGGTGAATTAAGATAAAGTTTTATTGGTTCTTGATTCACCCCTCCCCTCTTAGTAACCTTGCTTACCTTATATTTCCAACATAAAGGAACTTAGAAATGGTTAACAATACCACACCTCAATCTAATTACCGATAAAAGATTAAGAGAACTTAGAAGGAGAAGATAAAGGTATGAGCTTCAATAGATACATTCAACAAAAGTTAACCAGAATACACCAACCTTTTCTTTGAGGAAATAAGTAGCAACATTAAATAACATAAAATATTAACTCATGATCTTTTGTTGATACAAAATGATATACATGATCAAATAATCCTGGGGGAGCAAACACATGAGGAATTTCATAGCAACCCTACCCATGCACAGGTGGCAAAAAAGCAAAATGAGCAAGAAATTAGAAAGGAAAAAAGAAGAAATAGAGATGCAAAAAGTATATCAACAAAAATATTAACAAGAGTAAAGAAAATACCAAAAAGATACTTGAGAGAGATCACACTTGGAGAAAAAAATATAATAGAAATGAAGGAAGGAAATAGAGAAGTAGCTTCAACTCCAAAAGGAAATAATCTAGGACTAAGACCCCTAGTCTACACCAAAAACAATATCATTAGGGATCAAGAGATTTCAATCAAAGGAAATCCCATAGAAATTTAATTCACAAAAAATTATAAATACCAATATCTAGAAGAGAATAGAGAACCAAAAGAATATCAATAAGAAAGAAAACTAGTAGGAGATAGGGACCAAGAAGGAGTAAGCAAAACAAAGACACAAAGCATATTTCAAAATGGGCAAAATGGGATAGGCGACAAGGATGGACAAAACTAACAACAAGGGAAGATGCCAAATGGATATTCTAAACCAAAAAATGGACAAATTGATAAAGAAATAGCAAAATCAGGCCAACAAACTTTGTTCCAAGTTCAAGCAACTATTATTCCCTTAGCTTCATCTGATCATTAGGGGAATATCACTATCAGGAAAAAACCAAAAAAGAAATCACTCCCTTAGATGGGAAAGACCCATTCAAGGGGATATATAAAATTCCAAGTGTAGAAACCAATGGTAACCGATAAAGAAACATGGGATCTCTTATTCCAATAGAGGTGGAGACATTTATGAGTAGGCTTATGAAAACAAGCCCAATAGATAAAGAAAACAATAAAGACAAAGGGAAAAGAGATGGGAAGAGACAAGGGAAAGTCATTCATGGGAATAATTTGGGGTTTTAGATGATCTGGAACTGAGCAGAGAGAGAATAAAGAAAAAAAGCATGGAATTCCAAAATGAAGCAAAAAAAGGATATAGAAAATTAAGTAACAAATATAGGGGATCCAATATCAAGCAAGAGATAGAAAAGTATGAAGAAGCCATAGAAGATGACATGATATCCTCTAGCATCAACAATACCATTGACCACATAGATAATTTAGGCATTTCAATCAATCAAGATGGTCTAGAGGCCCCAAGATGTAGAAAGCAAAAAATGAAGTGAGGAAGAAGTGCCCTCATTGAATTAAGATCACCCATCAGAAAAACAAAGAACAAAAAGAATATTAGTCACATTATGAATGCAGGGAAGGGGAAGTTCCTTCCCACTAAGTAATGAAGATAACAACATGGAATGCTAGGGGACTAAACACCCCTAGCAAGAAGTGCTTATTAAAGTGCAATTTATCCTTGTTTGATTATGAAGTAATATTAATCCAAGAGACCAAACTAAATAAAGAAGAGAAATTAAACTAGGAAAGAAATTAAGCAATTGGAAGATAGAAATAGTAGAATCAAATGAAGCATTAGTAGGAATTGGTGTTATATGGAATCCATAGAAAATAGACTTTACCAAAATAATTGTCAACAATAATTGGATGGGGGAAAAAATTTAAAGTTTTAGAAATAATATTCAATTGACCCTCATTAATGTATATGGGCTCATTCAAACTACATAAAAGAAAGAGATATGGAATGAAAATAGTGCATTTATGGAAATCAATCACTTAGAAAACTTTTGCATTGGAGGAGATTTCAATGTAATTCTCATCCTATAAGAAAAGTATGGAGGATCCAAAATAATAACACAAGTCATAGCAAATTTCAGAGAGTGGTTTGAAAGGAATAGTCTAATGAATGTCCCACCAAGAAATGACAAATATACATGGAACAATAGAAGAATGGGCTATTGTGACATTGTAGAAAGGTTAGATAGATTTATTCTCAAAGTGGATCTAAGAGCTTTGAATGCAACATTCCACTCAACAATATTGCCAAACATCGGATCATATTATTTCCTAGTCAAAATAAAATTTGAAGAAGAGAAAAAACTAGAAACCCATTCAAATGCCAAAAAGATTTTGGATAACAACTTTATGAGAAACATTAAACAATGATGGCAAGAGAGTTCCTTTGAAGGGTCCAAAATATATTGCTTTGTGTCCAAATTAAAATTGCTCAAGGAAAACATACTCAAATGGAATAAAGAACATTATAATAATACATTTAAAGAGAAATTAGATAATGAAGAAGAACTAAAGAAACTTAATGAAGTAACAATTAAAGAAGGATTGGAGAATAAAATATATATAAAAGAAAAGGAATTGTTAGCTAAACAGGAAAATATACTAGTCAAGGAAGAATTTTTTTTCGAAACAAAAATTGATAGAGACTTGGTTAGTTGAATGTAATGTCTCATCTTTAGCAATTGTCAGCTATGTTACCACTAGCCTAATTTTGCATGGTCTCGAGGGCTAGCAAGGAGTTCAAAGGGATCTTGGAGTGATTTGGCCTAGTCATTCCTAGTTTGAGGCTAATTGGAGTTTGTTTGTGGGGTCTTTCGATGGAATTACTATTTATAGTAAGTTGATTGGGCATCAAAGTTGTAATATTTCTAATGATTGGACTTGAAGCTTCACGTTGAGAGCTTTTTGACAATCTATCACTTGCTTCATTTTGAGTCTGATTGATATATTATTTTAATGCCTGAAGTTTATTAAAGTAACATTTAAATTAAATGTTAAAATGATAAAGTGTTACTATAATATTATTTATGTTGGGTTGTGTGTTTGAGAGGGTATGATCAAGGGAGACATAAGATGTTATTTTTTATTTTTTATTTTAAAACACTTTATCTCACATTGTTTGTGATAAGTGGGTCAACCTTATGAAGTGGAAATAAAAGGAGAGTTGGTGGCCATTGTTTAGTAGGTTGAATATGAGAAGATAATTGACGTGTGAGTTGCAGATCCATTCTTGGCATTAGAAGATGTTTATCCTCTCTTGGGACATTCTAGACATCATTCCCTTAGGGTTTGGCCTTTGGAATCCATTGTCACCAGCTTCATTATCAGACAGA
Organism: Cupressus sempervirens; assembly: GCA_028749045.1. NCBI lineage: Eukaryota > Viridiplantae > Streptophyta > Pinopsida > Cupressales > Cupressaceae > Cupressus > Cupressus sempervirens. The sequence goes on along the minus strand of CM053791.1, from coordinate 818,076,129 downwards.
TTGGGCGCATTTCTAGCTATAGGCAGATTTGATGTTTTACTCATATCTTCTTCATTACTCATTTGACACTTATGCTACTTTGAGGGAATGTATTTATGAAGATATTGGTCTGTTTGAAGACAAAAAAACTGTAGCAGCATTGTTCATGTGGGTACTATTCATATGACACTATTCATGTGGTTACTATTCATGCAACACTATTCATGTCATTGTAGCAACAGGTTTAAATAACATTTGTTGGAGCATTATATCAAAATATTGGAGCAATTACTGAGTTGATAATTTTCCATGTATTTGATTTTACTAAATTCTAATAATAACATCTTATTAGCAGTAATACAATTTCCAATCTGCATATCGTTGCACTTTCTTTTTGTTCATGCTGTGTGATTTTCAATTCCATGAAAGAAAATAATATAAATGTCTCATTTCCAAAGTCATATAGTAAATGGAGGAATAAGGAGTTAGATGCAAACTATTTGACGAAATTCCTATAAGCAGTTGTCTTAGCAATTGAGCATTTAAGGGTGCCCATTATAGTGGTATCAGAGCTAGGTTTTCCTGCCATCTTGTGGAAGCATTACATGAAATTTAGAACAAAAAGGGAGAGGGAAAAGTGTTTGACAAAATGTCAAAAATACTAAAATCAAGAATAAAAGAGGTTAAGAAAGTATGTTTGAGCATGCAACTGGGGTCTTATAACTTCCACAATACCATGTAAGACAAAATAGGATTTTAGACTTGTAGAGCGAACAATCTACTTCATCCATGCAGGGGGATATAAAATCCAGTCATATAGACATAGAGGAGATATTCTTTGATCAAGACAATAAAAAGTGTGACCAAGATGATAGGAATACAAGACTAGACAGAGGCAGGAATATCGGTCCAGATCAGGGGGAGGTAATGTTCAGATAATTATTGGATACATTAGAGCAGGGCAGTGTATGTATCATGAACAAAATAGGCAAATGGACATGATGTTGCAGCTTATGGCTAGACAATTGGGCCTTAATGTAAATCTAGGTGATGCCAACAATGGAAACAATAATAAAGGGGGCAATGATAATAATGGAGGTCAAGGCAACAACAATGGTCTTGAGAATATGTAATGCCCAAAATTACAGGGCAAAAACACAACTAATTTTTTTTTTTTTTTGAAAGCTAAACTTAAGGAATCACATATTGATGTGTGCATGTTGCAACCAGGTTAGTGAATAATTTGGTGACATTGTCAGATGATTTACTCATTCGATACTTGAGTATCACTAGAAAGATAATTTAATGGGAGATCACATATCATTTATTGGAGTTCAAGTTATGACATGTGGCTAGACTATAATTGCTTCCAGAGCAATAGGTTTGTTTTGAGGCCTTGTTGTGCACATGTTGATAAGTGGTATCACTTTTAATTTCATAACCCAACTTGGAAGTAACGTTGTATTCATAAATGGGGGATATCAAGTCTTTATATAGGGTTCACAACTTAATCAGAGCGATGTATTGATTATAGATAATCATATTCATTCTAGTACATATATATGTTTCCAACATTTGTAAGGCAACCTCAACTCATTATTTTTCCATTCCAAATTCCATATTTCAAAATAAACATTTTAATGAATCTTACATTTCTAGATATGCAGTGCATACATTATTGGCATGTATAGTGTTTGCATCCATCATTAATATTATGCCCTAAGTGCGTAAATTCATTATGACCACCATGGGAATATAACATTAAAAACCTATATTACTATGTAATTATTGACCCTTAATTACACACTTCTAATAACTACTTAATTAAACTTTTACATTTTATCATTTAATAAAATTTTACCCATTTTATTGGCTTCTATCTACTAACAATTATCAATAACCTCTAACAATTTAATTTAATGCCTAATTATTAATACTCAAAATTCAACTATACACTACCTTTTAATATTACCCTCTTACTAATATTGTATTCTTAATTTACTTACTAAACATATATATGTATGTATGTATATGTATGTATATATACATATGTATCTATATACATACATATATATAGATACATATGTATATATATATACATATATATATATATATATATATATATATATATACATATATATATATATATACATATATATATATATATATATATACATACATATGTGTGTATATATATACATATACATAACATACATATACATATATATACATACATATATATATACATACATATATATATATACATATGTATATATATACATAGACACACACACACACACACACACACACACACACACACACACACACACACACACACACACACACACACACACACACACACACACACATGTATATATTGTTAGGAATAAGGTGTCTCAACCTTGTATAATTCCTATTCTTATTATTTGTTTTGTAAAATGTATTTCTTGCAAATAATGTTGATGTGTTGACATCTTGAATTGTGTGTAAGGAGATCATGACTAAAACGGTTATGACGGATTCCTATGACACATAAGAGCTATGTTAGGAAGATTCAATGACAGGTGAAGACATGTGGCTACTAAGATATTTGAGTACTGTACACTCTAATACGAAGAATGGTAAAACCCTATTTTCTCGAAGAATGGTAAAACCCTAATACGGTTTACCTTTTGGGAGTAGCCCTAAAGTGAAGCACATGTTATAAGTGTTTTTAGGGTTGCGAAGAGATGCAATGTGAAAAAGGTGTATTGTTGGTACTGCGAGTAGCTACTGGAGTCTTTTGTTGTTGATGTTGAACTTGCATTGCAAGTGTATTGTAACCTCGTGTTGAAGATAATACATTGTGCAGGTTCTGAAGGGGTGGGGTTGTTTTACCGAAAGGTTTTTCCCCACCAGAAAATCCTTGTGTTATGTGTTCCTTTCTCTGTCTATTTTCTATATGCATGGTTGGCTGCAATATTGTTGTTTACATGATATTGAATCTGTAAGTGTAGAAGATTTTAATAGGATTTGCATCATACTTTCCTTATGAGATTAGTGTAAGAAGCTATTTTCGCACCTGAGTTTCCTTACAAGTGGTATCAGAGCTTGATCAACTTTTGATCCTAGTTGTTGGGTAGGGTTTTTTGAGCTAATCTCAAGTTGAGTGAGAGTCTTGTGCAGAGCATCCTGAATCTTATTTGCAGATTGAGATGGCGAGTTCATCATATGGAAGAATGGAGGTGGAGAAATTTAATGGCACTAATTTCAAGTTGTGGAAACTCAAGATGGAAGACATGTTGGAAGATCGTGACCTATGGGAAGTGACTACAAGTGCTACAAGACCAGCAACTATAGCTCAAGAAGATTGGGATATCAAAGATCGTAAAGCTAAGGGTCTCATAAGACTTTGTTTAACCGATGCAGTCCTTCTGAATGTTCTAGATGAGAAAATCGCATATAGTTTATGGGAGAGACTTGGGGCCATGTATCAGGCCAAATCTTTAGTGAACAAGTTGTTCCTAAGGAAGAAGTTGTATTCTCTGCGATTGGAGGAAGGTGGATCCTTAACGGATCATTTAAATGCATTTAATCTGCTGGCTGCACAGTTGACATCAACTAGTGTCAAGTTAGAGGAGAAGGATCGTTGCTACACACTGTTGTGTTCTTTACCAGATTCATGGGAACATCTGGTGATGGCTCTCGAAAGCACATTAGTCACCTTCAAAATGGATGATGTGGTGTCTTCGCTGCTATCAGAGGAGATGCAGAGAAAGGCTTCTGTTTCGAAAAAAGAAGCCCTTGCTGTTTGTGGGAGATCCACGGAAAGAGGGAAGAAAAATGACAATAAGTATGACAATAAGGGTAGATCCAAATCCTGTGGGAAGTCAAAGACTTCCAATAAGTCCAAGGCAAAATGTTGGAACTGTGATAAGACTAGGCACTTTCGTAAAGACTGTAAAGAGCCTAAGAAGAAGAAGAAAGCCTCAGATTCTGGTTCTAAAAAATCTCAAGAAGATGGCAATGCATTCATTCGTAGCTTTGGCAGCCCATGCATCTGATGATGTGTGGTTGGTTGACTCGGGTGCATCTTTTCACATGACCTCTCATCAAAACTGGTTCTTAAGATATGAAGAGTTCAATGGTGGAAAGGTGTACTTGGATGATGATTCTCACCTAAAGATAGTTGGACGTAGAAGGGTCACTATCAAATTTCCTAATGGATGAGTAAAGGGAATCAATGGAGTTATGCACATTCCAGGTTTGGCACGAAACCTATTATCTGTAAGTATGCTGAATGATGTAGGTGTGCAAGTTGTTTTTTCTAAAGATGGATGTAAGATGATGAGAGGAGCTATGGTGCTTGCTAAGGGTACTAGGAGAGGTACTTTGTTTTAGCTTGATGCACACATTTCTCAGTGTAATAGTTCTTCTATTTCAAAGAAGAGAGTAGCTATCACTTCATCCCCACCATCTGAATGAGCAGTAAAGAAGACTGTGGTTAGTGGTTCTGATGGTAGTGAAACAAGTGTACCTAAGGGTGCAAACACTTTGGAAGGAAAGCTTCCTGCAAAAAAGACAATGTTGTGGCATTTGAGATTTGGTCACATTGGTGAGAAGGGTCTCAGAACCCTGAAAAATAAAAATCTCTTTGAGGGGTTGAATGATTGCAATCTCAAGTTTGACTTCTATGAACACTGTGTATATGGTAAACAAAATCGTGTTCAGTTTTACTCTAGTTCTCACAAATCTTCTGATGTTTTGGATCTTATTCATTTTGATGTATTTGGTCCTGTAAAAGTTCCTTCAATCTCCAAGTCTATATTTTTTGTATCTTTCATAGATGATTATAGTAGAAGGACATGGATTTATTTCCTTAAAAGTAAGACACAAGTCTTTAGTCGATTCAAGGAATTTAAAGCCCTTGTAGAGAATCAGACTAGTAAGAAGATTAAGTGTGTAAGAACTGACAATGGTGGTGAGTTTTGCTCAGTAGAGTTTGAACAATTCTGTAAAGAAAAAGGTATTGAGAGGCATAAGACAACTCTGTATACCCCACAGCAAAATGGAGTTGTAGAGAGAATGAACAAGACATTGATGGAGAAGGCTAGGAGTATGCTTAGTGGAGCTGGTTTAGAACAAAGGTTTTGGGCCGAAGCTGTGGCCACTGCTTGCTATCCGGTTAGCAGATCTCCTACATCAGCTCTTGTTGGTAAGACACCCATGTAGGTGTGGTCTGGTAAGAAGCCTTCAGTTAGACATCTTTGTTTTTTTGGTTGTGAAGCTTATGCACATGTTCCAATGGAGAAAAGATCTAAGTTGGAAAACAAAGCTGTTAAATGTATTTTCATCGGGTACAGTGCTGGTGTGAAAGGATACAAGCTTTGGGATCCTGTGACTAGTAAGGTGTTGTATAGTAGAAATGTTATTTTTAGAGAGCTAACATCTTCTCCTATTGTGCTACAACCAGATGAAAAAGAAAAGGAAAAAGATGTTGTTCAGTTGCCTCCTACCCTTGAGAAGACTGAACAGAGAGACCATGTTGGGTCTAATGATGAGGAGAGCTCTTGTAGCTCTGATAGTTCAGAAGAAGAGGAAGAACAACCTCAACCTTAGCCCTTGAGGAGATCCACAAGAGAAAGAAAGCAACCAGAATGGTTTGGTTATTCCATGATATATTCCAGTTGTGCTTTTTCTTTGATTACTAACACTGATGAGCCTAGAACTGTGAAAGAGGCTTTGGGCATGGAAGATGCAGGTTCCTGGATTAAGGCTATGGATGATGAGATGGGTTCATTAGAGAAAAACAAAACATGGGACCTTGTACCTTTGCCTAAAGGGAGAAAATCTGTTGGCTGTAAATGGGTGTTCAAGAAGAAATTCTATGTAGATGGCAGTGTTGAAAGGTACAAAGCTAGATTGGTTGCAAAGGGGTATTCACAGGTAGAGGGAATCGATTATGGTGAAATATTCTCTCCTATTGCAAAGTTGACATCCATTAGATTTCTGTTATCTCTTGCTGCATCATATGATTTAGAGATAGAACAGATGGATGTGAAGACAACTTTCCTTCATGGTGATTTGGAGGAAGAGATTTATATGTCACAATCTGAGCACTACATTGTTAAAGGTAAAGAATCCTTAGTTTGCAGATTAAAGAAATCTCTATATGGTTTGAAGCAATCTCCTAGGATGTGGTACCTTAATTTTGATGCCTTTGTGTTGTCAATTGGATTTGTAAGATCAAAATCAGATCATTGTGTTTATTTCAGAATTGAAAATGATCGCCTTCTTATTGTTGCATTATATGTTGATGATATGTTGCTGTTTGGGAAGGGTAAGGGTATGATTTATGATTTTAAATCTTAGTTGTTAGCACA